>JACGCM010002784.1:0-1200000 GCA_014058105.1 Kingdonia uniflora
TTCCTCATATCTTTATTATGCGAATAGTTTTTGACAAACAGTTCGCAAAGTTGTTTAAAGTGAAGATAGACCCTTCGCTGAGCGTGTGTTACCATCGTAGAGGTTCACCCTTTAAACTGGTCGAGAAGGGGCGGCAGAGGATGTGATTGGATAACGAATGTAGCCCTAAGAATCTGAAATTCTTGGACGTGCTCCACAGGATCCTTCCATTGTATTCTGAATCTTCAGAGTATGAAAACGGGTGGGTATTTATCGTCCAGCAACTCTTGTGCGAGCGGGCTCTCTTCTATAATTTAGTATAGTGTTTCTTCCAGTGAGTATTTGAGCGCGCGAACAGCTCATGGATGAGTTTGTCCACCTGTTCTGGAGTGAGATTTTGTTGAGACGTGATAGCTCATCAGTTGCTCGTCCTCCTGGTGGATTGTACTCTCATGTTGTTTCACCATGCGATCATAGACTAAATTCAAGGTTTTTTTCTATTTTGTTCCTCTTGTTGGTGCAGATCGGTTATTGCTCCAGTGGGTAATTATGGATTGATATGACCTGGAGGTGGGACTTGCTCTTGCTAAATTTGGGGAAGTGTTAGATTTTGGTACCGATGTACCAGGCGATCATGGATGATATCCTCGAGGTTGCAGGCAAAGCGTTCTGCTATCTCGGATTTGCTGCTATTGAGCTTGAAGTGCTTTGATTGTGTCCTGCATACTGGCGAGTGTGTTCTCTATTTCTATTCATCGTTCATTTTCTGCTGTACAGGTGTTCGGCAATTCTGTCACTCATTCAGCAGCGTCAGGCAGGGCATTGTGTGTTTCTGGGTTTGCCATCCTTCGAGAAATAAATTAGTAAACTGGGTCAAAGAACGCTGAGTATATGCTTCGTTCAACAGACGGCGCAAATGAAATAGCCTATTTTCGTATTGGACGATGATAGTGCCTGACACTCTTGAAATATGATAGTCAACTAGGAACTAAAAGCAATTAACACAAGTTTTAGCGTGGAACACCCTTGAATGGGTTAAAAAACCATGACCTCTCCTAAGGATTTCTGAAAGAATGGTGTTTAATAGATGCAGCTATTACAAAGAGAAAAGAGATTGGATATCTGAGTTTTGGTAGGGATCACTTTCTCTAAGTGTTTGTAGATGATAATAGCCATCTGGATCCTGATCTCCAGGTCTCCTTTATAGGCCTTATAATATGACGTTATTGCTTTAATGAGGAACATTGCAATATCAGGTTGATGAGTCTTTTATGAGGTCTCTGTAACATCTTGTTATCTGATACTTGTTGATTTGTACGGATCTCTTGATGATCTTAGCTATAACTTTGGACGTTGGGGAAGATGCGATCTCTAGTGAAGGTCGTCTGTATTTGATTGTGATGTATATGAGTGCCTTGCAGTGCGATGTACCAGATGCTTCAATATCCTGAACAGTAGGTTAGGCCGTCTATATTGTAATCTGCTTGCTCTAAGTCCTTGGTTGGCTATCAATATGTATATACGAACTATGTGAGCTCGAATATCGGGCTTAGTAAAAGGATTATAAATAAACCCTAACAACAGTGGAATCGCCACATTGCGATAATCCTTCACTGCCTCTCTACCTCTTCCCATGACATCCCATAAAAAGTTAGAGGAACAGGGATTAGAGTTGGCAGAGAAAGACTTGGGCTCTCAAAATAACGAGTCTGAAGAAGATTCATCTTGTGCTGAACTCTTCCTTGTAAGCTTGACGATGGGTAGTCGCCATCACTATCACTTATTGAAATTCAGACGATGATAGGTTAAACCAGGATGAAAAGTGATAGCAATTGGTCACAATTTTATAGCAGAGCATTTAAATGCATACCACAACTTCCAATATAGTTTTATCAAATGCACACATCTCAAGCAAAACTTTGGGAAACTCAACAGTCAAAAGAATTATTCTTCCAGATACATGGAGCATCAATACATAATTAATACCAAACGACTAGACTTCTCAACCAACACCATTCACCATATACGTTTCTCCTGCTATTGGCTGAGAGGGGGGTAGTTGTAAGGGCTTATTTCAAATCCTCCTACTAAGCATGATATTCAAGCTACATAGTTCGTATAAACATACTGATAACCAACCAAGGACTGAGGCAAGCTGATTACAATATAGATGACTCACCTACAGTTCGAGGATATTGAAGCATCTAGTAACATCGCATGCAGAAGGACTAGATATCCATCAACATATAACACACATACGACCTTCGCTAGAAAGCCATCATCACAATAGTGTAAAGTTACAGCTAAGATCATCAAGAGATCCGTTACAAGATCAACAAGTATCAGATACAAGACGTACAAGAGACCTCATAAAAGACTCATCAAACCTGATATTGTAACGTTTCTCATTAAAGTAATAACGGTCATATAATAAGACCTATAAAAAGAGCCTGGAGATCAAGATCCTGGATGGCTATTATCATCTACAGTACTTAGAGAAAAGTGATCCCTACCAAAACTCGATATTCAATATCTTTCTCTTTATAATAGCTAGCATATAAACACCATTCTTTCAGAAATCCTCATGAGGGTCGCAGTTTTTTAGCCCATTCAAGGGTTTTCCAAGCTAAAACTTGTGTTAGTTGCTTCTAGTTCCTAGTTAATATTCCATATTTAAAGGCTGTAAGGCACTATCTTCGTCCAATACGAAAAATAGGCTATTACAATTGCATATTACTTTCTTAAAAGAAATTGACAATGGAAAGAGATAAAGATAAACCTTATACTATAAACTTTCATTTCCCTCCTATTATAGAGTATTGGAAGGGTTACAAAATATCACCATTAATATAAAATCCCCTAAAACAATGCCTAAAATCATGCATAGATATTACAATCATGAGAATAATATCTATATTAATTCTTCAATGGGCTTTCATGCATGGGCCTTTGGTTGACAACTTCAAATGAGAATCATGGTTGAAGTGCATCACCCTTATTTTTGTAAAAACTGGAAAAATGTACGATGTTTATCATGTGACGATCCTATAAATACAAAACAAAAACACTATTAGTGTCACATTTATTTAATAATGATTAGGTAGATATAAATTTAGGAGTTGTACGCGTAAATATTACGTGTCTATCACGGGATTTCATCACACAACGGATAAGGTTATTGGACCGGGGGTAACAATATTGGTTCGTAGGATACGGCCCCAACCTAGCACAGCGTAATACTGGTTGCGGTTTGCTGACATACGATATTAAATACTATCTGAGTGTTGACATACGATAATGCGACTGTAGGGCCTGAGAGGACCATGAAGGATCCTAAGCTAGTGCCATAATGATGCAGGGGAGTATAGGAACCAAAGCCTTGGCCATCCTTCGCTGGGTTATGCTATCTTCTTCATATTCCAAACCATCTTGTAATGGTCATACAAGATGGTTTCCTTAGATTCTTTACTTCCTCGAGTTCAAGCTATGGCAAGCTAGGATCGTAGGAAGAAGAATATTCATTAAAATGAAAGAAGAGAAAGTAACTACTCTAGTTATATAATGTATTCTATATAAGGCTAAATTGAGTGAAGCTTCATCATTGCCTTGGCTAAGAAGATTAGGTATTCATCCCTTTGATCATTGCCATATTACTTCTTAAAAAATTTGACAAGGAAAGAGATTAAGAAGAACATTTATGCTATAAACTTTGATTTACACTTTCGAGTTGATCCCTCATGGGTGGGATCCCCTACTATTTATAGAGTATAGGAAGGGTTACAAAATATCGCCATTAATATAAAATCCCCTAAACAATGCCTAAAATCATGCATAGATATTATAACTCATGAGAATAATATCTATATTTAATTCTCTCAATGGGCTTCCATGCAGGGCCTTTGGTTGACAACTTCAAATGAGAATCATTGTTGGAGTGGATCACCTTTATTTTTTTGTTAAAAACTAGAAAAATGTACGACTTGTTTATCATGTGACCAATTTCTATAAATACAAACAAATATACTATTAGTGTCACATTTATTTAATATATGAATAGGTAGATATAAATTTAGGAGTTGTACACGTAAATATTACGTGTCTATCAAGTGCCCCCGAACTTATATTTTGCTAGTCATCGAGCAAAAGTAAACAAAAACCATTTTTGCATGTCACGCAGTTGCATTTAGTGCATGTAATAAACCGTTAAACCCCCAGGTTCCCCTGATGGACGAGTTTTGTCTCATGGGGGTTTGGAGTGAATATACCCACAAAAGTCAATAATGACATTTTAAACAATTCTAGAATACACATGACTCATTTCCTGTGAACTTATCCTTACTTAGTTATGACAAAAATATACCAATGAAAAAATTCTTAAACTTGCTATTCTCCCAAGTATACCAAAGAATATTTTAAGTTTATCCAAAACTAGAGGTACTGCCTCAAGATTAGAAAAAGATCTAAGTATTTTTTTAGCTATATTTGAGTGTATAGTGAAACTAATTTTCTTGCCTAATACATTGTCTAGAATAATTTACTCAATTTTTTGGCAGTCTAGTTCTTACTGGAATAAATTCAACGGTCAATTCGACAAGTTCCTTAGTCAATTCATTTTCCTTCAATTTTACTTTTTCTTTTCTTTGCAAGCCTTTTTTATTGAGTACATTGTTCTTAGTGAGGCCTCCATTATAAGGAGTTTTCGGTCAGCAAACCCCGTCAGTTAACTAAGGTTATCAGGACGTGGTGCCTCATCATAACCTAGACTCTGGATTCTCACAAGTAACATTTCTTGTGCTCCTTTCAAATAGATCATGGTCAAGCTCGAGATAGTGATAACTTTCCTCTTTAAGCTCTTATCATGCGAGTAGCCTTGCAGTATGATAGTTTTAGAACACATTGGCTTATTATTTATCTTAGGAATGAACTTATTCTTAGGTAGTGTCTCCCTTGTAGCAAACATTTCTAACATAAATGCTAAATTTCCCTTATGAGCAAAAATATAATGATGGTATTAATTGCAAAACTACAGTGAAGTGTACCGTTTTCAAAATATGTCATGTTAACTTGAATTAATAGCTAATAAAATGATAGTACATCTAGCTTAAGATATTCTAAAATATTTTAGTGTATACTTGGTACAATTTCAAAATTTAAGGTTTTCCATAAATTTATGTCAAGGTAAAATCAGTTTAAGTGTGGAAATTCGTCAAAAATATATCAAAATTGTCAAAGTGTCATTATATTCACTTTTCTTAAAAAAACAATTAAAAGAAATGGTTTTTCTACCCCCAAATTTAAAAAAACATTGTCCTCAATGTTGAAAACAAAATTTAATACATGAAATGGGAAATAAAAAATAGGAATTTCTCACCTTAATGTGCCTTAGGTTGCCTCTCAGGAAGCGATAAGTTTTACCGTCTTCAGCCAGACGAATGTACCCCCAAACTTGAATGTCATGATATAAGTCTAAAGGGGTACAAAGTACAATAATTGATGAACTATCCAGGTTGCAAGTTCTCCTTAAATAACCGCGGAACACTAAAATTGTTCTTATCCTTGAATAACCAGATAATAGAAAAATAGTGGCTCTCCTTATCTATACCTAATTGTATTGATGTAATCATATACATAAAAATAACTCAAAGTCTAATCCCCCAGGATAAATATTTCCTTATTTAAGTTATGAGAATTCACTTGAGATATTTACAAGGTATAACCTAGATACCAAAAATTTATCTTGATATTATCATTTCCCAGAAAGTAACTTGAACCATTAAAGTGATGTCGATCGGGTGTTTTTGGGGCAAACTCAAGTTTGTATGACTCAGTTGCAGGTGATAATGCTTGTACTATTTTAAGAAATATGGGGTCATCCCAGTACTTGAAATAATGCAGACATTGATCAATAGAGTAGGTACAACTAGAGTTATCGCGTAACAAATCCGCAAATTCATTAATAATTATGGTACCCCCAAGTGGCTTGTGAAATAAAGATGTAGACATAGGTATAGGTGTGGTTGGTGAAGGAGTAACAAAAATAGAATTAACCCCCAATAATAGTGATATATCCTATAAAGAAGGGTCGTCCACCTACTGGTTTTCAATATTACAATATGTGTCAGGTAGACACGGCTCAAGGCAAGGCTGAGGTGACTCATAAGGAGACTGAAAAGGAAATGACAAGTTGATAATATTTGCAATAGGTTCGGCAATTTCTAATTTCTTGACTTTGGTACAAATATCATCATCTATAAATTCCTCGCATGTTATCGTATAATGAGACGGTGATTCCATATGTTCATATTTTATCTCGTCATCATCATCGTCAGAAAAATCATTAGAGAAGAGGGAAATATATTCAGTCACAGTCATAGTTTCCTCGAAAGAATTTATTAGGTTGACAAATGAAATGATGGATGGTGATATCGATGGCTGAATGTTGAGGGCTGAATTTGGAGTTGATTGAGAAAGAATTGTATTAGGCATGATAGCTGCTTCTTCAAGATCTTCTTGTAACATAGGATCGCCGACCTTAAAATGTTCATCTTCTAAATCTGTCTCGGAATATGGTATACATTCACCCCACGGGGAAAATATTCCTTGATTACGCTTGAATTCATCATTTTCTAAATCATCAGGGGATTTAACTTCTGATTATTCTTCTTCATTACTTATAAGTTTTTTGTGCTCTATTTCACTCCTCGTGGTTGACAACTGAGTTATCTGAGTCTCTAATCTAGAGATAGATTGGGTTATAAAAGTTTAATTTACCAATGTCTATTATTAGAATTGTATTATTTGTTTTTAACTTTCTATTAATTATTTCATGAAGAGAGCAAGGGTATCTTCCAAAGATGGTTTGGGTGGAGCAGGCAGGAACTGATTGGATGACTGAACGGACTGATGGCCCTACATATATATGAATGAGATTGGAAAGATTCCATGTATTGAGAATTGTTGTGATCCCATGATTGAAAATGATTTTGAGGTTTTTGCGAGATGTCGAATTGTGAGCTGTATGGATTCCAATGCTCTTGCATGTATGACATTTTGAAATAAAAGCAACACCTAATGCAATAAAAAACCAATCAAGCCTAAACTCTAGCGCATTAAAATTTTGAAGAAGTAATAATTAGGTCTCCTCTATATTCTTCTATGTTCAAAATGGGTAGGATGGCAAAAGGATTTGGTTCCTATACTCCCCTGCATCACTATGCTAGCACCAGCTTAAAGTAGATGTTCAGTCCTCATGCTCGAGCGAGTCGCCTTATCGTACATCAACACTCAGAATAATGGCGTCGCAAACCTACAACAAGTATTTCGTGGCGTTAGGCTGGGGCCGTATCCTATGAACCCGTGTTTGTACCCTGGTCTGGTACACATATCCGTTGGGTAATGAAATCTCGTGGGAATCTTGCTACTTTTTTTATTAACTGTTATTTTGAGGTCCGGGACGTTTAATTTTTGTGCGATATAGATTTTTTCGTATCCCTAATGGGTGGTCCCACTTGTTGGAGAGCTATTTGGGTGATGAAATCCTGCAAGTCTCTAGCAGTTTTTACCTTTAGTAATGTTGGAATGAAAAAGAATATTAAACACAACAATAGGCCAATCCAACCACAATAAAATATTTATTAGTACAACGTGTATTTGTACAGTCCACACGACTTTATATGTCCTAGTGCCGTGGCATAGCGGATATGTACCCCTTCTAGATATCAAGTTAGAGAAGTACCAACATACGGGAAGTGTTTCCCGATGTAGATTAGGCCGCCCCTTCACTTAGGGGGCGAATGAAGGAAGTGCCCCATCACTAAGGGGGCACAAGAAGGATTTTTCAAGAAATTTCCCGCACTTTAAGCTTTGCGTATATCCACCTTCAACACTCTCCGCGCTTTTCATTCTTTTGTATCTCTTATCAGTGCCCAAGATTGCCAAAATGTAATCGGCTTGCGTTTGATCGACAATGGAGAGTAATAATAAAGATTAACAAAAAATGGTCTTTATCACATCTCAATTCAAGGAAAACCTACAAAAGCAACTCGTGCTCAAGCACATTAAACTTTTATGTGGTCGGTAAGAGGTTTGTAAAGAAAACCCACAACTCGTACTTAAGTTCATGCTCAAGTTGGAAAATAGTTCAATCTTGAGGTAAGGCCCACAAAATGTTTGTGCTTAATATAAGCAACTCGTGCTTAAGTTATACATTAAAAAATAGTTCATGCTCGAGTGGGACCACCCATTATAAAAGAAACAAATCTTAACAAAAGCAACTCGTGCAGCAACTTATAACAAAAGCTCGTTATGTTGGACCCACAGCCCGTTAAAAACCAAAGCTTGATTTTATGTTTGTAACAAAAGAATTGAGGCCCACCACAGTTCATGGTGGGCCTTAATTATTAAAATAGATCGTGCTCAAACAGATTGTACTCAAGTTTAAAAAAATAACTCTTAACAAACAGATCGTACTCAAGTTGAAGAAAACAACTCTTAACAAAAGCAACTAGGGTTTATGTTAATAAATTATCGAAACCAAAGCTTGTTAAAAGCTAGAGTGGGCACATGCAAAGGAGGAGATTAAGCTTACTAAAAACCTAATAATAACAATATAAGAGAGGAGAAGGAACACTAAGACAATCGTGAAAAAAACTCAAAAAGAAAGAAGAAAGAAGAAAAATTGGCTTAAAAATAGCAACTCAAAAAAATAAAACGCACCTTAAGTCCCCGGCAACAGCGCCAAAAACTTGATCGATTATAAACTGACGTCATAAAAGACCCGCAAGCGCATGGTGTACCGTTAAGTACAAGGGTAGGCGGCGTCATATCCCCATAGACTTGTGGTGCGAATTATACTTCGAGCTACTAGTTTTATTCAATAACAATTGTAAGGGATTATTTCTAATCCTCCTACTAAGCCTGATATTCGAGCTCACATAGTTTGTATAAGCATACTGATAACCAACCAAGGACTGAGAGCAAGAAGATTATAATATTGACGACCTCACCTACAGTTCGAGGATATTAAAGCATCTAGTAACATCGTAGTGCAGAAGGTACTCAGATATCTATCAACAGATCGTATACATACGACCTTCTCTAGAAATTGCATCTTCACCAGCATTCCGAAGTTGCAGCAAAGATTATCAAGAGATCCGTTACAAGATCAACAAGTACCATATAACAAGACGTTACAAGAGACCTCATAAAAGACTCATCAAACCTGATATTGTAACGTTCATAATTAAAGCGATAACGGTCATATTATAAGACCTATAAAAATAGGCATGGAGATCAGGATCCAGGATGGCTATTATAACTTACAAAAGTTTTAGGGAAAGTTATCCCTACCAAAACTTAGATATTCAATCTCTTTCTCTTTGTAATATCTAACATCTATATAAACACCATTCTTTCAGAAATCCTCAGGAGAGGTCATGGTTTTTAACCCATTCAAGGGTTTTCCACGCTAAACTTATGCTAATTGCTTCTAGAACCTAGTCAATATTCTATATTTCAAGGGTGTAAGGCATTATCTTCGTCCAACAAGAAAATAGGCTATTACATTTGGCATCGTCTGTGGGAATCAAAGCATACACTTAGTATTCTCTGATCCAGTGTTTCCGCATTCATTTTTGAAAGATGGCAAATCATGATAAATTACACTACTTCCTGCCTGACACTGCTGAAGGAGTGACGGATTTGCGAACAATTGTGCAAGCAGAAGCCGAACGACGAATAGAACTAGAGAAATAGCTCACCGGTATGCAGGAAACAATCAGAGCACTTCAAGCTCAAATAACAACAAATCTGGGATAACAGAATGCTCTGCCTGCAACCTCGAGGATATCAGTCCATGATCGCCTAGGACATCAAGGCTGAAATCTAGCACTTTCCTAAA
Organism: Kingdonia uniflora; assembly: GCA_014058105.1. NCBI lineage: Eukaryota > Viridiplantae > Streptophyta > Magnoliopsida > Ranunculales > Circaeasteraceae > Kingdonia > Kingdonia uniflora. Next base: position 9,878 of record JACGCM010002784.1, read on the forward strand.
TTCAGCAAGAGCTAGTCCCACCTTTAGGTCACGTCAATCCACAATTACCCACCGGAGCAATAATTGATCTACAACAATAAGAGGAACAAAATAGAGAAAGACCTCAAATTTTGGTCTATGATCGCATGGGTGAAGTAACAGGAGAGCACAATCTACCAGGAGGACGACCAACAAAATGAGTTGTCACATCTAGCCTACATCTCACTCTGGAATAGGTGGACAAGCGCATCCAGGATCTATTAGACGCTCAAATACTCGCTGGAAGAAATAGCTATACTAAGTTACTGAAATACCCGCTCGCACAAGAGTTGCTGGACGAGGAAGTACCCGCCAGTTTTCATACTCCGAAGATTCAGAAATACAAGGGAGGAGATCCTGTGGAGCACGTTCAAGAATTTTTGGATTCGTTAGGGCTATATTCGACATCCAATCACATCCTCTGTCGTCTCTTCCCGACCAGTTTAAAGGGCGGACCTCTACGATGGTTTCACACTCTCAACGAAGGGTCTATCTTCACTTTTGAACAACTTCGTGAACTGTTTGTCAAAAACTATTCACACAATAAAGACGAGGAGAGTCTTTACTCTTTGCTTAGCCTCAAGCAGACACCAGACAAAAAATCAGAAATGTTTACCAAGAATTTTTTTTGACTAGCTCTGAAAATTGACGACCTCGACAAGAAAATCACAATATCCGCTTTCACCAATGCACTGCTCGTAGATGGACGAGTCAAGGAGCACCTAGTTCTCAACAAGCCACTGATGTTGGAGGATATGATTAAGAAGGTCAACAACTTTATCGACCTCGAGCGACTGATAACTGAGATGCCAAGACCTCAACGCATCACCCTACCAACCAAAGGCCATCCCGATGAGCGAACTCATAACAACAATAAAGACTATGGCGGTGATAAGAAGCGATTCAAGTCCAATGACAATCAAGGATGCCAAGGACGATGGAAGCCAATTCTGTGCATACCACAATTAATAACTACTCTTACGGACTTATACCCGCTGATACAAAAAGATAAATTCTTCAGAAATATGAATACTCTTCCGCCCAAACTGCATTCACCACCAGATTTAACATCATGACGCAGAGTGATGTTTTGCACAGATATTTCTTCTCCAAAGTATATTTGCCCAGGGTCGAATGCTTGAGTATATTGTTGACATCGAAAGCTATATGGATGGCTACTACAAGACTGATGCCAAGATCGTCCAAGTTGACGAAATGAATGAAGAAAAATACTTATACTTCGTCGAGTCTCAGACAATCAACAACTCCAACAGGTCCAAGCATAGGCGTGTTGGACAATGCCATGATCTGACAATGATAGATAAAGAAGCTCGCTTGTTACCAGAATCCAGTAATCGACGAGCTGGGATTTCTTTTGAAGACTGTGACGTTCATCACGTCAATTTTCTGTTCCATGATGCACTTGTGATCATGTTAAAAATGAAGAACATAGTTCTACATACGATGATGGTAGATACCGGCAGCAACATCGAACTAATTTTCCAGAGCACAATCGACCAAATGGGCTTAACAGACAAGGTCGAACCGAGTGATATCAATGTTTCTGGATTCAATGGCTCTAAGGAAGAACGTGTGGGGAAAATCACACTTCCCATCACAGCCAGACCAATCATACTTGACGTGGTCTTTTATGTCATCAAGGCCAAATTCCGTTACATGGGCATCATGGGACGACCATAGTTACTTAACATGAAAGCTATTCCCTCCACCTATCATTAGGCATTAAGATTTGACTAAAAATGAGGAATCTACAAAATCGAAGGAAGCCTGAAATTGCCCCGAGCTTGCGATAATACTATTTCCATTGAAACTAAGCCAACCACTCCTGCATAGAAATTACAACAGTCAATTCCAGCAGAACCTCAGTTGTTAAACGTCAAACCCATAGAGTACGTCGAGATCAGTGGCACGCAATGAGGAACTCACATTGGAACACTCTTGAGCATGGAGGAACGTTCAAATCTCATACAATTCCTCACAGATAATAGTAACGTCTTTGCATGGACATTTCATGAAATACTAAGGATCGATCCCTCTATAGCATGCCACAAGCTAGGGTTGAAAGATAAAATAGAACCGGTCAAACAAAAGCATTGAACTCTAGGATCAAGGCTGTGAGATGAAGTGAATAAATAAATCGACAAATTGATCGAGGTCAGTTTTATTCGCAAAGCTATCTATCCAGACTGGATCTCGAACAACATCGCAGTCCCAAAGAAGAATGGAAATATTAGAGTCTGTGTTGATTTCACGGACCTCAACTGACATACCCCGAAAGATAGCTTTCCTCTTCCGATCATCAATCGACTGCTTAATTCTACGGCCGGGCACGAACTTCACTCAATGATGGACGCTGCATCTGGATATAATCAGATACCACTTCTTCCTGAAGATCAAGACAAGACTTCATTCATCACTGAACAAGGTCTATATTGCTATAAAGTCATGCCGTTCGGCCTGAAAAATGTCAGCGGTACCTATCAAAGATTGATGACACAGATGTTCAATGACCATCTCTGTAAAATAATGGAAGTCTATATTAATGATATGCTCTGCAAAAGTCTCAAGAGAGAGGACCATCTTACAGATTTGCGAGCAACTTTCAAGATTTTACGATCTTATAAGATGCGTTTAAATCCCGATAAGTGCCAGTTCGGCGTTCAATCCGGAAATTTTTTGGGCCATCTAATAAACAAAAGAGGGATTGAAGCCGATCCATCAAACGTACGAGCTCTCTTAGCTATGCCTTCACCAAAGACAAAGAAGGACGTTCAGAAGCTAGACGTAAAGATTGCTACACTAAACAGATTCGTATCCAAGTCTTCTGACAGATGTCGACCTTTATTTGATCTGCTAAAATGAGGTACATTGCGAGGAATATTAAAAAAAGATCATGAGATCAAATAGACGGATCAATGCGAAGCGGCTTTCCTCAAACTCAAATGTTATTTGGGCAAACCACCAATTATGAGCACACTAGCAGATGGTGAAGAACTCACAATCTAGCTAGCTATCACGGATACATCTCTCAGTTCCGTTCTTCTCCGACTCAAAGAAAGGACTGAATAACCAGTCTATTTTATCAGCAAAACTCTAACTTCCGCTGAAACAAGATACACCAAAATCGAGAAGCTTCTTCTCGCTCTCGTCTATGCATCCCATAAATTAAAATAGTACTTCCAAGCTCATACTATTCGTGTTTTGGTGAACTATCTACTCCGTAAAATCTTATCCAAGAGCAAAAAATCTCGGCGTATCCAACAATGGTCAGTAACCCTCGGAGGGCACGATATACATTTTGAACCACGTCATTCTGAAAAAGGTCAAGCCGCAGCAGATTTTCTAGTAGACTTTCCTATAGAGGATCCTGATTGAGAAGAAGATTTTATTGGTCGAAAAGATGAATCGCTCACAGACAAGCCATAAGATAAATCAGATTGGGTAACAAAGAAGGGTTGGCAATTTTTGACCGGCAGCTCCGTCGGACCTGCTGGATCAAGAATTGGGATTGTCTTTATTACTCCTTCCAATGATCTGCTCGAAAAATCCATTTGCCTCAATTTTGAAGCATCCAATAATGAGGCAGAATATGAGGCATTAATTCATGGCTTGGGCATGACACTCACACTAGGTGTAGCAGAGCTCTCTATCTTCACAGATTCGTTACTAATCGTCAATAATTACACAGGCGTATATCAAACCAATGGGAGAATGGTCGACTATGCTGATGCAGTGGTCGAACGAATGGGCAAATTTCAGATAATTTCTTTGGAGCATTTCCAAAGGGGGAAAAATAGACATGCAGATGCACTCGCTTACCTTGCTGGTATCCTTAGATCAGAAGCTCATTACTTAAAAATTGACATCATTTCTAACCCCAGTATTAACTCCATCATGTCCAATACCATTAATATTGGGGGCAGCGAGGAGGCCGAAGATGATTAGAGACAGCCTTTCATTACATACATCAGACTTCAAAATAAATTCGACGGTCCACTTCCTGAGGATCCTACAAAGCGGCGGAGATTAATTGACAATTCTCAAAGATACATTGTTCAGGACAATCTTCTATGTAAAATTTCGGTCACTGGTCCATACCTCTTTAGTCAATCTGACAAAGAAGCACAACAATTCTTATACGATCTACACGAAGGCATGTGCGGATCTCATGCAGCAGGACGATCTCTTGTAAATAGTGCTTTAACTCAAGGAATGATTTGGCCTAAGATGAAAGTACAGGCATTCAAATATGCTCGCATGTGTGATGTTTGTCAGCGGCATGGACCTAAAATGCAAGCTCCAGCACTCAAAATACACTCGAGCTAAGTTACTTGGCCATTCAGACGATGAGCTCTCGATCTCGTAGGAGAGTTTCCTAGAGCACCAGGTAAACGAAAACATTTGTTGGTCGCTACAGATTACTTCACTAAATGGGTAGAAGCAGTCCCGCTCTGTCAAACCCGAGAAGACGAAGTCATCAGATTTATCTGAGTGAACATTATTATCCGATTCGGCATACCACACCTCATCAGAATTGATAATGGACCACAGTTCGTTGGCTCCAAAGTCGTCGCATTCCTCAATGAGCACAATATCATTCATTCCCCATCCAATCCTTATTATCCATAGGGAAACAGACAAGCTAAGATTACTAATCAAACTATTGTGGATTGCATCAAGAAGCGTTTAGACAACAAAAAAGGGAACTGGGTGAACGAGTTGCCACATGTACTTTTGTCCTACCAAACAACTCCCAGAATAGCAACAGGCTGTACTCCGTTTTTACTGGCCTACGGGACTGAAACCATCCTTCACTCAATATCATCATCCAATTGGTGATCACGAGATGACAAAAGAAGAAAATGAGCTTCAGATCGCATGCAATCTGATTTTGATCGAAGAAACATGTGATAGAGCCCTCGTTAATCTTAGAAGATATCTGCTTGCATTGTCTCAATCCTATAACAAGCGTGTTCGATACCAAAAATTTAAAGTTAAGGACCTCGTTCTCAGGGAAATCCCACAACATCGCAAAGCACCTAATGCTGGAAAGCTAGAAGACAATTGGGAAGGTCTGTTTATCGTAAAACTTATGCCATGTTCAATACATCTCATTACCGTCGCTTATTGGGTTAATGAATTCAACCTATTCGAGACACTATACAGCTATTTAACATTCATTGCATCTCTTTTCGGTTGCTTATTGACTTGTTCAATTTGACCTATGCAAAAGAGAATACAACATCGCTCCAGTCATATCTCTCTACATGGTCGTTTATTGGTTTACCCAATTCGACAATTCATAAAGATAACAAAAGCAAAAACATTTGTTTACTAAATGTTTGACATTTTTTCTACAAAAAAGACATATTTACACTCTGTCTAATTACAGTTAACTATTCTTCTCGCTTCGGGCGTACAACATTCAAACTTTCCCCAGGCCCAGACGAAAGTTAGGCAGGGAAAGGTATAGCAGTATCAACTTCAATAGGAGATGGATTCAACAGCTTCGTAACTCTCGGCATCAGATTATCTATTTAAGATAGCCGCGTTAGATACATATCGTACTCCATACCGTGATCAGGCGAAGCAGCCAAAATCGAATTACGCTCTTGCCACAATTTTTCTACATCAGCATGCAACATAGCCATAGTGCGTAATGCAGCATTATTTGCAGTTAACAGCATAGCTTCACCAAACTCGGTCTTCACTTTGTCTAGTATGTCGTCAAGATCCTTGTATCGATCTTCTAGAATCTTTTTCTCCTGCAGTAACGAATCCTTATATTGCTTCGTTATCTGCACACTACGCCCCATCTCCTCCTTCAGACGTTTCAACTTATCACACACCTTCTGAGAATACTTATTTTCGTCGACTGCAGCATCTACTACCTCGATTACCACCTGTAGAGCCTGCCCAGACGCCGTTTGATCCAAAGCTGACAATACCCGTTTTCCTCTAGGTCGTCGACTTTTCAAGGTCGACGTACCCGCATCACAGACATAAATCTTTATCACCTCATCAAAAACAGACCCAAAAGTTTCCATCTAAACCTTTTTTATACTGCAAAAATTTCTTCAACACGTCTACATTCTCGAGATACCTAAAAAATTGCCCAGTCTCAATCTCCACATGCAATTCCCCATCCTCCCCAACTGATCAGTCGACATATCAACAGCAATGGTACCACTCTCCTCTATATCATCTATAGTCCTACCAGACGATGATGATTCTTCACTCGAAGATGCAACCATTTTACTATCGGGTTTCAAATTTTTAACACGCATCTAGCACATACAAGAAAAGACTATTCAGTGTTTTGCAATAAAATAGGCCTTATCCCTCAGCCACACCCAACAAGTCATCAATCTACCAAGCAGGCAACTATATTCTAATATGGCATTCAACAGACACACTATTTACCACAACAGAAAAGATGGAAGCAGATGTACTAACCTGCACTTGAAGAACACCAGTCGTCGACTCCGATCACCACTTGCACCTCAGACGTCAAAACTTTGTTCTTTTTAGGAAGATCACACAACAATGGAAGACATCGTTCAAAGTTTGAAGACTTTCTCTCTCTAGAAATGCTCCTTCCTCTCTCTGTAAATGAATGTGGCCTATGAGAGAGAGAAATACGAGTTTTTATATTATCACTTGGTTTCTGAAATGGTAGATCTTTGGGACACACGTCATCATCCTCTCTCCTAACAGGCACGTCTTTTTATTTGCTCTCATCATGATTTCTAGAGTAACGTGTTCTGTTATCACGTCTATCTCTATCCTCTGCCATTATTAAATACAAGGACTCACTGCCGAAGAAGAATTGTCCAGATCATACAGCACGATTTCTTGCGTACAACAACAACCTTCTACGGTTGCGCAAACCTGCTGCACCTTTTATTGCATGATTCTAGTTCAAAACCCTAATACAGTTTTTACAGCTGTCACTTACCCCACTTTTGAGCAAACAGAAGCACAAAATCAGACATAAATCCTGCCATGATTATATTTCATTCAATTTATCTCACAAATATAGAAAGTGATGACAAAGCGACCTCAATACAAACAAGTTGTTTTAATATGGTCATGCATCCGACCTTGCATATAATTATAGACGGATGGTTTTCTTTACCACATGGACTAATTTCCCCACCAGCAGCTCTCCCATCCTCTTCAACAAGCGTATCCAGTGCGATTTCTTGAACTACTGCCCCACGCAAAAGTTCGTAAAACACCCCACATCAGAAATGACGTTCAGCAGCTTCGATAGCAATCCTACCTTCACTGGCATATTCAAGAAGTTGTGACCAAGTTCTCAAAATGATCAACAGTTATTCAAGTTCTCTATGACAATACTCCCACAACGAGACCCTATATGGAGCTTAAAAGATATCATGAATTTATCATCATAACAGACATGACAACAATATATTTCAACAAGGCAACAAGGATATAACATGATCTACGCAGTTCAAATACACTTCATCCAACTCAGCAACAATTTGATCTACATATTTTCAACCTATGTCATCTTTGACTAGTTCGATAACTGTTCCACAGTGTCCTACTATAGTTCATTCAAGCAGTTTGAAACACTTATAAGATAAGATAATAAAGTTTAAATTTATTATTCAAGACAAACAAATTACATGGAAGAATACTTCAGTCAGTTCAAAAATCAAGATTACAAGTTCTACAGACAAATATTTCTTTTACAAAGAATAGCCCACTTTACACATGACAGTGTAACACTTGAGCAGACACAATGGCTGGCCCAGCAGAAGAACGCAAAGCCCAAGAAATAGAACTGAAGCTAGGTAAAGGATAAAGTTATTCCCACCACTCCTCCCTAACCCCACCATCTCCGCAGCCACTCAAAACGAAGGACCACCTCCACCAATACAACACCCAATCCTTCGCAGGGTATCGAAAGTACTTCTCAGACGACTTCCCCGCCTTCTCATCATCCGCCACCCCCTCATCCTCTGCATGCATCCGCAGATAGGCCCGACGATGATAATCATCCTCTGCCTCCTCTACTTCATTCAATGTCATCCCAAGAAAAGTTGGAGGAACAGGGATTAGAGCTGGCAGAGAAAGACTTTGGTTACCAAAATAAAGAGTTTAAAGATTCATCATCTTGCTCTGAACTCTCTCCTTATAAGCCTGACGATGAGCAGTCACCATCACTATTACTTATGCAAATCCAGACGAATGATAGGATAAACCAAGATGAATAGTTAAAGTAACTGGTCATAATTTTTTATATAGCAGCAGCATTTAAATGCAAGCCACCACTTCCAAGAAAGTCTTTATCACAAGCACAGATCTCCAGTATCATTTTTGGGAGACCCAATAGTTAAAACAATTATTCTTCCAGATACCTAGGAAACCATCAATACAGCATTAAAAGCAACTGGAATTCTCAACCAACACCACTCAAGACACACGTTTCTCTTGCCAGTGGCAGAGAGGGGGCAATTGTAAGGGCTTATTTTTAATCCTCCTACTAAGCCCGATATTCGAGCTCACATAGTTCGTATAAATATACTTATAACCAACCAAGGACTGAGAGCAAGCAGATTACAATATAGATGACCTCACCTACAGTTCGAGGATATTGAAGCATCTAGTAACATTGCACTGCAGAAGGTACTCAGATATCTACCAACAGATCGCATACATATGACATTCGCTAGAAATTGCATCTTCACCAGCAGTCTGAAGTTGTAGCTAAGATCATCAAGAGATCCGTTACAAGATCGACAAGTATCAGATAACAAGACGTTACAAGAGACTTCATAAAAGACTCATCAAACCTGATATTGTAACGTTCCTAATTAAAGCAATAACGATCATATTATAAGACCTATAAAAAGAGACCTGGAGATCATGATCCAGTACGGCTATTATAACTTACAGAACTCTTAGAGAAAGTCACCCCTACAAAAACTCAGATATTCAACCTCTTTCTCTTTGTAATGGATAACATCTATATAAATATTATTCTTTCATAAATCCTCAGGAAAGGTCATAGTTTTTAACCCATTCAAGGGTTTTCTACGCTAAACTTGTGTTAATTGCTTCTAGTTCCTAGTCAATATTCTATATTTCAAGGGTGTAAGGCATTATCATCGTCCAATACTAAAATATGCCATTACAATAATAAATTTGTGTAGGTTGGTTTTCAAGTAAAGAAAATAAAATGTAATAAAATATGAGTTTTATGAGTCGAAGTGGGAACCAAGGGTTAGATTCCACTCCACCCTTTGTACATGTGAGATAGCATAAATAAGTAGAGTAAATTATGAGTTTCCGTATCGCATATCCTTGGTCGGGCATATATAATACATCAAAAGATAAAAGAGATTTATGATTGGGAACTACACATAAACTACCTTATTCAACCATGGTCCGGTTGATAAGAGCGGGTTATGTTCTCTTCTTCATGTTCTAAACCATCTTGTAATGGTCATACAAGATGGTTTCCTTAGATTATTTACTTCCTCGAGTTCAAGCTATGGTCAAGCTAGGATCGTAGGAAGAAGAATATTCATTAAAATGAAAGAAGAGAAAGTAACTAGTCTAGTTATACAATGCTATTCTATACTAAGGCTAAATTGGGTGGAGCTTCATCGTGCCTCGGTTAAGAAGATTAGGTATTCATCTCTTTGATCATTGCCATATTACTTTCTTAAAAGAAATTGACAATGGAAAGAAATAAAGAAGAACCTTTATTGCTATAAACTTTGATTTACACTCTCCGAGTTGATCCCTCATGGGTTGGATTCCCATCCTATTTATAGAGTATAAGAAGGGTTACAAAATATCACCATTAATATAAAATCCCCTAAATAATTCCTAAAATCATGCATAAATATTACAACTCATGAGAATAATATCTATATTTAATTCTCTTCAATGGGCTTTCATGCATGGGCCTTTGGTTGACAACTTCAAATAAGAATCATTGTTGGAGTGCATCACCCTTGTTTTTTGTTAAAAACTAGAAAAATATACAACTTGTTTATCATGTGACCGATTTCTATAAATACAAACAAAAACACTATTAGTGTCACATTTATTTAATAAATGAATAAGTAGATATAAATTTAGGAGTTGTACACGTAAATATTACGTGTCTTTCATGGGATTTCATCACCCAACGGATAGGTGTACCAGACCGGGGTACAAATATTGGTTCGTAGGATACGGGCCCAGCCTAGCGCGCGTAAAATGCTGGTTACAGGTTTGCTGACATACGATATTAAATACATTTCTGAGTGCTGACGTACGATAAGGCAACTCGTTCGGGCGTGAGGGTTGAACATATACTTTAAGCTAGTACTAACACAATGATGCAGGGGAGTGTAAGAACCAAATCCTTCCCTTTTGTGAACATAAAAGAATATAGGGGAGACTTGCTTATTACTTCTTAAAAAAATGTTTAAGTGTTAGATTGTAGGTTTGATTGATTGTTTACTGTATCGGGTGCTGATTTTTTTTATCTCATATTAGTTTGTGCATGATCAATTGGACACGTGGAAAAAAATGTTTAGGAAGCTTACCGGAACCTTTGCCGATTTACGGGCCACCACCTCAGCCTAAGCAGAGAGGGCGACAACCTCGCTCGGTCAATACAATATTGGACTTTAGAGCCACAGTTTGGGAGGAAAGTGATCCATCTTTAGTTTTCCCAATTTCGGAGGAATGTAATTCATCTAGAGTTGACCCAATTGTACTTATTGTCGGGCTAGAAGTCGAACCCCCAATCATGGCTGCCGTTAAATCTCTTAGGGACTATTGGACCCCAGTGGTAAGTGATATGCCTTCGTGTATTGTGTTGCCAGCCGTCAAGACAAACCATTATGAAATTAAGCCTAGTGTGATTCAAATGTTACCTACATTTCATGGGATTAATTCTGAGAGCCCTTATAAGCACGTCCACGAGTTTAAAAAAATATGTGCCCTCTCCAAATGCCAATATTTTACTGAGGATTATGTTCGCCTTCGTTTATTCCCATTCTCACTAAAAGGGAAGGCGAGTCATTGGCTTGATTCATTGGCACCAGCATCTATTAATTCATGGGATCAATTGGAGACCAAGTTTAAAACCAAATGGTTTTCTATAGGAAAAACCTTCGCTCTTAGAAATACAGTTGTTGAATTTGTTCAAAATGAGAGTAAAACCTTTTAGAAGGCATGGGAGAAATATAAAGATTTTCTTTCACAATGTCCTCATCATGGTTTTGAGAAGCAACATTAGGCCCAGATCTTCTATCCTTAAATAACTTCTTAGAATCATTATAGGCTAGAATCTATGCATAGTGGCAAATTTTATGACCTTGAACCTGTTAGAGCTTATGAGAAGTTTGGGACAATAGCTGAGAACTCTTAGCAGTGAGATTTTGATCCACATAGAAATATTTGTACAACCAAAAAAGGTGACTTATACGAAGTAAGTGAGGGAACAACCATCAAAGCCCAATTAGATATTCTTACCCGAAAAATTGAGGCTATGGCTACGAATCAATCTAAGGGTAGTGTGAACCAGGTTCAGCAACAGGGTTGCACCGTTTATTATGATGAAACCCATGTAACTCAAATGTACCCCATGCTTAATGAAATAAATGACAATCGAGAGCAAGTGAATACTTTGAATATTACCTACAAGAGGCCCTTTGACCCATATGATAAGCGCATAATTATGACATTTTTAATATACCCGAACATGTGTTTTAGTTGTCCATTATATTTAATTTTGGGTACTTATGTGCGTTTGTTTGATTACAGCTATTAGAGATGGATATTTGAAACCAAACTCTTAAAGTCAAGTAAAAGAATCTACAGCAGTTCATAGCACAAAAAGTCAAAGACATAATATATTTGGTCTCAAGATTGAAGAAATATATACACAAATATTCTTGGAGAATAAGATCAAAGAATATATTACAACCAAGATCCTTGAAAATATTTTATATTGATGATATATACAAGAGTTTCCATGAAGAAATATCTCTAAATCACTTAAGAAAATTATATGTATGAATATTAGGTAATTGGTTATAATATTAGAAGATATTATTATGCAAATATTCGTTTGAATTTAATATATAGCTTCTAAATTTGGGTTCCTTCTCCTATAAAAGAAACCCTCCCCCTATTGTAATTGGGCATCTCATATTGGAGCAAGTTTAGAAGAAATAAAGTCTTAGTTTTATTTAATTGTCTTTTCTCTCTTTTATTTTCTTTTGTAAATAATTAGTTGTTAATGCGATGAAGTCTGAGATGAGCGGCTAATCTCCTAGCTAAGGCTAGGATGTGGCCTCTTCTTGGAAAAGCAATAGTTGGTATTAATTAGGTTATAATTAGTTTTCTCTTAGTACTTCGTGATTGATAAGTTAGTACATTATATCGAAGGCTTGACCATAGCTTTGGTTTGGTGTACAATAACTTTGGATACAAACAAGTGCTACTAACCGTAGACTTGACTTGGAAATCTAAACAAGAGGATACACTAGAGAACTCACTCAAGCCTAGCCATGGTTGAGTTGATAATTCTCTAAGATACTTTTCACCATCACTTAATAGTATAACCACTAAATGCTTGACCATAGATTTAGTGGTTTATTTTACAACATCGTATGTGTCTTAACATGAACATATGATGGGTGGAGATATTAGGATCTAGTTGAATATTGATTAATGCTTTTAAAGGAAGAGGCCTAGTCTGATCCTTAGCTCTCTCTCATAAGTTTTATAATTAGTTTTTACTTCTTCTTCGTAGATTTATCTCTTATAAAATCATAATTCAGCCTAGAAAGTATATGTTTTCCCAAACCCCTTAGTGGATTCGATCCCACTCATCCATACTACAATTCGACAACCGTACTTTGATCGGGTATTTTGCTAAAGGCACTAAAAACCTCTTATCGCCATACAAGCCAACTTGGCAGAACCACCCAAATTTTTTGTTGAAGAACAACCAACCCAGTTCAGGCTTTGGAGAGCCACAAGCCTCAGTTCATAATTTGCCTAAAAATTCCATTTCTTAATCTTATCCTCAGGCTTCTCAATAATCTTTTTAGTGATCCAAACAGTTCCCACCCGCTCCACCCAAACCATCCCTTACTCTCTTCATCCAGCAATCAGTTTAATTTCAACAATAAATAATGCAATTCCAAGAATAGACTTTGGTAAATCAGAATTCTACATCCCAATCTATCTATAATCTAGGGACTCTGATTGGACAATTGGCAAATGCATTGCATGAGAGACCCCCAGGTAAGCTACCTAGCCAACCTGTATCTAATCCGAAAGGACCACTAGGGTTTGATGCTAGCTCAATCCCAAAATAGCTTAATGCCGTTACCACTCTTCGAAGTGGTAGACAAATTGATAACCGAGTTGAAATGCCTAGGGTTGAGCCAACACCCGTTGTTATTGAGGATGTGATAGGTACGAGTGAACCAATTGTAGTAAGCAACCATGAACCTTCTAAGAAATCTAAGGAGTTACCTGCCTCATCTATTTCCGTACAAAAGGCATATATTGAGCCAAAGGTGCCTTATCCACAATGCCTTCGTCCGGCTAATAAAGGGATTCAATTTGACGAGATATTGGATACATTTAAGCAAGTTTATATAAATATTCCAGTACTCGATGCCATCATGCTTATCCCTGCATATGCCAAATTCCTTAAGGATGCGTGCACTAGGAAAAAGAAAATCAATGTGCACAAGAAAGTCTTCTTAACTGAGACATTAACCCCGCCTAAGCTTCGAAATCCTAGAAGCCCAACCATCCCTTGTAAAACTAGAGATCACAAAGTGGATAGGGCGTTACTTAACTTAGGCACCAGTGTAAATGTCCTACCTTACTCGCTCTATCAAGAATTAGGACTTGGAGAACTCGAACCTACCCAAATGACACTTCAATTGGCTGATAGTCAATACGATACCCACGTGGTATTCTTGAGGATATTCTTATCAAGGTTGATACTCTTATTTTTCCTGTGGACTTTATTATTTTGGATACTGAAGATGAAAAAAATCCTAGCTGTGAGATCCCCGTCATATTAGGACGCCCTTTCCTTGCGACTGCTCATGGAATTATTAATTGCTTAAATGGGGTCTTACAACTATCAATAGGAGACATGAAGATCAAACTCAATGTTTTTAACAATAATACTCAAGTGTCTTATTCTGATGACATGGCTGAGCTGAATATGATTGACTCTCTAGTTTACAACTCGTTCCCTAAATTATTTTTTGAGGACTGCATAGAATCATGTCTTATGAACTTTGGTGAAGACTTTGATGAAACTCCGATTGTTGAAGAGCTTAATGCCCAACTCGACTCAGCACCTATTTTTAACAAGTCCAAATGGAAACCTCATGTTAAACCTCTAGAATCGTCCACTACTTTTCCTATTCCATCTATTGTTAATGCACCCAAGTTAAACCTCAAGCCATTACCTAAGGCTTTGAAGTAAGCTTTCTTAGGTGATTCTAACACTCTGCCTGCGATCATAGCTTCCAACCTCAATGTTGGCCAGGAAAATATATTGTTGGGTGTCCTTGGAAGACATAAATCAGCCCTATGGTGATCTATGGCAGACATGAAGGGGATTAGCCTGGCCGTTTGCATGTATCGCATCAATTTTAGGGAAGGTGCTAAAAATTCTCGTAAGGTGCAACGACGGTTGAATCCCACCATGATGGAGGTGGTGAAGAAGAAAGTTCTCAAACTTTTGGAGTCAGATATAATATACCCCATTTTGGATAGTAAGTGGGCCATCCCCGTTCAGGTTCTACCTAAGAAATCAGAGATTACTATAGTTGAGAATGAGAATAATGGCTTAATCCCCACTCGTATGACCACTGGGTGGCGTGTATGTATTGACTACAGGAAATAGAATACGGTCACAAGGAAAGATCATTTTCCTCTTCCTTTAATTGTTCAAATGCTTGAACGATTAGTCGGAAAAAGTCATTACTGCTTTCTTGACATTATTCTGAATACAATCAGATCTCCCTTATCCCAAAAGATCAGGAGAATACAACTTTCACATGTCCCTATGGGACATATGCTTATCGACGTATGCCATTTGGGTTGTGTAATGCACTCGCGACATTCCAGTGTTGTATGATGAGTATATTTTCTGAAATGGTTGATAAGTTTCTTGAAATCTTTATGGATAACTTTTTCAGTGTTTGGATCATCTTTTAATGAATGTTTACACCATTTAGGGCTCGTGCTAGTACAATGTACACAAACCAATTTGGTGTTAAACTAGGAAAAATGTCACTTCATGGTGACACAACAGATAGTTCGTGAACATATTATCTCCAGCAAAGGGATTGAAGTCGATAAGGCCAAGATCGACATTATTTCTTCTTTACCTCCACCTCGGATGGTTAAGGCCATTCGATTATTTTTGGGGCATACTGGGTTTTATCGCCGGTTTATCAAAGATTTTAGTAAAATTCCCCAGCCTTTATGCAATTTACTTGTTAATGATACTTATTTCAACTTTGATGACGCATGTTCAGGAGCTTTTGAGAAGCTTAAACATTTATTAACTTCAGCCCCTATCATCCAACCTCTCAATTGGGAACTTCCCTTCGAGCTCATGTGTGACGCTTTGGATTATGCTGTTGGAGTGGTTTTAGGGCAAAAAGTAGATAATAAACCTCATGCTTTTTACTATGCTAGTCGCACGCTCAATGACTTACAGTTAAATTACTCCACCACGGAGAAGGAATTATTAACCATTGTGTATGCCTTGGAGAAATTTTGATCATACCTTGTTGGATCCAAAATCCTTGTTTACACCGACCATGCGGCCTTAAAGTATTTACTATCTAAAATAGACGCTAAGCCTCGGTAAATCAGATGGATTATGATAAGTGGTTCTTAGGCCTCTAGAAAAATACCCGCGCAAAGTATGGTTGTCAAATTGTAGCACGGATGAGTGGGATCAAATCTGCAGGGAGGTTTGGGAAAGAAAATACTTTCTAGGTCGAATTACAATTTTATAAGAGATAAATCTAAAAGGGATAAAAAAAAACTAATTATAAAACTTAATGAGAAAGAGAACTAAGGTTCGGACTTGGCCTCTTCCTTTCAAAGCACTAATCAATATTCAACTAGATCCTAATATCTTCACCCATCATATGTTCGTGTTAAAACACATACGATGTTGTTAAATAAACCACTAAATTTATAGTCAAGCATTTAGTGGTTATACTTTTAAGTGATGGTGGAGAGTGTCTTAGAGAATTATCGACTCAGCCATAACTAGGTTAGACTGAGTTCTCTAGTATTTCCTCTTGTTTTGATTACCAAATCAAGTCTACAGTTAGTAGTACTTGTTTGTATCCAAAGTTATCGTACACCAAACCAAAGCTATGGTCAAGTCTTCGATATGATGCACTAACTTATCAATCATGAAGTACAAAAAAAAACTAATTAGAACCTAATTAATACCAACTATTCCTTATCCAAGAAGAGGCCTCATCCTAGCCTTAGCTAGGAGATTAGCCGTTCATCTCGGACTTCATCGCATTAACTACTAATTATTTACAAAAGAAAATAAAAAAGAAAGAAGACAATTAAATAAAACTAAGACTTTATTTCTTCTAAACTTGCTCCAATATGAGATGCCCAATTACAATGATGGTAGGGTTCCTTTTATAGGAGAAGGAACCAAAATTTAGAAACTATATATTAAATTCTAAATAATATTTTCAAAATAATATCTTCTAATATTACAACCAATCACCTAATATTCTTGCATATAATTTCCTTAAGTGATGTAGAGATTTTTCTTCATGGAAACTCTTGCATTTATCTTCAATATAAATTATCTTCAAGGATCTTAGATGCAATATATTCTTTGATCTTATTCTCTAATAATATTTTTGTATATATTTCTTCAATCTTGAAACCAAATATACTGTGTCTTTGACTTTTGTGCTAAGAACTGCTGAAGACACTTTTGCTTGACTTTAAGAGTTTGGTTTCAAATATCCATCTCCAATAGCTACAATCAAACAAACGCGCATAAGTATCTAATATTAAATATAATAGATGACTAAAATATATGTTCGGGTATATTAAAAATGCCATAATTACGCGCTCATCAAATACCCCCAAACTTATCTTCTGCTCGTCCCGAGTAAAATAAAATAATAGCCACTTTCGCAAGGAACGCGATTGCATTTAACATATGTAACAAGCCGCTAAACCCCCAGGTTTAGCCTGGTAGACGAGTATTGTCTCGTGAGGGTTTGCAATATCTATACCCATAAAAGTTAATAATGACATTTTTAAAAATTCTAGAATACACATGACTCTTTTTCTGTGAACTTATCCTTACTTAGTTGTGACAAAAATATAGCGATTAAAAAATACTTAAACTTGCTATTCTCCTAAGTATACCAAAAAATATTTTAAGCTTATCCGAAACTAGAGGTACTACCTCAAGATTAGAAAGAGATTTAAGTATTTTGCTTTAGCTATATTTGAGTGTACAATGAAAATATTTTTATCGTCTTATACGTTGTCTAGAATAGTTTACTCAGTTTTTTGGTAGTCTAGTTTTTACTTGAATAAATTTAACGGTCAGTTCGACAAGTGCCTTAGTCAATTCGTCTTCCTAGAATTTTACTTTTTTTTTCTTTTCCTTTGCAAGCCTTTTCTTATTGAGTGCATAGTTTCTTAGTAAAGCCTCCATCACAAGGAGTTTTCGGTCAACAATCCCCGCCAGTTAGCTAAGGTTGTCAGGGTGTGGTGCCCCATCATGACTGTCACGCCCCAAAATCTAGTAATCGGTAACTAGACCAATTACTGAGATTCGTGGATGTGCATGTCAAAGAATCCAATGATTCGCCCCACGAACAACCGAGCTGTAGACAAATTCTGGCCCAGTCATTCACAATAGTATCACAACAGAGTAATGAGGAAAGACAGAAACAACGAAAGACTAAGATAATAATATCTAAACGTAAGATTCTACAAACCTCTATGCAGTAAGCCTAACAGTAATTACTGGAGAATGAGCCTCTAGCTCATCTCCCTAAAGATCACCAAAGCTACAACTAAAACCTGAAACAACCTGTCACTGAAAGGGGGATACGAGAGTGAGCAAACAACGAGCTCACTAACTCCCAAGAATAGCTAAACAATTATACTAACCAATGAGATGGATATAATAATGATAATAGGATATAATAATATCTAACGATAAACAATATATATATCTAAATATATACATGATACCTAATAGGTATCTAATAGGTACAAAACTAGTCTAATGATTATATGTAACTGTACTATAATTATACATACACATCTTGAGTAAAGGAGTGTTAAGACTATAACTACACTCCAGTCCCAAGGACTACTAACTATACTTTAATCACTACCGTGGCCCTCAACGTCACAAGCGACTAACCTACCTCAAAAATACAATCACACACGAGGGTAAACACCCTCGGCTCACAATAATCCGACAGGGTTACCCAAACCCCAACCAGGCATAAACCCGAAGCTATCACAAACTGAGCGAGATCGCCCATAACCAAATGCCAGCCTAAAGCTCACAGTAACCAACTAAACTAATTAAACTAATAAACTAACCAGATACAGAAGAGGGTGGAATAGATGCAAAGAGGAGAGGAGTATGCAGAAAGAAGACGAATCTAATTATACCGCAAATCAATTAGGAGAAGAGGAATTCAAATAAGAGGAGAAAAATATGATGAACTAGGATAATCCCATAATAATCCCAATGCAATGATATGTTATGATGATGATATGATGGAATGAGATAATCTTATGATTATCCCAAGCGCAGAAGATTCTATATTAAACATAATGCAGAAAGGGTTAAGGATTTCTATCAGAAGAACCTACGAATTAAAAGTATGCAGAGATGGAATGATATGCTTGATGATGATAATGATGATGCGTTATGATGCAGAATGATTTAGCGATGTCGACCCAAATGGCTAGCCCCCATGACTAAAGTGGGCTGACAACTGCTAAAGAAGGATTACCTTAAAGGACCATTATGGATACAGGTACGATTTTTCTAAGCTGACCAGGCTGGGGGAAACTACATTGGGAGTCACGAGTACCCCAAGGAATCACATCCTCAGTCATACACAAGGAACTACAGTCCTTACCACATACATGGAACCACTGTCCTTACCGCATACAAGTCACATATAATATGGGTCAGGGGATGTATCCGATCGCAATAAGATAAGAGAATATATCATCTATGGATGAGAGCAAAAATCCTGAAGACTGAAACACAACTGCTACCAATACAGCCAGCACACAATAGGATTACCACCTGCCTGAGAGTGTGGCAACCAAAACTAACACATATGCCCTCCTGTGACTCAGTTGCACCATTTAAACCTAGATGAAACAGCAACTTAACCGTCACGACATCAAAACAACATCAGTCTCTAAGATTCCTCAAAGTAATATGATTACCATCAAGCACTATAGTACTCTAGTTGTCAACACAAACTAGTACTCATGGGGTGACCTACAAATGTCCAACAAGTAGCCAATAATCCCTAATAACCAAACCGCATCATAATCCTCTTAATCATGTACATAAGTCATCAGCACGGATGTACAGGAGCCCACCAGGTCTGTCTACACCCAAGGTGACAATCTCCGTGAGCAGATGCTCGACGGTGACTGTTTCCCTACACTGATGTGATAGTCCACCCCAGCAGATTTCAATATCACGGGTGACGTACAACTTTATAAACCACTTGGCTCAGCCGCGTACCTCACTGGGCCATGTTGTCTCGCTGCCACCTAGATGACGGAAGGGAACACAACCCTAGCAACCTCATCCCAGGGAAGGAAGGCTTACGAGTAAGCTCTATTAGCTCTAAGAATCATGAGGACAATAATTGTCACAACACGATAAGCAAACAATCCAAAGGCAAACTATCAGAAGTTCAACATCCACGACCAACCACCACGGACAAGTCGTCTGCTCACCACCAACAACTAACAGTCCAGGAGATTCCACACTCCCACAGGGAATCTAATATTCTAACCAACCACCAATCACAACAGCAGTGCTCAAGGACCAGGCCTCGAGAACACGGAGTACATCTAGGCTAATCCTAAGACAAATCAAAACAATTGCAGGCAGAAGGATGAGCTCCGAATCGAAGACCATGTCTTGCTGAAGCTATGTCGTCCCAAGACTACCTCGGAACCAAGTCCATCAACCCAAACTAACCAAGGTGCTATACTATAAGGTAAGAACTATAGTCTCTGAACTACACTATCTCAGAGAAATGGCGACTAAACCACAACCATCCATACATCTTTACTAATAGCCAAACCTAGTTACTAGTGCCCTGAAACAAGCTGGCCACCCTAATAACTAGCCAACAATACCATACTCAATATATTATATATATATATTCCACACTCAATATATTATATATATAGAGAGAGACACTGAGGCGTCGCAACACACTGAGAAATGCCTTTGTTCTCAACCTCAACGAAGAAAAGAGTCGCGATAACCACCCTTAATGAAATCGGTCAAAGAGGAATCTCAGGAGTCATCGTCACATCAACGACAGCAGAGAATAACCTCCTCTGGCTAATCATAACCTGTGGGTTCTATCTAATAACTAAACTCACATTGTTGTGGGTTTTACTAACTTATCAAACCCTTAAGTGCTCTCACCTAAGGTATGCTAAACGGATAATCCGCAAAAGTGTCCTAAGCAATTAACCCACATACTAACCTAGTCACATATATAATATACTAAACTATGCATTTCTATAACTCACGAATCAGCATAATAATCTAGTTATTCAGGAAGATAAAACTTGCTTGAAGGCAATACCGAGTCCTGCGGAAATCTAACTCAGAAAACCAGCTAAAATTCGCGGAATCACCAAGAATAACAAACAACCAATCAATTTAAGAAAACGATAATAAATCCAAACCCTAGAAATCAAACCTACGCCGAAATCGAACGAAAAGAACGGAAAAGGAATCGGAAATTTCTTACCGATGATAGGAGCAAAGCTTGCGACGAAGTGGGCAAAGAATCCTCGAGCGATGGGGAAGATAGGATCTAGAGTATGGAGGAGAGAGGAATAGGTTAGGTAGAGGTGAGAGAGAGAGAAAAAAAAAGGAAAGTGAGGAAAGGAGAGATTAAAACCCAAACACAACTGAAAACGCGCCTCTGTTCGAATAGAAAATGATCCTGTTCGAACAGAGTGAAACGTATTCGAGCAGAAAAAAATCTTGTTCGAATAAAAAGAGTTTTATTCGAACAGAAGAAAATCCTGTTCGAATAGAACTGGTCCTGTCCCAAAAATAAAACCCCGAAAACACAACGGATCACCCCGGACACCCCGAAATCACACCAAACCACCACCACTACCACACAATCACTACTACAAGTTCAACAAGGGTTTCTCAAGGAAAAAAACACCACCTCCACCGCCTCACGACTACCAAAATTCCTAATCCCCCAAAAAAGAATATTTTCTTCGGGAAACTCCATAAACCTACCGGCCAATCTAACGGCTCACCGGAACCACACCAAACCACACACACATCAAATAAACATCACCACCAACCCATCTAGGGGTTCCCAAGGCTACAACGCCACCTCCTCCTCCGAATAACCACCGTACCACCGAAACTATATAAAAGAAATCAAACATACAAAACCTGCCGAAAGGAATAAATGGATCCATAATGGATGAAAAAATACATGCGGAATATATACGGGATATATGTGCGGAACTTAACGTTGAGGAATAATAATAATAATACTTAATAATAAATAAATAAAATAACCTGAAAATCCAGGATATTACAATGACCAAGTCTCAGGATTCTCACAAGTAAAATTTGCTTGTACTCATTTCACATAGTTCATGGTCAAACTCAAGATTGGTGATAATTTTTCCTCTTTCAGCTTTTAATCATGCAAGTAGCCTTCCAGCGTAAAAATTTTTAGAACATATATGGCTTATTATTTATTTTTAGGAATAAACTTATTCTTAGGCAGTTATCTCCCTTGTAGCAAACTATTCCTAACATAAATGCAAAATTTCCTTTACACTGAGCAAAAATCTATTGAAGGTATTAATTGCAAAACTACAATGAAGAACATGTTTTCAAAATATGTCAAACAAACTTGAATTAGTCGCTAATAAAAAGATAGTACATCTAGCTTAAGATAGTCAAAAATATTCTAGTGTATACTTGGTACAATTTTAAAATTTAGGCTTTTCCATAATATTTATGTCAATGTAAAATCAGTTTAAGTGTTTGGAAATTTGTTAAAAATATATCATAAATTGTCAAAGTGCCATTATTTCACTTTTCTTCAAAAAAATTTAAAGAAATGGTTTCCTACCCCAAACTTAAATGAAACGTTGCCCTCAATGTTTGAGAGTATATTTCTCACTTGAATGTGTCATGAGTTGCCTCCTAAGATGTGCTAAGTTTACCGTCTTCAACCAGACGAATGTACCCTCAAACTTGAAATTTTTAATATAACTGGAAGGGTACGAAGTTGAAAAGGTGATGTACTATCCGGGTTGCAAATTCTCTTTCAAAAACCAGATAACACATGAATAGTGATCATTAATATTAGCCCCTAATTGGGCAAATATATTATGTAAAAACCATAGAGAGTTTAAATCTAATTCTCTATGAAAAAGGTTTTTTGTAAAAACTTTCCCTATCATTTGATGATTCCAAGTTAAAAATTTTTGACAAATCAAGAAAAACCATTTTCCCTAAGATAAAGCAAACACATACCCAGGGAACATATTTTCCTTTAGAATTTTCAATACAATCATATGATTACTACGTGTTACTGTAAATAATAAGATTGGTATACAAATAATCATCCCCGAAAATGTACTAGATTCAAAACTCGATTTTCCAGAAAATATATTTTCTTTGAAATTTTTTAAAACCCCCATATTATCGTTGATATTCTAAAAAATGTGATAGGTGGTTCTAACAAAGCAAGTCCGTGAGGTATCCCCAAAATTATAATTTTTCAAGAAAATATTTTCTTTTAGTAGAAGAAAAACTATATAACATATTTGTGAATGTGGGGATCGGGAAACAATTGACTCTAACAAACATTTAAAATTTGTGTGCCTAAAATCACAATTTATCTCAAGGGACTCATCCTGACCATTGACGGAGTATTCATTGGCTTAGGGACATGGAAAAGTTGAAACACATTTTTAGGTGCTAATAATTGTACCATTTCACGAATCTCAGGATCATTCGAGTCTTTGAAATAATTTAAACATTCATCAACAGAAATGCAACAAGAGTTATCTCCATAGAAGTCCTCAAAATCGTTTATGGTCATGGTACCCCCATTAGGCTCAGGTGATGGAGGTATGGATTCAAGAAATAGAGATGAAGAAGGTGACACTGATTAGGATAAAGATGAAGCTCGTATTTTCTCAAGGATCGATGTTGAATTCACACTTCCAAGAAATTTGTCATCATCCTCATCATCTGAGAAATCATCTAAGAATTTGGAAAAATATTCACTTTCTATCATGATATCATTTGTGAATTGGCAGGGCTCTATCGGTGAAGGGATGGAAAATGACATTGGTAGTTGAATACTGATGGCAGAATTCGGAGGTGATTTAGAAAGAATTTTATTGAGCATGTTAGCCTTTTTTTAAGATCTTCTTGTGACATAGGATCGTCAATCTTAAAATGTTCATCTTCTAAATTTGTCTCATAATATGGTATCCATTCACCCCACGGGGAAAATATTCTATGATTACGCTTGAATTCATTATTTTCTAAATCACAAAGGGATTTAACTTCAAGTTGTTCTTCTTCATTGCTTGGAAGCTTTTGTGCTCTATTTCACTCCACATGGCTGACAACTGAGCTATCTGAGTCTCTAACCTAGAGATAGATTGGGTCGTAGAAGTTTAATTTGCTAAAGTCTATTACAAGAATTGCATCATTTGTTACTAAAATAGCAACACTTGTTTTTGACTTTCCATTTATTGTTGCATGAAGAGAGCAACGGTGTCTTCCAAAGATAGTTTAGGTGGAGCGGGTGGGAACTGTTTGAGTGACTGGAAGGATTGATGGGTATGCATATAGGAATGAGGTTGGAAAGGTTGTACGTCTTATGAGTTTTGGTGGTGCCCTGATTGAAAATAATTTTGAGGATATTGTGGGATGTCAAAATGTGAGCCGTATGAATTCCAATGTTCTTGTATGTACGACATTTTACAATTAAATTAACACTCAATGCAATAAAAAATCAATCAAGCCTAAAACTCTAGCACTTCAACATTTTTTGTAGAAGAAATAATTGAGTCTCCCCTATATTCTTCTATGTTCACAAAAGGGTCGGATGGTCAAAGGCTTTATTTCCTACACTCCCCTGCGTCACTGTGCTAGTACTAGCTTAGAGTACATGTTCAATCATGTGGGTTGCCAAAATGTGAGCTGTATGAATTCCAATGTTCTTGTATGCACGACATTTTACAATTAAATTAACACCCAATGCAATAAAAAATCAATCAAGCCTAAAACTCTAGTACTTCAACATTTTTTTTAGAAGAAATAATTAGATCTCCAATATATTCTTCTATGTTCACAAAAGAGCCGGATGGTCAAAGGCTTTATTTCCTATACTCCCCTGCGTCACTGTGTTAGTACTAGCTTAGAGTAGATGTTCAGTCCTGTGGGATGTCAAAATGTGAGCCGTATGAATTCCAATGTTCTTACATGTACGACATTTAACAATTAAATTAACACCC
This sequence comes from Kingdonia uniflora, assembly GCA_014058105.1. Lineage (NCBI taxonomy): Eukaryota > Viridiplantae > Streptophyta > Magnoliopsida > Ranunculales > Circaeasteraceae > Kingdonia > Kingdonia uniflora. The sequence goes on from JACGCM010002784.1 coordinate 34,769, forward strand.
AATGCAATAAAAAATCAATCAAGCCTAAAAATCTAGCACTTCAATATTTTTTTTAGAAGAAATAATTAGGTCTCCCCTATATTCTTCTATGTTCACAAAAGGGTAGGATGGTCAAAGGCTTTGGTTCCTACACTCCCCTGCGTCACTGTGTTAGTACTAGCTTAAAGTAGATGTTCAGTCCTCACGCCTGAGCGAGTCGCCTTATTGTATGTCAGCACTCAGAATGGTAACGTTGCAAACCTACAACCAGTATTTTGCGGCGCTAGGCTGGGGCCGTATCCTATGAACCCATGTTCGTACCCCCGTCCGGTACACCTATCCGTTGGGTGATGAAATACCGCGGGAATCATGCTACTTTATTTTATTATCAGTTATTTTCCGGTCCGGGACGTTCAATTTTCGTGTGATGAAAATTTCTGCGTATCCCTAATGGGTGGTCCCACTTGTTAGAGAGTTTTTTGGGTGATGAAATCCCGCAAGTCTCTAACAATTTTAACTTTTACTAATGTTGGAATAAAAATAAATTTAAACACGTCAATAGGACAACCCAGCCATAGTAAATATTTTATTAGAGCAGCGTGTATTTGCACAGTCCACTCGACTTTAAGTTCCTAGTGTCGGGGAGGAACGGATATGAACCCCTTCTAAATGTCAAGTTTATAGAGGTACCAGCCTACGAGAAGTGTTTCCCGGTGAAGCTGTGGCCGCCCCTTCACTTAGGGGGCACAAGAAGGATTAGATAGAAGTTTGTCAGTGTTCCTCACGATCTCTGAGTGCCAACTTTGTGCCAACTTGGTGAACTTGCGACAGTAATATTAATCCAATTTCCAAGTCTATGATGTCCTGATTTTCAAATTCGCATATCTTTCAGTTCAGTTGAGAGAGTGCATTACATAATACCAATTTGGAAAGCTAATTCAGAAAGGAAAAACATTCAAGAATGAAGTTTTCTAAAATTAAGCCTCCCTGCTGCTCAAAATAAGTAATTAATGAACAACGGCGTCCATTACAGAGACTATTTTTTTATGTTGTTTCAAAAGGCTGTTACTCTCAAACGACTAAGCAGAAAGATATGATCCATAACAATTCAGAAAGGGTTTTGAATTATCTAAAACTTTTCTAGCATACATATTTCCCAACTGCAAAGTATAGATGATCAAAAACCATAAAGCATTCAGGAACAGACTTCACAACTAAAAATATATATTAAGATGAGGTTGTGATAAATAATAGCAGCTACAAAATTTCTTGCTCTCTTCTTAACCACCTCCAAAAGCACGATTTTAAGATTTAGAAATATTATAAACAACCACAAAGCTACTGTCGCGTCCAAAAACCTGAAACAATTTTTTTTTTTAAACTAGAAACAGAAAGAGAAACAACGACATAAATAGATACACTATATAATAACATTACCGGTCTACTATACTTTTTAACGAATATTAGAAAATAAAAATTTAGAAATCATTGGCACGGTATTAGAAAGAATTAACAAAGAAAATTCAGTATTAGAAAGAATAGTTTTCAACGATGCCTCCCCGGCAACGGCGCCATTTGAAAAGAGGTTTTTAAGCCTCTAACAAAATACCCGCTCAAAGTACGGTTGTCAAATTGTAGCACGGATGAGTGGGATCGAATCCACAGAGAGGTTTGGGAAAGCAAATATTTTCTAGGCCGAATTATAATTTTATAAGGGATAAATCTAAAATAAATAAATAAAAGCTAATTATAAAACTAAATGAGAGAGAGAGCTAAGGTTCGGACTTGGCCTCTTCCTTTCAAAGCACTAATAAATATTCAACAAGATCTTAATATCTCCACCCATCATATGTTCATGTTAAGACACATACGATGTTATAAAATAAACTACTAAATCTATGGTCAAGCATTTAGTAGTTATACTTTTAAGTGATGGTGGAGAGTATCTTAGAAAATTATCAACTCAACCATGGCTAGACTTGAGTGAGTTTTCTAGTGTTTCCTCTTGTTTAGATCTTCAAATCAAGTCTACGGTTGGTAGTACTTGTTTGTATCCAAAGTTAGCATGCACCAAACTGAAGCTATGGTCAAACCTTCGATATGATGCACTAACTTATCAATTATGAAGTAGTAAGAGAAAACTAATTAGAACCTAATTAACACCAACTATTGCTCATCCAAGAAGATGCCTCATACTAGCTTTAGCTAGGAGATTAGCCGCTCTTCTCGGACTTCATCGCATTAACAACTAATTATTTACAAAAGAAAAAAAAATAGAGAAAAAAAATTTAAATTAAACTAAGACTTTATTTCTTCTAAACTTGCTCCAATATGAGATGCCCAATTACAATATGGGGAGGGTTCATTTTATAGGAGAAGGAACCCAAATTTAGAAACTATACATTAAATTTTAAATAATATTTCCACAATATTATCTTCTAATATTATAACCAATCACCTAATATTCTTGCATATAATTTCCTTAAGTAATGTAGAGATCTTTCTTCGTGGAAATTCTTGCATATATCTTCAATATAAATTATCTTTAGGGATCTTGGATACAATATATTCTTTGATATTATTCTCCAAGAATATTTGTGTATATATTTCTTCAATCTTGAGACCAAATATATTGTGTCTTTGAGTTTTTGTGCTATGAACTACTGAAGACACTTTTACTTAACTTTAAGAGCTTGGTTTCAAAATCCATCTCCAATAGCTACAATCAAACAAACGCGCATAAGTATCCAATATTAAATATAATGGATGACTAAAATACATGTTCGGGTATATTAAAAATTCTATAATTACGCGCTGATTAGATTCTTTTGTTACAAGAATTTGATATCAAAATTCGAGATAAGAATGGCGTTAAGAATGTGGTTGTGAATCATCTATCTCGAATTCTTACTGAGGGTGCTGACAATTTTTTCCCTATCTTAGAGACATTTTAGATGAGTAGCCAAAGGCTGTCTCAAAACTGCCTTGGTACGCCGATATTATCAATTTTCTTGCTACCCAACGATTACCTGCCCATTGGTCAATGCAAGATAGAACCAAATTCTTGCACGAGGTTAGACGTTTTAGTTGGGATGATCCTTATCTTTATAAATTTTGTTCCGTCTAAGTGATTAGGAGATGCATCCCAAATGATGAGTTCCATAGTGTACTCACATTTTGCGATCCCTTAGCTTGCGGAGGACATTTTAAGACCAAGAAAACTGTTGCAAAAGTCCTTCAATTTGCTCTTTTTTGGCCTACCCTATTTTGTGACACACATACTTTTTGTTCTGAATGTGATAGGTGCTAGAGGACCGGGAATATTTCTCATCAAAACATATACCCTTGAACAACATCCTTATTGCTGAACTATTTTATGTTTGGGGCATTGACTTTATGGGCCCATTTTCTTCTTCTCGCGGTTACCTTTACATTCTAGTTGCAGTCGATTATGTTTCTAAATGGGTTGAGGCGGTGCCATGTCAAACGAATGACCATAAGCCCGTAGTAAAAAATTTGAAATATATTTTTAATCGTTTTGACACCCCTCGGACAATTATTAGTGATGGTGGAAAACATTTTTACAACTGTGTCTTTCAAAATCTTTTTAAGAATTACTCCATCACTTATAAAGTTGCCACACCTTATCATCCACAGACAAGTGGCCAAGTCAAAGTCTCCAATCGGGAGATCAAAAGAATTTTAGAAAAAATTGTTCGAACCATTCGTAAAGATTGGTCTAATCGTCTTGATGATACCCTTTGGGCATATCTAACAGCTTATAAAAACCCGATTAGTATGCTACCCTATAGAATTGTCTTTGGGAAGGCTTGCCACTTACCTGTAGAATTGGAACACAAGGCTCTCTGGGCTACAAAGGCCTTCAACTTTGAAATGGATAAAACTGGATCACATAGAAAACTTCAACTTTCTAAACTTGACGAACTTCGTCGCGAGGCTTATGAAAATACAAAAATTTACAAAGAACGAACTAAAGCTTTTCATGATAAGTCAATTGTTCACCAAACTTTTGAGCCTAATCAGAAAGTATTACTCTACAATTTACGGCTACGTTTATTTCCTGGGAAATTACGTTCTCGTTGGTACGACCTTTTTGTAGTTAAAACTGTTTATCCTCATGGGGCCATGGAGGTGGAGGATCCTAAGAACGGAAATATTTTTTAAGGTCAATGACCAACGATTAAAATCGTACTTAGAGTCCTACACTTTTGATGAAGAGATAACATTTTTAAATAATCTGGTATATCAGAGCTAACATTATGTACCCCTATAGTATTATTATAAATCATTTTTAAGTATGGGAGTACATTCATCTAGCTGAAGACGATAAATTTAGTACTTCTTGGGAGGCAACCCTTGATACATATAGGTGAGAAATTTTAGTTTTCCTCTTTCATTTATTTTCTTATTCTCAAACATTGAGAGCAATGCTTAATTTAAGTTTGGGGGTAGGAAACCATTTTTTTATATGTTTTTTGAAGAAAAGTGAAATAATGGCACTTTGACAATTTATGATATATTTTTGACGACTTTACAAATACTTAACTGATTTTACCTTGACATAAATTTTATGGAAAAGCCTAAATTTTGAAATTATACCAAGTATACACTATAATATTTTATAATATATTAAGCTAGATGTACTATCTTTTTATTAGCGACTAATTCAAGTTAACTTGGCATATTTTGAAAACGTGCATTTCACTATAGTTATGCAATTAATACTTTCAATAAATTTTTGCTAAATGTAAGGGAAATTTAGCATTTATGTTAGGAATAGTTTGCTACAAGGGAGACAACTGCCTAAGAATAAGTCTATTCTTAAGAAAATAAAAGCCAAATGCGCTCTAAAAACTCACGTTGGAAGGCTACTCGCATGATTAAGAACTGAAAGAGGAAAAATTATCACCAATCTCGAGTTTGACCATGAACTATGTGAAAGGAGCATAAGAAAATGTTGCTTGTGAGAATCTTGAGTCTAGGTCATGATGGGGCACCACACCGCGGCAATCTTAGCCAACTAGCAGGGATTGTTGACCAAAACTCCTTGTTACGGAGGCTTTACGAAGAAACAAAGTACTCAAAAGAAAAGACTTGCAAAAAAAGTAAAATTATAGGAACACGAATTGACTACGGCACTTGATGAACTGATCGTTGAATTTATTCTAGTAAGAACTAGACTACCAAAAACTGAGTAAATTATTCTAAATAATGTATTAGGCGATAAAACTATTTTTACTGTACACTCAAATATAACTAAAGCAAAATACTTGAATCTCTTTTTAATCTTGAGGTAGTACCTCTAGTTTCGGATAAGCTTAAAATATTATTTTATATTCTTGGGAGAATAACAAGTTTAAGGATTTTTTTCATTGGTATATTTTTGTCACAATTAAGTAAGGATAAGTTCACAGAAAATGAGTCATGTGTATTCTAGAATTTTTTAAAATGTCATTATTGACTTTTATGGGTATAGTCACTGCAAACCCTCACGAGACAATACTCGTCTACCAGACTAAACTTGGGGGTTTAACAGCTTGTTACATATGTTAAATGCAATCGCGTTCCTTACGAAAGTGGCTATTATTTTATTTTACTCGGGACAAGCAAAAGACAAGTTTGGGGGTATTTGATGAGCGCGTAATTATGGCATTTTTAATATACTCGAACATGTATTTTAGTCGTCCATTATATTTAATTTAAGGTACTTATGTGCGTTTGTTTGATTGTAGTTATTGGAGATGGATATTTGAAACCAAGCTCTTAAAGTCAAGTAAAAATGTCTTCAACAGTTCATAGCACACAAAGTCAAAGACACAATATATTTGGTCTCAAGATCAAAGAATATATTGCATCCAAGATCCTTGAAGATATTTTATATTGAAGATATATGCAAGAGTTTTCATGAAGAATGATCTTTACATCACTTAAGGGAATTATATGCAATAATCTTAGGAGATTGGTTGTAAAATTAGAAGATATTATTGTAAAAAAATTATTTACAATTTAATGTATAATTTCTAAATTTGGGTTCCTTCTCCTATAAAAGGAACTCTCCCCTCATTGTAATTGGGTATCTCATATTAGAGTGCAATATCAAAGTTCATAGTAATAAAGGTTGTTATTTTTCCCTTTTTCTGGTCATTTCCTTTAAGCAAGTAATATGGCAATGATCAAAGAGATGAATAGCTAATCTTTTTAGCCAAGGCTAGAAGAAGCACTACCCAATGTAGTATTTGTATAGAATAGCATTGTATAACTAGAGTAGTTACTTTCTCTTCTTTCATTTTAATGTATATTCTTCTTCCTATGATCCTAGCTTGACCATAGCTTCGATTCGAAGGAGTAAGGAATCTAAATAAACCATCTTGTTTGACCATTACAAGATGATTTGGAACATGGAGAAGAGGACATAACCCGCTCTTATCAATCGGACCATGGTTAAATAAGGTAGTTTATAGGTAGTTCCTAATCATAAATATCTTTTATCTTTTGATGTATTGCATATGCCCGACCAAGGATATGCGATACGGGAACTCGTAATTTTCTTTAATTATTTGTACTATCTCACGGTTACAAAGGGTGGAGTGGAATCTAAGTCTTGGTTCTCACTCCAACTTATACAACTCATATTTTCTAGTATTTGTTTATTTCTTCTTTTTACTTTAAAACCTACTCAAACTCATTGTTATTGGATAAAACTAGTATATCAAAGTATAGTTCGTACCACAAGTCTCTTGGGATACGACCCCGCTTACCCTTGTACTTTACCATGTGCTTGCGGGTCTTTTAAGACGTCAATTTATAATCGATCATTTTTATTAATTTAACAGTTACTAAAAGAAAGGATTGCTAGCATTAACTATAACTATTAATCGTATAGGCCGACCATAATTAACTTTTAGAAATATTTGGTATATATGTAACAAAATGCATTCATTGATTATATAATATACATGTTTTGGCAGTAACTATTTTCCACTTCTTTGCACCATAGACTTGGTTATACTTGGAAAGTTTCTGGTATTCTTCCAATGTCCATGCACCTTTAACAGTGTTGTAGTAACAAACTTAGTAGTCTTTAGTAAAGCACACAAATAACTGAGTAATCTAGTCATGTAATAGAGTCAAGGCTGTATTTTTTTCCATATACTACATCATTTTTCTTACAAGTAATCTCACTTCAACTAGAGACTCAAGATACTTACTTTTCTTATAATTATACTTTGTAGTTTGTAAGGGTAATACTATATATATTGATCAAATAAATGACATGTAATAGTTATGTCAATACAAACTAAAACTACCTAAGATAAAACCCCTTTCATCAGCAAGGAAAAAAAGGATCATACTAACTCATTGACAAAAACAGAATCATAAACACCCAAACAACAACTACTAATAAGAGTCTATAGAAAACACAAAGCACAAGATCATACTAAACCTCAAGTTACACTCAAAGCAAAATTTAGAGAATCCCCAAATCAAATACAAAATAATAATCCCCAAATTATCAGCAATAAAATATATATATATATATATATATATAGATATATATGGGGGGGTGGGGGGGTGTGATAAATACCTCGAATTCGATGGATTCAATTCGATTAGCAAGTTGTCGTCAACAATTAAGTTTTCAATTGCTTCAATAATCCATGTGCCTTCGCTCACAACAAAATTAAGTAAGAAATAGGGAAAGATATAAATGTAGGTTTTGAATCAGAGAGAAGCTAAGACCAAATTTGAACCTAAATAGAGAGAGAGAGAGAGAGAGAGAGAGAGAGAGGGTAGTCAAGGGTTTGGTTACAGAACAGCTAATCTTCTTCTTCTTTCGCATTGTGAAATCAAAAGATTCACCACCATCTGAAGAAATCTGAAGCAATGAAGTAAAGCTTTAACCTGGAGAATTGGTGAGAAACCTTACAAGGATTGAGTAAGGAAGATTGAGAGGAGGGATTCAGACTTAGGGTTTGGATCGTGATATGGAGAGGGAGGTAGTAGTGATGAACAGATCAAAGTTTGCCATATGATTTGGCTTTAAAGCTTAAAACAAATGAAAATATAAGCTAAATCGGCAGATAATTTAGCAGTTTTAAAGTTTAAACTAATTCTGAAATTTCTTGTGGGAACCGACGACTGGGACTTAATTTTAAAGCATACGAAAGATCCGAGCAGCCTAAATAATCCTTGACTCACGAGAGATGGGTAACGGCGGCCTGGATCGAGAAATGGCTGATGAATTATTCCTTTAGGTGTATAGATAAATGCAGCTATAAAAGTAGGGGAGATGATACAAGTAAGATAGGGATCCCACTAAGATATAGTTAATGGAGCTGTCTAAGGTTAAAAAGATTTGACATATTGCTACTTTGTCATTAGTTTAGATGTTGAGATTCTTGTAGTTAAGAAAGTTTGTTGTGTTGGTTGCATGTTCATTAGGATAGTTGTTAAGCCTGGTACAGTTTAAGTCAGATTGTTGTGTTGCATGGTCATTACCTCGGCTTATATGACACGTCCCTTACCATTTCTACTGAACAACTGGTAAGTTGTCACAACATGTCGTGTCGTATTACAAAAATGTTGGTTTATATGGCAATTTTCATATAATTAAGACCTTTTTTTAACGTATTTGATCAAAATGAGAGTAGACATTGAAATAGGGTTGGCACCTTTTGTAGAAATAAATAAGATAAGATTTTATTACTCTTGAATTGATTTATTAGATTGCATCATAACCTCTCTTTATATAGTAGAGGATCACTAAGTTAATTCTAATAGTACCCAATGTGGGACTATGTTTAGTATCATCAATTTAATATATTCGAAATTCAGCACTCCCCCTCAAGATGGAGCATAGATGTCAATCATGCCCAGCTTGTCAATCACTTCGTTAAATATTCATCCACAAACTCCTTTCGTAAGAATATCTGCAAGTTGATCTTCCAACTTTATGAATGGAAAAGATATACACCTTTTGTCAATATTTTCTCTGATAAAGAACCGATCCACTTTAACATGTTTCATACGGTCATGTTGAACTGAATTGTGTGCAATCATAATCGTTGTTTTATTGTCACAGTGTAGATCCATTGCTTTCATGAGTTTAAATCTAAGATCCTTCAATATATTCCGTATCCATAGTAGTTCACATACTCCATAAGCCATACCCCAAAACTTAGATTCTATACTTTATCTAGCAACAACTTTTTGCTTCTTAGCTCTAAATGTCACCAAATTCCCACATACAAATGTAAAATAGCCTGAGGTTGACCTCCTGTTCATCATATCTCCTGCCTAATCTGCATCGGTGTATCCCATTACTTCCATATCACCACCTTTTCAGAATAAGAGACTTTTTCCCAGAGATTTCTTCAAGTACTTTAGTATTCGAAAGACCGCCTTCATATGTTCTTCACCTGGATTATGCATGAATTGACTTGCGACGCTAATGGCATATGCAATATCCGGTCGAGTATGGGAGAGATAAATTAGTCTTCCTACTAAGTGTTGATACCTTCCTTTGTCACATGGAACTTAGTCGGGAAACATTCCCAAGTGATGATTAACTTCAATCGGTGTATCTACCGATTTGCAATCAAGCAACCCAGTTTCTGCAAGAATGTCTAATATATACTTTCGCTGAGACATGAAAATACTTTGACTTAATCTTGCATCTTCGATGCATAAGAAGTATTTTAACTGTCCCAAATCCTTCATCTCAAATTCCCATGACAAATAGTTCTTTAGTGTCTCTATTTCTACTGAGTCATTTCCAGTAACAACCATATCATCAACATAAACAATAAGAGCGGTAAGATTGCCTGACTTCTATTTTATAAACAAGGTATGATCAGAATTACTTTGTCTATATCCAAATGCCTTCATGTTCTTCGAAAACCATTCAAACCAAGCTCGTAGCGACTGTTTTAACACGTACAATACCTTCTTTAATTTGCATATTTTTCCTCCTTCATAATTCGTGACTCCAGGTGGTATCTCCATGTATATGTCTTCTTCTAAGTCTCTATTGAGAAATGTATTCTTCACGTCAAACTGTTGTAATGGCCAACCTTGATTGGCTGCAAGAGAAATGAGTACATGAATAGTGTTTATCTTTGCCACTGGGGCGAAGGTCTCCTTGTAATCCATACCATACGTCTACGTATACCTTTTGGCAACTAGTCTGGATTTATACCTATCAATACTTCCATCTGAATTCATCTTTATAGTAAAAATTCAACGACTCCTAACAATACGATATCCGCGGGGTTTATCAACAAGTTCCCAAGTGGAATTCTTCTGTAATGCATTCATCTCTTCATTCATGGCTTTCATCCATCGTGGATCTGATAGTATTTCCTACAAATTACTAGGAATAGATACAGAGGATAATTGATTCATAGTGCATATAAACGACTTAGGCAACCTATGGGTGGACAAATAATCAAAAATTGGGTATTTGGCTTTAGAATTGATATCTGGTTTATAAGTAGATTTTGGAATACCTTTAGTAGGCCTTTCTGAACGTCTAGGTTGAATATCATTAATAGTGTTAGGATTAGGTAATACCTGAGGTTCGACAATCTTTGGCAGTGCTTCGGCAGATGGTGTTAGAATGTTAGAGTCACGGACAACTTCTGCTACTGCAGCTTAATCTCTCCCTGTCGTCTGATCCTCTCTATTCATATGAAGTTCATCTTCAATACCCTGATCTCCTTCTGTCATCTGCTCTCCTTCACTTTCCTTTTCATCATCAGTTAGGTTACTACGCCTGTTCAAATTACTCGTTAAATCCTCTAGTTCCTGAAACATATCCCCAATAATAAGGAATTTTCCTTCACCATCATTATGTTTCTCCCCCTGAAGGGAAGATCCCACAAAATATGCCTTCAATTCTCAAAACGAAACATCCAAAGAGATATACACCTTCCCCTCCACAGGATCATAACAACGATAACCCTTTTTAAAATCAGCATATCCAAGAAACACACACTTTCAAGCACAATGATCCAATTTTCCTCCCTGATGTTTAGGTATATGAATAAATACAACACATCCAAAAACACGTGGTTCTAGGTTTGGCATTACAGGGATGGTGATAAGATCATGAAGTTTTTGGAAGGGGGTCTGAAATTCAATGACCTTAGATGGTGTGCGGTTTATCAAGTAAGCAACAGATTTTAACGCTTCTCCCCAATAATTTAATGGCATATTCATTCCAAAAAGAGATGCACGAACAACTTCTAACAATTGTCTATTCATTCGTTCAGCTAACCCATTTTACTATGGGGTATAAACATTAGAGGTTTGATGTCGAATGTCGTTATTTGTCAAGAACTCCGTCATATCATTATTAGTAAATTCTCCTTCATTATCAAATTAGTACACTTGTATCCTCCTTTGGAAATGTGTCAAAACCATCTTATAAAAAAATTTAAATACTTCAAAGACTTTACTTTTATGGGTAATTAAGGATACCCACATCATACGAGTACACTTATCAATAAAAGTCACAAAATAACGAGCTCCAGACAATGAAGGAATATGTGCAGGACCTCATACATCAGAGTGAATAATACTAAAAGGTTCTGAACTTTTAGTAAAACTTGGAGAGTATGTAATACGATGACTCTTAGCAAGTTCACAAATATCACACTTAAACTCTAAAATACTACAATTCGAAAATAATGGCAAATTTAACTTCTGAAGATACCCAAAGGAGATATGAGCCAGTCGCCGATGTCATAACCATACATTAGCTTTTGCTTCTTCAATTCCTCCAACTTTATTCACCCGATAAATTCTCTGCTCTCCACTATTAGTCAGGTCCAAATAGTAGAGATTGCCTTTTCTAACACCACAACCAAGAACCTGCCGAGTCACTATGTCCTGAAAAATACAAAACTGAGGCCAAAATGTTACGGTACATATAAGTGCAACAGTGATCCTACTGAAACACAAGATATTGTACTCTAGAGCATGAACAATAAGAATAGAGTTTAATGTCAGGGATTCAGATATGTCAGTAGAACCTTCTCCAATTACAGGAGAGAAACCACCATTTGTTGTGTATATAGAGGCTTGGGTTGAAGGTGTAATGGATGATAATATGCTAGAGTCAGTTTACAATGTGATCTGATGCACCACTATTAATTAACCAAGTACTATTCAAAGAATTTACAAATAAAACACTACATTTAGTTTTTATACCTGACTGGGCAACATTTACTGAAGTCGAAGCCTTCGCAAGGTTCATGAGACGCAATTGTTCAGTTAACTGCTCCATATTAGCAAATAGCTTGGAAACTGTTGTTTCCAAAATCGTAAGTCTATCGTTGGAATCGCCCATCTCCAAATCGTCATTCTTCGTCGATTTAGGTCTACGATAGATCGACAACGGACTCACAAAACTTCATCTTCGTTTGCGTAGATCGAAATCACTGTAGCAGTCTCGAAAATACTGTAGCTGATGGCAAAAATACTGTAGCAGTTGTGAAAATCACTGTATCAGACACCATAAATCACTGTAGCAGTCGCGAATTCACTGCAACAGATGCCAGAATTCACTGTAGCAGTCGCCGAATTCACTATAGCAGACAGAAATCCGCAATACGATGGAGAAGAACAAAATAAATAAAGAGCTTCAATTCGAGATTCACAGCGAAATTCAATTCAATTCAATTCGAAAGAACCAGGTTCAATTATCGAACCCACTCTGATGCAATATAAAAATGAATAAAAGAAGATTTTACTACTCTTGAATTGATTTATTAGATTACATCATAACCTCTTTTTATATAGTAGATGATCATTAAACTAATTCTACTAGTACCTAATGTGGGACTATGTTTAGTATCTCTATTTAGTATATTCTATATTCAACACCTTTTGCTTAAAGCACTACAAATCTGGCGCATTTTGCTTGGTGTAACAAAATGCCTTTTACGCATCCTCAAACCCGCTATCTTCCCTTAAACCCTAACTCATGACACTCCAGTTCAAATTTGCTAAGCTGGTATTTGACATACTACATGCCCTAATACTAAAACGTAAAATAATCAGAAAGTTTTAGATACAACTGAAACCTTATATTTGGGTTTGGGAATATAATTATTAATAAATCTCCAAAATACATCCATCCTTATAACGCTTGAACTTAATTAAAAGACACTTAGAAAACATAATACTCATTACATAGGTTTGCCTTATTAATCACTCACACACTCTCCCATATCGACCAACTCTTCGTCCGACATTTCTGATGAAGATATTACCATTTTTGTTGGGCATTTTGATTCCCATAATTAAATCTTGTGAAGCGATGAGCCACTCTAACATTCTCTCGTTGAAGCCTTCGAAGAGCTAACTGACTGGAGGGAACGTCTGCCCTGCTCATGAATATGGCTCTTCTTTTTGGTATTTGTATCCCCTTCTCCCTGAAGAATATTAAATTTCTTATTTTATCCACACACTATGACTATGCTATTGTCTAAATGCCACAACCATGGAGTCATCGGAGTACCCTGAGGCAATGGAGAGCTTTGATGAGGATTACAGCAAGCCATGAATGGATTTGTATACACTCTACGATGATTGATTATGAGGTTGGGTTCTCTCTTTATATTAGTATTTAGTAGAGCTTGGGTTGGAGTTGGCAATTCCCTTTATTGTGTTAGTACAGTTACTGATCAAATCCATTCTACTTAAAGGCCGTAGGGAAGTGGTTTTCATGGAAGTGTTCTTGAATGAGGCATTGAAATAATTTGACAAGTCATTATAAGTCCATCGATCCCTTTTAATGTTATTACTCTCGGAGCAAGTCATGTCTTTAATCCAACAATTTCCCACTACCCCAACCACTTTAAGATGAGTTGCATTTGCCTATTTATAGCTTAATGTGATTATTGTCTTATATGCATTTTGCTGTCAATGAATGCAAAGCACGATCAGATGTTGGCTTACTTACTGTAGAAGTTACTTTCTACTTTACTGACTTAATTTAAGTCCTGCTAGATTCATGTAGAGTTTTGCGTAAAAAGAGATCTAAGAGCATCCACAGCAGCCTCTCTATAATAGAGAGTACTTTTGAGGAGTTTCAACCCAACTTTGATATTGTGGATGTAGCATACTCCCTACAAAAAGGAAGCACATCTCAAAATTAACTACCTAAACCACTTCAAATTAATTGTGTTTAAAAATAAGAGGCAAAAAGTAACTTTTTGTTTACTTTCCACATCTTAAGAGCATCTCGAACAGAGTGGTATGTTGTTAAGGTTTTTTCATACTCTAGCAAAAAACCCATCCAACAGGGGTATGGTGTTCAGCATACTCACCCCCATACCCCTCCAAAGTATGTGAAACCTGAACTTGGCGATGAGTATGTGCATACCACCTAGGCGCTGAACCGCTCAACGTCCAACAATTTTCTTAATACAGCTGCCAAGGGGAAAATAGGGATGACAATTTGACCCGCCCCGTTGGGGATCCACCCCGCTTAACCGGGTATGGGGGTGCGTATGGGATGTATAACTAAAATCCGTGGGGAAGCGGGGCAGATTTGGGATTGCTTCGAAAAATTTGTACCCGCTCTGCCCTATTTAAATAGTTTATTGTTATTACCCTTAAATATATGTTAAAAAAATCTAAATAAGAGAGTTTTTTATTGAAAAAATAGTTTTATTAGTTAAATGGGGCGGGGATGGGAATGGGATTAGCTCCCCCGCCCCAAATCCGCCCCATTGCCGTCCCTAGGGGAAAAACAATGATTGACGCTAGGCGCTGAACTGTTCAGCGCTCAAGAAAAAATACATATCATTTGGCTTTTTGGTGTTAGGCGCTGAACCGTTAAGCGCCAATTAAAAAAAATGTAATTTGCTGTTGGACGAAAACAGTATGCGATTCTGGAATACTGGTATGGTAAACCGGAGCAGCATACCACTCTGTTGGAGATGCACTAAATAACTTTACACGTAATATTGACCAAATATTTCTCTAGACTCCCCATACATGAGGAGAGAGAAAAAAGAAAATAGGGATAGGGAGCCTATAAAAGCTATTTTATTACTTTTTGTCTCCCTAAAATAAGTTTAGGGAGGCTAGTGTGGATGCTCTAAATCCCTTCCCCTTATATATGTGAACTCTTCCCTTCAACTTCACCTGTCCCTTCCTCACTTTACTCTCATCCTTTTTAAATGTCTAAATGAAACGCTCGAGAACCGGAGGAAGTTAACCATGTCGACCCTAAATCCGACGACTTAGACGTGAGCAACGTATCTGCCACCTACCCTTATGATCCTTTGTGTGAAGACTCTAAATGAAACGCTCGAGAACTGGAGGAAGTTAACCATGTCGACCCTAAATCCGACGACTTAGACGTGAGCAACGTATCTGCCACCTACCCTTATGATCCTTTGTGTAAAGACTCTAACACGTACGATGATTTTGTGAAGCCTTAGGATTCTGAAGGGAGTACGTTCAAAGGGTAATGGCGAAGGTAAGGATAACAAGGGTTGATTAGCTGAATATAGAACATGATCTGGTTGTTGCTCGGCATGCTGAGGTTGCGGCGAAGACTGAGCTTTCGAAGTTGCTTAACATTTTATGCCTCTGAACCAATAACGAGATCAACCAGCGGGCAGCGGTGTTAGAAAGTAGGAGGGACAAAAGGCTTGAAGAGGTGTAGGCTGAGAGGAAGAGAGAGATAAGGAGGGAGGCTAATATTCGTAGGGGGGATCAAAGGAAAGAAAATGATGAACGGTATTTGGTGGTAAAGAGGATAAGGGAAATGGAGAAAAAGAAGAGGTAGGTGGCTGAGGAAGGTGAATGCTCGAGGTCACATAAGATGAAGAAGAAGAAAGCTTAATCTGTATATCTTGTTAAGATTTTAACTTGCAGTTTATGTTATTGTATGATTATGGTAATTTTAAGTTGGAACGATGTACATGTACACATATGTTGGATTCCTGCTTGTGTTCATCAATCCATATGCTGGGCTGAAATCGCATAGTTCGAAAAACATATTGGCATTGGTTAATAAGTTGATGGACAACTAGACAATTTATAAGTTGGTTGTTAGTCCATATACATGCCCATAAAACATGAAACCTACAACTTCCACACAAAAAAACATTACAATACCATACAATGACAGAATAACCTACACAACAAAAATAATAAACTTACAGCCACCATACCATACCTTACCATACCATGAGAACTTCAGAAGTAGAACCCCAGACCTGTGGCTTAGTAAATTGGCAACAGACATGAACACCAACATGACATACTAACCCACAAAAAATGTGTTGTATGCCCAAAAAAAACCCTCCATTCGGTTTTTGCCTACGTACCTCCATTGGATTTTTCCTTTCCATTTGAGCTTTCTCCGGGTAGGGCCTGGAAGCATGAATTTTCACTTGCATAGTGGGGGTCGACTGAGAAATGGCAGAACCCTTTCCTGGATGTGAGGTTGACGTACTTTTGCATAGCCATAACTCCATCCAGTGATCATCGATACCTTCTGAACTTCTCCTTGGACCCTTCACTGTCCTCAGAATCTGCCCTAAGGCGATCATCATCGAAACTCAAGTCGATCGCCATTCTTAACTCCTCTTCACGTGCTTCCATCTCCAAACTGTTATTCTCATTCTTTGAATCTATATCTAGCAGTCTGTACCTAATATCACCATCAGTACTTCTCTAATCACTCTTCGCACTCTCAGAGTCATTGGCAAGTCGGTATTCATCATCTGTAAGTTCATGGTTGACGTCTGTAGCACCATCATCATCATCACTCGAAATGATGATTACACCATCATCAGTAATGACATGATGTCCTGTGTAATAAACCAAAGGGCAGACACCATTCACCGTTGGTCCCTTGATCTTTTAATTAGCGCTCAACTCCTCAACTTGAACCACCTTGCATTCAGGATCACCAACAATACTGGAGTCCACCTTAATTGGCTTACATTCTCAGCTGTGTATATCACCTATATCATAAGATTGCACCTTGGTTGACTTAGTTATATTTTCAGGGTGAAAATTATGGACGGTGATTCTAGATCTCCTCATTTTAGCAGGTTGTTGTTTGTTTGTGAAGTTTGGTCATCTGTGAATTTTATTTTATAGATGACTTTATGAGTAATAGGCAACCACAATTGCAGATGGGGAGTTTAAAAGAGTTAACAGGTTTCTACTATAGCAGTCTTCACGGTACATTAAGAATTTTAAGTATCCAACCTGAAATATGAAAAATGAAGCTACCTCTGACAATTAAGTAGAAGTGTGGTTGAGGTTAATTTAACTTTACAACAACAATCTTACTTAAGTGTTGCAAGCCAAGTAAGTAATTACTAAAAGTATTATTGAAAGACCGTTATTTCCCATTTTCAACCGCATAAATGATCATCCAATACATGAAATAGTTAACTAGGCAATAGGTACTGTTGTAATACATTAGTATAGTTTATCAATTTGGTGGTGCTATCAGACAGTTTATTCATTAGTTGGTCTAGAAATTATTGTGTTGTTGGATGGCGAACAATATTTGTTGATGTACGCACAATTAGGGTTCAAAAGTGCAGTTGTAAGAAATTTCTCCCACAATATCCACTGAATCCTAGGGGAATTCATGCCAGTTTATTAAGTTGATGGAATTATTTTGAAGTACCCACCCTACACTATGCAACATACACTTAGTTGGGAAATGTTACTCTATCCAACTACGGATATTATGAGAATAAATACTAGTTTTTGCCATCTTTGCAAAATCGATACTTTGGCAAGCCTCTTCCAAAATCGATACTAAAATTAACAAATCGATAATGGTCCTACCTACTACCCCCTAGCTGCCATCCTATTCTCAAACATTAAATGTTGATGGGTAGTCTAATCTACTACAGTGATAAATCTACAAACTCCCAAAGATTACTAAACAAATGACAAAGCTATACCAAAACAATTACAAAGATTTACACATCAAATGCCAAAGTTCTCGCATAACAAATGATAAATAATGTAGAAAAAATGAGAAACTATCCCACTGGAGTGGTTGAGTAGTATAATCTTTTACAGTAATCAGAACAATAATAAGATGGAAGATTCCCCCCTAAATACACTACCAACCTTAAAAATCAAAGCTTCTTCTTCTTATTCTTCTTCTTCTTCAACAATAAAGCTTCTATAAAAATCAAAGCAGATTCTCCTTGATGTACTGCTTGTCTCATTCATGTGCCAAGTCTTTCAACTATCGTTCTGCATTCTTTAAAGTCCTCACACAGAGGTCATTGGGAGGAAAAGATCGCAGCTATCATATGAAATTCTCGTTGCCAAAGATCGTTGTTATCCTTCCCTCTGACCGTTAAAATAATTGTTTCAGTAAATATCATTTCTAACTCTGTATCCATCATCTCTAACTGTGTATCTGCATTACGATTTGTCCCATTTATCTTAAGAAAAGATGTTATGCAAGATGATACAATTCGTACATAATCATTTTTCTTTAACTTTTTAATCATCTGTCTTCTGCTACTATATCACCAGAATTGTTCATTGATATCATTTATTTCAGGATTCCTATCATTTGTTTGAGAGATTTCTAGAGTTCAGTTTTATATCATTTTTCTCATTTGTTTTGTGGTACTTTATCACCAGAATTATTGATTTATATCATTTATTTTAGGGAAAAATGGAGTTCAGCTTTATACCATTATTTATTTTGGTGGGGATATCGTATGTCCAAAGATTGGCTCAATCGTTACTTATGTTGGAGGAAGTACAAAACTTACCTCAATAAGAGCGCACTCGTCATATGAAGATTTTGTTACACTCATTGAAGAAACAAGCAAAATCTGTCGCGAGGACTGTAAGCTGTACAACTTCGTCCATGGTTGTGCATGCGCAATTTCATCAGTCCAGGACTTTACCGTAATGATCAATATGCATAAAACCAATCCTGACACACCCTTTAACATATGGATTGTTAATGACCATAGGGTACCTTCCCAAAACTCCCAGAACTTTATTTATGATTTATATTCTTCGGGTAAAGGGTTGTCTACCACCAAAGATACTGGTTCAGGTAGAGGCTTGTCCACCACCAAAGCGGGGGGACCTTTGCGGCATAACTCATTTCCTGATCCTAAACCTGAATACAGGGGTTACCCTAAAACAAATGGCAGAGGGATTGATCCACGCAGGTTTGGACCTTTTGTAGATGATGAAAATGATTCTTTCGAAACTATCTGTACTGATGTTCCTCCCTCAAATGAACCTAGTATTCCTCAATCAAATGTTCATCTCTCAAATGAACCTGTGTTAACTAATGTTTCTCAATCAAATGAGCCTTTTCAAACTATACCTACTAATGTTTCCCTCTCAAATGAATCTTTTATTCCTCAATCAAGTATTCATCTCTCAAATGAACTTGTGTTAACTAATATTCCTCCTTCAAATGAACCTATATTAACTAATGTTCCTCTTTCAATTGTACCCGAACCTATCATTGGACAAACTGAAACTTCAGGTAAGTTCGTAGAATTTGTCATTTGTGTGCTCTATTTTATCATTTCTTATTCAATTTCTATCATGCTAAGTTGAATATTTCTCATTTGTTTAGCTGAGTTTTGGTTTGAGCCACAGCCCGAACAGGTGAAGGATCTCATGGATTTTTGGTTTAAATCTACTGCGCACACGGAGGATCCCTATGACTTTAGTAAAGAGTTTAACATTGGTGATCTATATCGAGATAGGATTGAACTCAAGAATCACATAAGAGCTTATGCAGTTGTAAACAGGTTCAATCTTGAACACGTTCTGAGCAACGAATATAAAATCATGGTACGTTGCAAATGTCATAAATACTCTTGGCAGATTTATACGACAAGGTTGGTCGGTTCTACCATATTTAGAGTAAGTACTTATTGCTCTGTGCATACTTGCATCCGAGTAGAAACTGAAGGTGGGAACGCATATAAGGCAACGTCTAGTAGATTGGTTGCTTCTATAATCAAGCAAAAACTACGAAAAGATCCAAACTACAAACCTTTTAGAATTATTGATGATATGCAAATTCATCACAATATTGATGTAACATACAATCTTGCCTGGCATGCCAAAGAAAAATCCCACGCTGAGGTATCATCACTTTATATGTCATTTGTTCTCCCATAAAAGTCATTTGTACAACCTTGTTTATCATTTATTCTCAAATGTACTTGCCATACAAGTCATTTGTAAAACACTGTTTATCATTTGTCTGCTCCACAATTACATTTGATCTACGTAATTATTTCAAATGTGAGGCAGCTTTCAGCACGCATACCAGCTACTTACGAGCTACTTTATGGAAGTGAGGTTGGTTGACCCAGATTTTGTACTTGACATACAAACTACGAGTTGCAAGGATAAGAGATTTACAAGGTGTTTTTAGTGTTTTGGTCTCACTAATAAATCTTATAAACTATTGAGACCAGTTGTTGTGATTGACGAAACTTTTTTAAAAGGGAGATATCGTGGGACTCTACTAACAGCCATCGCCATTGACCCAAGTAATCATATTTTTCCACTTGTATTTTTGATAACAGACTCGAAGACCACCGAAAGTTGGACATACTTCCTAGAGATGTTTGGGTCTAATTTTCACGGTTATGATACTAGATTCGTCGTCATCTCTGACAGGAACCCCGGAATTATTAATGTTGTACCCAAAGTGTTTTCATTTGCAATCCATACATTTTGCGCCTTTCACATATCTAACAACATTAAAACTATCCTCGAAAGTACGAGGATCGCATTTAGGATGGCAGCAGAGGCCCTAACCAGCATTGATTTCGATAAACACATGAATGCTATCCGGAATACAGATCCAGTGGGTCTCCAATACATACTAGGTATTCCCATGGAAACATGGTCTAATCTATACATTCCAATGAGTAGGTTCGTACGTTGTCACTCTGTATTGCTCAACTAATCATTTGTTATATGAACAATAGTCATTGTAACTCCATTTACATTCTTATTTATCATTTTTTTTGCCATTATTTCTCATCATTTCTTTATTATTCCTTTTACAGTTGTATGATCCCATTTGTCATCGGTATACGCTCATTTGGCATTTGGCTTCTATGGTTTGTCATTTTTTTAGATACGGAGTCGTTTACACAAATCATGTCGAGAGTTGGAATAACGTTATTTTAAAAGTAAGAGATCTCCCTATCCATGTATTTATTGAGAAATTGTGTAAAATCTGTTCGGAAATGTCCTACACGTATAGGGAGAAAGTTGAGAAGAGTCAAGCTCGTTTAACGCCATGGGCTACGGATTACTGTGAGAGCAGAAAGTTTGTTGCAGATTCACTAACCTGCAGGGTTCGTACATCACGTCACTATTTTCAGATGACTAGTTATGGCAGAACCGATTCTGTAAATATTGAAGATGGTACTTGCTCTTGTCGTTGGTGGAAAACGATGGGTATACCTTGTGAAAAATGAAGTACGCGCTCTAGGTCTTGCTAATGTTGATCCAACTACACGTGTCTCTGAGTACTACACAAATAATACATATAAGGCTATTTATGAACCTATATGGATTCCTATAAGAGGAATTGAGTAGGGGAAAATTTTAAAAACTGATCCACACGTTCGTGCCCCTATTCCAATAGTTCGAGCCGGCCGTCCTCGCGCGCAAAGGAATAGAAGAAAAAAAATGCCTGGTCTTGTTACCAAACTAAGATTTTGCATTAGGTGTCAAAAAATAGACACAATCGTCATTCTTGTAAGTTTCTGCCAATCTTATTCGATGACAATACACGTCTGATAATGGTACCGTATTTTACGATGAACACTGAGCCACCTGTCATCCCAGATGAAGATGTTGCAATCAGTTGGCACTGATGATTTTGGGTACTCTATGTATCATTTATTTGGATGATCTTTATCGTCAGTGCTAGACAATTCATCATTTGTCTTATTCCATTGTAAAATTATTTAGCACCGAACTATCATTTGTACACGTAGAATATATCATTAGTTTATTTGTATGATCTCATTGTTTGCTTCTGAAGTGTCATTTATGTATGAATACTTTCTCATTTGTTTGTTTCCATGATATCATTATTTTATTCAGAACTGTCATTTGTTTTCAAAGATTTTCCCATATGTTGGTTTTTATTATTTCATTGTGCGCCAAGAATTTTTCATTGTCTGTTAAATTTTTATCTTCAGTTTTGTTAAGTTCATCATTAAACTTGACCCCCCCCCCTATATCATCATTATTTTCTTACAGAACCGTGATTGCTTTGTTTGCCACATACTAAACGGAAGCCACTACTTAACAATAAAAAACAAATGAAATAACACCAAACAAAACATTTTTTCATTCATATAAAGGCAAAGTACTAGTTACCACAAAAAATGAACAAACTAAATACCAAAAAAAAATTATTCGCAACTCCTCATGATCACGTTCCGCGCATTCCAGATCGCGCTCCAAAGCCTGGATCTTCTGCACGAGACAACCAATATTAGAAGTTGACTCTTCGCATAGTATCTTGTGCTCATCCCGGTCCAACTTTACGACGCAGAGCTGATCTTCCAAGAAGCGCATATGGAACCTGAACTCCTCAAAACGTTGATCTCTCTTTGTTATAGTTTGATGCAGTTCATCCTGGATATGATCAAACGCTCCTAATTTCTCCCTGAAGTTGTTGTAATGCTCTTTCAGGATTTGTACTTTCTCACCAGAGACATCCTTCTCTATTAGGCATAGTTTATTCAGTTTGTAAACACGTTGGTCATGCTAATCTTCCAGCATCCCTACCGACTCAAACCAATCGTATGGAGTGTTTGAAGAGACATGGCTAACTCGAGTGGAGTGCGACATTTTTCTTCAGAAGTTGAAAAAAGTTTAGGGTTTAGGGTTTAAATAGTTGAAGAGTTGAGAATAGTTTATTTGAGCTTAAAATTTTTATAAGGGGATTTGAATGCATTGGGAAGAGTAGAGAATAGGGTAAAAGTTATTATTACTTGGTTCGGCGCCGTCGTTTCTTGTTTTACACGTAGGTAATATGAGTATTTAAACTGAGTTATCTAATCAATTATCATTACTTATCACATCGGTTTGTCATATGTTGAAGATAATTTCACATTTGTTGTTAAGCTATATATAATTATATATTTCCATACCTGTCATTATTTAGCCATAATATATCATTTCTCTGTTCAAGTGTTATCACCAGTTTTGCTAAGTTTATTATTTATCTACCATTATTAAAGGAGTATTTATCATTGGTTTGGTTCCCTTACATCATTTATATCTGATGGATCTTCCCCAGCAAAAAACTAAAATGAAACAAAAGAAATGTTCATACAAGGGAAACATTCGAACAATAATAACAAAACAAAAAAAAACTAAAAACAACCCAAATGTTCACAACTCCTCACTTGAGGAATTCTGATCACGTTTCTTAGCCATAATTTTCTGGTCGAGACAACTAATTTTACAGGCCAACTCCTCCCATAATTTCTTGTGCTCATCTCGGTCTAACTTTAGGGCACAGAGCAGATCTTCCAAGAAGCGGATATGGAACTTGAACCCTTCAGAGCGCTCTTTATTCTTTTTTATAAATTTATCCAGTTCTTCATTCATTTCATCGAGTTCTCTTAATTTCTCCTTGAACTCTTTGTAATGTTCTTTCAGCAGTTGTGCCTTCTCACCGGTGACATCCTTCTCCATTAGGCAAATTCAATTCAACGTGAATAGACATTCGTCAACTTGATCTTCCTCAATCCCTACCGCCTTAAGCCAATCTTGAGGGGTACTGGAAAAGGCACGGCTAAATCGAGTGGAGTGGAAGTGCGATATTTCTAGAGAAGTTTTAAAGAGTTGAGGGTTAGAGCTTTAGTTTAGGGTTTTTTTTCGTTTTTTATACTTGGGAGAATTAGGACTTTAAATCACGTGTGGCAGGGTTTAGAGCTTAGTGTTTAGAGTGGCGGGAACCACGTGGATATTTTGGTTAGATAACTTGTTAAAAACAAAATCAAAGTTGACTTTAAGAATGACCTGTCAAATCTTCTGTAAAGATAAGAATCTGTCAGCATTAAAGACGGAGATATGGCATTTGTTGTGACCAAGGGTATCATCGTCATGTGCTAATTTTCATTTCTTTATAAATAGCTTGTCAGAACCTTATACTTCATAACCTGTACACTTGCTTCCAGATCTCAAGCATTACATACATCCTTACCTACGATGCATTCCCTTATTTACTGGTGCGGTAAAAATTGATATCTTCATCTCTCACAGACAAGCCTCAACCCTAACTGCAGGTTCTGTCAATGCGCTCACAAAATTGGTGGGTGTGGTTTATGGGCATGGGTAGATGAGGTGAAAAGGTGTCATTGTGGTCATATTTGTAGAGTCTCTAAACCGCCCGGTAGGAGATTCTACCATTGCCCACAATACCATTGTCAGTTCAAAACTTGGTTTCGAGAATCTTTTACGCCCGATGATTCTAAAAGACCGCAGTTATCAACGGCAGAAAACGTCACAAATTCTGGCCAAGGGAGCAATCAAAACCTCGACACTATTACTTTTGAAACTTACATTCAACTACGGATCTCGGAGGTCAAAACGGAGATGCTGAAAGATTTTTTGTCAAAGTTAAAATCTCTAGATCTTAACAAGTAGAAAAATATGTTGGAGTGAAGTGTAATATGCCTTATCTTTAGTGATGTTAATTTCTGGCATTAAAATGTTAAGTTCTTAAGGATCAAATGCTAAATATTATATAACAAATAATAAAATTTTAATAATACAATGCAATTTATGGATTGTAAATGACAAAGACCATAAAAAAAATGACAAATGGTTTGTTGTTGGATGACATATATTTCATTAAATAACAAATACTTTTCCAATGTTCCTTCGTCATTTTCAATGGGTTTCTTCAGCAATAAATACTACTGTCTACTGTGTTGAACTAAATCTGACATTTGGATTTGACTCAGCATTAAATACTGATGTGGTTTATTTGGAAAATACTTATTTATTCCTTATATTTAATCTTATTCAGCAAGTACACCGTGAAGCAGATGGTGACCACTAGTCGCCAAGCGTACGAGGCTTGGGTTCTTGCTAAGATGCAAGAGCTGTGGCTTTGATACTTTGGGACCCACTCCCTTGAAATTCCTACTCCCATTCCAGTGCGTCCTACCTTCCATGGGATGACGTATGAATAGGTGGAAGAGGAGGACGACAATTATTATCAAATGGAGCGCTTTCACTATATGGTAACGTCGGAGCAGGGGAGGAGAATTGGCCTGCGTCTTCTGGTAGGGGATGCTATTATAGCGGCAGATAAAGCAGTTGGTATCCGTCTGATGTTGTCTAGCCGGTAGCCTGAGTAGGATCAGAGGAAGAGATGGTGAGGTGGTGGGGGTTACGATGGAGGAGACGGTGGTGGTGGTAGGGTAGACCGACCACCGCCACCACCTCCGAGTGCATAAACTGATGTAAATTGATGTAATATAAATTTAAAGTTGTACAATATTTGAGATAATAAAAAAAATTTACTTTTTTTGTGCCCAATGAGTTATGGGAAGGTATCCTAAGTTATACACAATTAATATCATTAAGTTATATAATCTTTCTCATTTGTTATTCCTTCTTTGTCATTCGTACAATACATATCTGTTAGAATGGCTAGTCTGCATAATTAGATTGTAATTAATTTTTCATTTCTTATTTATGATTTGGCATTTGTTATCAAAAATTTGTTGTTATTTGTTTTAAAAGATTTTATGTCTATAAGTTGTCATTTGTTAATAATGATTTGACTTTTTCTATAGATAATTTTTTATTTGTTTTAAATGAATTGACTATGTGTCTAGAGTGGTTATTAAGGGATGAGAGGGAAAGACGCATCGATTGACATTGGTCAGATTGAAGCCCCAAGTCTTAATGCTCCAACCTCTCAATCTTCTTCCGTCATTTCTCTCTCACACTCTCAAGTCACAAGACTCTTAACAATGTCTGATTTCCTTCTATTAACTCCCCCAACAACAGACTATAGTGATAGTAATGAGGGGGAGCAACCAGCTGACTACACCTCGGGCGAATATCCCAAAAAGGACTTCAACGTCGAGGAAGACCGGGAGTTGTTGGAAGGTGGTGGTGGTGATTATGATGAGGAAGATGTTGATGACGATGATGATGATGATGATGATGATGCGGATGATGAAGATGAAGATGATGAACCTCCTCCTCAAAAGAAGAGGATGAGATTATATTAGGCTTTTTTAGTGGCTTGTTTTTTGAGGGAATTTATTTGAGAAGAAGCCTAGAAACAGACTTTTTTGGGGGCTCTTTTTAGGGGTTTTATGATGATAAATATTGATGAATGATAATGTTGAATGTTGAATGTAATTTACTTAGTTTTGAATCTTTTGATTTATATTTTGTTTCGATATATTTTTTAGTTGAGAATGATTTGTATGATAGTAGACAACATTTGCCATGATTTGTCATTTATTATCTATGATATATCATTCGTTATATATGATTAGGCATTTGTGATAAGAGATTTGTCATTTGTTATCCATGATATATCATTCGTTATATATGATTAGGCATTTGTTATGAGAGATTTGTCATTTGTTATCTATGAAATATCATTCGTTATATATGATTAGCCATTTGTTATGAGAGATTTGTCATTTGTTATCTATGATATAACATTCGTTATATTTAATTTGGCATTTGTAATATGAGATTTGTCATTTGTTATCCATGATATATCATTCGTTATATATGATTAGGCATTTGTTATGAGAGAATTGTCATTTGTTATCTATGATATATCATTCGTTATATATTATTTGGCATTTATTATCAGGTATTTATCATTTGTTATCTTAAAAACAATCAATTGTTATATATTATTTGTTTTATAGACAGACAGCATTTGATGTAAGTGAATAGTCAATTTGGTTTTTTAAACATTTGTATCGTGTCTGTATGATAGTGGCTAACAAATGACAAATTATTACTAACAAATGATAAATAATGGCTAACAAATCGACCATAGATTGTTAACAAATGACAAATTATTGCTAACAAATGACAAATAATGGCTAACAAATGACAAATTTTTGAAAACTAATTTTTATAACTTCAAATGAAGTCTACTATCATACTGACATGATACTAATGTTCAAAGAGCCAAATCGACTATTCACTTACATCAAATGTTGTTTATCTATTAAGCAAATAATACATAACGAATGATTATTTTTAAGATAACAAATGACAAATATCTGATAATAAATGTCGAATAATATATAACGAATGATATATCATAGATAACAAATGACAAATTTCTCATAACAAATGCCTAATCATATATAGCGAATGATATATCATGGATAACAAATGACAAATCTCTCATAACAAATGCTTAATCATATATAACGAATGATATATCACGGATAACAAATGACAAATCTCGCATTACAAATGCCAAATCAAATATAACTAATGATATTTAATAGATAACAAATGGAAAATCTCTCATAACAAATGCTTAATTATATATAACGAATGATATATCATTTCTAACAAATGACAAATCTATTATTGCAAATGCCAAATAATACATAAGAAATGAAAAATCAATAATAATCTAACTATACAGACTATTCACTCTAACAAATATGTAACATACGAATGACAAAGAAGAAATAACAAATGAGAAATATTTTATAAATGAATGATATTACTTGTTATAACTTCGAATAGATAACTTTACAAAATTATAGAAATTATACATGCAACAAAATGAATGTTAAAGTTTCAAAATAAAATCTCCTCCGGCTGAACTCCCAGCCTCAATATATCATAAGCAACTGTATAACGGCATTTATTACCGTCTATCAGATCTAGAAATTTTACTCCCCTTAAGAGATTGTCCATAAAGACAAGGATATAGACCTCGCAATCATTACCATTTGGCTGTATTGGACATTTCCCAAAGCGAGTTGTCCATTTGGAGTTTAGAGCGTAATTTTTTATCTCTGAACCAGTAGGTGGCCTACTACAATAAGCAAAATCTCTCCATATCAACATTTTCGAGAGGATCGTTGATATCTGATTTTTAATAAACTGGTGCCCAGGAGATAATTTCTTCTTCTTTCGTGCTTTTGCATTTTTTGAATCTACCATTAAATTGTAGATGCATATTTTTCTTGCCTTACAGGACACAGCACAAAGGACCCAATTGCTCTCATTGATATTCCAGGGAATGAGTATTAATTTCGAATTTACCACTTTTAAATCTCTTCGATGGATGCAATTAGAAAATGTACTATCCCATTACATAAATGTAATTTGTTCCCAAATTAATTTCTTCGTTAGTTCTACACCTTCTGAAGATGACTTATTACGAGTCCAGACATTAAAAGCCCTGCTAATATATTGGCAGGCAAAGATATCCGCCGGAACAATCCTTTTGTTTTTTGGGTGGGCACGATGTTGTATGTCAAAATATTAAATCAGGGCTTTAATGTACACATCAATGACCCGAACAGGAAAAGAAAATGATAATTTAGATAACAAAAATGATAACGTTCAATATTACAAATGACAACAAAGGCAAACTAATGATAAAGTACAATCGAATAATGGACGAACAATTTGAAAACAAATGGTAGAGACTCCTGTACAAATGATAGAGATAATGATATAAATACCTCATTGTCCAACCATTGATTTGGATATAAGATGTAGAGAGCGTTAAGGCAAACAGTTTCTTCACCTATCATCATATAGGTACTCATGTTGTTCTTCTAAACTTCAGGAGATAAGTCATCTTTCCTTAGTGACCAGACTTGGTCCACCTGGTATTTCTCATCCTGAGAGAAGGGTCGCTAAATAAAAGATTTCAATAATACTCCCGGAAGAAGCTCGTCAAGGTGAGCATACAATTGGTTCATTCGACAAGCCATATTGAAGGCTCTTTCATTAATATATTCCTCATTTAGTGCATGCCTCTTCTTTAAGGTGACATCCACTTCTGACTCCATTAAAACAAGCTGAAACAGAGTTGTCGAAATAAGAAAATGAAATATAAATGTGTTTATTACATGAGAATGAGTAATAAACTAGTTGTTTAGTTTAAAAGAACTTCATACATTGGTCTAGTTAACAACTATTTGTTTTATTACTTGCTCAAGGCCTGGTTTATTCTGTAAATTTCCATTATCATCATCCTAGCCTTCAAACGCCTCCTTTTTATTCTGTTCCACATCCTCTTTACTCTCTTTAGTCTGTAAATAAACAGACTACAAATGATAAGAGTCATACAAGATATGGAATAATAAACAAAAGAAAATGAGAAGTTACCAGTAAACAAATGATAAGTTACCTGACTAGCTTTATCTTCAATTTTTTCAACCTCCAGAGTCTGTTCCTCGACAGATACAACAGTTATTTGGTCAGCACTAGCCTGTAAATAAACAGACTACAAATGATTAGAGTGATACAAGATATGGTAAAACAAAAGAAGTAAATGATAAGTTACCTGATGAGTTTTACCAACAACTTCCTCCTGGCTGAAGAATACTATATCAGTTTTTGCTACCTCAGCAACCATAGTCAGTAACATAAAGGTTAAAGAAGAAATAAATTTAAAAAAATGTTATGGATAGGTGATGTTAATATTATTATGAATAGCTCAATACAAACAAATATTAGTTGTAGTCAGGTAACTTGAGGTTATGAGTCCTCTTGTTCAGCAAATACCTCATTGTCATGTTGTACATCTTTTTTTTCAGTATAATACACCACTACAGTTGGTTGTTCTGAATCTTCTTCTTCAGTAACATCATCAACTTTCTCATCACCATCAACTTTCTCATCACTATTCTTCGATTCTTCCATCTGTAAAATAGGATAAATATACTACGAATGGTAAAATTAAATGAACAAATAACAGGGTAGCAACAAATATGGTAGATAGCTCAAAACAAATGTTAGATACATAAATACCTCTTGAACTTCCACTTCTACAGATTTAACTTTCTCCTCGACATTTTCCTTATCATCATTATCTTTTTCTTCACCCTTCTTCCACTTCACATACAACAAATAAAATGAATAAAGATATCAGAAGAAGTGAAAGTTCTGAAAAAGAGAATAACAAAGACAACTTTACAAATGCCAAAATATTCTGAACAAATGACAGACATCTAAGGAAATGGCAAATTGCATAAAGTAAATGCCAATATGTAATACACAAAGGTCAAATAAAATCATATAAATGATAAGCAGTAGAAAATGGATGAAACCTTTAGAAGTTCACCACCATATTCAAACGATAGCGCATTGAAATTTTCTTCCCTCCCAACTTCAACATCATCATTTACCATTAAAGCATTTGCCACCTCCAATATCTCTCCAGGCGCAACTTGCTGAAGCAATTTTTTTGCAGTTGATTGAATATTATGATGTTCTGGGAATTGCACCCGTCTCTTCCTTGATACTCTATTAGCCAAGCCCTTCTTGGGGATCTTAGGGATTAAGCCTTTCAATTGGATCAGTGGGACAATATCAAATTGTTCATTAGCAAAAGCTTCTTTCTTCGGGCCTTCAACCTTTTTCTTCTTGTTGGGCACATCAGCTTCTTCTGCCTTCTTCTGCCATTCTCCCTTACCATTTTTTATTCATGGCTCTGCCTTCTTCCTTTTCCCATCTTCTTTCTTATTACCTCCTTCTCGCTTGTGTTTTACAGTTTTCTCAGGAGTAGAGAATTGGTACTGCCCAAGGAGTGGAGTATTTCCAAGTGGTAGAGTACTGTCTCCCACAGTAGATATCAAAATTCGTTCCAGCATTTTACCATGGTTATGAAACATTTTGCCATACTTCTCCAACTGGGAGTATACCCTAACCACTACAGCTCCGATCTCAGCGGCAGAAGAACTGCTACCTATTATAGGTGCAACGACTGCAGGTACACTAATTGCAGGTACACCGATTGTAGGTGTATTGCCGATTGTAGGTATAGCGTCGATTGCAGGTGCAGCGCCGATTGCAGGTGCTTCAATTTGATATCTCTAAAATATTCAAACAAATGACGATGACAAAGGGTAAGTTAGAAATAACAAGAAATACTCTAACAATGATAATAGGCATACAACAAATGATAGAAAAATCAAACAAATGTCAAGAAGGGAATATAAAATGCTAAAACTAACAAATAAAATGATAGGAAACCTAAATTAAATGACAAAGAAGAAATAAAATGAATCAAGATCATACAAAGAATGGTAGATTACCATGGCCTCTTATACAAGATCTTGCTGCATGTCAGTCTCAGAGGGCTTCATAGTTATTACCAGCAAATAGGGGTTAGCAAAAAAAAATTAAATGTCACAATTTGGCGACGCTTAAAGGATGTCATCCTCCATCCCTGTAGCTTAGGGAACAAATGTATGGATTCCTTAATTCTTTGAAACTTTAGGTTCGGAATAGAAAGGAAAGTCCATATCATCAACACCCAGGTACATCCGTGGATCGATAAAGCTTTATCCAATTTTTTATCAGCGGCCGATCGATATTTGGCAAACTCTATTATTTGCCACCACAATAAATTATAGACTTGCTCACCCCAGGGGAATCTGTTGAACCGCTGTAGATCATCTACCAGATCAACATACTTCACCCAAATGTTTCTCCCCTTGTTTGGGAGGAGAAAGGATAGTATAATTTTTAACAAATTTAATCGAAGAATATCTTCTGCAAAACGAAATAACACAATGTAATGATAAGAACCTTAGAATATAATGAACCAAAAATAGCAAATACAATACAAATATTGGAGGGGTGAGAAATATAATGAAGGACGATGATAAAGAATAGAGCACAAATGATAAATTAGAGACTTACCCTGATATCTTTCTAATTTTGCCTGTTTTAAAGCATCACCAATTTCCTTCAACCCATATGTATTCTTCTTCTTGGGGAATCGCCTCCTTCTGAAATTTGTTATATACTCAGGATCAACAAATAAGAACTCGTTTGCAATAGGCGAGACACGTAGCCCCAAAATTAGGCAAACATGAATGGGTTTCATCTGAATTATCGTCTCCCTAAATTGGAACTTCATATCACCGAGATGACGATCAAATATTTCTATAACCAACATTGATATCGTCGCAATTAGATCAATCAGCAGTAAGGGTGCAAAGCAGGTGACGCGAAGAGTACCCTTCTCCTCTTCAGGCAGAGCTGCAAACATTTTGTGAAGTCCCAAACCTGTACACCGAGAGGTGTAATTTTTAACATTAGAGGTGCCCTTCTTGGCTCTACCCTCCTGTGTTTGGTTCTCCTCGTCAACTTGTTCATTCACTTGTTTATCAGACTTTATTGTGGAAGAAGAAAAAAACAGACTTTGATCAAACACCTGGTAAGCAGTAGTGACACAGATGATTTACCACTTATATAATACTGAAATCACACAAACACACAGATGATTTGACAATAATTTTTGAGAAAACTGTTTGCGCGACTAGAACAATTTTTACGCTCGTCAATCACACACACGATTTGAAAAAATGGGATGATTTTTACGGTTTTGTAGTGGTCGTGCTGAAAGAGAGTATTTGAGGAATAAGAATGGTTTTTGGCGCCAAAAGCTAAATGAACTCGTATGAATTGCGCTCTTTACTTAACCCTGGAGAATATTAAACAAATGCCAAATAATGAAACTGTTGGTGACAGAATCTGTATTAACCAATATAACTGATGGTTTAACGCATGACAAATTAGTTTCAACCAATGACAAGAAATGCATGTAATGGTGACAGGGTGTGCCTTACACGTCTCGAAATAGTAAGGACATGTGTAGATCGAGGAACGATTAAAATTGTACACGTGGCGTGATAATAATATTTTTAAATGATCTGAATTTTTATTATTATTAATTATGAAGTGACATTCGAACTAGTAGAGCCCACGGCCTTACCTCTTGCCTTACCTGTGGAGCCCAGAGACTAGAAACCTATTTTAATATTCATGCAGTCGATATTTTTCTAACAAATGGAAAAAATGTATAAAACAAATGACAAAGAAGACTGAACAAATAAAAAAGTTATATAAGACAAATGACTGCAGGCTGTTAAGAAATGATATAGATGTTTGAAAGAATGCTAGAGTTGAACTTAAAAAATGATATATTCTGGCTTGCAGCAGCCGCGCAAACGCTTTGCCATCGTTTGTTCCACGAGTTGAGTAGAGTAGAGTACCATAATTTCCTCCTTGCCCAAGGAGTAGAGTACCAGTCTTTAATCAAACATTTACTATGCAGTAGTCACACAGACAGTTTGTGACAAATAATCAGGATGGTTTTTACGGTTGAGTAAGAAGAAGAAACTGCCGATGAATCGAGATTGCTTTTGGCTCCAAAAACTAAACGAACTCATATGAACTGCAGGTGATACGTAACCTTAAACGATGAGAAATAGTAACAGAATTGGTGAAAGAGTCTGCCTTCTTATAAATAATAAATATGTTTAAAGGTAGGACAAAATGTACTACAACAAATGACAAGTAGTTTATGAGATGGTGATAATGTCAGCCTTCCTCGTACACGTGGTTTGATATAATAATTTTAAACGAGTTAAAGAATTTTTAACAATTTTTTATTAGACCAGATGTGACATTTGTACTTGTGGAGCCCAAAAAGAGGTGGTTGTCTGCTGTAATATTGGAACTTTAGTAGGGGCAAATATGATTTTTCCTCTTTCCATTATCGATTTTGCAATTTATTGTTCCCTGGGTCTGATTTTGCAAAGATGGCAAAAACTAGTATTTATTCCCATAATTTTTGATCCAACTACTCCCACCTTTTATCCTTATCCTCTCCTCTATAAAGACCCACCCCCCAAAATATCTAAACTTAAGATTATAATTTTTAGTAATAATTCCAATAACAACCCAGAAAATGGATAAAGACCCATTGACCAATGACTCAATTGATAGTGATAGTAACAACTCAACGAGCACTTCCATAGTTACTGTGTACACCTCCCTTGTGTCTTCAGTAATTGGCATGGGGAAATCTTTATACACTACTGGCAACTTCTTGTCGGATATGTGGGATTGCCTGTTACCAAAGTCGTTCGAACGAGGTTAAGAGTCGTTCGAATGACTGTTTTATACCACCCTGGAATTTTGACCCAGGAGTCCAAAGTCGTTCGAATGACCAAAGTTCAGTCCCCTGGAATTTTGGCCCATAGACATTTTTCATTCGAACGACTCCATATTTCGTTCGAACGAAATCTGGGGATTCTATTTTGGTATGGTTTTCGAACCACTTGTTTGCCTCAAGATTTGAGCGATTGTAAAAGTTTTTCCCTAGTTATATAAAGGGAAACATAAGTCTTTTGCGAGCCACCCTTTTGACAATCCTTTGGTGAGAACATTTGGGAGATTTCTTGAGTGAGAAATCCAAAATTGGGCTTGAGTGAATGTAAATAGGAACTTGAATAAACTCTTTCTATCTCTCTTTCTCTTTTGAAAGTGGACGTATGCAATTTTCCAAACCACTATAAACTTGGTGTTGTGTGTTTCTTTGTTTGTGCTTGTTTGTAACTAACCTAAATCAACTTGGTGTTTGTGGCTTCCGGGCTCGCGGCTCAACAATTGGTGTCAGGGCGAGGTCGATTCCTCGGTTGTGTGTGATTTTAAGGTAACTTAGGGTTTTTCAATTTCATTTGGTTTTGATTTGGTTAGTTCATGAAAATTGGGGGAAACATGGGAGATTAAGTTGAAACTAGTTCTTTGGCCCCGAAAATAAATACAATGGTGATCTTCAACAATGCAAATATTGAAGTTGAAAAATTCAACAACACAAATAACTTTGGCATGTGGCGATGCGAAGATATTGATGCCCTAAGTCACCAAGACTTAGACGAGGTATTGGAGGACAAGCCGAATGAAATAGAGGAGAGTGTATGGCGGAAGATAAATAAGAGAGCTTGTGGCCAAATTCGATCTTGTCTTGCTCAAGACATAAAATACTTTATGATGAATGAGACTTCCGCAAAAGAAATTTGGCGGATATTAGAGGAGAAGTATTTGGTAAAGAGCATCCAAAATTGACTCCACTTGAAGAGGAAGCTTTATCGCTTCACTATGTAGCAAAAGATTAATATGTCCGAGCATTTGAATGACTTCACTGAGTTGTTAGCCGACTTAGCGAATCTTAAAGAGATAGTTGGGGATGAAGATAAAGCTCTCTTATTATTAAACTCACTTCCAGAAGAATTCAAACATTTTGTTACGACGATTACTTATGGTAAGAGTTCTTTGAAGTACACGGATGTGACTATGACCGTAGTTAACCACGAGTACCGGAGAAAAGAGAAAAGAGAGACCGACAAGTCCACATCTGAAGTGCTAACAATTCAGGAAAGATCCTCGGATAAGAAGAAGCCATTTCGTAACAACTCTCGATCGAAATCGAGAGGTCGTGGGGGAAACTGGAATAATTTGACTAAGGACTAATGAGTGTTTTGCAAGGAAATGGGACATTGTAAGGTTGATTGTCCTGCGCTCATGAAGAAGAAAGTAGGAAAATTGGGTTCTTCTGTGAATTTTGCTTAAGACATGGAAACGGGAGGTAATGACTCTGACTACTCTTTTACTATAACTTCTAGTGTATGTATTATTGATGCAAAGGGATAGATTTAGATTCGGGTGCTACTTATTATATTTATCCCGTAAGGGCGTGTGTTTCTAAATTGAAATTGCTAGAAGATGGAGCGGTGGTGATGGGAAATGACAATTCATGCCACATCATGGGGATATGTACTATTTGACTAAAGTTCCAGAATAGGTTGGTTAAAGAGATTGATGAGGTTCAGTTTATTCCGACAATGAGTAAGAACATTATCTCGACGAGGACACTTGAAGCACAAGGCAGCAAGGTTGTGTCTGAGAATTGGGTATACAGGGTTCTTATGGGAGCCATGGTGATATTGAAGGGTCATAGAAGAAGTAATAACTTGTACTATTTGGATGGTACGGCTGGTCTTGGTGAGGTTTCAACTAAAGGAAGAAAGAAGACCACTTTTAAAGATACGACACGGCTATGGCACATATGTTTGGCGCATGCAGAAGAAAAGTCTTTGAAAACTCTCATGAACCGGGGGCTTTTGAAAGGTGCCAAGATGTACAAATTAGATTTGTATGAATATTGCATTTTGGGCAAGCAGACAAGAGTTAAGTTCGGCATCGCAATTCACAGTACTCGTGGGACTCTTGATTATGTTCACTATGATATATGGGGTCTCTCCAAGAATGCATCGCTAGGGGGGAAGCATTACTTTGTATCTTTTGTGGATAACATTTCTAGGTGAGTTTGGGTGTACACTATGATGAGGAAGGATGAAGTCCTAGAAATTTTCATGGCGTGGAAGAAGTTAATTGAGACTCAGACTGGCAGAAAGATCAAGT
Organism: Kingdonia uniflora; assembly: GCA_014058105.1. Lineage (NCBI taxonomy): Eukaryota > Viridiplantae > Streptophyta > Magnoliopsida > Ranunculales > Circaeasteraceae > Kingdonia > Kingdonia uniflora. The sequence goes on from JACGCM010002784.1 coordinate 71,282, forward strand.
CACTTCGTTTGGATAATGGTGGGGAGTACACTAGTGATCAATTCTTGCAAGTATGTCGAGATGAGTGGATAGTTCGACACTTCATGGTTAGAGAGACACCGCAATAAATGGGGTAGCCGAGCGCATAAACCGTACTTTACTAAAGAAGGTTCGTTGTATATTGTCCAATTTTGGGTTGGGCAAGGCATTTTGGGCTGAGGCTTTGAATTATGCATGCTATCTCGTTAATAGATAGCCTTCAGCTGCAATTGAGGGTAAAACACCAATGGAGGCTTGGTCGAGAGAACCTACTACAAATTACGATACTCTTCGTATATTTCGGTGTCTGGCATACTATCATGTTAAGGATGGAAAGTTGGATCCGCGAGCAAGAAAGGCCATTTTTCTGGGTAAGAAGAAGGGTGTGAAAGGTTATAAGTTGTGGGATACGAGAGACCGGAAGATCATTCTGAGCAAAAATGTCACTTTTGATGAGGCTTCTATGATGAAGTCACATGACTCTGGGTATACAAAGGAGACGACCAGCGGGGTATTGCAGCGGGTGGAGATTGATGTATCATCACATTGGCTAGAGAGTTCCGTACTTAAAGGGAGGTTATCTACCGGGGTAACAGGTGATGAGCCATTAGTACATGTTCCAAATGATGCAGACATGGATGAATGTAGAGCATTTGGTAGTACGGATGAAGAGATTCCGGTAACGGAGTCAACTGCAAAGAGTAAACCAAAAAGGGATGTAAGCAAACCGAGTTCGCTTACAAAGGATATGGTGCTTCCAAAAGGGAAGGCCATGGTAGCCTATGCACTTTCGGTCGTTGAAGAGGATATCCCCTCCACCTATAAGGGGGCTATTTACGGTTCCGAGACTAAATATTGGGAGGGAGTGATGAAGGAAGAGATGTACTCTCTTTTCAAAAATGGAACTTGGGAACTTTCAAAGTTGCCGAAAGGAGATAAAGCGATCGGTTGTAAATAGATTTACACTAAGAAACAGGGATCTCTTGATAATGAAATATACTTTAAGGCGAGATTACTATCCAAGGGTTGCGCTCAAAGGGAAGGGATTGATTACAATGAGGTGTTTTCTCTGGTTGTAAAACATTTATCCATACGGATCTCATTGGCCTTAGTAGCGTAATTTAATTTGGAGTTGTAACAGCTCGATGTTAAGAAGGCGTTCTTACATGGGAATTTGAAAGAAGAGATCTATATGACTCAGCTGAGTGGATTTACGATTGCGGGGAAGGAAGATTATGTGTGTAAGCTGAAAAGGTCATTGTACGGTTTGAAGCAGTCTCTAAAGCAATGGTACAAATAGTTTGATCAGTTTATGATTGGGTAGAAGTACAAGCCTAGTCATTATGACCATTGTGTCTACTTGCGCAAGCTACATGACGGGTCCTTTATTTACTTGTTTTTGTTTGTGGATGATATGCTTATTGCGTATAGGCACAAAAGCGAGATTGATAAGCTGAAAAGAAAATGGGTGAAGAATTTGAAATAAAGGATCTTGGTGATGCAAAAAAGATTCTTGGTATGGAGATTCATAGAGATGGAGAAAATGGAACGGTGCGTCTCTCTCAGACTTCGTATATGAGGAATGTAATTCAGAGATTTAGCATTGATGCTAACACAAAATCTGTAAGTACTCCCCCTGCTCCTCATTTTAAGCTTAAGGCTTCTATATCTCCAAACACTGATAAGGAACGTGATTCTATGAGTCAAGTTTCTTATGCTAGCGCGGTTGGTAGCTTGATGTATTCTATGGTATGTATTCGGCCAGACATTTCGCAGGCGGTTGGTATGGTTAGCCGATATATGCATGAACTGGGTAAAGATTATTGGCGAGATGTGAAATGGATTTTACAGTATATCAAAGGTACTGTGGATATCAGTTTGAAGTTTTGTAAACATGATTCGACTGATTGGTTCTGTGTAGGTTATGTGGATTCTGACAACATGAGTGACTTGGATAGACAACGGTCTACTACCAGGTATATATGTATTTATATTGGGTGGAGGGCCAGTTAGTTGGAGATTCACGCTGCAGTCAACAGTAGCACTATCTACTACTGAGGCAGAGTATATGATCGTGACTGAGGCAATAAAGGAATCCATTTGGATAAAAGGTCTTCTGCGCGATTTGGGCATTAAGATGGATCATCTTGATGTTTACTGTGATAGTCAGGGTGTTATCTTCTTGGCCAAAGATCAGGTTCATCACCAGCGCACAAAGCATATTGATATGTGTTATCACTTTGTCAGAGAAGTCCTATAGGAGGTTAAGATTCTGTTGAAGAAGATTCACACCAAAGATAACCCGGCGGATATGTTTACGAAAGTTGTTTTTGGAAATAAGTTCAATCATTATTTGGACTTAGTTCAAATTCTTCATGTTGATTGATTGGATGCTTTGTGAACTATGAGCGACTTGATCCACAACGGTACGCAGGCAACCATTGATTTGGTGCAGCCGATTTTGTTTTCTTGGGACATTTAGTTTGCTTCTTAGTCCTTTAGGATGCTGGTTTGGATTTGGTCCTTTATTTGAGAACGCTTGGTTTTGGTTGGTTTCCTTGGGCCGTTTGAATGTTTGGGTATTTGGGGAAATTTGATGGTGGAGAGTATTTGTTTGGGTCCGTTTGGTTGGTTTCTATGTTCGGCTCAGATTTCAGTTTGTTTGGTTAGGGAAATCTTTAACGAGGTGGAGAATTGCGGGGCTGCCTGTTGCCAAATTCATTCGAATGTGGTTGAGAGTCGTTCGAACGACTGTTTTACACCTCCCTGGAATTTTGGCCTAAGAGTCCATAGTCGTTCGGATGACTCCCTATTTTGTTCAAACGAAATCTGGGAATTCTATTTTTGTGATGGCTTTTGAACCTCTTGTTTGCCTCAAAATTTGAGCGATTGTAAAAGATTTTTCCTCGTAAATAAAGGGAAACCTAAGTCCTTTGCGTGCCACCATTTTGGCAATCCTTTGGTTAGAACATTTAGGGGATTTCTTGAGTGAGAAATCCAAAATTGGGCTTGAGTGATTGTAATTGGAACCTTGAATAAACTCTCTCTCTCCCTCTCTCTCTTAAAAGTGGACGTAGGCAATTTGTCGAACCACTATAAACTTGGTGTCGTGTGTTTCTTTATTTGTGCTTGTTTGTGACTAACCCAAATTAACTTAGTGTTTGTGGCTTCCGGGCTTGCGGCTCAACATGATACTGCCATGTCTCAAAACCCTATGTTTAATGAGTACAACCGTAAGTGTAAAATATGATTGAGAAATCTAGGTATATCTCACAGCAACTAGAACGCCATGGCAACTGGGGAAAGTTAACGAGTGCTTCCGCAAGCTCGAAGAAAAATGCTGCTTAATTTGTAATTTTGTATAGGCTACACAACAGCAAAGACTAAACAGAAAAGTAGAAGAGAGGTGTCGGAGGAGGCAAAGATGACAACAAGATGGAGAAAAAATGAATGATTTCTGTGATATTTGTAGTAGGCTATCTGTTTGGTAAAATGTTATATCAAGGGAAATCACTTGTTTTGTTATTATTTTGTGTTCATGAGTGAAATTCAAAATATAGTAGGGTTGAATTTAGTTAATGTTGGACTTGTGAGGCAAGTTAATGGTAAAGCTATAAGATGCCCATTGACTCTGTAATGTTCCAGAATTTTAGGGTATTTTTTTATTTTTATTATTATTAAGTATTGTTACTATTATTCATATATTATTATTCGTTATGCATCCGTGTTATTTCTTTTGGTAGGCTTGTATTAGATTCATTTTGGTAGTTCTGTTGGTTTCGGTGGTTTTCGGGGCGGAAGTGTTTGTGTTTTGGTTTTGGGTGCCCGTTGTGGCTTGGTGGTTGTGTGACATTGTTGTGTGGTGGTGTGGTGTGATCTCAGGGAATCCAAGGGTAGATTTGGGCTTCCTTGATGCTTCCCCTCCTATTTGGCTTGTCAGATTCCTCCTGTCCATTTTTATTCCTTTCTGTCCATTTTCTCCATTTCTATCCATTTTCTTTAGAAAAGATTCCTTCTGTCTTCCGTTAAGCTTCTGTATACGCTCCAACACGTCACACATTTGTATATTATTCCTCATAAGTCTTTTCTATCCATTCCGCATCCATTTATTCCTTTCGGATAAGTTTCTAGCCGTCAGATTCCTTTTTCAGGGTTTTAGGAGTTTTGGTGGCCTTTAGGCGGTGGAGGTGGTGTTTTGACCTCAGGAACCCCTAGAAAGTTTGGTAGTGATGTTTTATTAGTGTGTCTATAGTTTGGGGTGGTTCCAGTGAGCCGTTGGATTGGCCGGTAGGTTTCCAGAATTTCCCGAGGAAAAAATTCCTTTTTGGTGGCTTAGGCGTTTTGGTGGCCGTGAGGTGGTGGAGGTGGTGTTTCTACTTAGGAAAATCCTTGTTGGACTTGTAGAAGTGTTTGTGCGGTAGTAGGGGCGGTCCGTGGTGTTTTCGGGGTGGTCCGGGGTTGTTTTTTTGGGGAAGGACCAGTTCAATTCGAACAAGACTCTTCCTGTTCGAATAGAGTCCTTTGTATTCGAACATGATACTTCTCTGTTCGAATACACTTAGTTCTGTTCAAACAGGATCAATTCTTGTTCGAACAGAGGCGCGATTTCAGCCTTTTTAGTTTCATTTCTTCTTCTCCTCTCTTCTCCTTTCTCTCTCTCTCTCTCTCCCTTCACTCTCAAACCTTTTCCCCTTTCCTCCATACTCTCAATCCACTCTTCCCCATCACTCGAGAATTCTTCGCCCGCTTCGTCGCAAGCTTCGCTCCTATCCTCGGTAAGTGATTCCCGATTCCTTTTCCATCATTTTCGCTCGATTTTGGCGTAGGTCTGATTTATAGGGTTTGGGTTTGATGTCATTTTCTTGAATTGATTGTTTACTTGTTGTTTTTATTGGTTGTGGTATCTTGTTTGTTATTTCGATTGCCTCGTCGTCGATCCTAGGTTCGGTTTTCCGAGTTAGATTTCCGCAGGACTTGGATTATCGTTAGGCGAGTTTTATCTTCCTGAATAACTAGATTATTATCCTGACTTGTAAGTTATAGGAATGCCTAGTATATATATATTATGTTTGTGATTAGGTTAGTATTTGGGTTAATTGCTTAGGACACTTTATTGGTTATCCGTTTAGCATACCTTAGGCGAGAATACTTAAGGGTTTGATAAGTTAGTAAAACCTGCGGCAATGTGAGTTTAGTCACTAGATAGAATCCGTAGGTTATGATTAACCATAGGAGGTTATTCTTTGTTATCGCCGATGTGACGATGACTCCTAAGATTCCTCATAGACCGATTTCATTGAGGGTGGTTATCACGGATCTTTTCATTGTTGAGGTTGAGAACAAAGGCATTTCTCAGTGTATTGCGACGCCTCAGCGTCGCTATATATATATGTATATATATATATATTGAGTATGGTATTTTTGGCTAGTTATTAGGGTGCCCAACTTATTTCAGGGCACTAGTAACTTGGCTTGACGATTAGTAGAGACTTATGGATGGCTTGTGGTTTAGCTGTCATTTCTCTGAAACAGTTAGTTCAGATACTATAGTTCTCACCTTATAGTATAACACCTTGGTTAGTTGGGTTGCTGGACTTGGTTCCAGGGTAGTCTTGGGGCAATATAGCTTCAGTAAGACATGGTCTTCGATTCGGAGCTCCTTCTCTTGCCTGTTACTACTTTGATTAGTCTTAGGATTAGTCTAGGTGTACTCTGTGTTCTCAAGGCCTGGTCCTTGAACACTGTCATTGTGATTGGTGGTTGTTTGGAATGTTGGATTCCATGTGGGAGTGTGGTATCTCCTGGACTGTTAGTTGTTGGTGGTGAGCAGGCGGCTTATCCGTGGTGGTTGGTCGTAGATGTTGAACTTCTGATAGTTTTCCTTAGGATTGTTTGTTTATCGTGTTGTGATACTTATTGTCCTCATGATTCTTAGAGCTAATAGAGCTTACTTGTAAGCCTTCCTTCCCTGGGATGAGGCTGTTAGGGTTGTGTTCCCTTCCGTCATCTAGGAGGCAGCGAGACAGCATGGCTCAGTGAGGTACGCGGTTGAGCCAGGTGGTTTATGAAGTTGTACGTCACCCGAGATGTTGGAATGCGGCAGAAACCTCCTGTTGAATCCAGTTCCTGTACATCCGTGATGGAGACTTATGTACATGATTAGGAGGATTGTGAGGCAGTTCTGTTATTGGGAATTGTTGACTACTCGTTTAACACTTGTAGGTCACCCCATGGGTGCTAGTCTGTGTTGACAGCTAGAGTACTATTGTACTTGATGGTAATCATATTGCTTGAGGAATCTTAGAGACTAATGTTGTTTAGATGTTGTAACGATTAAGTTGCTATTTCATCTAGGTTTAGATGGTGCAACTGAGTCACAGGTGGGCATCTGTGTTAGTTTTTGTTGCCACGCTCTCAGGCAGGTGGTTATCTTATTGTGTATTGGTTGTGTTAACAACAGTTGTGTTTCAGTCTTGAGGATTTTTGCTCACATCCATAGATAATATATTCTCTCATTATCTTATTGCGATTGGAAACATAAATAATTCTGCATCGGCTGACCCACGAGAGGTTCAGGGATTCCTTAAATCAGATTAAAATATAAGGTGGGTCCAGGATGGATACTATTATACCTAGTCACCCATTCGGGAGTGTGGGATGGTATGAGACAGTATTTACTATCCGGTACATGGCTTATCTGGGAGGTTGAAATGCCTCGGAATGTATATATAGTTCGGACGTTGGCTCCGTGGGATTTGATAGATTAAGGTAATATCCTTTAGTTTGGTCGAGCTAGTGCAGTGCATCATACCCTTGTATCCAGCAATATTCGGTAAGGTAAATTCATTTTTGGCAGTTGTCAGCCCACTTTAGTCATGGGGGTAGCCCTTTGGGTTGACATCGCTAAATTATTCTGCATCATCATCATCATCAAGCATATCATTGCATCTCTGCATACTTCCTTATTTGTAGGTTCTTCTGATAGAAATCATTAACCATTTCTACATTACGTTTAAAATAGAATCTTCTACACTTGGGATAATCATAAGATTATCTCATTCCATCATATCATCATCATAACATATCATTGCATTGGGATAATTATGGGATTATCCTAGTTCCTCATATTCTTCTCCGCTTATTAAATTCCTCTTCTCCTAATTGATTTGCGGTGCAATTAGATTCATCTTCCTTCTGCATCGATCCTCTTCTTTCTGCATCTATTCCTTCCTCTTCTGTGTCTAATTTAATTTATTAGGCTGATTGGTCTGGTTGGTTGTTGTAAGCTTTAGGCTGGTATCTGGTTGTGGGCGATCTCATTTAGCTTATGATAGCTTTGGGGTTGTGCCTGGTTGGGGTTTGGATAACCCGGTTGGATTGTAGTTGGTTGAGGGTTGTTTACCCTCTCGTGTGTGATTGCATTTCTGAGGTAGGTTAGTTGCTTGTGGCGCTGAGGGTCACGGTAGTGATTAGAGTGTAGTTAGTAGTCCTTGGGACTAGAGTGTAGTTATGGTCTTAGCACTTCTTTGCTCGGGATGTATATATATAATTATAGTATAGTTACATATAATCATTAGACTAGTTATATACCTATCAGGCATCCTTGGTATTTATATATATATATTATTTATCATTAGATATTATCATATCCTATTATCATTAATATTTATATCAATCTCATTGGTTAGTATAATCGTTTAGCTATTCTTGGGGGGTTAGTGAGCTCGTTGTTTGCTCACTCCCGCATCCCCCTTTCAGTGGCAGGTTGTTTCAGGTTTTAGTTGCTACTGTGGTGATCTTTGGAGAGCTGAGCTGGAGGCTCATTCTCCAGTTATTACTGTCGGGCTTGCTGCGTAAAGGTTTATACAATCTTATGTTTAGATATTGTTATCTTAGTCTTCCGTTGTTTATGTTTTTTCTTATTACTCTGTTGTGATACTATTGTGAATGACTGAGCCAGAATTTTTCTACGGCTCGGTTGTTTGTGGGGCGAATCCTTGGATTCCTCGACCTACACATTCTCGAATCTTAGAAATTGGGCTAGCTACCGATTACTAGATTTTGGGGTGTGACAGACTCATTGTCATCAAATTAATAAGGCAATTAAATGACTTTCAATATAAGTGCACTTAACTCTCTGCAGTAAATAGTAATTTAATTTTCAACCACAACTCTATCTGGTTTTTTTTTATACTTTGACTAATATTTTGGTCATAACAACTTCTGAAGATACTGGCTAAAAGTTTAATTTGGAAATATGTTAAAGCCAAGTGAAAGTTAAAAAATATGGGACACAGATAGATTGTAAGTAATAGAAACATTACTTGATGTGAAAATGTTATGCAAGTTGTTAAATTGCATAGAACAAAAATCATACCAGTACCCAAAAAGATTTTAAGGCCCTTGTAAAAAACATTTAATTACATAAGTCCAAGTGATCCTATAGCTGGACGCATCAAACAACCATAATTACCACTCATGTTGATGTAACTGCAAATTTGTACTTGGGTTTTTATCTCATGGAACCTACTACTACTTAGCTAGATAATTTGATCTCATACAACTTTGCTGTACTTGATTTTTGATCTCATGGAACCTACTACTACAACTTAGGGTGTAATAACTAACCAAAATTAAAGAATTAAAATATATTAAACATGTAGAATTAAAATATATTAAATATGTAGAATTAAAATGGGTGAGCATAGAACTTAAATTAAATAGATTAACATAAAGCTTACAAAGTGTTTATTAACATTCGAACAATACCATCTTTACATTAGAGAACGCGATCAATCTCCTTAGGCTCATCTTTTCTACATAACTGCAACAAATTTACCTTCATAGCACTGATTTATAGTCATTCTTGTTCCCATCTACGCAGCCTCCCATCAATGCAGCTCCCCAGTGTATCTGCTTAAGTCCCTGATTTTTATTCTAGAAATAAAATGTTATGTCCTTCAGATAAGTTAAATCACTTGATCATCGACGGAATCCTATATGACATTGATAGCTGCCCCACATAGCGAACAAATTGGGTTCATCCATTTTCAATTCCGAATACAACTATGGTAAAAGACAAGATTGTACATTAGAACCATTAGGGGGTATCAGCATTCATCACTTCGTAACACACAGCGTAGTTTTGTTTATCATCCACAGCCCGACTTTTTGCCACACTCTCCAGAGTTTATCTTTTTGTATTTTTTTCATTCATTTTACACAGCGTGTGGTATCGTTGTACAGAAGGACGTAACCAAGTATGTACTGAAGCAGGGTTCATTTAGGGTTTATGTAGGGGGAGCTGAGATAAGTATGAAGTTAAAAATTAAAGAACAATACACAATAAATAGATGGGGGAAGTGGGAATTTAACCTTCAGCCTCCCAAAGACAAATAATTAACACAACCACCATTTAATTGGGGCCAATTTCATATGAGACTAAATGGGCCATAAGAAGTACTTCATGGATTAAACATTTTAGCGCCACCTCATTACTTGGCATCCGTTAAAACTACTTATACCTATAAGATTGAGTACAACCCCCTACCCACCAATATCTCCATCGCACGGAGGATTGTGGCTTGTTTAAAGGACTGAAATGTTGAAATTTATTTGGAAATTTAAGTATATATTATTCTTCTCAAACTGTTAATTAAGCAATGTGGGACTAATTTTAAATGCTAACTCCTTAACTTGGGATCTGCGAAACTAACTACGTTTGTTGACCTTTATAATAGGAATTCGGTAACTACGACACCCGATATACTACAAGTCAATAGAGAATTTCTCTGGACCCAATTGTTTAAGGGTAAGTAAAAGCTCAATAATCTAGGAAGAGGCAACTAATCGTTGCATGGTAATTTGATCAGTTTCTGGTATTCATATATATAAATATTATTTGACAGTGGTATATATGAACCTCTTACATGTAACTCCTCCCATTACCAAAATTATGAATTCCTAAAACTATCTCCTCCAATTATCAGCACTTGAACCATAGCCCACGTTCATAATATGTACGTCTTCAACTAATTTCATTTTCTATTGAGGTATAAAATATAAATTACTTTCGAATCTGATCTGAGCTGTTCATTCATAACATGCGATCGACACAACTAAATAACAGTTCGTCATTATAATTTATAAACCTAAACAAGGGTCAAAGTTACTGATTCGATAACTACAACACCGGTGCAGTACAAGTCCATAGAAAAGTTTATTGAACCTACCATAATATGTGCAAGCCAAAGGTCACTATTCAAGGAGTGACGTAATGCATGGCTGCATGCTAATTTGTTGAGTTTTAATATTAAAGTATGTAAAGATTTCTCTCCAATGGTATATATAAACTGCCTACACCTATCACCTCCCATTATCAGCATTTTGGACAGAGAAATTCGTTGTTATTAAATTTGTTTCAAGGTATGTTGAATATAAAATAATCAAATTATATACCTATCTCTTCCCATTCTCATCTTATATACATTTTTTTTATACAGACAAACACAAACAACATGACGGAAGAGGTCAATTCCTGGTCTGTCATTGAAACTTTGCATTCAAGATTTCTCCAAAAAGTTCACTCAGATTACAATAAGCATCTGGAGACCGTATACAGTATAGGAGACATGGACATGTTAAATCTCAAGACAACCCATACATGACTGCTCACCTCAGGAAATAGCTGGAAGCAACAAACGAAGAGCTGGATGCTAAGACTTACTAAATATTGCAGATGGCTGTAAATATTGTTATCACGACCAGATCCTGGTGCTCAAAGAAATTTCAGATGTCGAAGACTCCACGGTGGCTACACCATGCAACCTTGAGCCCCATATCTCTGAGAGTCTCATTTGTTTGTCTTATTAGTCATGTCTGTTTCATGTTTATATTGCAAGAACTATTTATGTCCATTTCATATTACTTTAATTTAGTATGATATTTCCATTCAACTGTCATTTCCGTATATATTCCTCCTATCACTAAACATATTAATGACAACAAATAGGTAGTTGCTATTTCATACACCAATTTCTTTAGTTGTCATTTACAACAAGGTTGTCAGCTTAACTATTTTTCTACCAAATGATGCAATGCATGTTTTGTACATTGGTCCAAGTCTACATAAAAGTACTTGAATCGTCATGTTAACATGTTACATATGGCCCTTAATGAGTATGTTTATACGAAATCCAATTAAAAATTCTAATTAAACCAACAAAAGCGTCTCTTCATTGGGCCTTACGGGAAGTACTTAGTGCATTACGAAATATCAGAGATGAGATCTAACTCATCCTTAAATTGAAGAAAAAACAAACAATAATTGACTCATATTTGACGGCCTCCTCGTCCACATGATACATACGTATTTAGTATTATAAAATGATTAATTTTTATGGTAAGTGGGGTATATAGGAACTTTTAGGGATTTTTTTTTCATGTATTATCTTATAAATGTAGGGAATTTATTATTTACTCCATTTGGCCCAAGTCGAGACCTACAATAAATATTATTTAATTGGGATTAATTTATCATGCATTAATTTATCGGGGTTCTACTGCACATACGATAAAAAAACAAAAATACCGTGAAATGACGAGTAATATTCCGTATTATAATATATAGAATTTCTTGGAGGAACTTCCGCAGCATGCTGCCCACAGGAAGTTCATCCAAGAAGTTCTAAATATAGTCATGTAGAATCCCAACAATCATTAAAGGGAGGACATGGTCTTGTTTGAATGAGTGAAATGTTGATATTGCTTTGTCAAAGGTATAATATATTGTTGAGGTGCAGGGGTTGTTTAACCAATATGGGACTAAATAGGAATATCAACTCATTAATAGGCATCATCTTCACCAATTGCAGTAGCTAATATTTATAACTGCAAACTGTGATGCTGAGTATGAATATAAGAAAAAGTATATTGCTAAGTTCAATCAGAATGTTAGAATGTCAATACAGTATGAAGAAGCCAATCAACTCAACTTAAAATGCTATTTATAATTTCAAAAACTTATGCTGCAATGGCCTAGACCGTTTCAAATAGCCCTAAATGTGTACTTCATAGTTTACATATGGAAGAACAACCCGCATAGTTGTCAATCTGGATAGAGGTTATATGTGAAGTACTAAATTGACCCCAGTCGCATTATGGCAAATTTGGCATATGCAAAACCAGAGCAGGGTTAAAAGAATTTTCTCGACATTTTACTCATGTGTTTACAATATCCCAATTTATAATCCAACTTCTTTAGTTGAAATATATATCAGATTTGGTTATAAAAACAAATATTGTCTCAATTCCTGGAAAACAATTTTTGGTTAGCTATAATGGATATCAAATTAACTTTCACAAACACGGTTGAACTACATGCCAACAAACCACCTAGAGAAAATAACCACATCCTTACTAAACTTTTAGAACATGGCTGAACTAGAACTACAAGTTTGCCTATTCTGTACGAAAACTATGCAAATTTTATAAATCCTACTAAACTCTGTGTTAATCGTTCGTCGCGGTTAACCCAGGTGCTCGCATTCTTTTCTTTGGAATTTGAACTGGTTTGAGCTCATCATCGCTGCACTCATCTGACATATCAGATCTGGATGCGCAAGATGGATTTGGACCAATTAGGAACACTATGGGCTTCCCCCAGTCAGTCTACATATCTTTGCCACCGCAGCTCCATACAGTTTCGTTCCATCCTCAATCTCGAGTATGCTCTTTCAAGATCTTGGTCATTATTCTTCGACCAAGTAACAACACTTCTATTAGGAATAGGTACACCATACGAACGTAACTGATAGTACCAACCCTCCATGTTTATCACCAACAAATTCCAACTCTTGTGCAAGGATTTATACACATTAGGGTTGAGAGGCATTATTTGGTTCCAAAGATATTTAGGTATAATAGTTGCCCCTTCATTCTTTCGGATAGGTTTACTCTTCTTTTGGGCAATCAAATAAGGCTTGTTCAACAATTGAGTCAAACCAAGCCGATCATTCTATCCATTAATTGGTCTATGTGTTGACATTGTTGCATGACATAAAAGGGGAAGTTATGGATAAATAAGTACTCCAAACCCATGGCTTTTATAGACATAACCACAACCACCCCTCAACAAAAGTGCTTAGTAGTTGAGGTTTAGTAGAGCCAGCCAATAAACATAATGTTCGCCTTCTTACGATGTTAAATCTTACTCAACACAATGAACTGTAATGGTTATGGTCACTATGGCATTATTGCTGGAATTCAGTAGTGACCATGCTTTGAAAGGGGGCTGCATTATAGATATAAAGGCAAAATTATGGCATGTTGATTTTGGCCAATATGGGCCTAATTTAGTACTATAATAATATACTGGAGCATGTGAAATAGAACTGGTGTTAACTTCGTATACAGATCATATTATTTGAACCTAATATTCCACCAATTAAAGTGAGAGCAAGAAGTTAGCATAATGTCATTACGATTTCGGGTGACTCTAGAGGTGATTAGATCATTTTGGTATATGTTGTTGATGTTCAAGTATTGATTAACGAACGTGGGACTAAACATAAACGCGCCAACTTATTACTTGGCATCTATTAAGCCAAGTCATTATCGTTCAAATTTATAAAAGCGGGAAATTTATATACCAGTACAACTTTTGCAATTCACTATCATGTAACCCCCAACAATATGGTAGTTGAAATGTCGCACATGTACATGAAGAAGTTCAATCACAATCGGGGTATCATGTGACCAAAATACCATTGGCTACAAGGTAAAGGGTAAAAAATGTTTCACCAATTCTTGCAAGAGTACGATCTCCGTGTACGGTCACTACTCTTTCTGATGACACTAGTAAAAGTAGTAACATTGAACGGGGGTCATGGTTTTGCTAGCATCACTGAAATGTTGATAGTTATTTGGTTATCTTGCTATATATTCCTGAGGTGTAAAGGTAGATTAAACAATGTGGGACTAAATATTAGGGGAAGCATCTCCTAAAGTAAATGTGGTTGGGTGAAAGAAGCCACGTAGCACACCAAAAACTAAGTTAGTGATGTACTTACTCCAAACTCATTACTTAGCAAGAAGTCAGACCATCTGATATACTTCTCAATAGCGGCAGGATACGGGTGTATTCTGTGAATTTTCGTACCAAACCACATATTGATGGTTGGAGGCCTATGGACATTGTTATTGGGAATCCGAGGATGAAGCCTGTATTAAAAAAGTGTGTAAGTATTTGCATTTTCCAATCGTTATGCGGTTTGAGAAAATATACTTCACTTCAATAATTAATTAATTAAGGCCTAATATATTGTTGATGTTTAAGTGTGGATTAACCAATGTGGGGATAAACATAGTAGTGCCAACTCCTAACTTGACTTTTGGTACGCCAAGTTTTGAAGTTGACATATATATAACCCAATGGTATTTGCGACATCGCAAAAGTACATTAACAAGACTGGACTATTTGAGATGGGCCTAAGTTTGTACTTATTAAATAACATTTGATCTAACAACCTTTGTATTTGGCGTTTTGTACTCCTAACTGGTTAATTGTCATTGAGGATTTGATCGTGTTGTCATGCCAAAAGCGTTCGGGCCATTTACTACAGGTATTGTAATTATCATTGATCCCAATTAAGTTAAAATACTCAAACTAGTATTGGACTATAATCTGCTACTAAAATGGCCTAATTAGCATTTCGTACTGCCAATATGCGCAAATAGAAACATTTGAAGTATGAGCCACAGAAAACACAACCCACTTGAGAAGTTTGTCGTTACGCTATTAAACACATACATATTGCCTATAATGACAAATATTCACTCCTAAACAATTGCTTGCAGAAAGTAGAGATGAATGAACCAATGACAAACACGACATCAGTACAAATTCTTTCATTTGCCCAATTTTTCTTGTAATTTCATCTCTCTCTCTCTCTCTTCACCTTAATGGAAGCTACACGAATAGTCTACCTATCTGACTGTGTTGCGGCCTTCCTAATGCCCTCTCTCGCCTTAGACATGGAATATATTACCGCTTCTAGCTCTTCCCTTCCAACACTTAACCTCTCCAGTACAACGCTCTAGTCTTTGGCCACATTATGATTGTGCATGTTGTTCCCCATTCTGGCTGGCCAGTCTGTAGTCAAACTGCCCTCATCTACTAAGGGTGAGTCCATTGTGGTGAGAGTGTGTGTGTGAGAAAGAGAAAGGGAGCAAACGATAGAAATAGAGAGGGTAGAACTGTGAGTCCCGTCTTTAATTATTTAAGGATTTGGACGGTGAGGGATACAAAGGGGTGTGGGACATGTTATTGGTTGAGTTGGGGGGAGTGAATTTGTACTGATTCAAAGTATGTTCCGGGAAAGACGGTTTTCTACTAAATACAATAATTATTTTAATGAACTGAATTAATTAATTGCATACATGCTTTTCATTTAGCATAGTTCATCTCGTCCATCAAACATGTACATTTTGAAACTCGCTTTTTCAGTTATACCCTCGACATTTTTATCATTCAATCATATCAATAATTTCATGAAATTCTCTTAATTCCACATTAATTGCTAAATTGTGATTTCAATAGTGTGGGCCAATTTGTAAATTCACGTAGGGTTTAGCCTACCAAACCTCCTTTACCCGAAGTTTCTTTGTCTGAACCTCTTGAGGAACTGCTACAATATTGTTCAATCTGAACTTCAAACTTGAACTTAAGGTTTGCGAATCAATGCAATTGTGTTTTTCTACTGCTGTTGTATTAGGAGTACAATCAATATTAGCAACGTTGATTTCGAAATTGAGTTAGTTTTTACTTAATTGGGGGGTTTGGGGTTTTTGTGCCTATGATTGATCTTATACACTAATAAATGTCGAGAGTTAATTGAGCATACTTTAGTAATAATTAATAGGGGGTACATTATGCGAATGCAGCATTCTCCCAACTCTGACTCAGACTTCGTAGAAGGTGGTACCTGCGCAGGAGATGAAAAGGATGAAACAGTTGATCAAGTTTTCGGAAATCAACCAGCAAAGAAGTGAGGCCAACGATCGACTAAATGGGGTTATCAATCTGTGTAATATATCAAACACATAAGATTGCCAAATAAGTAAGTTGTCAATAGCCAATCAACAGATCAGTGTTGTTCTTACAAAAACTTTACTTATCTTCAAAGATTATATCTGGTGAGTAGAAAAAATTCTATCGTATGAATGACCACAACAAATGCTAGGAAGATTGGAAACTTACCAAGGCACTATAGAGAATTTAAACACTTATGGATTCAAGTACTTAAAGAAGATTACAAGATTCATAATGGACAATTGTATGGTGAATGCAATGGTAAATTGGTGGAGGACGGAGGCCTCTACTTTCCATTTTCCAAGGTTTGAGGTGATACTTACATTAGAGGACATATGCTAGATTTTAGCTCTCAATCTTTGGGTAAGGCCTGCTGCCGGTCGCAGCGATCCCATGGTTCAGTCAGCCTTGAAAAAGTACTTGGGGGTGGACTATGCATTATTGAATGATCAAGGTTTATCGGGTATGGTTGGGAAAGGTAACTGCGTTAAGCTTACCTAGTTGAAGACAACATTTTTTATGATGCCAGATAATCTAACTGATAACAAGGTTAGCAAAAACACACTAGCGTACATTCTCTACCTGCTTGGTTTCACCATATTCTCAAAGTCTAGGAGTGGTCAGGTGAATGTGATGTTCCTCCCTCTTCTGTACAAATTCTCTTAATGTGGGAATTATGCATGGGGTGTCCCTGCATTTGCATACATATACAGACCCATGGAGAGATATGTCTACTACAACGGCATGAGAAACCTATTTCATTTTGCGGGCTTCTTACAGTATGTGTTGGAAATAATAGGTTGTATAAATGTCTTATCAACATCATGCACAAAGTAACAGTAATCATTTCAACTGCAGGCCTGGGCTTATGAGCGAATTAACATTGTAAGTATTGGAAAATAGGTTAAGTCTTATGAACCTGTAAGTATAGCTTTCCCTTTGATTGAGCAATAGCACGGTATATAGCAGCAACGTTTTCATCAACAATGAAGAGCAGCAGTAATTCAGTTGCTGTTCTGGTAATGAGTAGCAACAATTATACCGGCAGGAAGTATGAGGTAAACTCCGGTAATAAGGCAATGGATTAACACAAGAATAACATGTAGGTTCAGCAGCAAAAACAATTGGATTGGTAGCGCAAGTTCAGGCAGCAAGAGCTGTTGGGTAAGGCAGGTTTCGGCTCCGGTAAATAGCAAGTATTTAGCGCAAGAATTACAGGCAGTCTAATTTGCAGGAAGCAGTCACTACAGTAGTGCAGACGGCAGTTTCAGTAGCACAAGAACTTAGTTATTACAACAGCAACAGATAGTGAACTCCGGTATTAGACAACAACAATTGCGCAGTTTAAACTTTGGACAAACAGGAGGTAACACCGCAGCAGCGCAGCTTGTATTCCAGGCAAGCAGTAGTAGGAAGAACGGATTGTAGTTTCAGGCAGTAGCAAGAAAGAACTAACACCGGTACAGCGCCTACAACAAGAGAGAGAGGTTGCTCGAGGCGTGGGTCACACTCTCTTTAAAGAGTATTTCGACCTACCTCGGGTAAGGTAACGAAGGTCTGATCTCTTTCCAGGATACAACGAGCGTAACGTATACAGTAGACTTCAGTTATCCCTGTGTTATGTTTTTAGAAGGTGGTGAGGAGTTGTTTTTATAGAGAGAGTTTGCCCAACGGCCTGACTAAGGAATAAACCAAGCCCAAGCCCAAGCCCAATGAACTTTTTGTTAAAAAGATTATGGATACCCAAGCCCAAGGCCCCCAGAGCCAGAAGAGCCAATTGCCCAATCCCAAGTCCGAGCCGGCCCGGCCTACCGGGCCTCCTGAGAGAGGTCCAAGTGTGTATAGAGTATAAAATCCTCTCACACACTCACACAACTATACACTCTCTCTATGTCACATGTTACACACATGTCACATAGGTACTACCTTATATGTTTAGTTCCTCTATTGTTTATAAACAATGTGGGACTAAACTTTAGGCTATAGTATAGGAGTCACATAAAATAGATGACCAAGAGGTCATGGGTTCAAGGCTCAAAAGAGGTATAAGTTTTGAAAAATTCCAACAGTAAGTCTAGGGGTAGATACAACTACTACTTAAAGGTTTACCAAAAATGTTGGTGCAAACATTCCTAGGCATTTTCCTAGGGCCTTTTTGTAGATGCATAAAGTAAAGTTTGGGGAATACCACAACAACTATTCACTGATATCGAGAAGCCTAGACACATTAAAGGATTACGGCATAAGTATTACTGTAATTTTGTTTAGCATAAATTTATGTTTAGTCATACACAGTACATAAACGTCCGTCACCTCAAGCCTCATAATAATGAAAATAATCATGTATCTAAATTGTAGGTGGTGTGGCAACCATACCTTTCTCCAAGTAAGTGTTGTTCATCAAGTGTTACGAAAGATGCATCTACAGCCGGGAGAATTGCTACATACCTCATACACTTCAACAATGTTGCAAGGCATAATCCTAATAGAATTCTGAGATAGTTTGCTTTAAAGCAGGGAGTACCCCCCAGCTGAAAAGGACTTTTATAAGAGAACTTGGCTTGTAGCATCAAAAAATCTGAGGGTTAAATTTAAAAGGGAGGTACAACATTAGGTAAGTAGCACTGACCATAAAGCCCCTATTGTCGGGGACGTAGAGGAAGTATCGAATAGGACTTCGCCAAGGTATTCAGCTTCGTATGGCCAAATTACAGTGCCAAGGCTAAATCCTGTTCGTCTAGGAATAGACGTGTCATTCTCCGTAGCTGATCTGACATTCATGCCCGAAGACAACATATATATGGTACCTGCTTTGGACACTTTAAGATTCTTATTCAATGTTTGAAGAAATTTGTGGCACTCATTTAATATCTTTTGACAAAAGAAGGTGCTACTTCAATTCTACCGCTACACGTGAGTTGCGGCAAACTTGGAAAATGATTGTTCTGATTATGTAGATTTCCCTGAGAAGATTGAAGTAGTAGAATTATCATTAAATTATATTGATGATCATCACAGCGAGGGGTTGTCTTCAAGGGACAAGCTGAAAGAGGAATATCACGAAGTGATACTTTTGGACCTTGACAGCAAAGAAGACGGTAGTGGGGTGAAGTACAGTTTGCACATTCTGGTTAAAAATGTCACTCCCAAATGTGAGTGGATTATTTTGTTTATACTGCACTTAATTTGTTTATTCTTGGTTGGTTAACATGTACAATGTAATATACTTACTACATCAGGCGATAAAAGTTAGTTCCTTGCAGGTGATGTTACATCCAAGGTTAACATTTCTGCCAAAGACTTTGTGAATAAATGGTTGGCACAAGACAAATATGCAAGAGCTCAAGCTACTTGCATAAACTAATCACAAGACAGTAGGAGGCAATTTAATTTATAGGAAGGCAAGGCTAAGTGCAAACTTGCTGAAGAAAGTTCAAAGCAACAAGCAGGTGGTATACCACCAATTGAGGAAGAAACTACTCTAGTTGAGGAAACAGAGGAAGAAACTCCTCCAGTTGAGGAGACTGCAGAAGAAACTCCTCTAATCGAGGACACTGTATTGGAAGATGACGAAGGGGTAAAAGACGTAGACGAAGAATATGAAACTAGACGGTGGTCAGTTATCCGAAAAACAATGCCCAAGCCATTTAGTTCTAAATGAAAAGCAATACGTAATTCATTTACTCCCTAGATGCATGTACCTCCCATTCCTCTTAGCGAATGTGTTAGCGTAAATAGTACAAGTCAGCCTAAAGTTCTTGCGGTATCTGGTATTTTGCCATCAGATATACCGAAGACGTCAAAAACCATCGTTACAGATGATCGTAATACTCAAGGGTTTGAACATGTGGAAGCTCTTAATGTATTATCGAATGCGGCCATCAGATGAAAGATAATGCCTGAACGCGAAAGCATCCCATCAAAACAGGTATTTCATAATATGTATTCATGTTTTAATAAAAATATTATTGTACATTTATCCTATGTTAAACATTTTATTTGTAGGAGGTTGATTTGCAAAATAAATACGTACTGCTAGATATCATTATTGCCATGACCCTCAACTGGGTGAAGGTTTCCTCCACACCACAAGCATTCAACTTCGACTGTGGTACCATTAAAACTGTACCTTCAAATTGGCATCCCTCAAACATTCCTCGACAACCGACCATAGGATATCGGTGGAGTTTAAGGAGGGTCAATACTTAGGAAATGAAACCAATCACTCTTATTATGGGGAACAAGAGAAAAAAATATTGTTGTTGAAGGAATATTACGAGATTTATTGAAGAAAGGAAGGATTGAGATGACTGCTAAATTAAAAGATGATGGGAATACAAGGGACTTCCAAAGGTGGGAAGGAAATAACAGTAACGAGTTAGCAGATTAATTTTATTATTTCTCCTATTTTTTTAAATGTTTGGCCATTGATTTATTAATGTTGCTGCAAAGGGTAGCGCAAATTCTATATTTTATCACACATTATAAGTTGAGGTTATGGTTGCAGAATACTATTTTATAAATTGGTTACACATTGTAAATTGGTTATGTTCATGACAACTAATACTTAATAAATTGGTCACACATTGTAAATTAGTTATGTACATGACAACTCCTAAAGAGTCATAAAGGCAGGTCCAGGCCCAACTCCTAATGAGTAACATTGTTTTTTGAACCAATTTGAGAAACAAATTTCATATTTGACAACCAATGACCCAATATGTCACAACTATTTAATACAAAATATAGAGTAGAGAACTTCACAGTTACTTCAAACTGTTTGGCCGTGTTTTATTAGTGAAGTTACAGATGCTTTAGCAAGTTCTGTATCTTTTATCACACATTAGAAGTTTAGGTTATGGTTACCAAATACTACTTAATAAATTGGTTATATATTGTAAATTGGTTATGTACATGACAACTAATACTTAATAAATTGGTTACACAGTGTAAATTGATTATGCACATGAGAACTAATACTTAATAAATTGGTTAAACATTGTAAATTGGTTATGTACATGACAACTTCTAAGAGTTACAAAGTCAGGTCCAGGTCCAACTCCTAATGAGTGACATTATTTCTTGAACCACTTTGAGAAACAAATTTCACATTAGACAACCAATGCCCCAATATGTCATAACTACTAAGTACAAAGTATAGAGTAGAAAACATCATAGTTACTTTAAACTGTTTGGCCGTGTTCTATTAGTGAAGTTGCAGATGTTCAACAAGCTATGTATCTCCGATCACACATTATAGGTTGAAAATAGTATTAACAACTACTACTTAGAGAAAAGCTATGTTCTCCCAATTTGTAAATTGGTTGCATAAATGACAACTATTAATGAGTCACAAAATGGTTCTTTAAATATTTTGTCATACATTAGACAAATCCCCAAAATGTGACATTTTTAACAAACTTTAAAACAATAATTATTTACCAAAACACAGTTTTAAGCTGACACTTGTACTACTAAGCTAATATCATGGGATTAAAAAAAACCCAAACTACAACTAAAACCCTAACGTCGGACCTTTCCCACTGCACTCTAGCTAACCCCTTTTTATTTTGGCATCCTTTGCTTCTCTCTCACTCGTCTTTCTCGCCTGGCATCCTCCTTCACCGCATTTCTGTACCTTTCTTCATTTCTTTTGTGATTCTATCGATATTTTGTAGCTAACACCTCTTGCGCCTGCAAGTACTTCTTTGCCTCTCTCCTTTTATGTAGTACTACCTTCCTCACTCTTCTCTTATCTCTTGGATGAACCTCGGTCTTCTCAATATGTTCGTCATGATGTTATCTACTGCCTTTGAGATCGGTATAGCCCTCGCGACAGTAATGGTGGCCTTGACCCTTACGTCATCAGCGCAAGTTAGTGCAACCGGTCAAGAACTGGGGCAGGATATGACGAGTTTGTAATACAACTCTGCTGAAATGGTATAGTGTCCAATTGCTAACTAGGCCTTACTTTGACATCTCGTAATTAGACTATCTCCTTATCTACTAATTGAAGAATAGTTATGATGCGAGGTTAATACGAAAACCTATCCATGTCGAGGCACCAGAGACACATAACATTCTAGGTTAAGATGCTTCACGATCTATTCCACCTTTGTTAAGAGGCTAGATGATCTATCACTGGGGCAACTTTAACACATATCTATATAGCCAAGGATCCTCATACTTCAAATGAATCTACAAAATGGTCCTCATCTCCAGCTGAAACTTACAACAAAGAAGACCAACAAGAAATAAAAGGTTAATACAGGAGATCGTCCAAGCCTTAATACAAGAGATAACACAGCGTATACAATCAATTTTTATAGTGGTTATAGTTTACAGATATAATTTATTTCATCCATCTTTCACTAACAATTTAGTTGGATAGCATTATGACCAACTACTTTCTATTAAATCGTAAACATTGCCAATTTTTGAATATTCAATTTAGACCTACAATATAGTGTGTTAAGACATCTATGTCCTTTATAAAGCATTCAAGTTGTATGTATCCATCCAAATGTTTAACCATGACAAACGTTACTAATATAGCTTCCCAATCCATTATCACAGTGTTTGAGATTGACCAATTTGTTAGTTTCCATTCTTTGCTTAAATACTGACATCATTTTAATACAATCATATGGCACAATCATTGACATATTATAAAAAAATGTTGTAATAAGGTTGCGACTTCGATTAATCTGGGTTTCAGTTCACCAAACTAATATCTATGCATGCAAATAATAACTAGTACATTTACAAAGACACTTCCATAACCAAACAGTTGTATCATGGAAAATATTCATCATTAAGACTGCAAAACATATGCTGGGTAAACAAATAGAGAGTGCAACTTTACAAGTTCATTACAAATGTAAATTATTAAATCAATCAGACTAATCAATAATGTCCATTAACAGCTTCATTTTTAACGTCTTTTCCATCCTAGCTTGCCTAGCATCTTTAACTGTAAGTGGCCATTCTGCCAACTCATTCTTTAACTTTGTTTGTAATGACTTCGCATTATTCACTGTGGGAGCATATATGGATATATTAGTACAACTTTGTCTCGGCCATAATCCCTTCTTTCAATAAACACTTTGTTCCCTTAGCTTACTATGCCTACTGGAAAGGTACCATTGATGGGAGGCGGATCAGGGACCATGGTATCAGTACCCGAAGCCAACTGAGGAACCTGCACAATTACTAAAGCCTTCAAATCATTTAACCTAACACATAAAAAGAGCATAATCAGTACTTCTTATTCTCTAACGTAAATACCTTGTCCACTTGCTTTGCATTCAAAGTCTTTATATCGTCTTCCAGGGCTGCCGCCTTTACCGAATGTGAGTATTAAATGCTACGCCTCCAGTACCAATATCAGGGATTTCGGATTGAGAGACGACATACACATCAGGAAGATCATTACTAAGACGGTTGTCTTCACCACATTTTATGGTACCTCCTGTAGTAGCATCAAAGGCACCATTTACAACTTCATCATCAGGGACATCAATAAAAGGAGATGTTTCCTCTTCAATTGGACTTATGTCATTCACTTCACTGCCAGTGGGAAGAATTAAACACCTCTTAATGTTGTACAATGAAGCCAACATACTAGGTGCAGTTTCATTCTTGTTTTCCCTATCAATTGGCCTAGTACTGTCCTCTATCGGTTTTACCAGTATATCAGTCTAACTTTCTTTCTTGTGGTCTTCAATATCATTAGACAATGCATTTATTGCTTTTATCCTCTCCATTAAAATAGCATACTCACAATCAACTTCCAGATTTATCGATACCCTGGAATCAACATAGCAGAGGAATTCGACAAAGAGCTTCTTCTGTTAGCGTTTATACACAATATTACAGAGTAAAAACATAAATGTCAAAAGATTTTAATATTTTGAAAAGCAATAACTACTTACCGTAGCTCTATTGTCTTCAATTAAAAATGTGACCTCCACAGTTGGCATCGACATGCCGAGACTAAATCGAACACCATTTATCATAGGGACTGTAATTTCTTGGTACCACAATTAGTATGAAGGCTGCGTCCTACCCGGTACCTCCTCCAGTTCCCCTACAATAGGGTTCTTATGCTTATTTTTCTTCACTCAATCATTAACTTCCCTTTTAAAATGAATCTTAGCATCCTCTGATGGTACCAGCCTGGTTCGCTCGCATAAGTCAACTGGAGCTGGCGAAGGAGCCAGCTGTTCCAGTCTAAACTACCTAAGAACTATCTCTAGATTTTGTCTTGTAACATTATTGAAATGTATGAGATATGTACTCAATCTCCAAGCTATAAATTCATCTTTGATAATACTGGATGAGCAATGGTTGCTAGTGGAGATATATGGTTGCCAAAGTCTTTATATTGTCTTACAGGGCTGCCGCCTTTGCCGAATGTGGGTTCAATGTTGTGACTGGAATACCAACATTAGGGATGTCGGATTGAGGGTTGACTTCCACATCAGGAAGATCATTGTTAAGAGGGTTGTCTTCAAAATATTTAGTGGTACCTTCTGTTGTAGCATCAAAGGGATCATTTACGACTTGATCATCATGGACATCATTAGAAAGAGATGTCTCCTCTTTAATTGGACTTATGTTATTCACTTCACTTCCAGTAGGACGAATTAAACACCTTTTAATGTTACATAATAAAGCCTGTATACAAGGTGTAGTTTCATTCTCGTTTTCTCTGTCAATTGGGCCAGTACTGTCCTCTACCGGTTTCACCCGTATTTCAGCCAAACCTTCTTTCTACATTGCTATGACCTTTTGCTTCAACACATGACTTGTTCTACTCTACGTGGCTTCTAGCCTGGAAACACCCCTAGATTTTGTGTATTTTACCCGCGTCAATCGACTCTTGACAAATTCTTCAACGGAAATGTTAAACCTCTGACCAATCCCACAGTCAAAATTTTATGAACCAAGTAAATTTTGCCAATAGATTTTTAAACTGGACAAATAAAAACACAACTCACCCATGGGATAGGCATCTTCAACAGGAACGTGAGGAGCAAATTGCAAGCTAATGTCATCTTCCTCACTATCAGGGTCTGAAAATGTGGCATTCGAATGTTCATCCTCCACACTACCATCCTCAATATTACTTTCTTTCTCATGGTCTTCTTCAATGTAACTTCTTTCTTGTGGTCTTCAATATCATTATGCAATGCCTTTATTGCATTCATCTTCTCCGCAAAAATAGCATACTCAATATCAACTTTCAGATTCATCGATACCCTAGAATTAACGTAGCAGAGGAATTCGACAAGGAGCTTCTTCTATCAATGCTTATACACAATATTATAGAGTAAAAACATAAATGTCAACAGATTCTAATATTTCGAAAAATGATAATTACTTACCATAGCTCTATTGTCTTCAATTATAAATGTAACCTCCGCAGCTGACTTTGACACACTGAGACCTAATCGAACACCATTTATCCTAGGGACTGTGATTACTAGGTAACATAAGTAGTACGTAGGTTGCGTCCTACTCGGTACCACCTCTACTTCCCCTGTAATAAGGTTCTTACGCTCATTATTCTTCACCCAATCATCGACCTCCCTTTTAAAGTAAACATTAGGATCCTTTAGTGGTACCAACCTGGTTCGCTCGTATAAGTCAACTGGAGCTGGTGGAGGAACCAATTGTTCCAGTCCAAACTACCTAAGAACTATCTCTGGATTTTGTCTTGCAACATTATTGAAATGTATGAAATATGTACTCAATCTCCCAACTATAGATACATCTTTAATAATACTGGATGAGCAATGGTTGCTAGCAGAGAGATACGTTTGCCAAACCACCTGCAGTTTGTATAACAAATTAATAATCATTTTTAAATTGTTCACATATGAAGTGAAATTATGAAATACGATAAACATAATAACATATACATGCATTACACAACCGGCGGAGTGAGATAACAACTTACATCTAACACTCCCAATCTGTCAAGGCTAAGGGACATAAATGCGCAATGGTTGTGGAACTCCCCTTATTTTTCTTTGTGCATCCACAGAAAAATGCTAGGGAATTGCCTAGTCTAGCCATGGATATCGCCATATTCATCATCAATAGGAAAAGCTTTCTCAATCCCTAGCATACAAATGTTTATTCTTTCATATGCCCAAGCCAGAAGATCAAAGGCTTATTAAGCTTCAAATGCATTGGCAAAGATTTCCTAGATAATAGGGATAAAATAAGCTTTAACCATACAGTAAGAAGCACTCTAGAACCAGACATGTTTCTCATGCCGTTCAAGTATACATACCTGGCCATGGATTGGTACAGGTAAGCGAGAGTAGCTGCACCCCATGCATGGCCCCCATATTTTGAGATGCCATAAAGTAGTGGGAGATATTTCACATTCACTTGACCACCCCCAGACTCCGAGAATATGGTGCACCCCAAAAGGTACATGTAGGCCAACGGATGACTCTTTACCTCAGCATTCATTGGTTTTTCTGGTAATGTAGAAAATGTTGCCTTCAACCATGTAAGCTTCACGCAGTTTCCCTTCCCATCTGCAGCAGACAAACCCTTACCGTCCTAATATGCATAGTTCACCCCTAAATACTCCTACAAAATAGTTTATACTTGAAGATCACTGTGACCAGTTACAGGTAATCCCCAAAACTAAAGTCCTAATATCCAATACACATTCTCCAAGTTAATTGTCATCTTAAACCTTAGGAAATGGAATGTAGAGGTCTCCGGCCTCCACCTATCTACCAGTGCATTTACTAAACTATTGTCCACCGTGAATCCTATAATCTTCCTTAGGTACTTGAATCCATAAATGTCTACAATTATTTTTTGCTGCTTACTTAGTTTCCAATCTTTGAGGCAATTGTTAGGATTGTTGGTACAGCAGTAGGTGCGCACCTCTCTGGCGAGAATCTTAGACGATACGTGTAGTGGTTGAAGGCACAAAACTGTTTTATCCCATGGCCAAGGACAACGGGCTCTAGGCTCTATTGCACTCGAGCTAGCAATATTCCCATCATTTAGTTTGCCCTCAACCTAGGCCTGTTTTCAGATCGGATCGGATCGGAAATAGAGGTGTTCGGAATTTTTCCGATTTTTTTCGTAACTAGAAAACCTGTTCCGATCCGATCCGATTTTTTTCGGAACTGCTAAAATAAATCCGAATCTGAAATTTTTTGGAATTTTCGGAATTTCGGAATTTCCGGAATTCGGAACAAAATTCGGAATTTTCGGAATAAATTTCGGATATTCCGAAAAATTCGAATAAATTTCGAATTTTCGAAGTAATTTTCAGAATAAATTATTTTGATATTTTGGATTCGGATTTATTCGGAATATGTTATTTTCGGAAAAATCGGAATAATAGTATTCGGAAAAATCGGATCGGTTATTTTCGGAAAAATCGGATCGGTATTTTCGGAAAAATCGGAATAATATTATTCGGAAAAATCGGATCGGTTATTTTCGGAAAAATCAGAATTTCAGAATTACAGAAGCCTATCCGATTCCGATCCGAATTTTTTCGGAAAAAAATCGGAAATCGGATTTTTGGAAATCGGAACTGTAAAATTGGGTTCCAAAATCGGAAAAATCGGATCGGATTTCGGAAAAAATCGGAAGTTCGGACAAAAGTTGCAGCCCTACCTCGACCAAATCTTTATTCAACGCATTTAAAAATGCACACTTTTGAGACGGTTGTCTTCTTCCAATTTTTTTCTTTTTAAGAGCATACACGTTGACATCATTATAAAGTACTTACCTCGATTCCTTAGAGATTGTATCATCCTCTACAAAGTCTGAGTCACTTTCACTTTCTGGTGAAGAGGGTATACTCATTTTCTAAAGCCCTAATATTTTAGAGATTTAGTTGACAACTGCGTATCCATATAAGAACCTAACCCTAAATTATTATCCAATTCATAAATAAATGTAAAAGTAGAAACACAGATGCATTATTAGCTCAATCCAATGGGAATCAACATAATAGCCCAAATGTATTAAATGAAATATATCTTTATGCAATCAAAACAAAACAAAACTTCATTGCTAATACTACTTAATCAAATAACCATAAATGTAACATTCAAATACTCGACAACTTAATGAAATTACGTCACAGACAAATTCTTTTAGATATGCAACAATATGTAACCTATCCAGGATTTCAAATGGATAACGGAAATAACAAAGTGTAAATAATCAATCTCCCCTTCGTGAAAATCTTTAATCAAAGGAGCCATGGGGACTACAATTTCTTCACACGGTGGGAGGGAAGAGGGAGGGAAAAATTTTAAATTAAAGAAGGGGCTACTGTAGACTTGGCAGCTGACGAGTCAACAATGTCGGATTACTTTGAATAAAAATATTAAATTAAGGAAGGGTATAAAAGAGATGTCACATTGGGTAGAAAACAAAATAATAACAACGTCCCTAACCGACAGCTATTAGATCAAATTTCCCAACTTTCAGCCTGTCAGGTAATTTTCCCTTATTTTTGGGCTCAACAGTTTAGACTTATCCAGGAGCGGCGAGGCGATGCTGGGTGAGTCAGGCGGGAGCTCAATATAACCATGTTAAAACTAGTAACCTTGGAGGGTAAGACCATATGTTATAGTAGCTTCAAACTTGAGGTTAGTGGTTGGGACATCTTAGCGCTTACAAAATTAAGTTTATCTTGGGAATTGTCCCCTAAGGCGAGCCGCCCAAACGAGTCGCTTATCTATTATTTATATTGGCTCATTAATAGATGTACTCCTTGACAAATCATGTTTCTACATTTCCCTCTCAGGTGCTCCTTGGATAATCTGAGAGGTAACTGAGAGAACAATGAGTGGTTGAATACTTGGTTATTTACAAAATTATGATGGATTCCAACCAAAGGAAATTAGGGTTTCTCTTGGCGGCTTAGTAATTTTGTATTTAAAAATTCGTAATGGATTCCCATAAGAAATACCAGAGAAAACCTATACCACTCTTGGCGGCCTAGTAAATCTGTACTTAGAATATTTTGATAGATTCTCACCAAAGGAAAACTGGGCCACTCATGGCGGCCTAGAAATTCGGTACTTAGAAAATTTTGGTAGATTCCTACCAAAATAAACTGAGTCGCTCTTGCCAGCCTAGTAATTTTGTACTCATAAATTTTTTGATGGATTCCCACAAATAAAAACTAGGTCGCTCTTGGCGACCTAGTAATTCCCACCAAAGAAAAACTGGGTCGCTTTTGGCGGCCTAGTAATTCCGTACTATGAAAATTTTGATGGATTCCTACCAAAAATAAATTGGGTCACTCTTGGTGGCATAGTAATTATTTACTTAGAAAATTGTGATGAATTCCAACCAAAGAAAGATAGGGTCGCCCTTGGCGGCTGGTATCCGTTGGAGCCCATGCTAGTGTTTTGTCTTGTATGTTTGTCTTACATAGACTAACATCAAAAGGCAAAACAAAGCTGATATACCATAAACCTGAGTTCAATCCTGTTGATGGCAATTTTTTTGTAAGGTGCCCAAAGGAAGTCATTGAAGAAGGGATAGAGCAATGGAAAGATACAATTGTTGGGTATTTTGTTGGTACATATATTCCTTTCTATGCTGTTAGAGACAAAATTAAAGAGATTTGGGATATTAAAGGATCTCTTGCTATATCTAGAAAAGATTCAGTCTTCTTCTTTACTTTTGGTGATCATAAAGAAAGAGATAAAGTACTACAAGGAGGACCTTGGCATGTGGGGGATAAATACTTGAAAATTTAGAAATGGAGTCCATTTGCTTCCATTGAAGATAAAAAAATTGAGAAAATTCCAATCTGGGTGAAGCTTATGAACTTGCCAAAGCACTGTTGTACTCATAATGCTCTTGGATACATTGCTAGTGCCATTGGAGAACCATTATACTTGGATATTGCTACTGAGAATTATACTAGATTGAACTTTGCAAGGGTATGTGTAGAAATCACCCGAGGATCACATTTACCACAATCAGTACTTGTTGATAGGGGAGATGGGATGCTAATTGAGGTATATGTTGAATATCCATGGAAACCATCAAGTTGTACAAGATGCAGCTCTTTTGGGCACTATCAAAATCAATGTACACAACAGATAAAGCCTGAAAGATATAAAGAGGAGGTTCAACAGGTCTGGAGGAAAAAAGTACAGCTAGATAAAAAGCAACTAGACAATACAAATACAGAAAAGCAGAATACAGCTAATATTGATAATCAGAAAGAGCATGTGCTTCCAGAAACTCCACAAAGAAATGCAGATGCAAATACAGTGATAGCTACAGAGGAAGAAAGTGATTGGTTCAAAGTACAAAGTAGAAATAATAGCAAGAAGTTAAGCATGCAGCAGGGAGGGGATAATACTTCATAAATTCTTCAAGATGAGGACACAAAACACATTACTCCAAATTCTGCAATGTCCCCATCAGAGTAAAGCCAGTCAGAATCAAATTCACATATGTTTGTTAATACAAGAAGACAACCTGATGGATACAAGGAACCAGATAAGATGCAAAAGTACCCAACAAAATCTATTTCAAGACAAGATATAGAAATATCAAAGCATCAAAGGAAGATAGCAAAGAAAAAGCAAAAAACAACAGAAAAAAAAGGAAAGACTGAGGATAAGTAAGAGGGAAGGAAAAGGGCAAAATAAAAAATTGTTTTCCAATGGTTAAAGCCCTCATTTGGAATGTTAGAGGGCTAAATAAGATCCAGTATTAAAGTTAATAAGTTAGCTCTTATAGGATTGATTGAGAACAAGGTCAAAGTGGATAAAGTTGATAAGGTTCATCAGTCTATTGCAGCAAGTTGGAATAAAGTCACTAATCATGATTTTGTAGCAAACGGTAGGATAATGCTTCTATGGGACACAAATATATTAGAGGTTCACCTTGTATCCAAATCTGATCAAGTTATTACTGTCAAAGTCATCATTACAACATCTACAAAGAGTCTCCTTCTATCATGTGTTTATGCTTCCAATAGCTCTAGGGAAAGAAGAGATCTCTGGGAATATTTGAAAGTTATGCCAAACTCTGATAATCTGCCTTGGATTATATCTGAAGATTTCAACTCCATCACATATAATAATGAGAAGAAGGGTGGTGATCCTGTTAGTGAGACATAAATGCTTCCTCTTAGATCCCTCATTGCTGATCTACAACTATTAGATTTGAAATGGAAAGGAAATAAGTATACATGGACAAACTATCACTCTGATCCTACCAAAATCTTTTCTAAGTTAGACAGAGTTTTAGTAAATTCAGAATGGAATAGTACCTTCCTATTTCTGAAGTAAACTTCATGGCTTTTGGGATTTCAGATCATGCTCCTGCCTGCATTACTATTTTGGAGAAACCTACAAGACCTAAAGCCCCTTTTAGGTTCACTAACTCTTGGACCCTTCATCCAGATTTTATGGAGGTTGTAAGAAGCTCATGGGGCTGCAGAATCCAAGGTACACCAATGTTTGTTTTATCTCAAAAGTTAAAGATCCTGAAACAAGACTTGATTAGGTGGAAGAAAGACACTTATGGTAACATTCATATTGGGGTTGAGACTGTTAGAAAGGATCTAGAACAGGTGCAAGAGGAAATTGTTATCATTCCTATTATAGATGATGATATTATGAGAAGAGAAAATGATAAAAGAAAAATCCTAAATAAGTTACTGTTACAAGAGGAGATGGATATGAAACAAAAGTCAAGGTGTGACTGGTTATCCTTGGGAGACTCAAATACACTTTTTTTCTCACCAGTTTATGCAAGAAAGAAAGAGGAAGAACCATATTACCCAAATTGAATGTAGAGATGGTACTTTGGCAGATACTCCAAAAAAAATACAGATGGAAGCAGTAGATTTTTACACTGACCTCCTTACAGATAGAAATGACAGAGTTGACTGTGATATTTACTGCTCAAATAGGATCACTCAACAACAAGCTGTATCACTAGTTGAAGATTTCACAGCTGTAAAGATTAAAGAGATGGTATTTAATGGAAGGATGACAAAGCACCTGGTATAGATGGTTATAATGTACATTTCTACAAGCGTTGCTGGGATATAGTGGGGACTGAAGTTATAAAAGCAATCTTGAGTTTTTTTAGAAGATCTCAACTGTTAAAGGAAGTTAACATCACAATCCTCAAGCTCATCCCAAAGAAGCCTAACCCAAGGACATTGGCAGATTTTAGTCCCATATCTTTGTGCAATGTGATATATAAATTTATCACAAAACTTTTGGCTCTAAGAATGAGAAAGTTGATGGATGAGCTTATTGATCCTTGTCAGTCAGCATTTATAAAAGGAAGAGTGACAAGACAATATTTTGTTAGCTCAAGAATTGGTAAGGGGTTTTGATAGAGTTAATGGAGTTGATAAAATGATGTTGAAGATAGATGTTCATAAAGCTTTTGATTCAGTAAGATGGTCCTATCTGATTCATGTTCTAAGAGATATGGAGTTTCCCAATTCTTTCATCAATTGGATTGAGATCTGCATAACCTCCCCTTGCTTTAAGATTGATATAAATGGGCTGATAATGGGATTTTTCAAGAGCAGTAAAGGGATAAGGCAGGGGGATCCACTATCCCCCTACCTATTTGCCATTGCAATACAACCTTTTACGGAACTTCTAAATAAAGCAGTAATGGATAGAAGAATTTTAGTTTACCCAAATTGCAAGTCTTCAAACATTTCACATTTATTGTTTGCTGATGATGTGCTTCTTTGCCTTAAAGCTTCAGTAGAGGGGGCCACAAGCACAAAGTTGATCTTAGAAGAATTTACTGCAATCTCAGGACTAAAGATCAACCCCCAGAAGAGCTCCATTTTCTTCTCTGGATCCATTAATGAAGGCATGAAGACAGATATTTGTGAAGTGCTTCACTTTGAAGAGGATAACCTTCCTGTAAGGTATTTGGGGCTGCCCCTAATCTCTTCAAAACTTTCTGATAAAGACTGTGATCCATTGGTCACAAAGTCAAAAAAAAGTTTTAAATTGGAAAAACAAGTTTCTATCCTATGGAGGAAGGCTGGAATTGATCAGAACAATCCTTCAAAGTTACGTTGTTTATTGGGCTGCTTGTTTTGGATTCCCCAAAAGTGTTTTCACCAAGATTGAAAGAATTTTTCGAGAATTTCTTTTGGCAGGTGTAGACCATACTAAAGCTATCTCAAGTGTGGCATGGGAGGATGTCTGTGTTCCAAAAGCTGAAGGGGGCCTAGGCATAAAAAGATTAAAGGATTTTAATGATGATATTATCATGAGGGGTATCTAGAATCTCATTTCTGGGAAAGATACACTGTGGTCAAGGTGGATTAAGCAGAAATACTTAAAAGATGAGTCCTTCTGGTCTGTCTCTATTCCTACAGATTGTTCCTGGGGGCAGAGATCCATGATCAAGAAGAGAGATATTGCCAAAAAGCATGTGATACATATTATAGGGGATGGGCATAAAACAAATTTCTAGAATTATCCATGGTTAAATGGAGAAGCTCTTTCTATCAGGTTTGGAAGAATCAACATGATCCTCTCCAATATCCCCAAGAAAGCTATGGTTAAAGATATCATTAGAAATGGTGATTGGGCAATTCCTAGTAGTAGAATGAGATCAACTGAGATGGGAATTATCTGGAGTCAAATATCAAATCTCTATAAGCCTTTTTCAAACGGTGTTTTTACAACAAGGTGTTTTTACAACAAGGTGGAATCAAATATCAAATCTCTATACTCCAAATGGTGTTTTTACAACAAGGTCTACCTGGCAAGAAATCATACATAAGAAAGACAAGGTTCACTGGTTTAAAATTATTTGGAATAATGATAGTGTTCCAAAACACTCTTTCATTGCTTGGTTGGCTGTAAGAAACAAGCTAAAGACTAGAGATTTTTTGGTTAAGATTGGGAAGTTGGATCACTCATACTGTTCCTTCTGTGAAGCTGAAGAAGAGAATAGAGATCATTTGTTCTTTAAATGTCCATTTTCAAACAACTTATGGGGAAGATTTCTAAGAAGATTGGGTTACATAAAATCAATTACAGGATGGGATGATGAGTTCAGATGGATTGTAAACAAAGCCACAATAGACTCAGCCAGAGGTAAGATCCTAAAAGTGGTATTTAATGCCACTGTATACCACATATGGATTGAGAGAAATACTAGGAAATTCAAAAATGAATTCACAAGCTCTGAAATCCTTTATAGAAGAGTATTCTTTGAAACCTCCTTTAAGTGTGGTAGATCAAGTCATAAATTATGGTACAAGGAAGCTTCTCATACATACATTAGAGATTGGGGATTAAACCCCATTATCAAGCAGCCAGACAGATTGAATGGATTCAGTGGAAGCAAGATATAAAACAGATGATTGTCCTTAATGTTGATAGATGCTGCTCACAGGATAGAAAGGCCTTGGGTGGTATCTTTAGATTACCTAATGGGGTCCCCATTGTAGCCTTTAACAGATCTATTCTGGAGGTTGGGATTGGATGTGTTGAAACAAAGGCCATCTGTGAAGGCTTTAAAGTTGCAGATAGACTGGGCTTCAAAAGCTTATGTGTGCAGGCTAATTCAGAATTTGCAGTAAAAGTTATAAATGGTGATTACAAGCAGCCCTGGTCATGCATTACTGATTTGAGAAATGTTAAGAATGTTATCTCAAGAATGGATGATTGTTTGATTATGAACAAAAAGAGGGAAGGGAACAAACCTGTAGATTACATCACTTCAGAGATGGATATTCAAGAAGATTATGTTTTTTTTCCTTGCAATTTCCCTCCCCAACTTGTAAATCTTTGTATAGCAGATATCAATAGTAAAAGATGTCCTAGGATGTAATTTTTGTGCAGTCAATAAAGTCTGGTGGGGGTCTGCCTCAACCTCAGCTTCCTCCTCAAAAAAAAATGTTTGTCTACATGGTCTTTGAGGTGATAATGACAGTTGCAGTTTCTTTGGGAAACTTCCACAATAATGATGCCGCATTTTGTGGTCTACCCTAGGGCACGTGGGCAGCATGGTATGTGATGATGCTACATTGGGCTATAAATATAGGACCACCTACCCATTTTGATATATTTTTTAATTTCACTGCAACTTTTGAGATTGAAGAGGGAAAAACCATAGTGCGTCATACCCTATCATAGCTTCCGGCAATTTTTTGACTATTCAGGTTAGTTATTTGCATTTCCATTAAGGTATTCATGATCCTTGGTTCATTGTACTATTTTTTACTACTATATAGTACATTTTGGTAATTATCAAAAATTTTAGGGCTGCACTGCTTGTAAGTATAACTTAGTATTTTGCCTCTTGACCTTTTGTGAAATCATGGAAGGAAAATAAAGTGGAAGAGATAGTTCATCCAGACCTATTTGAACCGTGTTTTCTCATAGAAATCTTGAGGTGTGTCCAAGCAGGATTGATGTGTCTGTAGGATTTTTCAGATGATAAACCAACCATGTCATCTATACTTTCCATGCTTACAAGTGAAACTGCAACTCTTCCTACCCCAAAGGAACCTTTTACAAAATGGGGTTTGGTGATTTTTCTTTTCTGTAAGTAAAAGTTAACATTTTTATGGTATTTTTAGCTTCTTTAGATCTGATTTAGCTCCATTTAATTTTATCTGAAAGAGCTTTACTTGATTCTCAATTTCTTAGGTTTGCATCATTTTGATGTTCTTGTAAATAACATAGTCTGATTAGTTGAATTAGTTGAGAGTTGCGTAGTAACCTTTTTTAATGTAAATTTGATGAATTGCAGAGCGTACATTACACTAAAGTTGATGATGAGGGAGTATGGGCGTAAGTTGGTAAAAGTGCCAAATTTATTTCCCAGTCTTTATGAACTGCATATCATGAAGAGCAATGCCGTGATAGTAGATTCGGTGGCTGGCAAGCTAACTTTCCGGTCCTATCTTCAGGTAAAGGGAATTTTAGATTTTACACTTCTGCCACAAGGTTTATTGCACAATAATAAGTTTCTCCATTGTTTAATAATTATGGATTTCCCCAGGCTTTAATCTTTCCCTTTCATATAATTGAAGTGCTTAACATCCCTTAAGCGATAACTATGGGTGGGTTTTCAGAGAAGCAAATCTCTTTTCCTTTCCCAAATAATGAGAATCGTGGTGCTTTCCGAGTCCAGCAACATCTCTTAGCCCTTCATGAACTGGAGATTGTGGGTTGGTCTATGCTCACATCTTTGCCTGACGGACTTCAATGTCTTACTACCTTAGAGAAATTGACAATCTCTCACTTTCCAAAATTACGGGTATTGCCTGAATGGTTTGGGAAATTTTCGTCGCTTTAGTTTTTAATGATTGGGGAATGCAAAAAGTTTACATCTTTACCTTCTAAGGAAGAGATGGGACGCCTCACCAAACTACTAAGGTTAAAAATTTGTTGCTACCCACTTTTGAAGATAATGTGCTTGAAGGACTATGGCAGTGAGTGGCATAACATATCCCACATTCCAAATATTAAAATTGATGATGAAGAAGTTCAAACTCTATAATTAGTAAATATCAGGTTAGCTTTATTTCATTTTGATCTTGGTGTGACATGATATCACATTGTCTTCTTTTTTCATTTTTTTATATGATAATCCATTTCCATCGATGTAGGATTTATGAATCTGGAAGAGCAATGACATGCCAAGTGTCACAAAAATGTATATTGGTTAATAGAATTGTAAAGTAATCTTGGTCTAGCTTCTACTTCCTTTCCCGACGAGTATCAAGGCATTATGTTTGCACCATACTCGGTGAGTTCTGCATCAACTCTGTTCAGCTCTAACATCAAAATAACACAAATATTCTCAGCTTTGTATTAAGTTAATTCTGTTTTACAGTTTAATCAACTTTTTAGATGGCGGTTGAAGAGAGAGTTATGAAGAGTATCTCCAGGTGGTTGAGGAGAACGTGCAATTCAAGTGGAGGTAACTTACATATCAAACCTGCGTCAATAAACATTCTTCTTAGTATGTAGCATAAATTCGTGACTCAAGTGGTTTGCTTATTTACCCTAATTCGATCTTCTATTGTTTGCTTATATCCAGGTTACTAAACCTAAACTTCATCGTCAGTTTCATATCCTTGGAGTTGGGGTAATTGAAGAAGTGCGTATTCAAAGAGATAAAGGATTTGGGTTTGTCAAGTTTAATACCCATGATAAAATAGCCCTAGCTATACAACTGGGCAATGGAAGGCTGGTTTGTGGAAAATCCATTAAGTTAAATAAACCAATTTAATAATAATTTGATCTTAACAATGAATCCGAGTTAGATTCCTATTAAGATGCTGATGCTTCTCTATATCAGATCAAATCCAGATATGACAACAATTTTACATGACGTGTCATTTTAGTTAAAAATGTCAATATTGATTAATAGTTAATGACTTTTTTTATCAACAAATCCAACATGGCACGGCCTGTAAATAAGCAAACTTTCTAAATGAGGAAGTTGGCTCTACATGGTTTGCATATATTTTTTATATATAGTGAAGGAACTGGATGAATCTCAATAACAAAATAAACTCAAAATGCAGAACATGACTATACTCCTACCTAGATTAGAGCATGTTTATCCCCTACGTGCAGTTAGCGAGAATTAGTGGTCCTTCTTGGTCAAAGTCTTGATATTAACAATCATGAAGTATTGGTCCTGAATACCATTTTCTTTCTTAACATGTTTATAATTCTTATCAGATCATATGGAACTATATGGATCACCTCATTGTAGTTACTAATTCAGTAGTTCATTCTGCTAAATCAGTTATTGATTAACAATACACATCATCTCTTTAATATATATGATTTTAAGTACTATAATCATATACGTACGTTCACATAAAGGTAAGTATCTTACTGATGAACTACATTGTGATGGTTAATTAGAATTATTGCAAGTTTTTACCCTTCACACTCTTTTTCTTCCACTTATTTATCAAGTTTTCATTTGATTAAAGCATCATTATTACGATTGATTAACTCCTCTTGTTATAAAGCTACTGATCCAATTTCCAGAGCTCACTTCAGTGTTGTACAGTCATAATAGTTATGCTCAATCAGAGAGATAAATATGGAATCTTTGTTATAAAGCTAGCTGGTAATCAAACGATTGAGGCAAAAACACACATGCCTTTACCTTTGTAGGTTTCAATGATAAGCAAATTAGAGCCAGTCATGCCTAAAAAATTTCAGCAAGTTGAGGTAGAAGTTTAAGAGAAATCTCATGTTTAGGTACTTGCAGCAAGGCCATGCTTACTTGCATGTCAGAAGTAACAGAAGCAACATCTATACAGCTCTCAGGTAGCTTTCATGAGTTTCAGATTTGCCGTGAGGCTAAAGAGAGTAACAGGCAGCCATGCTTATATCTAGATTTTTGTTGGATCCATGTCATACTGTATTTTCTCCTAGGCATCATGAAGGAGCTAGCTAAACCTTTTGTTTTACTTTAAACTGGGCAATCATACATCTCTCTATCTCTCTTGGAGGTAATCTCTTATATCATACTCCATACTTAAGGTAATTAGGGATATTTCACACTTTTTATACTTACTTTTTCTGCATGCAAAAAATTGATTTATGACTACATAATTTTAACATTCTGCACTTAATTCTCTTAGCAATATGTTCTATTTTTATTTGTCATTTGAAAATTAGGTCTACTTTTGGGTCATATGAGCAAAGATATTTTTATTTTCCATCGCCAATTATACCTAAATGAAATGTACATCTCCATCCTGTTATTAGTTCCAAACTTATAGCTTTCGCTAGAGAAAAAGACTCACAATTCTCACAGTTTATATATATAGTCAATTGATGATAGTGAGCATACCTTTAGGGCTTTATTATACTAGATAGTAAATCCTTACTCTAGACAGAACTTGAATTGGGGCTAGAACATTCAGATCTATAAAAGGTAGATTCTATGGCATTTCAGCCTAATCCCTAGACCAGAAAAGCTCATAAGTTGTCGGTTACCTATACTATACACAACTCATGCAGGGTATTATTCTTGAATTGACCTTCAAATAGTGAGTAAAGGTGATCACCATGCAGCTATTATCTCTAGTTACACTTCTGTAACTGAAATCTCCTTTTGACTATTAACGGTTATCCAAATAGTTGCAAATGTCTTTTCAAATTAAAAATATATGAGAAAAGAGATGAAAATGGTCATAGCTCTTTCTTTCAAATGGACATCACTACATAAGGACCAATTTTTTTAAAAGAATTTGGCCTTCTGTGTACTTGAATGGTATGACCTCCAAAACTTCCCATAACTTCCATAATTAATATATTGCCTCCATAACTTCCCATAACCTCCATAATTATTGAAGATTAATATTTGTAACTCATACTCTTAAATATTATTCATTATCTTATCTCTATATAAAGATGGATATCATTAACTAGCATATTTCATCTTATCTCTATACAATTTCCAGAATCTCCCCTCTCGGTATGTTAACCATTTTGGTTCCTTCCAACTTTGTTTTTGTGATTTATATGTTTGTTTTGTTCCTTGCTTTTGTTTTTGTTCCTTTCTTTGTATAGTTAACATTTCAATGGTTATAAATCTCATTGTGTACACTTTACAGGCATTTTTTTTCATCATCAAAGCATAAACTACACCAACCTTATTGGGTTAGAAAGCCAAATTTCCGATGAACGGGCTGCTAATGTATGTGATATCAAGTTGTTAGTCAAAATAAACTTTACCAGTGTAATTCAAGTTGTCCATTCTTCCAACAGTGTGCTGCTTATGACTCATAACTCTTAAAATATAGAAAGAATTTTGGCTACCAACTTATTAGGTCTATTAACAGAGCAGGGGTGCGCAAATATGATTGCACACCTTCATTTCCAACTTAACAAAATAGATGATATCAACCTTGATGATGATTTTTGGGTTAGCCATATAGTATCATATTCCCCAGATTCGACAAGAATGAAGCCAACACTCTGTAATCGAAGATATTTTGTAATCGAAGATAGCCCAATGTTCTAGACGGATCTATGAGTCCTCGATACACCAAAAGTAACCGTTGAAGCCCGGTTAAGAAGGAACTGTTAGAGATCCGCAAAGTTCGCCCACTACCTCTAGAATAGGAGACTTTTTCTTTCTTTTTGTAAACTGCATGTATATGTTATAAATATAGGCAGAGAATAACTTCTAAGGGACCACGCATCTGACAATACTTTATCTTAAGCATAAGCAACACTCGGAGACTTGTAATAACTAGTATATACTAGATTTTATACCAAATCCTCCTTGAGGTCGTGGTTTTGCTCAGTTTCTGCTAAGTTTTCCACGTAAAATCTTGGTTGATACTTCTTTATTTCACTATCCTTAGGAACAAGTATTGGCGAAGGTTTTTCTCCCGAAAAATACGCCCTTACAATTGGCGCCGTCTGTGGGAAGATTACCACACTTTTTCTACCATTTCCAACCTGAACATCGTCCAAATGACAAATATAAATTTGAGAAGCCATTCTAGTACCATAAGAGATTAAGACATTCCAGGAGCTCTTGATCTGCACGGTACAGTTCTTAAACTTCAAAAACAAATGGCTTTGGAAAAAACTAGAGACTGGAAGATCAGCGTGTTCACGCTCAAGCTCTACAAACAGATAGAGACGAACGCAAAAAAAAGCCCTGGATTAGCATAGTCAAACCCATCAAAAGGAAATGGAAAGATTGCGGAGAGCACAAGATCGAATAACAGCTCGCCAAACATCGCCACCACTGATACGAAGTGAACATCGATCAAGAGAAGTTTAACGCGATGATCAGCCTAGGGAATACAACCAACGAATGTCTCGATCCAGATCTGGAAATTCTAATAGAGCTTATCGGCATTTTGGCTTAACTTCTTCAGCCTCGACAACCCAAGGAAGTGATGTACACATCACCAGACCCCTCCGCCAGAAAGAAGACCCATCAGAGATCGATTGAGACCAGAGGGGCAGGGCGACTTTGTTCCTCAGGTTGCAGCTTTACCTTTTCCCACATAGCAATTCATCACTCTGGATTACCTTAATAACAGAATTCAAGCTATCAACTATGATATCCCGGGCCGACGATCTGCGCTCGACAGGATCGAAATAAACCCCATCTCTCCATATCTCAAAAATATACCTATTCCAGACAACTTCCATATGCCCAAATTCATCCAGTATATAGGCCTTACCGATCCACTTATACATATTCGACATTTCAAAGCCGCCGTTGGATTGTACTCCAAGCTCGACCACATACTTTGTTGACTGTTTAGCATGAGCCTAAAAGAAGAACCACTCTGATGGTTCTACACTATACAAGAAGCCTCCATCACCTCTTTCATCCAATTTTAAAATCTATTCGAGTCCAACTATGCTCATGCTAGGGAACGTAAAATCACAGTAGACTCTTTATTTTACTTCGAGCAAGGCGCAAAAGAAACCATGACAAGTTTTTATAAACGTTTCCTGCAGGAAACATGAAAGATTGGAAATTCATACCCCAAAATTGTGGTTTCAGTGTTTACTTCCGCCCTGCACATCGACTCAAAAGTTCACGAAGAACTTACTCTAGACAAACCATGTACGGTTACTGAAATGATTGACGTGGTAAATAATTACATCGAGCTGGAGTACTCAAAGAAAGATAAGATGAAAATCCCTTCTGTCATACATTCTCGAGAAGTATCTACGACCCCTTCTCAAAGAGCAGTCGCAATAATAGTACCAAAGTCGTCTGCCAATAATACTGATAACATTCGAAGAAGAGATGGAAAACCAGATAGACGTGTCCCAATTCTGCCACCAATAGCAACAACCCTCTCCGCTATCTTACCAATGATAAAGGGAGACAAGTGTTATCGTGTACCATAAATTATTGCCGATCTTCCAAACAAACCCATATGTCAGTATCATAATGTACGCAGTCGTAATATTGATAGTTGCTACTCCCTTATTCCTATCTTTCACCGTATCCTCTTAGCTGGAAGACTCTATAATTATGTCGTCAATATTCAAAAATTTATCGATGAACAAGAAAATAATATTGAAGTCGAGCAGAATCATATCCAGAGCCCAGCTCGACATTTATACATGATCGAGATCGAAAAAGGAAAGAATAGAAAAGAAAACAAGACGATTGTATTACATCTTGCTGCAAAATGACTTCCTCAGACAAATTAGCAAAACTTCTTCCAAGCACCAGCAAATCCAAACTTCCTTATCAGATAACATTCGAGGACTATGACACCAGCCATGTACAATACCTGCACGATGACCCACTTGTTATTATGCTTAAAGTGGGACAGGATTACTTACATACACTTTTCATTGATACCTGCAGTGCCACAAACATCTTATTCCGAAGAACAATCAAAGTTTTAGGCCTTACAGATTCCGTCAAAGCTTCGACAACAACAATCACAAGCTTCAACGGTTCCAAAGAATCAGCCACCGGAGAAATCACTCTCCCCGTTCAAGCAGGTTCAGAAACCATATTCGTTAAATTTCTTGTCATCGATACAGAGTCAAAGTATTTGGGCATTTTGGGACGCAGCTGGTTACATTCGATCAAAGCGATACCATCGACTTACCATTTAGCACTACGTTTTCCTACGGATCATGAAATCTATGAAATCAAGGGCAGCCAAACAGTCGTACGCATGTGCAAAAATACCACCATCAGCCCTCATACGACAAAACTCCTTAAGGCATAACAACTGCAGTCTAACCCACTACCCACATTTGAGCAACATGATGCCGAAGTGGTTGACACTGTTGAACTCGATGGCCCCGGGCGTACAACCTTCATTGGATCTCAGCTGTCACTCGATGAAAAAGAAGCCATGATACAGCTCCTTAAGAAAAACATTAATGTCTTCGCCTAGACTTTTCAAGAAATGCATGGAATCGATCCTTCTATCGCTTGCCACCACCTCAACCTCCTTCCAGACAGCAAGGCAGTCATCCAAAAATAATGAAATTTGGCTCCCTGACTTCGAGATGCAGTCAACGAAGAAATTGATAAGCTC
This sequence comes from Kingdonia uniflora, assembly GCA_014058105.1. Classification (NCBI taxonomy): domain Eukaryota; kingdom Viridiplantae; phylum Streptophyta; class Magnoliopsida; order Ranunculales; family Circaeasteraceae; genus Kingdonia; species Kingdonia uniflora. The sequence continues at coordinate 114,454 of JACGCM010002784.1, forward strand.
CTTCGTGTCAGCTTTATTCAAGAAGCTAAATATCCGAAGTGGGTTTCCAATATTGTCGTCGTGCTAAATAAAAATGGTAAAATAAGAGTTTGTGTTAATTTCACTGAACCTAACAAATTCACACCCAAGGATAGTTTTCCGCTACCGTTGATTTCGCAACTTCTTGACTCAATCGCAGGACACGAACTTCTTTCTATGATGGATGCCGCCTCAGAATACAACCAAGTTCCACTCGCTGAAGAAGATCAGGAATAAACAACTTTTACAACTCAAAGAGGACTTTACTGTTTCACAGTAATGCCTTTTGGGTTAAAGAATGCTGGCGCCACTTACCAACGATTGGTCACTCAAATGTTCAAAGAACAACTTGGCCATATCATGGAAGTATATATCAATGATATGATTTGCAAAAGCCTGAAAAAAGCAGATCATCCCCAGCAACTCCAAACTATCTTCGATATCCTTCGACAATACCAGATGAATCTCAACCCAGAGAAATGTCAATTCGGCCTCGCATCTATTTTTTTTTTGGGCCATCTAGTCAGCAAATAAGAAATCAAAATCGATCCAACACAGATCAAAACGCTTATAGCAATGCCATCCCCTCGAACAAAAAAAGATGTTCAAAAATTCGTCGGCAAGATAGCCGCTCTTCAGAGATTCATCTCCAAGTCATCTGATCGATGCAAACTTCTTTACCTTCTTCTTCGTGGCAACTCTACAACTCCTTAAAACAAACAGCAAAAAGAAGTTTTATGGACTCCTAATTGTAAACTAGCGTTTCAAGATCTTAAATGGTACTTGGGGCGTCTTCCTATAATGAGTACTCCCATTGATGGAGAATTACTCACCATGTACTTATCCACAACTAATGATTCCATTAGCTCTATTCTTATTCGAGAAGATGCAGGCATCGAGAAACCTATTTACTTTATCAGTAAAACTCTTATGTCTGATGGAAAGCGATATATTACCACATAAAAGAAATTGCTTGCCCTGGTTTACACCTCTCAAAAACTCCATCCATACTTCCAAGCTTACCCCATCAAAGTCATTACAAAATACCCTCTCAAACTCATACTCTCTAAAAAAGATAAATCTCGACGAGTTCAGCAGTGGTCTATTTTCCTTGGTGAGTATGACATCTCTTTTGAACCTTAAATATCAACCAAGGGGCAAGCAGTGGCCAACTTTTTGGCAGATTTTCCAATTAAAGATCCCGATTGGGAAGAACTCGAAGAAATCTTTACTGACAACTTAATTGCCAAATCAGACACATGGTCCAAGAGTTCCGGTTGGTGACTTTTTATCGACGGATCAGCAAGACCACAAGGTTCCAGAATTGGCATCATACTCATCACACCTTCCAATCATCTCATAGAAAAAGCTCTTAAGCTCAAATTCTATGCTACCAATAATGAAACATAGTATGAAGGCATCTTGCACGGCCTTGTTCTCGCACTTACTCTTAGAGCTGAAGGCTTAGCAGTTTATGTCGACTCCTTTTTCGTCCCTAATCGTTACAATAAAACTTTTAGGACAACAGGCAAGATAGATGATTATGCTACATAGGCCAAAGATAAAATGAAGAAATTCAAGCATACTACCATCTTATATTTACCTCAGCAAGAAAATCGTCATGCCGATGCCTTAGCTTACATTGCCGCCATGTTCGAAGACAATGAAAAAAGATCTTTAGACATTGAGATCCTCAAATACTCTAGCCTCGATATCTTGTCCACACTCCATTTGACCGTTACTGAAGATGATGACCCTGAAGATTGGAGACAACCATTTACTGCATACCTCAATTATAACATCCTCCCCAGTAACAAAGAAGAAGCTCGATCTCTATTAGCCAAGTACTACGATTCACAGTTTAAATTGGTATATTATATCAACTTACTGGAGGCGGGCCATATATCGAATGTATATCGTAGAAGCAGGCTCAGATAAAAATCAAAGAACTTCACGAAGGTATTTGTGGTACACACATTTGATGAGAATGAGGTCATCAAATTCCTTTGGGAGTACATCATTACCCAGTTTTGTTGTCCACAGATGATACGTTCTGATAATGGTGAACAGTTCATCAGCGCTAAAGTCTATGCTTTCCTTCATAAATACAAGATTAAGCTCATAACTTCCACACCATATTACCCTCAAGGCAATGGACAAGCTGAAGCCATTAACTAAAGTATCAAGTCTGGCTTACGCAAATGCCTCGACGATAAAAAAAATAGATGGGTCGATGAACTCCTCGGTGCACTATGGGCTTACTGTACCACTCTTCGAGTATCCACAGGGTGTACGCCTTTCATGATGGCTTTCGGTACTGAAGCACTCATACCCTCAGATCTCGATCTCCACAGTACTCGACGCAAAATTACTGATGAAGATAATGAGCTCGGACTCCTTTGTAACCTTAACTGGATCGAGGAAACCAGGGACAAAGCCATTGTCAACTTGGGTCGTTGTAATGATACATTGAAAAATCATACAACAAGAGAGTTTGAGAACATAAATTTGGTATTGGAGACCTTGTCCTATAAAGGATACAAGACCATACCCGACCTAAAAACTCAGGAAAATTGTCAGAAAATTTGGAGGGACCGTACATTGTATGCAGCAAAACAGATAGTGACACTTATTGGCTTATGACTGAAGATGAAGTTCAGCTTGAGTACCCAAGGAATACTGCTCAGCTTAAACTATTTTACAGATGATACCTTGTAATCGTTTACTTCTAATTAAATAAATAATTTGTTATACATTCCCTTCTTTTAACTTCAAATTGTCTTCGATCTATACTTTACAAGTATTTATCTGATAATCGAACTCTTTACTACTTCGAATTGTCATCAATCTATACTTTACAAGTATCTATCTGACAATCAAACTCTTTACTACCTCAATTTGTTTTCAATCTATACTTTACCAGTATCTATTTGATAATCGAACTCTTTACTACTTCGAATTATCCTTGATCTATACTTTACAAGTATCTATCTGACAATCAAACTCTTTATTACTTCAAATTGTCCTCGATCTATACTTTTTAAGTATCTATCTGACAATCAAACTCTTTACTACATCAATTTAATTTCAATCTATACTTTACAAGTATCTATTCGACAATCGAACTCTTTACTACTTCGATTTGTCTTCGATCTATACTTTTCAAGTATCTATCTGACAATCGACCTCTTTACTACTTCAATTTGTCTTTGATCTATACTTTACAAGTATCTATCTGACAAATTGATTTTCATTATTATTTTGAATTGTCCTGGATCAATACTTTACAAGTATTTATCTGGCAATCGATCTCTTCACTACTTCGATATATTTTCAAAACAAAATTGTTAATTATCAAAACATTCAACCAACATAAATATCCTACACACAAAATTTAAACTATTTTCGGTCCCACTGACCATTTGTTACAACATTTCAAAAAACAAAAGTTCATTACCCCAAATTAAACATTTCTGAAGGAGATTTCACTTCATTCACAGCACCTTCGAGCACCTGCACATCTGCTACGACCCTGGGAAGCTGACCTTCGACTTCCATCATCTTTTCATTATTACAAACTTCAGTTCCTCCGTGCACATCCGGAGTCTGTGGTACCTCATCATCAAAACTGCCATCACATGGCATCCCCCAGCCTTAACGACTCCTTTGTAATATTTATTTCCCTCTTCAAACTCGTTGAACTGTACCTCAAAGTATATCCTCACTTCTTGGCATCTTTACAGCTTTTTTTCATTCATTCGAGTTTTCAATTCATCGAGCAGTTTCTTCTGCTCTAACTCTTTTGCTCTTCGAACATCATCAACTTATTTCTCGAACTTAGTTTTCTACAATGCCAAGGCTTCTTTCTTCTCCTTCTCCATCAGTTTTTTGCCTCCGCTAATGTTGTGTCCTTCGCTTTGTTTGCTTCCACTTTATACCTGTTCATCGTCGTATTCAGCTTAGCATTCTCCACAGTCAACTCCTTCTCAATATTTCTGTACCCAACCAACCGGTTGGCCAGATCACCGCTACCCTCCACCCATCCCATTGCTTGACTCATCACCATCTTAATCTGCATGAAAGTCATATAGTGATTATTTGTTTGATTTACCAAACTTTTCATTCGAGCATAAGTTTTAAAAAAATCCACCCTCGCCAAGTTACCATGTGCTTCGCCTAAAAAGGTATCCAAACTGTCAATACCTACCATGTAGTCCACCATATCTTTCTTCAACGTATCAGCCCCCTCAGAAAAAGTTTCCATCGTCTTCGCCATCTCCTTTCCAAACTCCTCCCCTAACCTCATCTTCGCAGTCCCAGCAGTAGTTTTCTTAGGAATAGCACTGCTCAAACTTCATGGAGGTAACCCATTCCCCGCAACATATTTATCCGTACCTTCGAAAACTTCAGAAGATGATTGTCGGATAATTCTCTTCAGATTTAGCAATCAAGATTTTTCTACATTTACCTTCCTTTTTCTCTTGTTTTAACCTAAAGACTCCCCCAGCATCACATCAATCTCAGTATCTGTGTTATACCCTGTAAATAAAGAATTTTTCAGATGCAAACTTGCATCTCCAGTTTTTTTGTTCTTCGCCGACATCTTTCCCCCGATAATTGGCACTTCAGCACCCTTTCTTCTCGACCTTTTTAATCCTGCTTCTTGAAAATTTTCACTTAACTGATCTTGATTCATCGCTAAGTTGTCGATCCTACCAAAGAATCCTTCCCTTATCTTATACAATCTCTCGTTTACTTCAGTTGTCTTCCCAATCTCCTTCAACGCTGCAAACATAAAGCAGACAAAAATCTTTACACAAACCCATATAACATGAAACTTCATCAAGCTTAAACGCTTAAGTTACCTAAGCAAAAACCTAAATGAAACGCTTTTCTTTTAAGCGGCTCCCCTGGATCTGCTGGATCAAACTCATAATTTCCAGAAACTAGTAATCCGTCTTCGGTATATCGACCTCTAGTGGATACCATGTCGTAAAACTTCGGTCTCTTCAAAAACCACGCCGAATACCGATACCTTTTTAACTTCGGGTTCATTTTCATCGTGTAGTATACACGCAAATCATCTACCATTATTACCTCCTCCCCTCTGGCCTTTAGTCTACCATTTATCGCACCACATACCCTAAAAAGGTCATATACATTCGGATTGAATTGATCTGGGGCTACATCGAAGAAATTCATTAACTTTTTCTGATCCGCCCTTAGAGGTAACTTTAGTAATTTATTTATCTGTTATCGATGAACAAGAATACCATCTAGAGGTATATCCTGGCCGATCATTTTGTATTGATACTTCTTTAATCTAACATCACCAGGGATACCATATTTCTTGTTAAATCTTAATATTTCTTTGGTCTCTACACCCTCACCGTAACAAGCTTTTTCGTCCTCTTCAACATCTTCTTCCCCGTCCTCACTCCTTTCTCGATCATTCACCTGAGGCTCATGATCTACACTAGCCTCAATCACTTCTTTCTCCACTCTTTCCTACTCCCTAGGAACTACCCTAAATTGTTCCGCATCCCCTGTGTCTGTACTGCTCAAACCTACCCTGTATCCCCCCCAATTAATGCACACACGTTCTCACATCGATCGCCAAAGGGACAACATCTTTGAGACTTGCAAATATATCTTTATCATAATTTAAATTGGGTTCAGCCATTATAAGAACCTGTCAATCAGATTTCATATTTTAAAACACAGTTAGAATTTTTCATATGTGATACATATATACATATTCTTACATTTATATATTCATAAAATCTCGATTACTGAGATAACTCTCCCACTCCTCATTTACTTTCCCATCTGCTACTATCATATACATTTTTACTAGTACATAGTTCTCGATCTAATTCATATCATATAATTTACATAAATTTTTTATTATTAAAAACCATTTATTCAGTTCTCGATGTTTAATCTCAGTTTCTAAAGTAACCTCGATAAAATCTTTAATTACTATTTTCTTATTGAACTTATGGGAATTTAAATAGCTTCTCGAAGACGTTATAACTTTCCCGCCAAAAGCAGTTATTTCCAATTTTACAAATTCTCGTTCTCCGGCGCAAAATTTGGTGATAACCGCACAATCAAAATTCTTTCCGTGTATCTCGCTTCCTCACAACCATCTCTTCCCACTACGCCGTACTTACAACGCCCTTCCTCAATCCTTCCCTTTTCCCCAATCCCTTTCCATTTTACCGAAACTCGTAACTCAGACTCACCGCCACCAAAAAAATTATAATCTCAATTAATAGACCTACGCACAATTTCTATTCTTCTCTATGCACGTTTCTTATTCATTTCCAATTCATTGCACGTCATCTATTCATCTCTAATCTATGCATCACCCTATGAAACAAATTGTAAAAATCATTAACCTTATTGCCGTGCAGCTTGGGTATCCCTATCCTTTACTCGCTTTACCCTTTCAATCAACACACAAATATCTTCCTTCGTAATTGTATCTATCAACTTTAGAAATGAACAACAACAGTTCTCTCCCTCAAAAAAAAATTAGTCTGCAAATGATCTGAACAGTCGCTACCTCTGACATATTTATAGCCCTCACGTGACTGCCCGTCGCACCACTTGGTGACGCTCCAGTTTTTCGAATACAACGCTTCATACATTTTTTCCAATTACTGAAATACCTCATCTTCTTTATACTTCATACCATCACCTAATGGAAAACATCTTGCCATATTCATTTTGTATTAACATTCGCATATTTTATCATATTTTTCCAAATACCTATATTTAAGGGATCCTTTTCGACATCAGTTGATTTAATTATGTTCACTCACACTTTATTTAAATACAATTTTATTTCCCTACGGTTGACAGGTACGTCACATTTTAAACATAAACAATGCACATTCGACTTTATACACTTGCCAATATTCTATAAAATTATATCACACATATTGAAATCATATTGGATACTCGATCAGAAACACAAAAACAAATAAATTCACAAATACATATTTAATTATTTCAACTCATTTCTTACATTTGATATCTCTTACATTCAATTACATACTCATATTTACATTCGAGATCTATCTCTTTCAAGTACATTCACTTTTAATACATAATATTATCTTTCATTACAATTTAACTGCTATTGCTAACTTCCTCGACATGTCACTATTTTCTTTGTCTGTTTTTCACCAGAATCGGACATTAAAGCCTCTTTCTAGTCCTCGAAGCTCAATGACACAAAAGTCACTGAACTTCTAAGAGATGCTTCAGAAGAAAAAGGCAACAAAAAATTACAAGCATACCCACGCGTTCGGAAATATCTTTGGACATTACCTTCATATCTTCATCGCTAGTAAAGGCAGTTACCCATTTACCCCCGACCCCCTAATTGACTCCAAACATTACCTTCACAAACGTATGATGCTCCCACTATTTCCAACTGAAACATCTTGTTTATGTTTGTTTTTTGTTCCCACCTCGCTGCTCTACTCCGATCACATAACCCATTTTCATTTCTCAATCTACGTCAGATTTCATCTGACAAATCACCATCTTCAACCCCAGACTTAACAATCAACCATACTTGAGGCGACCTCATTACCCAAACACCATTATCCACCTTCAATAAAACCCCTATTTATACCCATCATTTTTGCCTACATTCAATGAACATCATTAATTTTACCACGGAAACAACTTGACCAAATACAGATACCCTTGACCTCGGTAAAGACATATGTTGACTTCTGCAAATCTTCAGCAACCTCTTCCGATTCCAGATTCTCTTCTCGACCCAACTACAAGTACTTCTGCCGAGAATGGGGTGATTGTAGTATCATATTCCCCAGATTTGACAAGAATGAAGCCAACACTCTGTAATCAAAGATATTTTGTAGTCGAAGATAGCCCAACGTTCAAGAAGGATCTATGAGTCCTTGATATACCAAAAGTAACCATTGTAGCCCGGTCAAGAAGGAATTGTTAAAGATCTGCAAAGTTTGCCTACTACCTCCGAAATAGGAGACTTTTTCTTTCTTTTTGTAAACTGCTTGTATATGCTATAAATACAGGCAGAGAATAGGTTCTAAGGGACCACGCATCTGACAACACTTTATCCTAAACATAAGCAACACTCGGAGACTTGTAATAACTAGCATCTACTAAATTTTATAGCAAATTCTCCTCAAGGTCGTCGTTTTGCTTAGTTTCTACTGAGTTTTCCACGTAAAATCTTGGTTGATACTTATTTATTGCACTATCCTTACGAACAAGTATTGGTAAAGGTTTTCCTCCCAGAAAACACGCCATTACAAGCCACGAACATGTGTTCTGAGATTTTACCTTATTGGCCGTGAATGAGATAATCTTGTATGAATTAACTCAACTGAGTGTGACAATGAATGTGGAAATGCTTTCTACTTTCATTGAACATACTAATATGGCAATTTATATGCCACAAATAGTTTGGGAGCAAGGAGTCGTGATTAATCGCTTAGAATCAAATGAGTATGAAACAACACCAGAGACAATGGAACTTACATGCCCAATTTTCCTCGAGCCGTATGCCCATGGTACAATTATGACTACCACTCCCTGCAAACATATGTTTCATAAGGCATGCCTGCTCCCATAGGTTTTAAATAGAAACGAATGTCAATATTGCCATTCCCATATTTAGGGATGGCAAGTTACGTGATGTTTATATTTGCTGGTTTTTTTAATTTATTAGTTTCTTTAAGATATTGTGCAAGTTTAATATCCCCGATTGTTGTTAGGATATTTCTTTTTTGGTTTAACCATTGTGGTGTTGAGAATATATGCAAGTTTTTTATTTAAGGTGCTTTGATGCTTATTTTAATATTGGTCATTTATTGTCAAATGTACTTTTTATTTTTCTCTATCATATGTCAATGTGTCGCCAAATGTACTCTTAAGTGTTCTTCCAGCATCTTCTAAATTAGGCCATGATGAACTCTATGAATAGCACATTGTGATTAAGCAATGGCTCCATTACACTTATATACTTGGAACTGTAGCAATGACTCATACATTGTGAATGTTCAATTTCTCTCTTTTCAAAATTCACTGACAATTATTGTATATACAAATTATCCCAAAATTTCAATGAAAAAAAAAACTTTTGGAATAGAGACCTGTATTTGGAAATGAAGCTTTAATTCAGATAAGCTAGATATTAACATTCTCATTCTCAAACACCAAAAACTACATGCTTTCAAATAAATTCCAGTTCTTATATCGGGTTCATTTAAAATGATACAAAACGTAGATAAACTATGTTGCAGATTCTACATATCAGTTTTTTGTATTTATGGCAATGGCTGTACATTCTCAAGAAAGTCTTCAATAAAACACCATTTAAACAAAAATTTATATAATGATTACTGAACTACCGATTAATCCAACAGATGTAAGTATGTAACCAAAATAGAGTACTACAGAGTTCGTCGAGGTACAGAGTACCCAAATCTTATGAAACTTACTTATAATTCAAACTGCCTCAAGCACCCTGCTATTTTCAAGTTTCAATCACCCTAACCAAAAATTGCTCACGTCTATTTAAATTAATAGCCATGCACCAACAGTTACATCAAAATTTGAAATGCTACTTTTCACCATTAACTCATAATCATTCTCATAACTCCAATGCAACTTTAATTCCTAATTAAGCCCGCAATAACTTTTAACCATAACTCCTAATAACTCCTAATCATTCCCATTATCATTAACTTTATTTCCCTAACTCCTCATCTTTTCCCATATATTCTTTTCACTCTCCTAACAAATTCTCCTTCAAAACCAAACCTCAAACATGTGTTCTCCTCAATTTTTCCTAATTGTAAACTCTCAAATCGAGAGTTTAGCTTCGTAGGTTTAAATTTCGTTTCCTTCATTACAATATCTTAGCTTTTGATTGTAGCTTCCAATCGGGTCTCTCTCTCTAAGCTTCAAAAAGGTTTGTTTGCAAATCTTCTAGGTTTCCAAGGTTCAAGATCTTCAATCTAAAGGTTTTTTTATTGTCAGAGGTGACAGAGGCAAAGTAGACTCTCCCCCAAACCCTACTCAGTAGAAGGTGGACATTTTGGTGAGCGCAATCAGTCTAACCCCAAAGCCTATACCTTCGACACTGTCCAAGAATTTTGGAGGTAAGTTTTTATATGTATAAAGTTACAGTATTCACGTAATTTATAAGAATACAGCAGTGTAACAAACACAAATGTATGTGTTTCAGTTCATCTTTTCTGGAGAAATTGTTTGTGTTTGAACATAGTATGAAAATAATATCAAATTTTCAATTAATAGGAAATCCTTTATTAGGCATCCAATGAAAATACTTACCAAGCATCTAAAAACAATGGGAACATAACTAATCGCAACAATATTTGCACATATTACTTCCATTAACTAATAAAGTAATATAAAATACATATATGATCATTCATTCAAATTGTATACGTCTACTAAGGCTAACAATATATCACGAAATAATTTCATCATTGAACTTCACTTCGCCACCTTCATTTTTGTTGCTTCATTTTAAATCCATTGGTAAAGATTTCAAGCCATTTAAAGCCATTGGTAAAGAAGAGTAGGCGCAATTTCTAAGAAGCAATGTTCTTTCTTCCTTTTAGCGCCTTACGAGTCAAGTAAGGACCTTCTTTAAAAAGGTAAGATGAAGCCATAAAGCAACGCCAGGTAGCGGAAGTAAGCCGGGGAGTGGTTTAAAAGGGGTAGGGCTTTAGTAGTTGTAGTTTGGAGGCGTATAAAGAGGGAGCTAGAAAAACATAGCCTAGAAGTATGATTTTGTTATTTAAGGATGAAGCCAAACTAGGCAGATTGCCTACTTAAAAAAGGATCACCGAGGAGGGACAACAGTCATTGATAAAAGGCCTAATGTCTCTAGAAAAAAGAGAGAAGAAAGAGCATTAAAGAAAAGAGGACTCGACCTAAGCAAAAGCCAGAGAGAAGAAAAGAAAAGAAAGCCAACTCCAGTCTATGTCTATAAACGGCGGAGCGACTGAGATACTCATAAGAGCTACGGTCCTTCTAGCACTACCGTAGACTGCATTTTAAATGCTAAAGAAACACTCATAAACTACCCCCTAAGCTACAAAAGCCACTCCTAAACTACCCTCCAAGCTACAAAAGCCACTTTTAAAAACAATAAGTTGATTCAATTTGATTCTGGTGGTGAAAGGATTTCATGTAAAAAAAAGGTAAAGATTGATAGTAAAGGGAATTGTTTGTGGAGTGTCTCTGTAGAGAAACATAAAGGAGGGAATGTGTGACGAACAACAAACAACCCTGATATATTTCTTGTTAAGCTATTATAGTTTGTTATTTTGATTTAAACATTTAGATTTACACTTCTTTCATACTCCTATAAGGGTAGGATTAATAATTTCATAAATACTCAACTTTAAGATCGAAGCAAGTGAAAAGGCGAAGCTTACCTCGGCTTGGTGTAGACTTGGCCACTTACATACAGTCCAACTCATATACCATATTTATTTAATTACACCTGTATTTGGTGAACATACACGAATTAGGATGAGAGCTACACAACAAGATAGATATAGATGCCATTCACGGTAAACTAGGCAAAGTTTAGAACTAAAATGAAAAGAGTTAACGATATACCACCTTTGGTATACCACATTCTAAATAGAATCTCGAGGTCTCATTCTTATAATCATCTCCGCACTCTAAACGATATTTTACAACGTGGGTTTGCTGAAATATATAAGAGCTCATAGTTAGATTAGCAAGAAGAAGTAGCAAAAATAATTAAAACAAACAAGACAATCAGCTTTGAAAGAAAAGAAAATCCTCCCAAGTATTATATCTCCTCTTTCTGAAGCCCTATAAGACATCTATCATCAAGGTATGGTGCAATCGATTCTTGATTGTGTATATATTTTAAGCTATATTGAGAAGCTAAAATATGTGTCACTCCACATTTAGAAGCTATAATTATCCAACGTAACCACTTGGATGAATATAAGCTAAAAAAGGTGCACCATATTTTAAAAATTTAGAATGAAAATGACAAATGGTATATTATGGCAGATAATAAAATAGCTAAGAAGGTCTGCTTGAAGTCATTAAAGCTTTGAAGGTAGGCAGGACCATGAAACACAAGCTACATATGTGCAGGTAGTTTCACAAACATGTAAAGAAACCGTGGACCTTAAAATGTAAAATTATGAATTATAACGAACAGAGACAATCAAAACAGTGGTAAGAAGATTTATAATATAATTAAGTCGGAAGAACTCAACCTGTAAGTGTACAGTGTACAGGTTTACATAGACAATATTCTCTATTACAGATCTTCGTATTTCCAATATCTCATAATATATTAGATTTCAAGTCTTTTGCAAATACAACTGAATTCCATGATGCGTTCCGCGGAAGAAAGGTGTCCTAAGAACAAAATAGAATCCACGTCAAACAAAATACTAGCAAAAAGATAAAAGGTTAATAAACATTAATTAACAAGAGAGCACGAAATACTTCAAATAAAACATCTTATTGTACGCCAAAATAATAGTTTAAGGCTGATTAGAGATGAATGACTGTCAAAATCCAGTGTTGGGGAGAATCACACTTTCGATGGTTGGTTTCTCAGAGATCAACTCGGATAACTCTAATGCAATGCCCATAGATTGTGTTGTTGGGGGTTTGAGATAATCAATCACATATACAAGTTAATAGGCAAATAGACAAGAAAACAATCTCGACCCAATGGCAGGTTTTTCAGTCACTCAAAATGGCAACCATGTGGTATGAATCCTTCAAAATGTAGCATTAGCCACTATGAGAAGTAGATATAAATAAATCAAGAATGGCACCCCCTGGATATGTGCTGCAATGCTGCGATACAGGTGCTAACAACTCTAACCCTGTGGTCTTTTCTTGGTCTTTGAATGACTCAAAGCACCAATATACATTCATCAGTTAATGTCCTCCCAAAAGCATACAAGGGAATAACCATGACTGAAAGAATGTATCATATATTTCATTGTCTTTCTCCACTCCTAAAAACAATAAGCTGATTCAATTTGATTTCGGTGGTAAAAGGATTTTATGTAAAAAAGAGGTAAAGATTGATTGTAAAGGAAATTATTTATGGAGTATCTTTGTAGAGAAACATAAAGAAGGGAATGTGTGACGAACGACAAACAACCCTGATATATTTATGGCTAAGCTATTATAGTTTGTTATTTTGATTTAAATATTTAGATTTACACCTCATTCATACACCTATATAGATGGGATTAATAATTTTAGAAATACTCAACTTTAAGATCGAAGCAAGAAAAAGGCGAAGCTTACCTCGGCTTGGTACAGACTTGATCACTTATATATAGTCCAACTTTAAGATGGAATTACCTCCATGTCAGACTCACTCATTCTCCACACGACTTCCCCAGTCAGCATCGCCACATACTCCACGAGCTGACAAGAAACATGGGTCGAGCTCAAACTAAAAAACCTGAACAAGTCAAAGCCACTTGTCTCTCATGAACTCAACAGTTACTCAGTCAAACAGCTACTAACCACATTATTTGAAAAATGTACTTCAGTACGAAAAAGAGCTACGAAAGAGGCCTATATAAAGAAAAAGTTCCAGAAGAGACAAAGACCAGAAAAATTACAAAAGAAATTACCAAGAAAACTATATTTTATAAGATTCTCAAAGCTCCAAAATTCTTATTCACAAGGTCAATCATTTCTAAATCTAGAAATAACTTGTAATAAGATATTATTAGCCTCAAACAATAAATGTTACTATTACAAAAACCCTTAACAATGATTGATGACTTTATTAGATGATATCTTATTACAAGGTGGTCTAGATTGACGATCTCTTGTACAAGAGCGTATAGTCTATCAATTACATTTCAGATCTCAATACAATATTCAACATACTTCGATCTTATAGGACGTGTCTCAATCCTGATAAGTTTCAATTCGAAATACATTCAGGCCAATTTCTAGGCCACCTTATCAGTAAGATGGGGATTGAGGTCGATCCAAATCAGATTCGAGCTCTCCTCGACATGTCATCTTTAAAAGCGACAAAAGACGTTCAGAAACTTATCGGCAAAATTATCGTTATTAATCGTTTCCATTCAAAATCTTCAGACCCCTGTCGTTGGCTATTCTTATTACTCTGCAGTTGTACCAAGCGAGGAAAAGTTTAGTCAAATATAGAGGTTCCATAAATATCAGAGTGCGAGGCAGCTTTTCAGAATCTTAAAACCTATTTGGGGAAGTCTCCCATCATGAGCACCCCGATAGGTAATGAGGAACTGATTATCTACCTAGTAGTTACATATATTTGACTCAACTTGGTTCTCATTCGACTTGAAGGGAATATCGAGAAACCAGTCTACCTCATCAGTAAAACCCTCACTCCAGCAGAAACGAGGTACTCTAAAATCGAGAAACTTCTTCTCACTCTTGTTTATACTTCACAGAAACTCAAACACTACTTTCAAGCTCATTCAGTCAAAGTCATGACGAACTACCTACTTGGGAAAGTTCTATCCAAGAAAGAAAAATCAAGAAGAGTGCAACAATGGTCAGCCATTTTTGGAGAATATAAGATCAAATTTGAATAATGTCATTCCGAAAAAGGGCAGGCCGTTGCCGATTTCCTCACAAATTTTCCAGTGAAAGATCCCGAGTGGGAGGAGCACGGTCCTAACCTTTCAGAGGAAGTTATAAAAGATCTACCCCCTAAAGCAATTGACAAGCGAGCTGAATGAATTATAAGGAAAGGGTGAAGACTTCTTACAGATGGATCAGCAGGACCCGTAGGGTCAGGAATTGGAATCGTATTGATTTCCCCTTCTAATGACAGAATTGAGAAATTAATTCATCTGGATTTTGAGGCCTCAAATAATGTTACCGAACACGAAGTTCTTATTCACGGACTCGATCTCACTCTCGAGCTCAGCATCCCCAAACTCTCAGTTTACATAGATTCACTACTCATCATCCACCATTACTCTGAGAAATACAAGAAGAATGGCAAGATTATCGAATACACAGCCCTCGTTGCTGATAAGATGAGCAAGTTTGTACAAGAAACTCTCAATTATCTTCCTCAAGGCAAAAACAGACACGCCGATTCATTGACATATCTAGCCGGGGTCTTAGGCACAGAAGCTCAATATCTCCAGATCGAAGTGATTTTAACCCCCAGTATTGAACACATTTTTGCATGCTCGATCAACACTGGGGGCGATAAAGGGGGAGACGACGATTGGGGAAAGTTTTTCATAGTTTTTCTCGGCATCAACAACAAATGTGAAGAACCCCTTCCAGCAGATCCGAGGAAGCGCTGGCAGCTGATAGACAACTTGAAGTGCTACACTAATCAAAATGGTACCTTGTACCGCCATTCAGTCACGGGGCCATACCACAAGTGCCTCTCTAAACAGAAAGCGGACGAGATGCTCCACGATTTACATGAAGGGACTTATGGCTCCCATGCCGCAGGTTGATCACTAGCAAACATACCCTTTACATAAGGAGTATTCTGGCCTGACATGCGCAAGCAAGCAGAAGAGTACTCACACAAATGTGACGCATGTCAACAACATAAAAATATGATATGCGCCCCTGCGCTCGAACTCCATGCAAGCAAGGTGTTTTGGCAATTCAAAAGATGGGCACTCAATCTTGTCGATAAATTTCCTAATTTTCCAGTTAATCGCCGCCATCTCCTGGTAGCTACCAATTATTTTACAAAATGGGTAAAAGAAATTCTATTTTGTCAAACCAGAGAAGAAGATGTCATCTTTTTTATCTGGGAACACATCATCACTTGGTTTGGGTGCCCCCACCTAATTCGTATCGATAATGGGCCCCAATTTGTTGGAAAAAAAATCATAGCTTTCCTCAACCAAAATTACATCATTCACTCACCATCCAATCCCAACTTCGGTAATTTTTTACCCTGATGCAAAGCAGAAATTAGAAATAACGAGTATGCTCAATCCCATGAGTTTGGTTAAAATCTAGGCGAACTTCAAATGGAAACTATAGAAGCAGAAGACTCAGTGCTTGAACCAACTCTTTAAATAGAAGGTCTTCTTAGCGCCAAAAAGCGATGGAAATGCAGAAGTAGACTTTCACTTTTTGTCTCCTTTCTCCACTGCGATCACCTCCTCCCCTAGAACCACCACCTCCGCAGATTTGGTATAGATGAAGAGGGCCCAACCTTAGAATTCATTGTGGCATAAGAAATTAACACAACTTCACCACAGTTATGCTTATCTCTGCATCTGCCTTCCCAACATTGTCATCCGCAAGGATGCGGAGACAAACCTAACGTTACTCGCATGTTAAGACAAGGTGGTGAAATTTCCATCTATAGTAAAACTCTTCTTCAGCTTCAGCCACTTCATTCTCCGATATGCCTCTATACATCGGAGGAACAGGATCCTCCAAGGATTGATCCTCGAAGAACTTAAAGTTCAACCTCTGTATTTTTGAAGCGATTCGTTCTTCAAGAGCCATTCTACGAGTCTTTACCATCATCCAAAATGGCAGAGATTTTAGCAACAGATCAAGCATACTTTATCACAATCCTCGGTACAGGTACTCTTTATATAACCTTATAGTTATTGTGCAAGAACGTTTCACCAAGCGTTATCATTCAATACCGACGAAGCCCTTCAAACCCTAACCGTCACATACATCAATATTCCCATCCGCATTCAATGCTCGTCCATCACTCTTTTACACAGACATTTTGTATGCAGTCAACAACATCATTACTTCTTTCAAAATTTAAAACACGCATACCCATAGATCCAAATCCTTTCTCAACCAAAGCCACTCGTGACTTCAGCTGTGAGGGGGCAATTGTAGGGGCCTATCCCTTGATCTTACCTAGAGTTAAGCTATCACTAGTTTGAATTACCTCAATGTTAGACTCACGTATTCTCTATATGACTTCTCCAGTCAGCATCTCCACATACTCCACAAACTGACAAGAAATGCGGGTCGAGCTTAAACAAAAAAACCTGAACAAGTCAAAGCCACCTGTCTCTCACGAACTCAGTAGTTACTCAGTCAAACAGCCACTAACCACATTGTTCAGAGAATGTGCTTCAGCACGAAGAAGAGCTGCGGAAGAAGCCTATATAAAGAAAAAGTTCCAAAATAGACAAGGACCAGAAAAATTATAAGAGAAATCACCAATAAAATTATGTTTTCTAAGATTCTCAAAGCTCCAAAATTCTTATTCACAAGGTCAATCATTTCTAAATATAAAAATAACTTGTAATAAGATATCATCAGCCTCAAGCAATAAATGTCACTATTACAAAAACCCTCAACACGAGGTTATAGTTGTTTACCTATTCATAGGTTTTTACGCTAAACACCTGTGCCATTTCTTATCTATTAGATTTTTGTCATAGGTATATTGGTGCAAGGACTAATTCCAGACCACTTCAAGCTCACGGAATTAGGCCATTACAAAGTTCATATTCCATATTTATATAATTGCACCTGTATTTGGTAAACAGACACGAATTAGGATAAAAGCTACACAACAAGATAGATATAGATGCCATTCACAGTAAAATTAGTTTGCCATTGATGATAATAAGATATTACAATTCCCACAGTACTATAACATATCCTACAATGACATTAGATCTCCCAGTCCCAGATTGGCCCCATGGCCTGGATACCGTATCATTGGGAGTACATAAAATTTATACTTTTTTTCATTTTTTTGGTTGAGCCGTATAGCTGACTTTTGGATTGTAGAATACTAGCATCGGATCCACTTTGATGCACATAAAGATCCTGGAATCACGGGATAAGAGTTTCAATACAACAATAGCGACAGAAGAGCACTTCAACTTTTCACAAGAAAGTAACTATTTATACTGAAGAAGATATGGTTTTGTTTGGTAATAGCTACTCACTAAATTCCCAAGTATGTTTTTACCATACAAAAAAGTATTGTATCCACAAGAGTGCATTTATGTTGCAGGCAACATTCAGGTGATTATCATAGCCAACACTCCTAAAAAAACTCTTTTAATGCGCTCAAAAGGTTTAGATCTTTTGCGTAGGGCTAAAAGTGACTCGCTTTCTAAACCAGAGTCAGTAGCCAGAGCGTATGAAAGACCAAGCCTCTAACTACATTTTGTTTAAGGTAAGTTAGTAAAAAAACAAATCAGGACAGGATCAAGGTCAGGAAAAGATGAGGACCTTTCAAACTGCCTGACCTTTTAAAAAAGTCATTTGATTAGTAACTCATGCTTAGTGTTCTGATAAAGTTTTAGTTGCATTATAATGTAAAAAAATTGAATTGGTCGAGACTACAAATATTCTATGAACTGTGGGAAGGAGTTACAAGCATTCATCTCCCATAATTTTGCTAGGACAAAAGTTGCAGCTTTACAAAAAGTTTAGAACCTTTAAGTTCTATCCTTTTTATTCTTGGCAGGTTGTCTCATAGTTTTCATTTATGATTGTTATATGGGTCGGCAGTAGTTGAGTCTCTTTCCGCTTGCAATCTAATGTCACCATCTCTAAGGTTGCAAGCCTCGGAGGAGTCTAAAGCTCCATTAGCCTCCCTTTGCATTTTCTTTTCTAGAAAAAAAAAACCCCAAAAGCTCCCGGTGGAAGCTTATAAAATTTAATTAAGTTAAATTCATAGGTGATTCACTATGGGTTTCATGTTATATTGTATGTTTCGCGTATAGGCTTGGACCTTCAGTTGCATACCATTGTTAGTATATTATTCTCGCTTATTCTCAAGCATATATATATATGCTTGTTGATATTTTTTTGCATCAGTTCTAACATTATTTGCCCTTACTACAATTTCTACCTTCAACTACAAGGATGCATATTCATTACGCTCTTTTGCGGCAAATAACCCCTTCAAGGGACCGTTGGACTCTAAAAAAGCGTTTGAGTTGAATGTGGATCACCAAGAACTTCACAACCAAAGAAATATGGGGTCAAGATATGTTGCTTATCGGTGAGAATGTAAGTATATTCCTATTATTTGCTACCTATTCATTATATTTTCACAATAAGATTTTAACTATATTTATGCTATTAACGCCGCAGGAGGAACAAATACATGCATCACTTCCACGAGACATTATTCTGTAATTTGACAAAGTACTTAAAGAAGGCGATATTATTCACCTTAAAAATTTTAATGTCTCCAAAAGTAATGGATCTCATCGTCCCATTGATGGGGAATATAAGATCTACTTCAAAAACGACACCATCGTGAAGTGATTAGACGATCAGCATCTACCTATACCAAGGCACATATTTTCCTTTATAGAATTCAAAGACATCCTTACCAGATGCCAAAACACAAAATATCTCATGGGTATTTACTATTGGCATTATTTTATGCATTTCTCATTTCATGAAAAGATTTCTAATTTTATATAAAATTGAAATGAATACATTTTTGGGAACCTGAAAGCCATAACAGAAATTAAAATGGTCAGCAAAAGGAATGGAGATACATCCCAAAAGCGAGATCTTATCCTTAAAAATATATTGTAAGAAAATCAATTAAATTAAAATTATGCATGTATATTGTCATTATCTATATTCTTATAGCTTTTCTTTATGACTTCATATAACGGATCAACCATTAAGTTCACTATATGGGATGAAATGTTGGACAAAATACCAATTGATCTTTCACACTTACCTTCAACTCTGGTAATTTTGATTGTTACCTCTACGATAGTAAACAGGTTTAAAGGTATACACTTCAAGTACACTCAAACTGTTATAATAATATTTTGTAAATTGTCACTGAAATTGTATAATTTTCTTAGGTGTTTGCTACCTGAAATCAACATGCGCAACAAAGATGTATTATAATCTGGAAATTGAAGAAGTAGCAATATTATTAAAAAGGTTTAGTAATAGCATTTTCCTAAAAAGCAGATCAAATTTTAAATTATACAAAAGATCTAATTTAATACTATTTTATTTGTAGTGAAACCCTTTTGAAAGATGCGTCAGTTCAACTGACGGGGAACGCAACGAAGGGTACAAAAAACCTGTCGGATTTGATGTTTGAAAACAGGAAGGAATTAATTGATATTTTCACTATTATAGAAGGACCTCAAACTCAGGTATAATTATATATACCATCTATATATCAAAATATTTACTATACTTTAAATTTATTTATGGGAACTTTACTTTAGTATAGAAAAATCATTACACTTGCAAAGCGACAATCACAAAGGTCTTCACAAATTACGGATGGTACTATTTATCATGTCACAAATGTCTTAAGAAAGTGATTCGTTCCAATAATGAATACAGTTGCAATTCTTGTTCAACTCAAACAACAGACCCTATCTCAAGGTAAGAACCCTCAATTTTTTACCCTTTATAAATATTAAGTCCAATAAAGTATACAAAAATATAGGTACAAGTTGCAATTCCAAATTGACGATTTAACAGGGACAACAACAATAACAACATTTGAAAGATAATCAAAGGCATTGATTTTACAATTAGTACAAGAACTAATAGACCTTGAACATGAGGTAGAAATTCGTCAATTGTCTCCAAAATGAATTATATATTTTAAACTAATTTTTTTTACTATTAAAATTTGTTTATTATAATTCCCGGAGAATGGGCATGATTTAATTGAACAAAAACTCTAAAATAAGTTGGTTTTACGTACATTTTTCAATTCAAAATAATGGAGTACAATACAACGAGTGGGAAAAGAAATTTTACAGCATCAAAATTGTGGGCAATAGACGCCACGCTTGAGTCTACTTAGTTGGGGAATAATATGAAGCACGATACGAAGATTTCAAATCAAGCTTCACAATATTGCCCACCTAACTTAAAGATGCATTAATCCATGCATTCTCCAAATATTTAACTATCAGTATGCAATTCAAATATTAGTATAATTTTATTAAAATGTATGTATTAATATCGTCGAATTTAAAAAAAAATATAGAGGAAAAATTCGATGGGATCTTCAATTGATTTGGGAATTTCTGACAAAAATAACAAAAATCAAATGCCGCTTGGAAATGCGTCCAAAAAAGTCTAACTCGCTTACCCAGAGGTACGTTTTTCATAATATATTACAAGTCCATTATTTTTCATTCATAATTGTACCATAAATTGTGAAACTAATGGTAAATTAACATATCCTCTTCACTGTTTAATACAGAATATCAGATGGGCGTGAATCCTTCTCGGTGACAATTTCATCTCCAATTACCAAGCATGTTTACTTTGTAGTAAAGTTAATGAATATTTTCAAAAATCTCTATGACTTTAACCATTTTTTATTATGTTTGTTGCATTTTGAATGAATTAATTAATATTGTATATATTTTTTTAACATTTATACTTCCTCACAAGTATTTTGGTTAAGGAACTCTCATAACTAATATTTTGTCTAACTTACACAATAGGAAAAATAAAAATGAATTGTCTTAATAATGACAAATGTATCAATTATTTTGAATTTGTATGTACGTGTGTAGCACGGGCTTGAAACCTAGCTCACAATCATAAAACAAAAACTTACATAATGGCCGAAACTAAATACACCGGACTTTTAAGAGAATTTTCATTGCATAGTATACTCTGGGGACATATAACCGCTGTATTTTGATTATTGAAAAATTAAATGAATAGAACTATTAGAAATAACAATGTAGATGCAAATTTATTTAAAAGTAATTAATACTTACTATGTCTCGACAATTCTTATAGTATCTGCGCTACTAACCGTAATGACCAAAGATATTATGCATGTATAAATGAGTAGATGAAGATAATACATTTATTGTTTAGATCAACACTTGCATGTGAAGTTGTTCCCCTCATGG
This sequence comes from Kingdonia uniflora, assembly GCA_014058105.1. Taxonomy (NCBI): domain Eukaryota; kingdom Viridiplantae; phylum Streptophyta; class Magnoliopsida; order Ranunculales; family Circaeasteraceae; genus Kingdonia; species Kingdonia uniflora. The sequence goes on from JACGCM010002784.1 coordinate 136,398, forward strand.
CTATTAAAAGTTTCCTGTGACAATGAATAGAAGAGTAAAAGAGCAAGTTAGGCTCAATAATAAAATACATGATCATGAAATGAGGGCATGTCACAACTTCAGATTTCCATATATTAGTACTATAAATGGGTACGTCATTTTCAATAAATTTTACCACTTCTATATTACATTACACAATAGTGTTTTTTTAATAGACAAGTTTGCCATTGTCTCAAAGATAAAGAGGGGCTGAGATTTAATGTTTGTTGGAAATAGCAAGATCGACGGACTAGATTTATTTAGACTTTATTGGACTAAATAAACTCAAGGGTATTTTAGACTAAACTGAAAATAAGGGTAATTTAGTCGTAACAATCTCAAGCACGTGTCTCTATCATCATCGCGCCTCTCTCCCCAACTCTCCCACATCTTTATCCCTCTCCATGATAACTCCCTCCTTAATTTTCTCTCTTATCTCATATATAAATAACTATTTCTCCCCAATTGGATCTCTCCATTTACTCTTGGTTTATTCAATTTTTCAATGGAATCAATACATTTAGAAGATATAATGGGTACTCTCATCAATCAATCTTGAGTGACCACACAATCTGCGATAGGTATTTTCTTTCTCTTGATCTGGAAAATCAAAGTTTTCATGGTAATTACGTAATTTTGATTTTATTTGGCTGATATTTATTCCCAAATTGAAGTATTTCAATTAGGTGAGTCGATTAGGTTTTCGATTTTTCCCACTTTAGGGGTTTTGATCTCTGGATTTCATGGCCTAAAATTTAGGTTTTATTTCAAGCCAAAAATCTCCCACTAGGTTGTTGTACAAACCCCAATTTCATAATCCATTTGCTTTTATCCTAAACCCCTTCATTTGATTTCATGGTAGTCTGAATTCAAATTTCATGGTAGTCTTAAACACACACACATCACTGTTTTAACTCATATATTCAGAAAAACAACAGATTAACTTACAAAAAAGAATAAGAAAATCTTAATTTTATGAGAACCAATATGTTTGTCTCATTGTGTGACCCATAGGCATTCCACATAGAATACATTGAGAAATAGCATACTTTTCATCTGGTTTAGTTCAAAAATTGCTCTAATTTAAGTATTAAATATCCATTAATATTAGCTCCTTTTGAAGCAGGCATTACTTTCTCTTAATGGAACCCAAGGGTAGATCTATCATGTCCTGTTGGTTACGGAAGAATGGGGTTTAGACCTTTGAGGCATCGGAATGGAATGAACTAACCCAAATACTACAAGAGATATTGCAAGGAAGAAACACAATCGCCAAGAGTAGCTTTAAGATGCAGTGTTCAACAATTGGAAGTTCAAAAGCTGGTGAAATAGAGATCGGAAATCTAGCTGCTGAATTTATTATTGTAGTTGATATTGGACTACTTGACTCGAGCACAAATATATGGAAAGAGCAGCTGAAGTTTTTGAGAAGTATCTTGGGAAGGCAAAGTTTGCGTGAATAAGTGAACCACGATACTAACAATGCCATTAAACTGGAGCTTCAGAGGAAAGGGCATTCAATGGTGGTTAACAAACCACTTTCACTTTATAAAGCAAAGATGGTCCAGATTTTGGAAGCCGTTATAAATTAAAGAAGTCTCAAACTCCATAAAAATGGTTTAAGCACAATACAAGACAATTTGCACGATTCTCTCGAGATTCCATTTAATTATGATGCTGCCAGCTCAGAAGAGTCTGATACATCTAACGACGGTAGGGGTTTTAATTCAATAAGTACATTTCACGTGGAACCAAAATTAGTTGAAAGAATAATGTCACCTCAGTCGTTTCACTTCAATGAGGCTAACAACAGCTTAGTTGAGCTGAGGCCTGAGTGTAAGGCCCGCTTCACAAAATTTACCACTTAAAATGGTCAGTAATGATCGTAAAGAGCAAAATCATGTAGAATCATGTAAAGTGGGTCCCATGAAAAATTCTCTTAAAGGATTGCGTATACTTCTAGCTGAAGATACATCTGTACTACAAAAGGTAGCAACAATTATGCTTGAAAAATTAGGGGCCATGGTTTCAGCTGTTGGAGATGGATTGCAAGCCGTGGAGGCTTTGAAATACATGTCAACTGCAGAGGAAGGTAGAAGGCGGAAACTTCCATTGTGAGATGGTGAAACCATTTCTCCAACCCATTTCCACAAACTTCCAGCATTTGATCTGATCCTCATGGATTGTCAAGTAAGCAAATAGAAGATAATGCCTATACATTGATCTGCTCTTTAGTTATACTCTGCATGTCTGTCTAATATGACAAACCAAAATGTATCTAGAGAATCAAAGCACAAATATCTTGTGCCTTACTGCCATCGGAGGTGTCATGAATTTATCTATTTATATCACACTGGCACTACGACAGGTGGGCAAAAGTTTGAGTTGTGACGCCTCTAGGGAGGTAAATATTGTCTTACATGGGAGGTTTATAACATTCAAATTAATTATGAGAGTTAAATGAAGCTTCTAAACATACATAATTTCTATACCAATAAATGCAGATGCCCAAGATGGATGGTTATGAAGCAATAAAGGCGATCATAAGATTTGAGGAAGGAACTAAGTCACACATCCCTATTGTTGCTCTGACGGCTCACACAATGTCATATGATGAAGCCAAATACTTGGAGGTTGGAATGGATGCATATCTCACAAAGCCAATTGACTGCAAGTTGATGTTGCCCACCATTCTTGTGCTAACAAAGAGGGAGGGTTCTCTAACTTAAACACAAAAAAGCATAGCCTCATCACCTCGTAAGTCGTATCTATAATTTTGGTAACACTTACATCTTAAATCTGTAAGTACTGTGCGAACTCAAAATTGGAATTTCTCACATGAAATATAAATGTATTGCTGTTTCATTTTATTATCATGTCGTGTCAGAAACCAACCACTTAAATAACATGGTGATTAATACTTCTTAAAAACATTCTGATCCGGAATAGGGAATTGTGTTGGCTAATTTCACTACACCAATTCGACCAAATTACCACGGACTTAGTCCGTTGGATGGTCCACCGGGAAATCGGGTTTAGTCTTGGGTTGCTTCTTTATATGTTTGAAGGGTTTAGTCTTGGGTTTGATCAGAAGTTTCAATCACAGCAATACTATCTACATCACATAGTTTCGGGCTAATGTGGTATGTATATCTACAGGTAGACTTTGGTTTGATGTTTGCTCGATAATTATCGCGATTTTCAGATTGATAGCAAGGGCTTTCTTATGGTTTGATTTGCTCAGCTAATTATGGTTAGATTAAAGTTACTAATTTCCTCTTGCATGCTCGGACGATTGCACTTTTGCCAGTTCTACATGGGTGTACATTGGTTAATTATGGCTAGATTACAGTTACTAATTTCCTTTTGCATGCTCGACCCATTTTGCACTTTTGCGAGTTCTGCATGGGTTCTAAATTCCCAAATTTGATGAAGTTGTGGATGCGCAAATTGGTATATATTCGTTACTTAAATATTTTTCTCTCTTTAACTTCTCATTTTTCCTAATTTTTTCTTCTTCTAAATTTAGTTTGATTTTTTATTGATATTTTTCTCTATTTGCACTTTTTTTTTCCTTTTGGTCAGCGGTCAGCCTGGCAGAGGAACACCTTCTGTAAGTACTACTCAACTTTGAATCCATGATATATATAGATATTTATGTTCATCGTTATTGGGAAAAAGTAAATTTTGATACTGATGTAGACACTTACAATAGACTTGAGCTCTGTGATAAGAGTGAAGGACCTTACAATACAAAATAGTCAGTAGATGCATTTTATAATTACTAATAGTATCTCTGTGTGTTTGGCTAATATTAATATCTCGGCACCAAAAACTAGCTAAACACTAATGAGATCCATATCACATTGTTCTCCAGAACTTCTAAATATGAACAGGTTTTCCTTGATACCCCATTGTCTTATTTCATGAATAGTTATTCTGTTACTCTTTTTGTAAACAGTGGTATAATGAATAGTTATTATGTTATTCTTTTTGTAAGCAGTGGTATAACCCATACTTGGTTTATGCGTTTGTATGGTTTACAGGGGATAATTTGTGTCCATCATGAACGGGAGTTCAGGCATGAAGATGAAGAACATCTACTGCGGACTAGGTCATGGGATCATGTATACTTGATAACATGTGATTCTAGAGTTTGTATTTAAGATTGAGAATATGGTTGCGGCATGTTGTCTGTTGCGATGATAACATTTGATTCTAGAGTTTGTATTTAAGATTGAGAATATGGTTGCTGCATGTTGCTTGCTGCGAGAGTTTTAAGCCATTTATGTAAAATATGGTATCCGACTATGGTTTTATATGTATAAACAATGTTTATTCTCAAGAGAGTAATGTGGTTGTAGTTCTATGTTCCATCTATTCTAGGAAATATGCTTGCTTGGCAGATTTTAACTTTTTATCATGTTGACATGGACTCATTGCCTACCTTAAATGGTATGGCAATTACAATTTATTTGCCCCCTCTGATAGAGTTTTACTATTAGTGTGTTCAATAACTACTATATCATAAATGCTATAAAAGCAACATAGCAATCATATGTCTATGAAGTGTACGTGTGCCACTCTCGTTTTCTCATTATATGTACTTGATTGATATTGATGGGTATTCTTAAGTCGTGTCTAAGCTTGGGTAAAATAGATAACGCTGAAGGCGTGTCAACGATATCTACCATAGCAGTAAAATTTGTAGTGCCGAAGGCGCATCGAAATAGGTACAACTATGTGTTAACATAGGTAAATAGTATTACACTTTTAGTACTTATTTTCAATTACAATTGAAAAATTGCTTATATGTGTTCCTAAATAATTTCTTTGGCAGTTGTTGCTAATACTTACATGATAGTTATTGGTATTGGTGGCTTACAAGTCTTACTAGGTAGTCTCACAAACTACATGATAGCATCCTACATACTATTGGTTGTTAGGTAAATAATACATTATTTTATCTCAGTAGTTTTAGTACCGAAGACGCGTTTCTGGAAAATTATATAGTGCCGAAGGCACATCGACGTTGTTGCCGTGGCGAGCCACAGGTAGTATTAGTTTATTATATATCAGAGAACCTGATAAAGTTTCCCGGAAAAATCCTTTCTTATTGGCATATGAGGTTGACGGGGAATTGCACATGCCCGAGGAATTAGTCAAGCGAACAGATTATGATGCCAGATCACCCTCAACAGCCAAAAAATTATAGACATAATGACAAATTGTTAAGCTCTTTTATTGCAATGTAGTACTGCCTCTATGTTCACCAAAAGTGCCTTGAGAACAGGTGCAGTTTGTTGAATAATATCAGCATTTACATCAATAGGTCCTTCCCCTCCAAGTTTGACGAATCTTGGGGAGTTGGTTTGAGCTCCTCCCCAGTACTTTGAGTTTACCAAATATTTTTGCTGAAAGGTCGTATAACTATTAGGAGTGTAGATGTAATGATTGAAGACTTGATCAAAATAATGTGTTTTGAACTTTGGCCTCTGAATCCTATTCGTGCCATAACCCTGCTCAGCCTGACCTTGTCTCGTCGTTAAGATCGGGCGTTCATTAGGTCTAGATTCAACAACACAAAAAACAACAACAAGAAGGAAAAACCCCAGGATTTGAGACCCTAGAATATGATCCATTACTTAATGTCTCTGCCTCTTTTCCCCTGCCCCAAAAAACGCGCTGAAAGATTTAACTTGTAAAATGCATAAGCAAAAGTACATGCCTGCTAAAAATGTATTGTGAAAGATAGAGGAGATCCAATGCTTGACACAAAGTTGTGATTTGATTTTTCATCTTCTTATAGATGAGTTATGAAAAAAAATAGAGAGATTGGTGAAGTGGTTTGTTTTTGGAATTCTTAGGGAACCCTTAAGTTTAGGGGCATTCTTTCATTCATTTGCTTGGACACGCTACCTAATAAAAGCAAAGACACCTTAACAGTATCAGTGTTAACACAGCTGAAGACTAAGCTTAATAATGATTTTTCCTCAACCTCTCCAGATGGTTTATTTGTCACTCCTCAAATATATATCACAAGTACAGATGTTTCTATTTTCTGATTGGTCTGCATTATTGTCATACTTAGGTTACCTTAAACTGAAGCATACACCGGATCTTTAACGGTTTTGTGCTATTGATCAAGTTGATAGATTGAGTGTCAAATTTTCCATGGGGTCTGTGGCTTGTGTATCAACTATCAGAGTATGGTGGTCTTTGGTCGTGTAAGCCGTTTTTACCCGATATGGTTTATCCATGACAAATCCTTCATTCTTCAAAGGAACAATGGTTGGTTGATTTTGATAAACATAAGCATACTCGGTGAGTTTAAGAGGTTACTGGAAGCAATGTTAATTTTCCTTAACTAGTTTTTTTCGTGGACATATATTTTCTGGAACTTCGAAGCATATTTCTGAAAGATATTTGAGTATATTAGCTATATTTAAGAAATACGGTTATGATACATATGCATACCGATGCTTAATTCCCACTCCAATACTAAGCATGGTGGGCAATGGGCAATGCCCCCACAACCGGAAAATGTGCAAATTGTCAAACTATGGTGCCAATGTGGCCACACTGCTTACACGTCTTTCAAAATAGCGTCACCTAAGCGCCTTTCAAAAGAGCACCCTCGATGAAAACCATCACAGTTCACCTAAAAATTATTGGAACAAATCTGGGTGCAGTGAACCAAACAGGGCTCAAGCATAAACTCTATGCAAATGCGACCCCAAACACGAAAGGCAAATAGAAATGGCAGTGAGACACAAAGCAGCAGCAACATTGCCCTACTTAATCCGAACTCTCCGAAAAGAACCCCAAACACGACCTCTCCCATCTCTGCGACGAGCTTTCTCTCTCTACGATCAAATCAACCTCATTGACAATGTCCCCGAAGACCAATTGCGTTTCCAAAGGTACCCTCTAATCTCTCTCTAGCTCATCGCAATTGGGTATTTATCGGTTTTTCGATCGATGTTTCAGGTACACCGATACGGGGTTTACAGTGAATGCTGTTGAGTATGAAGGGAGTGTGATTTGTTTGGGGAATTTGCTCATGTCTTGGAGTCCCAAGAAGTTTTCGGAGATCAATTCTGATAGGTAATGAAATTTGTTTGGCTTGGATAGTGGGGTTTTTTGAATTAAGGATTTTTAGGAAACCCCAATGTGTTTTTTTTCGCATATCGGTTGGTCAAAATTGGAATTTGATAGGTGTTTTGATTATTTAGTTAGGAAAGTATTATGTGGTATAGTAGGATCGAAGCTCGAGCGCAAATAATGTATTTTTTGGTAGCTTGCATGGGGTAAAGTACTTGTTTACCATGGGATAATGGGATGGAAGCTCGAGAGCCAGTAATGATAGTACCCTAGATGATCCTCGAACCTCTGATGCAGAGAAGGGGAAGAAGGAGAAAGAGATGAGGGAGGAGAGGTGAATGGAGATGTCGGAGTTGAGAGTTATTTCTAGGGCAATCAGGAATTGCTTCACAATCCAGAATGGGGAATGACCTAAACATGACATTGTGCCTAAAAAATGTGTTGAATCCACAAACATATGCTCTGACTTCCCGGGCCCGAGCATATCCACAAGACACATGATGGGGTATTTTGATTATTCATTCAACTAAATTTCCCCCGATGTTTAAGGTAAGTCCACTAAAGAAATGCGGTCCAGGAACTCTCCAAACACCTACATTCTTGGGTAGCTGTAAAACGAATCTAAGCAGATTAAATCTCCACTAATACGCCATGCACCTGCACCCACACTTGAAGAACGGCTTAACCTTCTCAATCTCAGCCCAAAAGTTCCGAAGGAGGTTATCCTCGTTCAGTTCATATACTCCCGTAAAACTTATCTCATTACTATAGCCGAACACATGCTGCATCACACTACTCCAGCATGCAGGCAAGGCATTATTCAAGCTGAATGTGGGTTACAGATTAAAGCTATGCCAATCATTTATCTTGGTGCTCCAGTTTCTTATGGCAGAATGTTGATTCAGTATCTTGAACCTTTACTTGAAAGAGTGCAAAACAAGGTGGAAGGATGGAAGGGCAGGCTACTCTCTAGTGGTGGTAAACTGGTGTTAATTAAATATATGCTTAACTCAATTCCCATAGACTCATGTTCCTAAATCCATTATCAAGAGACTTGAATCAGTTTTTTCCACTTTCTTTTGGGGTTATGATGGAAACCCTAAGAAAAAGTGGGTGAATTGGAGATCTATACGTAAGCCTGTTGAAGAAGGTGGACTTGGGGTGAGATTACTTGAAGGCATTAAGGCAAGCTTTCTTCTTAAAAAAGGCTGGAATTATCTGTACAAGAAGTGTTTTTGGAGTGATTTTATGCATAGCAGATATGGCAGACAAAGGCAACAGGGCTATGAGGGTTTGAATTCTTCAAAACTATAGAAGGGCATCTTTGGTTTACTTGAAACTGTGGCTGCTAATACTACACGGGTCCTTGGAAAAGGTGGCATTTATTTTTGGCATACAGATTGGGCTGGTGAAGGTACTTTAGGTGATATATTGGAGTATACAAATGAGCACCACATAAAGGTCAATTAAATAATACAAAATAATGGGAACTGGAACTGGAGTTCTCTTTCAAACTTGGTGCCTCTCCAAATGCAAATAATTTTACAAAGTAAATTTATCTTGAGTGACAAACCAGGTAAACCTACTTGGGCTTTCTCGGTTGATGGTGAATTTTCTGCTAAATCAGCATGGGAATTTTGGAGAATTCAGGATGAGAAAGTTGCTAGATTAAAGTGGGTTTGGTGCAAGTATTTACTTTAGAAAGTACAAATTTTATGCTGGAAGGTGTGGAAAAAAGTTGTTGCTGTGGATGGTTTAATCCAAAACATCATCCCTCCTCCCTCTAAATGTCATTGCTGCAAAGAAGGAAGTATAGAAGAGCTTGATCATCTTCTGGTTCACAGTGATGTAGTAGAAGAAGTGTGGTTGGTGTGCCTTGCCTCACTAATCAAAGTTTTTGGTGTAGACAAGGGGTGTGGTTCTCTCATGCTAACATGGCTTCTCAAATGGGGATTATTAATGGCATGGTGCCATCTCTAATATGTTGGGAGATATGGAAATCCAGATGCAAGGCCAGATATGAAGACAAAGCCATGGCTGCTGGTCAAATAATTCAAAATGTTGGATCTTGGTTGCAATGCTTGATGCCTTATATCAAGTGTACAAAAAGTTATAGCTTCACTGACTCCATTGCCCTACAAGCCCTCAGAGTTGCAAAGAAAAACATGAAGTTCAGGCCATTGAGGGTGGTGAGATGGATGACGCCTTTACTAAACACTTTTACACTAAATACTGATGGTTCTTCAAGGGATTCCAATGGCCTCTGTGGTGGTGGGGGATTTGTAAGAGACCATAATGGCAAACTGATTTTTGCTTACTCCATTGCTTTGGGTCCTGGCTCAAATAATCTAGCTTAACCGTATGCTTTATTATTTGGGCTAAAAAACTGTAAACTTCACCAATGCTCTTACTGTAGAGATAGATTTTCTTATCATAGCTGATTGGTATAACAAGAAAAGGAAAGTTTATGCAAAGTACAGTGGGATTTGGGATGAGAGCATTTGGGATGAGATTACCAAACTGGGGTAGGATTTGATGATTTTTCTATGACACATTTTAGGGAAGGTAATAATACTGTTGATAGTTTGCGTTAAAAACTACGTTGTTGCGGAAGCTAAATCACACTCTAAAATAAACTAAATCTCTCAATTGCAAATTCTAGGGTTTCTAAAGTTTTACCCCAAACTTTAAAAAGATAACTAAAGAAAAAAAGAGCTAACATCAATATAAAGATAAGGTAGAAGGTACGTGACCTCGAATACTGTAGCCGCATATAATCATCGTAAAATGTCGAATCTATCCATGCGAACGACTTCCCTATTTTGCCTAAAACCGGCAACAAAACTTTTGGCTTGACTTTCTTCTAACTCGTTCGAACGACTTGGTCACCCACGAGGCATGATCTGTCAACCTGCTACTCGTGGTCGTATCCACGACCACGATTCCTATCAACTCTCCCCGTCTAAGAAGAGTTCGAAGAGTTTATGGTCGAGTGAGAAAATCTGTGAGAAAAATTTGTCCATGAATTTTGAAGACAGAAGGAGTAACCCTGAGCATGTAACAACTACAAATTCTTTCACTGTACTTTCCGTACCTACTAATTTTGGTTGCATAACAAAACACGATCTTGAACTTGAAAGAAGTACCTTCGAGAATAAGACGATTGCGAATCCGTCCACGGTACTTGCCGTACCCAATAACTCTGCATGCGGAACAAAATAGTTTATGAAAAACCCTGTTGGTAACATTATTCAGATTCCCCAAAAATCTATTTGCCTCCATACTTGAATGAGCCTCCATCTCTTGCCAAAACGAATTCACAAAGTCGAAAGAACGAACTAGAAACTCTATCCAATGACATACGAAACTATGTTCGGTACACCCGACTGTGAGAAATTATTCCCTCCTAGTTCCCAAATGTGTCCTTGCATATCGCCAAAGCTAATTGTCCTCTCCTCACTCGCTTTGCAAGCAATCTCCCGCTGTTTTGTTCTCTTCTCCGACTTCTCCGTCAGATTTTTATCAACCATGTCTGTCGTCGGCCCGATTAGATCCCGCGATTCCTCCGCTTGATATGTGCTCGCCTCTAGTCGGCTACGGCAACCCCCAGTTAGCATCGGTTCGACGTCCAAGGGTTCCTGTGGCGTGCCCACGTCGAGTTCGTGGGTCCATGACCCCCTTTCTCGATGCTATTATGATTCGAATCTTTTCGTTTTGTAAGTTGTTGTAGTGGCATTCCTGTGCTACTCAAAGGCATGCTTTGCCCGGTGCCTGTTGCCACCGTCCCCATGCCTGTCGCACTTTGCCTCGTGTCCTGCCATGCTGCAGGCATGCCCTGACCCGTGCCCATCACACTATTCCCCGTGCCTTACAGGCCCACGTCTTCTCCCAAAAATCCCTGGTTCCTTTTGCCCTCAATTTCGTGTCTTCCACGGCGATGGAGACCTCTTTTTCCTGGATTTCGGCCACCTTAGTCACCGGCGATCCTTCCTCCGTCGTTGGTGATGTAATCAATTCTCTTCCGATCGTTTTTCGAATTCTTGGCAAGGGTTTGAATTGGGGTTGGTCTTCCTGATAATTGAAAATCACTGTAGCATGTAGAAAATACTGTAGCAGTTGCAAAAAACTGTAGCAGATGCCAAAAAACACCAAAAAAACTGTAGCAGAAAAGGAAAAAAAACCGCAGAATCTTGCCCGCTCTGGTACCAATTTGTTAAAAACTACATTGTTGTGGAACCTAAATCACACTCTAAAATAAACTAAATATCTTAATTGCAAATTCTAGGCTTTCTAGTGTTTTACCCCAAACTCTAACAAGAGAACTAAAGAACAAAAGAGCTCCTAACATCAATATAAAAAGAAAGTAGAAGGTACGTGCCCTGAATGATCTATCAACTCTCCCCTCCTAAGAAGAATTCGACCTCGAATTCTGTAGCCACATATAATCTATCTTTGCGAACGACTTCCCAATTTTGCCTAAAATGGGCAACAAAACTTTTGGTTTGACTTTCTTCTAACTCTTTCGAAGGGCTCCCTGACTCATTCGAACGACTTGGTCACCCACGAGGCCACGAGGCATGATCTGTCAACCTGCTACTCGTGGTCGTACGACCACGATTCCTATCAGTTTGGCTAAACTAGGCAGTGCTCAAATCACACAAGAGTTTTTGGACATGGTTAGCTTACTATGGAGTACAAGGGCTGCCCTTAAACTAGATAAAATGGGTGTAGCTATGTTTAGAAAATAGCTTCCTAAGTAGTAATTTTTTCAGAGGCGAGGCTACATGTCCTCCTCTTGTAAATTACTGCTCTGATATAAATAAACAAGTATTTGCCAAAAAAAAAAAAAAAAACCTTATCAAAAATCAAAAACCATTTTGCCCCACATCACGATCATCCCTTCTGCAGCTCCTATACAGGGAAAGCTCACGCAAACCTATCCTATCCCCACTCCTAAGTTCCCTAAAGGATAGCGTGCCCATAGTTTCCAACTTATGTGGTTTTATGAGACATTAAATTAACCCTGTATTGAGGCAAAATCTGTGAACAATCTTTTAACCTATTGATGATATTTTTGCATATCCTTCACAATTGCAATGCTATTGATTCGAATTTCTAGACGAGTTATATGAGTTGGGACGGATTCACCGCGCTTGCTCATCATCTGGAAATCTGACTTTGTTCTTAGAGAGGAGGGCAAAATACCTGCACATATGTACCTGCTCTAGTACCAAGTCTTGATTAAAATAGCTTTGCCAATGGTAGAAGATATGACTCACCAAGTAAATTATCAATTTTAGAGATTGAACCCTTGGTTAAAATAGCACATATGTACCTGCTCTAGTACCAAGTCTTGATTAAAATAGCTTTGCCAATGGTAGAAGATATGACTCACCAAGTAAATTATCAATTTTAGAGATTGACCCTTGGAAAATAACGGAAAACATAGACTTCTCTTAAAATCCTGCACTAAGACTTCTTGTTTTGTTCAAACTTTACTTTCTAAAATAAAGCTTCACCTATAGATATGGGAAACATTTCCTGGATAAGAATAAATAAAATGAAATAAAACAGGGAAATAAAGTTTATTTTGTAGATGTTGTGTCTCTTATTGAATTGCCGCAATTTTCAATGAATTATAATAGTTCTTATGAAGTTTATAAGTTTGGATCATAGACTATGGCTTCCAAATGTGGATCTATGTTCTTGAATACTAAAAGTTGTATGTGACAATCTAGTAATAAATCATCATATTTAGAATGAGAAGTTATCTATTGGGAATTTTCTGTAACTAATGTTCTATTTTCTTTTTTTGTATTTTGCAGCTTGTCCATCTTGCAAATTATAAGACCCTTACCAGGTAAGCATGCAAATGATATCTAAAGTAATTGTTGGCTTTAAGGGCCTTGAGGTGGTTAGTTTGTACATCTGATTATATTCATGTGTGTCTACAGCTCTCCTGTATTATCAATGGGCTATGTTTCGGTGGGAAATAAAAGAGAATTTAGACTGGTCTGAGAAACTTCAATCTTATCCTCTTTAAAATGTCCAAATCTTTCTCTTGGTTGGATTGTAAAGAGCATCACTTACTTGGTGTTGGTCTAGTCTTATTCAATTGGTGGCTCATTACCAACCGGTTATGATGCTTGTATATCTCTAGTCTTTGTTCTATCCTATAAGTTCTTCTTTCTTGTGGACTAGATACCCTTCCCTTATTTGGTGTTATAATGAATGAGTAGGTAAACACATTCTATTGTAAAAAATAAGTTCTCCATTATTTGCAGATCATCCAGCTGACCCATAAAATCTTAGATGCTAGGAAGAAACCTTGGGCAAATGAATTTAGTCCAAGTTAGTGGGTAACCCCTATCCTCTTGATGGGATGTTATCCGTTAAAGCTTTGTGAGCACATTTACGAATTCTTAATATTTTGATACGCAAATGCTTTCGAAAGAACAAAATATCAATTATTTGCTGAATCTTATTCTTCTCATTTAATTCTTGTTTACGACTTTTGCTTGGTTTCAGAGATTTTGATTCTTGGATGCGGGAGGCACGTTGAATATGTAGATCCCGAACTTCGACGCTTCATCCGATCTACTGGAATGAAATTAGAAGTGATTGATTCGGTATTTATAATATCTCTTTTAACAATCCTTTATTTTGGCTGTAGAGCACTAAAATATAGAAATTCCATTGACATTATAGATACTTAGTTTTCAATACACATACTAAAATATAGAAAACTGAATCAAAATAATAGAGGAACTGTATGGATAAACATGTCACTTAACTCCTGTTATTTCTATATGAGTCACGGATGTTTGATACTTGATCTCCTAAAGTTATTATATTCGTTTTCGTATGAACTATTCTCAAAAGTTTGATTGTTTCATCCTTTGGGCTTACTGGATCTTTTCAGTTAACTAGAAATATCGCTAGATGAAACCTCAGATATATTGCCAGCTTTCAAAAGTTTGGGATTAAGTAGTGCATAATGTTTGAAAATTAGCAAGCACTAGTCGGCCATGTTTAGTGAATGAGTTTATATGTGCTATCGTGGTTTTTGGAGATCCGTTTAACTTTTGAGTCAGTATGGTTAGAGCATTGGTCTTTGGAGTATCCTTTAAGGTTTGTGGCAGTATGGTTGGAGTGTTCTTTACTACTCTCAAATTTCTTTTTATTTTTGTTATGTTTTGAGGTCATATTGAATCTCAACATCAACTTAAAGGAACGGTGAAGTTATTGGAATAGGAATAGGAATAGGAATCATATAAATAAGCTTGCTCACCACTCACCATTGCCATGAAGTTTGAAACTGAAACATTTCTAGCAACGTATTTGACCACTTTCCTTGAGGTCATTTACTGATCTAAAGCTATGTGAGACTTGCTCAGTGAGTGGTTGTTTTTCTTTGGTGCGCTCTCTGGATATTTCCTTTGCATTGTTGCCAAAAGAGTTTGATTAGTAAATAAGAAATCACGACGATTGTCTTTGGAACGACTAATTGGAAGCAAGAAGTTTCTCTTGGTGAATTCTGGAGAAGTTGCTATCTTTAAAAATGAACTTTGTAGAGATTGTGAAGCTTAGACCAATGGATGAAGCGCCATTAAGCTACTTGGTTGTGGAGTTTTAGCTAGAGAAAGGAAAAAATATTTTGATGCAAATAGCTCTTGCGAATATTTAAGAGAAGCTAAATCATCTAAGTAAGTTGATTATATTTGGGCCACATTTAAGATTGATATGATGAGCAATTGACCCTAATTAAGAGAAGCTATAAACTGACTAAATGTCATTGATAAAAATCTGTAATTTGATTGTGAATTTGATTTCTATTTACGCCTCTCAAAGCACGTGTGTAAATGCTACACAAAACAAACGAGAATCGTGTTACCCACCTTTGAAAGAGATCATGATGGAACTTTCAAAAAAAATTCTGAACATTATATAATTGAGAGTGTTTAGTAGATATTGATTCTTTAAGAGTTGGAGCATGTTCTTTTTTTTGAGAATGAAAGTTGGAACGTTCTTTTCTGTAAGCTATGTTATTATTACTCTTGATGCTCATAGAGATTTTATTGTGCACTTGAAGCCATTGCTTTTATTTTTTTTATCATTAGTACATAATCTAAATAATATATTATTGATTGTAGAATTGAAGATTTTCATTAGATACGAAAAACTTGGATACTAAATTAGGTGGTTTTTCATTTCAACTTGTGTATAATTTCTGTCTTCTGAGACCAGGCGATAGAGGTGTTGGCCTGGGCCATGTTGCTATCACGATATTATATAAGCTCGAACAGTTATAGCTCATTATCTAAAATTTTGCTTGCTTCTTTGGGCTCCACATGGTGCAAAGAAACCAGAACAAAGAATAAGATTAATATTTTAAAAAGCAAATTGAACTTTACCCTCGATAATATATTTAGCACAATTATATATGTGGCGGAAACTTCACAAGATCCACTTAAAAGTAGTTCTTGTCACTCGTTTGTAGGGATTGTTGTCTGAATCACTTGTGTACCTTTACTTGGTACATCTACTTTAGCACCGGATGAGTTGGCTGATACAATTGCTTCAGTTTTTCTTCTTTACGATATGTATCTTTAAGAAAAATCAACAGGACGTGACAAGTTCAAATTCATTAGCAATTAGGGTTAACTTATTTCATTATTAATCCAAACCGACTATTCTAGAACCGACAAGAACCTTACCGCATGATCCAAATTATACGGTTGCATTTATAAGCTGAATGATGTGGAATTTCTGAAGAAATTATTTATGAAATTTTTTTTTGATCAAACATTGTTTGAGAATGCATTAGAGACTATAAAGTACCATCACTGAAAAAACATTATATAAAGGTGATGAAAAATTCTTTTCAAGTCAAAGATAAGGTTGCACGGTAAGTAGAGGAAAAAGCTCACATTTTGAGGGGCTTGCTTAGTTTAACTAAAAGTGATTATTCATTCTTACTTTTGCTAATTAAAGTATAAAAAATCAAAACAACAGTGTTGGGATAAGAAGTACTCACCTTTCTTAAAACTACACAATCACCTCAAATGGAAGCTTTATCATCTTTTTTATCACCTTTGTGTAAAGCTGAAGTTGTAGTCGATCATAGTCTCGAATACGTTCCATCAAACAATGATTGATATAATCAACCTTTCCAGAAGTATCTCTTTTAAAATTTCACACATCCTTTTATGACGATGTATATTCTGTGTATCTACTACTGTCATATATTTTGGATCTTGAGGTGATGTTCTTGTTGGGTGGACATGATCCCTTTTGATGGGATGAGAAAATAATTTTAGCCAACTTGCTAATGAACTTTAACATGCCCCTTTTTGTTGGTTTCTCTGAACGACATATCGAGAAAAAAAATATTGGTGCAACTGTATTATCCAGTTTTTTCGGTGATATCGTAGATTTACTAAGTACAGATATGCGTCACTTGGATGGCAATCCCTATAGAAGAGTTATAGAAACTACTATAAGCAGATTTTTTGCAGTTTCCCACCTAATATGAAACTGAGGTAAATATATTACTGAAAGGATGGTTCTCTTCGCCTATAAAAGTATACATCTGAATGCTTCATCCAATATCTTTGCCTCCTATTAGATCACAAAGATTAGATTCAATTCATTGAATTGGGAAGATTCTAGCATGTATAAATTTTAAACCAAATTTGTTTAGACCAACGTCTTCAATGCCCAACTTCAGAAGACAAATCTTATACACAAGAGAGTGAAATACCAGATGATTTTAGCATTTTCTAATGCAAAATCTCTAGTTCTACAATCAATAATACTTACAGACACCCTTTGTATCAATGGTTAACCAACTTAAGACTATGGCCTCAAATGAATAATAACACTTCTTTGATTGTAGACATGGCGTCCGAAAATGATATGTTTCAACTCTTTCTGAATTAACATCTATTAAATTCCTAACCTTACTTATATAAGCTTCAGAATAATCTCCACAAAATGCAGCCTTTATACATAACTATTTTAAATAAGCTATACAGTAAATAACATATCTTTTTCACATTCCTGCATGAGCTCTTCAGAAGCTTGGTGATTAGATTTTTCGTGTGAATGGATAGTATTGCTGCACGTGCTTCTAGGTTCGTTAAATGACAACTAACCATACAATCAGACCATGGTTTAAAAAATAAAATATAAAAACAGACCATGGTGTTGCAAAGCTCCATCAATTGAGTGTATCTCTTTTTGAATAGAGTCAAATACTCGAGTCTTGAATGTCGCATATTGGTGTAAAATTGATCCCCCTCAAATTCACGATGTTACAGTGAGAAGCATCGAGAGTTTGCCAAGAAGGAAACAAAAGCGTGAAATAGTATGAGACTTTGTGAAGAAATCAGTCAACTGCATAGTAGAAGGGACAAATGGTAGAGAGATTGTGCCATGCTGAAAATAATGACGAGTTATGTGGCAATCAATCTCGATATGCTTTGCGCGTTCATGGAAGACATAATTATGTGCAATTTGAATTGCACTCTTGTTATCACAATGCATAGGGGTTGCGGAAGGAAGAGGGACACCCAAATCAGCAAGTAACCAACACAACCAATTTATCTCAGCAGTAGTGGAAGCCATTGCGCGATACTCAACTTCCGTAGAAGAACGAGAAACTAAATTTTGTTTTTTACTTTTTCATGAAATGAGTCACCTAGAAAAATGCAAAAACTAGTAGTGGGTTTACGTTCTGTAGGATTACCACCCCAATCAGCGTCAGAAAAAGCTTGGAGTTCCAAAGCAGATGTTGAAGGAAACAATAAACTCTGATATAAAATACCACGAAGATAATGCAAGATGCGAAAAATAATTGCCCAATGAATAGTAGTAGGGGAAGAAACAAATTGACTAACAATATGAACTGCATTTGCAATACCAGGTCGTGTGATAGTGAGATAAACCAAACTACCAACAATAACCCGATATAGAATAGGATCATCCAAGCGAACACCATCAGAAGGAGTATAAAGAACATTGAGCTCTAGGAAAGTCTTAACAGTATGTGAATCAGTAAGACAAGCACGAGAGATAACATCCGTTGCATACTTAGATTGAGTGAGAAGATAGCCTTTAGGAAAATATGTTACTTCAATGCCAAGAAAATAACGAAGCAGCCCCTGGTCCTTCATTTCCATTTTTTTTTTGTAATTATAACTTTAAGGAAGCAATACCATCATTATCATTAGGGCTGAGCAAAAAACCAAAGAAACCAACAAACCGATCCGAATCGAACCAAACCGGGCAAAATGATTCGGTTTTTGAGAGTTCGATTTTGATTTGGTTTATGAAAATAAGAACCGACAAAATTCGGTTTTGGTTTCGGTTCCTTCACCATAGGAACCAGAAGAAACCAAACCGACCTCAGAACAAGACTTGAATGCAAAAAAATCTCATATCTTACATGGGATCTAATATTGATAAGCATAAATGTCCAAGAATATGGTTGTACACTAATGTCTAGTCACCTCACTCCATACTACATCATTGCACTATTTTAATGGCTGTACTTTTCTTCTCTCTCTTTCAATACAAAAGTGGGTTTCAGGAATCTTAAATTTCTATTTTAACGGCTGTACTTTTCTCTCTTCCAATACAAAAGTGGGTTTCGGAAATCTCAAATTTCTTCTCTTCAAAACATTAATGGCTTCAATCCACAGTTGCAAGGAGCGGGGTAAATCTAAATCTCTAATCACTCCAGATTTTCCTCTGATTTCTAATCTAGATCACATATTTGAAAGAAGAAAATATGATTTTGTTTCCATCTCCACCTAATCGACTCCTCCATCTACACCTAAGTGCAAATCGACCAGAAAAGTTGTTTAAGATTTATAAGAATTAAGTCGAAATCGACGAATTTCCACAAATTTTCTTTAAACGAATCAAAATCGCTACGAAATCGTTATACTTTCCCTGATTTTTAGTTTTTTCGGTTCGGTTTTATCTATTTTGCTTCAGTTTGGTTTTAAAATCTAAAAACCGAACAGGTTTCGGTTTAGGTTTTGAGGCAAAAACGACCCATGCTCATCCCTAATTATCATTACCAATCAAAATCATCATCCACATATAAAAGAAGAAAATTACGACCAACTGATGTAGAACGTATGAATAAGGCCGAGTCATGATTGTTAGGACAAAAACAAAAATTGACAATTACTATAGAAAACTTCTCATACCAAGCACGAGGAGCTTGTTGAGACCATATACAACCTTAAGAAGTTTGCATACTTCCTGATAAACCGTATCAAATCGGGTGTTATAGTATAATAGAGGGTTGTCGTTCTTCAGGGATGCATAAACCAAATTACAATTCTATTATCAAATTACGTAAAAATAAATTGCAATTGATAAATAACTTATACTGATTTCCCAAGATTATCCAATAAAATAATACAAGTCTCTCTGGAAGAATACCAAAGCTACGGTGGTTTTTCCAGAGTAAAGATGATTCTAAACTCTTCTCCTCTATCTCTTTATCTCCTAACAAAAAGTCCTATTCTCACTCAACAACTCCTCATTTTCAGGAGATCTTTTAGCTAGGCTTGACTACCAAGTCTTCAAGCAGCTCCAGCAGCTCCTGTAACCTTCTCTTCATTAGGTCATCTCCAGCAGCATCTTTTAACTTGTAAAAGTTGGGCTTGCAGGTCGGGCTTGGTTGCAATTGTCTTATTACCTGCAATAGTCAAACATACTTTAATTAGGCTCATTGAAACATAAAATAAGGTCCTAAATAATGTAAATTGAAGGACAAATATAAGCATTTTTCATGCCTATCAAATACCCCCAAACTGACATATTGGTAGTCCTTTAGCAAAAAGAAAAAAAAACTAAACTCTTTCGTGGTTTCTTACGATTGCATTCAACATATGCAACAAGCCTTTCAATTTATAGGTTACCCATATAGGACGAGTTGTGTCTCGTGAGGGTTTTCAGTGAATATACCCACAAAATTCTATCACAGACATTCTGGTATTATAAACAACTAATAATTATTGCTTCTGGTATCTCTAAAAATGGATTGAATTCATCTCAAAGATATAACACTTAAACGAGGGTTAACCATTAGGTACGCTTAGAATTTATCAAGTCAATTATACTACAATCAGATTAGATCAAGTTTCAGAATTTCATCCTGTGTAGTAAATTTAGTTTCTGGAATCAAGGAGTTTGATAATCCTTTAAAATAACCTTAGCCTTATCTTGAGTATGGTGAAAGAAATCTAGAAGTTTGTTCAACAACTACCTTAGTTTGTTCGCTCTCTTTTATTGATCTTTCAGGGAAAATATCTATCCACATAAGTTTTTTATGGTAAGTCTTTTGCATTTGAGTTTTCATTTGCCCTTTTAAACGTGCAACTTGTCCTCCTTCACATAATTCTCAACTATACTCGTAGAGACTCGTTTTTTTTTTCTTCCACATTGATTCTGGCTTGTCTCGTGATTAATAAAAATTCTTCCTCTTTCAGTTCTAAATCTTGCAAGGGGCCTTGAATTGTGAATGTCTTTTTTTTTCTTTTTGTTGTACGAGTATGTCAGCTTCGTGAAGGAGCCAATAACTTGTGAAAATACATACAAACTCTTAGTATGAATTTATGAGAAACGAATATTCCTAGGTAATTGTCTCCCTCGTTACAGATTCTTTCTAACCCAAACTGTTGATTAATCATAAGGTGATAATTAGTTTTAACAAAACCTTGATAACATAACTACTTGAAGTGCAATTATAAGAGTGATTTTCTTCTGAAACACATCTAATATGATAGAAGTACCAAAAACTTAAAAATTCTTAATGCACTAACAATTTACAGTTTAAAATAAACCCTAACCTTATAATTTTATCCCAAGCGCAACTCTAAGAATATCCAAAGATCAGAGTATACTAAAGATGTGTCTACAATACCAAAATGTCCTAGAATAACAACTTTTCTTGGAAAAAGTTATGAAAATCTTAATTACCCCCACCCTCAAACTGAATCAGCATGTGTCCCACAGTTGCCAAAAATGAAAATAATAGGAGAAAATCTAAAAATATTACCTGAACATGATAAGGGTTGCCTTCCACAAGCGCTAAGTTTAACGTCTTCAGCTAGACGATGGTAGGTACCCCCAATCTAGATAAGACTATGGGTAAAAATAAAGATACCTATATTTCATATGATGGGTCCCGTAGATTCATATCCTCGCTCGAACCCGTAAAGTACTCGTGAAATGGTTTAAGTCTCTGTCCATTTACCTTAATAATGTTATCAGTACGAGGGTCAAGAATTTCAATAGCTCCATGTGGGAAAACAGTTTTGACAATGAACGGCCCGGTCCAACGGGATTGAAATTTTCCGGGAAACAGATGAAGACGCGAAGAATATAGTAGAACTTTTTGATCAACTTCAAAGGTCTTTCGCAAGATATTTTTATCATGAAAAGCCTTGGTTCTTTCTTTATATAGCTTTGCGGATTCATATGCATCTTTTCGGAGCTCATCCAACTCATTGAGTTGTAGCTTTCGGTGGGACCCAGCCGTTGAAGTGTTAAAGTTAAGCATTTTTCTTGCCCAAAAAGCTTTATGCTCAAGTTCAATAAGAAGATGGCATGCTTTGCCGTAAACGAGTCGGTTAGGTGACATTCCAATCGGGGTTTTATATGCAGTACAGTAAGCCCAAAGTGCATCAATTAATCGTACAGACCAATCTTTGCGATTTAGGTTAACCGTCTTTTGGAGAATATTTTTGATCTCCCGATTTGAAACTTCGACTTGCCCACTCATTTGCGGGTGATAAGGTGTTGCCACCTTATGGGTTACACCATACTTTTTGACAAGGGCAGCAAAAATTTTGTTGTTAAAATGTGACCCTTCATCGCTAATGATAGCCCTAGGTGTTCCAAATCGAGAAAAAATATTTTCTTTTAAAAAATTGAGAACAACTGCACTGTTATTCGTTTTCGAAGGGATGGCTTCAACCCATTTTGATACATAGTCCACTTCAACAAGGATGTACTCATATCCAAAAGACTTGGGAAAATGGCCCATAAAGTCAATGCCCCAAACATTAAAAGGTTCAATAACTAAAATAGGGTATAAGGGCATCATATTTCGTCGAGAAATGGCTCCCATTTTCTGGCATCTCTCGTACGCTTTGCAAAATCCATGTGCATCGTGAAATAATGTAGACCAATGGAAACCGCACTGCAAAATTTTTGCTGCGGTCTTCTTAGAGCTAAAGTGGCCTCCACAAGCTTGAGTGTGGCAAAATGATAGAATATTGGTAAACTCAGACTGGGGAACACATCTCCTAAGGATTTGGTCAGTACAATACTTAAACAAATCTGGATCATCCCAAAAGAAGTACTTCACTTGACTAAAGAAGCGATCTTTGTCAGGTTTAGTCCAATGATCAGGAATGGTATCCGTGGCTAAATAATTAGCAATATCAGCAAACCACGGCAACTCAGGAACTAAATTCACAGCCATAAGCTGTTCATCAAGGAAGGATTTCCTAATCGGTAAGGACTCATCAACAGGCTCAATCACTATACGGGAAAGATGGTCAGCTACTACATTGTCTGACCCCTTTTTGTCTCGAATCTCGAGGTCAAACTCCTGCAAAAGTAATACCAACCGGATTAGCCGTGCCTTAGCATCTTTCTTAGACAAAAGATGTCGAAGCGCGGCATGATCCGTGTAAACAATCACTTTAGATCCTATAAGATAAGATGTAAATTTTTTTAGCGCATAAACAATGGCCAGGAGTTCTTTCTCGGTGGTCGTGTAATTCAATTGAGCGTCATTTAACGTTTTACTAGCGTAGTGGATGACATGGGGGCGTTTGTCAATCCGCTGTCCCAAAACAGCGCCTACAGAATAATCAGAGGCATTACACATTAACTCGAATGGTTCACTCCAAACAGGTGGTCTAATAATGGGTGATGTTGTGAGCTAGTCTTAAGCTTATCAAAAGCTACAAGACAAGGTGCATCAAACTCATAGGCCACATCTTTGGCCAAAAGGCTGCTTAAAGGACGAACAATCTTACTAAAATCTTGGATAAAACGACGGTAGAAACCTGCATGTCCTAGAAATGAATGGACGTCCTTGACATTTCGTGGTGGGGGGAGGTTAGAAATGACATTTATTTTGGCCTGGTCAACTTCTATTCCTTTTTCAGATATGATATTCCCCAAAACTATCCCCCTTTTTACCATAAAGTGACATTTCTCCCAATTTAAAATAAGATTTTTTTCTTGGCATCCGAGTAATACTAGAGAAAGATGATGAAGGCACTGGTCAAATGAGTTGCCAAATAATGAGAAGTCATCCATGAAAACTTCAAGGAATCGCTCTACCATGTCAGAAAAAATGCTTAACATGCAACGCTGAAACGTCGCAGGAGCATTGCATAAGCCAAAAGGCATGCGACGGTAGGCAAATGTGCCGAAAGGACATGTAAAAGTCGTTTGCTCTTGGCCCTCGGGTGCGATGGGTATTTGGTTGTACCCAGAGTAGCCATCTGTATTTGGCCCAGAGGAGCATCTGGTCAATGGGTGATCTTTCATAGTGACCGAGTTAAGCTTCCTGTAGTCTATGCAGACTCTCCATCCAGTGGTCATTCTAGTGGGTACGAGGTCGTTATTCTCGTTCTTTACAACGGTGATTCCCGACTTTTTCGGGACATGGATCGGGCTAACCTACAGACTATCAGAAATGGGATAGATGATCCCAGCATCAAGGGGTTTTAAAATCTCTTTCCGAACTACTTCGGCCATAGTCGGGTTCAATCTCCGTTGTCATTCCCTGGACTTTTTGGCATTATCTTCTAAATTGATTTTATGCATACAAACCGAGTGACTAATTCCTTTAATGTCTTCAATACTCCAGCCAATAGCTTTCGTATTTCCCTTAAGAATACGAATCAACTTCTCTTCCTGAAGGAGTTCTAGGTCAGCGGCAATAATGACGGGCATAGTTTCGTCAAGACCTAGAAAGACATACTTAAGGTGAGCGGAAAGAGGTTTAAGCTCTATCTTTGGGGAGGTTACTTGAGCCTCCGGAATGGGTTTCTTAACATCTAAGATTTCATGCTCACCTTCATGCTCTAAAATTTCTAAAGCTGAATCTAATAAGGTTTTCACCTCATGGATGTACGAATCGTCCTCACAATCTCCATCAAAGTGGGACAAAAATGCCTCTAAGGAATCTGAGGTACTTGACCTCTCAAAAATGGTACTCACAAGACTCTGGATCATATTACACTCAAGTGGTTCAGAATTAGAAGGGGAATGTGACGCATGAAAAATATTCAATTCTACTGTCATGTTCCCGAAGGTCAACTTCATAATTCCATTGCGGCAATTGATTACCGCAATAGCTGTTGCCAAAAAGGGTCGACCTAGAATCACAAGGATCTCGTCCTCAAGGTTTGCCACTAGCTCAGTATCTAACACAACAAAGTCTACTGGATAAACAAATTGCTCAATCTGGATCAACACATCTTCAACTGCACCCCTAGGAATCCTAATAGATCGGTCAGCTAGCTGAAGGGTCCTATTAGTGGGTTTAAGTACTCCGATATCCAATTGCTCATAGACAGAGTAAGGAATGAGGTTCACGGCGGCACCTAAATCAAGTAGAGCTCTTCCTATCTTACGGGTCTCAATCGTACATGAAATAGTAGGGCATTCAGGGTCCTTGTATTTTGGAAGGGATTTACGCAAAAGGACAACACTAACATGTGCATCTAAAAGAATAGTCGTATCACTCTCGTGAACATGAAAAGCCTTTTTCGGGACATGTATGCGCCGCTTTAAAGTGCAAAGATCTTTAAGAAATTTTGCGTAATTAGGAATAATGTCTTATGGCCGTAAGGATAGGAATGTTAATCACACAATGCTTAAAAATCCCTAAAATTTCCTCATAGACGTTGCCCTTCTTAGCAAGAGTTAACCGCTGAGGAAAAGGAGCCAGCGGCTGAATAATTTTTATCGCGATTTCTTCCTCACTCGCACTCGCTGGTTCTTCTATAGGTTTACTTTGAATTTCCAGCTCGGGTTCCTTAGGCATTTTTACCAAATTATCAACTTTCGTACCGCTCCTAAGAGAAATGATGGCGTTGACTCCGTCACGATTGGGAGATCTAAGATGTTCAGTATTCCCTTTAGGATTAACTTGAGTTTGACTGGGGAACGTTCCTTTGTCTCTCGTGCTTATCTCTGTTGCCATTTGACCTATTTGTCCCTTAAGTTTGGCAATAGATGACTGAGCTACTTGCATAAATGCCTTAAGAGTATCTTCTAAGGACGTGGTTGGAGTAGGCAGATTCTTATTGTGCGGAGGAACATAAGGCACATTAAGGGGAGTTTGGTATGATGGATTTTGTTGCCACGAGGAACTAGACTGGTGTTGGTTTACTTGGTTGTGCGGCTGATAAGGGGCACTACCAGAAGAACCTCCTTGGTAATTTCTATTTCCCCGAGAATTGGAGTTGTTGGAATTATTATTCCATTCACTATTGAAAGGTTGGTTATTGGGACGTTGATACATGGTATTGGCCTGGTCTTTCCTACCCTCTTTTAAACTAAGCACGTCAGGGCAATCTTGGACCAGATGGTCCGAACTTTCACAAACCACACAAAGTGGCATCGCCACATGGTTAACAGAAGAAGTGGAAGGGTGTCGCACCCTTTTCCCGATCTCTAAGTTCTCAATTTTATTAAGAATGGTTCTAAGAGTTGCAGACTCTGAATTAAAGTCTACTTGGTGCACATTTGCACTGTGACAAGGTCTTTCCTCTCTCATCGTTTGCCATTGGTAGATCTTATCTGCTACATCATTTACAAATTTCCAAGCTTCTGTGTCAGTTTTTTCATCAAATGTACCCGCACACATAGACTGAACACGAGCTCTAGTATCATAATCTAGACCTTCATAGAGAGTTTGAACTATATCTATCAATTGAATCCCGTGATGTGGGCATCCTTGCTCTAAATCCCTAAACCTTTGTAGGTAGTCATATAATGACTCACCTCGATTTTGTGTGAAACTATAGATACTCTGTCGTATCTTAGCTGTTCTATGGTTAGGGAAATATTTTTTCATAAACTCCTTAACGAGTTGTTCAAACGTGTTTACAGAGTTCTCCTCAAGAGTATAACCAATCGCGTGCGTTTCCCATAAGAGAAAAAGGGAACACACGTAATTTGAGAGAATCCTCTGTAATGCGTTCAAAGTTTAAAATAAGCATATGATCCTTAAAGTCCCTAAGATGGTTATACGGGTTTTCAGTGGGACTACCATGAAATTTGGGAAGCATAGACAAGAATTCAGGTTTTAACTCAAAGTTTCCTACATTTCTAGGAATCACAATACACGAAGGTTTACTCACAACTGTAAGATGCATTCGATTGCGGAGAGTGATTCTCTCCGCAGCAGCAGGGTCGGGATCGTTCCTAGCAGCAGCGAGACCATTAATCCCATCAGTTCCGTTCATATTGAATCTAGCAGCGTTCTTAGTCCGAGCTTGGGTGTTACCCCAATCTAACATACAACTCAATCAATATATGCGAACACACTAAAAGACCTAAGAATGATGCAAGCACTCAAGAACGTTTTACTGGTCTCTCTTTTTAAGTTAAGTTGTGAACCCGGTCTCAGGGTTCAATGCTCCTACTCCTGACAGTAGATCGGTTCGCACTTGAGTTGTTTTTACTCGCTTTGGCGATAGCTCGCATGCTATCTAGTCACCTAGATGCACCTGTGCTGGAAGGCGGGGCGAACCGCTTAGAGTCACCTATCCACACTAGCTATGCCAGGGAACCTACGTCCTCCAACAAACGTAGCCACTTATCAGGTTTTCCTATTGAGCGCGTTGCTCCAGGTCCGAGCGAAGCCTTTTGATTAAATATGTTTTTTATGGCTTCTTATCTGAAAATTTTTAAGCGGTCGGGACTATCGATACCGAAAAAGATTAAAAACCGGGTGATGAACTCCCGGGTCCTAATGCGTGGGCACGCATGGGTGATGAAATCCCGTTTTGGTTCACCCTTATCTAGGTGTTGTTGCAAAAATTAAACATTTAATCAATCAATCAAATAGTTAAACAACGATGTACCGCGACAGGGAGGGTGCGGGTGCGGTGAAAAGATGATTACCTACAGGGCGGCCTTTTTAGGGGCACGTTTGGTTACCCTGGTGAAACCGTTGGGAAGGCTTACTCAGGATCGTTTGCGAAGTACGCGTTGAAACGATTTCCGACCTGAGTAGGGGTTCCGAAGCTATACCTGCAGCAGATTACAATTTCTTCACCTTACAGAGCGTCACTCATTAAACTTTACATAAACATTTTCTCAATTCTTACAATATTAAAAATACCTAAAACAAATTAAACAACTAAATGTCTTTTTGGCTTTGTCGCTCGTTGTCTTTGCGCTTCGATAACTTGAAACAGTACTTTGATTAATCTGTACTTCAGCTCCCCTACTTGCGATTAATCTCTGCTTCACCTCCGACGTCAACTTTGATTGAACAACACTTTTTAGTCTCCTGGAAAGCAACAAAACAAATCACATGTCAAGAAAAGCTAACAGATGAAAATATTCTATACAAAAAGACAAAACAGCAAGCAAACAAAACAAAATAAATAAATATATAGATACAAAATAAAGGAGATGATGAATACAGCAAACTGGTTATCCTTTGGAAGATGTCATGATGACATAGGCAATAGATGTGAAATAAAGCATAAAATATTCCATTGAAAATGACAATACAGCTAGTAAACGAAAGAGAATAAAATATTTATAAATATATTATTTAAAAGTAACAAAAGCCAATAGTAAATAAAGGAGATGGAAGATTGAGTTTGAAGTTCGCTTATGATGATGCCGTGATGATGATGCTTATGATGATGCCGTGATGATATAACCACCACATGCTCTGATTAATTTACCCAGAGTAACTTTGACAAAACTTCAACCTGCACACAACAAATAAAGCAACATACCTCAAACGAGAAAAAAAAAAAACAATACTAATGTTAAACTAAAATATTTAATGCAACTTATCAAATCGATCAAAAATTTAATAAAAGAGATTTGATTTAGACTAATTGCATCCCCGGCAACGGCGCCATTTGATAAATCGTATCAAATCGGGTGTTATAGTGTAATAGAGAGTTGTCGTTCTTCAGGGATGCATAGACCAAATCACAATTCTATTATCAAATTACGTAAAAAGAAATTGCAATTGATAAATAACTTACACTGATTTCCCAAGATTATCCAATAAAATAATACAAGTCTCTCTGGAAGAATACCAAAGCTACGGTGGTTTTTCCAGTGTAAAGATGATTCTAAACTCTTCTCCTCTATCTCTTTATCTCCTAACAAAAAGTCTTATTCTCACTCAACAACTCCTCATTTTCAGGAGATCTTTTAGCTAGGCTTGACTACCAAGTCTCCAAGCAGCTCCAGCAACTCCTGTAACCTTCTCTTCATTAGGTCATCTCCAGCAGCATCTTTTAACTTGTAAAAGTTGGGCTTTCAGGTCGGGCTTGGTTGCAATTGTCTTATTACCTGTAATAGTCAAACATGCTTCAATTAGGCTCATTGAAACATAAAATAAGGTCCTAGATAATGTAAATTAAAGGACAAATATAGGCATTTTTCATGCTTATCACTTCCCCAGGACTATGAGAAACACCTGGAGGTACCATATAAACTTCCTCGGTCAAATCCCTATTGAGAAATGCATTATTTACATCAAGATGTGAAAGGCTCCACTGACAAATAGATGCAACAACGATCAAGGTACGAACTGTAGTCACTTTTGCAACAGGAACAAAAGTCTCCTCATAGTCAATCCCATCTTCTTGAGCGAACCCCTTTGCAACTATTCGAACTTTATACCGCTGTACAGAACCATCAGACTTGGTCTTTATTTTATAAACCCATCAGAACCAATAATAGTTTTATCAGGAGGCAAGTTAACCAACTTCCATGTACAGTAAAGCAGAAAGTTCTTCATCCATAGCCTGCTTCCAATTAGGATCAAAAACAACCTTCTTGTATGAGGTAGGCTCAGAGAGAAAGAGTGAATAGGTGCTAAAAAGGAAGAAAAATTAAGAGAATAACAAGAATTAGAGAAACCAAAGCGTTCAGTAGGCTTGCGACCACGGATAGGGTAACGAGGTTTTACTTTATCAGAGTCGGTTTGAGAATCAACCGAGAGAGATGGAGTAGTATCTGCAAAAGAAACATTTTTATTCTCGTGAGAATAAGTATGAATAATTGGTAGGGGTACAACCGTGGGAGGTATCACATCAGACACAACTGTGGAAGGTAACTTATCAACATGAGACTGACAAAATGCATTATCAAGAAATGGATCAATGGAAAGAATATCAAACTTAATGTGCTCGAACATGCAGAGAAAAATGGGATATGATCAAGAAAACTTACATAATGGGAAATATATAAATTTTGACAAACAAGATCATAACAACGATATCCCTTTTGTCCCTCATCATAACCAATAAATACGCACATTGCGGAACGCGCAGGTAATTTAGTACACTCAGTTTTAGGGCAGAGAACAAAGCAAATACTATCAAACACTTTCAAGGAAAAATAATCAGGAGGCCTACCACAAAGTCTTTCAAAAGGAGAAATACCAGACATAAGAGCAATTGGAATAAGATTAATTAAGTGAACAACAATAAGGACTACTTCCCCCCAAAAGGTATTTGAAACATAAGCAGATAACAAAAGAGATCGAACAGTTTCAATTATATAATGTGCTGATGTTTTCGCTCGGCAACACAATTCTCCTCAGGTGTGTCAGTACAAGAATATTGGAGTGTAGTCTCATTTAAAGCCAACACATCAGAAAAGCCACCAAAAGTATATTCCCCACCCAAATCACATCGAAAACATTTAATAGTAGAAGATTATTGTGTTTTAATCATTGCACAAAATGATTTAAAAATAGAAAGGAACTCAAAACGACGTTTCATAAGAAAAATCCAACAATATCAAGAATTGTCATCAATAAATGAAATGTAATATCGTAACCCTCCCTTAGTAGGAATAGGAGCCGGTTCCCATACATCAGAATGAACAAAATCAAAAGGTGCAAGAAAAATAGTAAAACTTTTATTACAAGGTAATACATAAAATTTTGCAAGTTTTGCACCCACTACAATTAGAAATATCATGACTAGACAAATTTCTCAAATCTCGAGAATCAACTAAATACTTTAAGTGAAAACCTGACACATGTCCAAGACGGGAATACCATAAATAAAAAACTAGACGACATATGACTCAAATGGAAAGACGATAAATTAATTGAAGATGCAAAAACAATTATAGCAGGAACATGAAGCTTCTCTAACGAATATAATCCTCCCTCTCTACAACCTGTCCCAATCAGCTTCTGCTAAGAATGAAGATCCTGCACAAAGCAATGAGTTCGAGAGAAATAAACAAAACATACTGAATCGCTTAATTGACTAACATAAATTAAATTGATGGCAAGTTTAGGAACACAATACACATCAGGAAGAAATAAACAAGAAGAAATAATGGAACCAGTAGCTACCAATGACATTGGAGTGTCATCGGCCGTTAAAACAGGAATAGATGGAGAAACAAAAATAAATAATGACGGATCATTAGTCATATGGTATGTAGCACCAGAATTGAAGACCCAACTGGAGCGTGATATACCTGACGGGATATCTGAAGATGACAAACCTACTGATAGAGAAGTTGCAATGGTTACAGTATGTGGAGAAAGAAGTTTCCACAATTGCGCAACGATGAAAGATAACGAAAGAGATGGTGAAGATAGCTTATTCCCAGATGTTGTAACAGCAGCAGTACGGAAATCCTTAGGCTTTGAAGTCTGTTAATGTCCCCTACTCAATAACAAAGGACATTGTGCCTTCCAATGACATTTCTTTTTGCAAAAACTACACATCAATGCCAACTCTAGGATATTGTTTGTTATACGGGTTATAATTAGGCTTAGGTAGGACAACCAAAACTGTCTGATTGGGTATAGAAAGAATACCCTTTCCCTTATGTGCTTTGAGACAGAATTCTTCAGCTAACAATTCGCTAACTACTAAATCAACTGAAGGAAGTGGATTTTGATGAAGAATGAAACCACAAAGAGCCTCAAAGTGGATTTTGGGTATAGAAAGAATACCCTTTCCCTTATGTGCTTTGAGACAGAATTCTTCAGCTAACAATTCGCTAACTACTAAATCAACTGAAGGAAGTGGATTTTGATGAAGAATGAAACCACAAAGAGCCTTAAAGTCATCTCGAAGTGTCATTAAAAATTGAACTAATCTATGTTGTTCCTTATATATGCAATATAGTTATACTGCACCAAGTTCAGCTAGTTCTGTGAGTGTTAGCTGATCCCAAAAGTCTGTCATAATAGAATAAAATTCTTGTATACTCTTCTTGCCTTGTAAAGTAGCCATAATGTCGGATTCCACTTGATATCGTTTGGCAAAATTAGATTGCAGATAGAGCTTTTTTAAATATTCTCAGATTTCTTTCGCTGTCTTAAATTTAGCAAGATGGATGCCAATGGATTGATCAACAGAGTTGTTAATCCAAGTAATAATCTTGGAATTGTTTATTTCCCAAGTAGCCAATAACAATGCATAATCCACTACCTTATTATTGCCAATTGGAATTGCCTTAACCCCAGAGACATCACCCCATATCTCCTTACCCATAAGAAAATTCTTCATAGCATACGCCCAATAAGCATAGTTATCGCCTGCTAATTTAGTTTAAGTTGCGTGAAACAAATCCTCCCGATTTCTAGCCATATCAAATACCACAATGAACAAAGAGAATCAAACAAAAGCCAAATTACAAGAGAATCAATTCACTCCAGAACCAAATCATAACCAATGTTGTGATCAATCAAAACAAAAGAGAGAGAGACAATTATAAGGTCCAAGAGAAATCAGACTAATTGGTGAGAGGGATTCCAAGAAGATGCGAAAGAGGTTCCAATCACGATGTCCATTTAACTCCAGGAAGCAAGACACTACAACAATTTGCAAAACCAAAATCAAATATCATCAATGAGAACTAGTTGTAGGTCATGCTTGAAAGAGATACAAAAATCCCTGATTGGTATTCAAAGAGTAAGGAAATCAGTTGCAGACAAGACACCGTTACGCTAGATGCGAGTGTTTGAAACCCTAGAACTATGGGGTAGTCGAATCAAGAGAGAGAAATGTTGATTCTTAGATGCGTATGTTCGAAACCCTAGAATCATAGGGTAGTCGAATCAAGAGAGAGAAACATCAATGCAGGATGCAAGCCGTCGGCTCTGATGCCATGAAAACTGTATTCTCATTGATTAATTAATAATCTAATTACAGAGGTATATAAGTACAGGAAAGCCAGAAACTATAAAAGACTAAATTACCCTTGATACAAAGGACTAAAGTACCCTAGCTTAATGTACAATACATCTATTTAACATCAACAAATATAATAAATCTGTAACTCTAAACACCTTCTCTTTTTGGATAGTCATCACATTTCATTTAGCGAAAGGCCCTAAAACTTGTACTCATTGAAGTCCTCATCAGACAATGAGGATTTCCCCTAATCAACTTCTGGAATAACCTTACAAACATCGATCCATATAATGTATACTAAAACACTTCAAGTCTTAAAAATCTCCCCAAACATACTAAATGTATAAACTACCTCAAAATAAGGATAGTGGGTTTACCTTCCTAAATCTAAAAAAAGGATAGTGAGTTTCAGATCTTTCTAAAAGAGAAAGAAACCCGTAGATGGGGTCTTGTACGGGGTTAAGACGACCCATTTACATTAAGATATACAGGGGAAATCTTTCAACCGGGGAAGAATTATTTTCATTAGCTCCTCGAGGCTATCGGGGTTATTGAGTCGTGCTTCAATCGATTTGATCAATACCCACAAAATGTCCAATCCGAATTCTATCAAAGGAGGTCATCCAACTTGCCTTCCCTTTGCCTTGAAAGAAAAAATTCTTCTAGAATTTTCTCTTTTATTTATTATTTTTTATCCTGGTTTGAGTCACGTACCAACTATACAACTTCTATTCCACACCACAACGTAAGCCCAAAAAAGTTCATGCGACACCGGAAGTAAAGCTCAAAACACTACCTCCATCTAGTAGTATACTATATTGTAATTTTCTTTTCAATTCTTACTCCTCTTGTAGAGGTCTCGTCCTTTAGTAGAGCCGGGGTTTGCTTTCAATTCCAGTTTTCCAAAACAAGAAGATAAAACAGAAGCCGAATTGCAAGAATCAAATATCGATCTAATTGCAAGGAGCAAGTCTTTTGTACGAGTTACAAATTAGAGAAGTTAAACAAATCCTTTATATTGATGACTAATTTGTAGGTTTGTAGATCAAATCAGCAATGGATACATTTAAAGCTAGAAAATGAACAATGATCAATGGAAAAATATACTCTTACGAAATATTTTGAGCAAGAAATTAAAAATTAGGCTTTATATTTTTCCCCATTTGTATGAATATAAAGGCTTTGCCTCAAAGATGATTCATGTTATTGTGTTTGTGATATGTAGCAACCACGTAGAAACAAAATCGTTTGAAAACTACAATCAATTGCACTACCATAAGAACTCCTATTACAAACTAAACTCAAAATCACTAAAGATAACAAACCCCTAGCTCAGCTTTAATAGAACAGGCTTTCTAATTCTACTAAAACTCCTATTAGGGAAGCTTATTTATTTTTTACTTACTAAATTTAGATTTATGTTCCACCTTGAAAAGATTCGTTCCGTTCTTCAATAAATTATTCTTACATTCTCAAAAGAAAATTAGACTTATGTTTCCCTTACTTGCACATGTCCTTGTTTAATCAAATATATTTAATATGCTAAAATAAAATAAGCAAATTAGTAAGAAGAATAGTCGGTAAAATAGTAACTGGTTATCACCTGTGTCGCATCTCTCTCTATCCGTTTTTAGAAATAAAATTCTACCCTCTCTCGAATTAGAAGTTTATATTTATTTTATTTTGGTTGCATTAAAATATTGAAACCTCATAATTAGACTTGGGCTAGGGTTTCTTATTTTGATACTTGCAATTTGGTTTTTGAGTTTTGTGATTTGAGGTTGGGTTTAAGGTATTGCGATTGGTTTAACATGTGCAGGTTTGTTTCATACAATGCCCTTCTCATTCTTTTGATGAAGGCGTGAACTTCTCAGCCTCGACCTTCGACCTTCGACCTTCTGCTTTTGAGTTCGTGTTATCTGTGTTGAGTAGGGAGGGACCTCTAGTTTTCATTCTCACTTATGGGTCCTCTTTAAGTTGTGAATTCTACAAACCTAGGATTTATAGAGACGAGAGGCAAAGAACTACATGGTTATTGGAAGTGTTATCTTAAGTTTACAACTTAAGGGCTGAATAAGCAACAATATAAGAGGAAAAGACTACAATACCCTTGGAGGTTTACCATAATACTAAATTATCTCTAATACCCGTTTTCAAACTTTTTTTTCTTCAATGTATGTTAAATTTATTGATTTAGAAATGAATTACAGAATACTACAAAGCATGAACAAACAAATAAAAGATAAAAAAAAACCCTCGAGGGTGAAATAAAATAAAATAAAACTCATGGACCTCCTAAGATGACTTCTTTCCACCTAGTCACAAAGGAATTGAAGAGCACCCCTTTCATATCAACTGCCGCTTAATTCCCCTAGAAAACAAGAGATTTTATTGAGATCATAGTTTTCTCTTTCATCTGTTCTTTTTCTTCGAAAACCCTCACATTCCTTTCAAGTCATAATATCGAGATTATCGCAAATGGGACAAACCTTACCCTATCCGAAAAGATTATTCAAGTTCCATTCAGATAAGAGGATTATTACACACTACTAGGATGAGGCCAGGTAAAACCAGTATTAGATTTTTAGTAAAGAAATAAATCCAAAATCCCCGGGCGTAAGGACAATGAAAAGATGGTCAGTGGATTCCCCATACGCTTACACATGGAACAATAACTCGTAAATAGAACCTTGCGTTTTTCGTAAATTGTAAATAGTCAAAACCTTATTCAAGTAGACCATTTAAACAAAAAATGCCACCTTAGCTCTAAGTTTAGGGACCAAATTTTATTTACTGGAAAAAAGGTGATATAACCAAGGGTTGGGCTCGAAAGTGCCTTATAGACGAGAAAACCCCTTTGTTACAACCCACACAAATTCTACTATCCTCATCCCCTGCATGAGGATGGAAACTAGCCAGTTTATCAAGAAAGGAGGCCAATGTAGCCAACTCGTGATTGTTGAATGCTGAAAGTCCAAATTCCGCGCCAAACTTGTATGATTAATACTCATCATTTTCTTGGACTGTGAACTCGTGAAAATATGAAACAATGAACAACAAGGGATAACATTTCTTAACAGAAGAATCAAGCAACCAACGGTCTTCCCCAAATCTTGCCCTGTTACTAATGCCAACCCTTATCCTTTCTCCCAAAACTCTCTTTAGTATTCATAATCCCACTCCATGTCCCACAACCATAAGCCTCTACTACCCCGTTGCCACTCCACCCAAATTTTGTAACACAACCTAGATATAATGACCTTGCTCCTTGAGGCCAAATCTCCACAACCACTACTTACCTAACAAAGCCTTATTCACCAGTGTCTTAATCCCTAATCCTCCTTTACACTTCAATTTACAAACTCTACTCCATCCTATCTGGTAAATTTTATGATTTCCTTCCGAGTCATTCCAATAAAGTTCTTCATGATACATATCAACTTCTCAATTTTTTTGGTAAGGAGAACAAGGAGAGGTAATAGATTGGCGCAAACTTAATATTATACTTTTCAGAAGAGTAACCCTTCCTCTTTTTGAAAAATATTCAGCTTTCCAACCACTTAATCTTTTCTCGAATCTCAGAATAACCAGATTCCAAGTCTCCTTAGACCTCCTTAAGCTCTAAACCCCCAATCAAATGTTAGAGTATATTGTAAGTAACACTGAGAGTTTGCAATTAAAGGCCAAAATATTGTACATAATTCTGATACGATGCGATATCCAATACAATATCCCAACCAGAATTAACAAGAGCTAAAACCAATAAATAGCTCAGATATGACGAGTTGGCATTTGCAAAAGTAGATATGAATAAAAAACCTTTCAAATCCAATACACAACCAACAACCATATTTATTAACTTGGCTGCTACCACCTGCCAGACACAAACAAATGCGAACTAACCCAAAATCCTAACCTGATGCGAACTAACCGCCATATCCTAAACAATTGCAAACTAACCGCCGGATGTTAACCTGATGAGAACTAACAGTCAAATCCTAAACAGATGCAAAATGACTGCCAAGCCCTAGCTGAATGCAGACTAACCACTATATCTTCTCAACCAAAGCCGAGAACTGAACCAATATATACCCAGATCAAATGCAAAATTCAAATCAAGTTGCGAGAGAAATCGAAGTCGATTTTTGGCATAATAAGAAGTCATGCCAACCAAGAGATCAAACCAACAAACCATAATTGACTCTATACAACTTGATATTCTGAGCTACCCGTCATAACTTCATAACCCTCAAAAGTAATCTTAATATGTTCATCTCTGAGAGATCCACAATAACAAACCATCTTTTTGAAAGAACCACCTCGGTCCAATGAACCCCAATTAAAAAACTGTATTCTTCACAAATCAGATCCACTAACCCATGGGACGAGATCTTGTTGTACTAAAACAATCTATATACTGTTATACGCTGAAACCCAAAATAACAAAACAAAGATCCTAACATCTTTAATGCCATTTCAGTCCCAAATAGGAAACCGAAGCACAGCAAATTTTTTCGTTCTGCGAAAAATAAACTTCCAGATTAACACCAAAAAACAGTTTTTATTTTATTTTGCAAAACTGACTAGCACCATAATAAAACAATTTAAAAGCCCTAAACTACAACCGCAAGTAAAATCTTGATTTGGATCTATACTCAAGAGTCTCATTTGCAAGTTTTTCAGAACAGATTTTGCAGATTCAGCACCATTATTATTGGAAGAGTTATCTTAAGTTACAACCTGAAGGCTAAAATGTAGCCAGAGGAAAAGATTAGAATACCCTTGGGGGTTTACCTTAATACCATCTTTAACACAACTTGGTATACAACCTCGCGTTTACCCTCTTTAAAGTTACTTAATTCAGAGAGCATATTAAAACCTACATTAAGAATCTTATTAGTATCTTGAGAAGTAGAGTTCACCTGGTTGTTCATTTCATAATGTTCTTTGGATTTGATATCTTTCGTCAATCCTATGCTTTCTCCTTGCGCTTCTTTGTGTTCTTACATATTCTCCCCATTGGGCATCCATTTCATTGTACTCTGAGCTTGTTTGATCATTGGAATGTCCGTTGGGGGAGGCACGGCTAAGACAGGCAGTTCCTTTAGTGTAACCAAAAACCTTGCAGCGAGAGCATTTAATTTGTTTCACGTTATATTCAACATAATCTCAACTGGGTATCGATCATCAATTATATCGTCACAGAGTTGAGCATTGGAATGTCTGTTGGGGGAGGCACGGCTAAGACAGGCAGTTCCTTTAGTGTGACCAAAAATCTTGCAGCGAGAGCATTTAATTTGTTTCACGTTGTATTCAACATAATCTCAACTGGGTATCGATCATCAATTATATCGTCACAGAGTTGAGCATTGGACTGTCCACATTCACTTCCACACACGCTGTAGCATAAGATCATTTAGTGTTTTCCTCTGTTGCTTTGTTCAAGAACATGAGTTTTCCAAGAGAAAGTCTGCGTAAAGTTGTAGTCATTAAAGTGGTTGTAAGTCTTTTGTTGCAATCGTTTTGTTCTCGAACAGAAAACTTCTGTTAAGTTACATTTCCTAAAGTAGTTACAACAACTTCCTTGCTGATGCATTTTACTCACTTAATGCAAAATAGAACGAGAAAATGAAAGTGTGATGGTGTCTATCATTGTTGGACAGCGTCGTTCGCAAGTTTCATGGTAGGCCTTTAAAGAATGCTTGGTGAGCTTTAATGATGATTTTCTATAGTAAGCGGCAGTCTTGTGAGTCAGGTCGGGTTGCTTGGAATGCAAAAAGTTCTGTAATTACTTTTGTGTCCCCGAGATAAGCATCAAACAGGATTAACCAGAAGAATATTAACTGAATTGCTTGAGAGTAATACTGTTGCTACCAAAAATAGCACCCAATAGCAAGAACTTCAGGTGACTAGAACTACTCAAGAATCTCATTGCAAATGACCCACAAAGGAACCATGGTTTTGTCAATTGGTTGGTGTTGAATAAATGGTTTTCATGGCTGGCTTTAAGACAGCCTGCTAGCTCCATGTTGAGAACCGTTTTATCCTCTTTCAGTGTAGAATTTAGCAAAGAATAAGTCTGTACTATCATTTTGATTGTCATCTCAAGTCCCCTTTAATTCAGTGTAGAATTTAACAAAGAATAACTTGTCCTTTCCTTTTGATTGTCATCTCAGGTCTCCTTTGAGGTCCCATGGTTTCTTAAGAGTTTTTATGACATAGTTTATTTTAACCTCTTGCCTACCAAGTGGCTCCACTAGGTAAGCTTGGCATTCATCTGTATTGTGTTGGTAGTCAGCTGAATATCGTAACAATAACCTTACCATCAGTCATTGTTGGAGGAGTTTACAGGAGCTCAGCCTTCACTCTTACCTCTGAAGGAGCCCCTATATAATATAGCCCATGTCGTAAAGACTGGTTTTTATTTTATTTTAATAACAGCGTTATTTGGATGGGGAAACTCTTCCATATCCAACTTAGTGTTCCCTGGAGCGTCTTCTACCTTATTTTGTGATGAGAGTTAGGGGATTCCTCTGCCTGTATAGGTCTCTCACTGCAAGTGTCGCTAGGAACTTCATCATAAGACCCCTTTACCTGGTCAGAGGTCCTCTGGAAATGCGCATAGAAGTACCCTTAACCTCTACATTCACACCATTCTTCAATCAGTTTTCTTGTTTGTTGCCTGTCCCACGAACAATGTCAATCTTTGGTCTCTTAAAAATTTGAGTAGTTACCAGATTACCCCTGCCGAACGACCACAGAGCAATCTTTATTATTTTGAGATAGTCAAAAGTTCATCTACCATAATTTTAGACTTTATCTTCATTAGGATATTTTCAAGTGAGAGCTAAAAGAATCGTTGTGAGAATATTCGATTGGGTATGATGACAAGTTCTTAATGGTGTCTTTGTTGCCCCAAATGGGGATTTTCATGGTGACATATTCTGTCATCTTCCAATGGGGGATCTTCTAAGGCACTATTTGACTAAAAAAAATGGATAGCTTATAATACTGAAACCTGGGTTAGCTGACTATTTTGTGAGATCAAGAGCTTAAGCAAAGTGTAGTTGGGTAGAAAATCTAGGAACATTTAATTGCCGCTTCATTTGGGTTCTAGAAGCGGTTTGTGTTTCATGGAAGGGTAGGAGGCTCGTGTTTGAGGATTAATTTCTAGTTCTATGTAATGAAATGTTTCAGTTTGCATCAGACTAATAAAGCAAGAAAATGAAAAAAATAGTAATGGTTAGTCCCCGCCACCATGCAGTCTACTAGTATTATTGTGAGTTAAAGCTGAAAATATCAATAAAATAGTATAAAACAGTTAGCAATGCCAAAAACAGAGGGTTTAAGTATACTCCAAAATCAATTCGTTGAGGTGATTCTCACCGCGAGCCCGGTTCGTGTGGTTTGCAGGCTATTGCACGAGCCCTAGAGGATCTAGTCGGGAATTGACGGTCCGCGGGCCATTGGCCAGATACCTCTAGTTACAAAGAAAAGGTGATTCTCACCGTCTTCTATGACAGAAGATTGCTTATGAAGATGCCTATGGCAGAGTAGATAACTCAGTCTCTTCTCCTCCCCACAGCTGTCAAGGGTAGGCTCCAACCACTCTTTGCGTGCTCTTAAGTAAACATTAAAGGAAGTAGGGAACAACTTCAGCTTATTACCAAAATAAAGGGTCTCTTTTTATTTCTTGGAGAGGAGTAGAGGACTATAGACGTTTATACGCAGGCCAAAGAACAAATGCTGAAAACAAACATGACTCTAGAGGTTCTGAATTTGATTCACCACAACAGGGCACTCGCCAGGATTATCCTGAACTTACCTGGCATGTGGATGAGCGGGGTTCTCAATTGCCCCAGGATTAGTTGGGCAGAGGTCAATCATTATGAACCAGGGTGAACCCCACTAGAAAAGCAACGGTTCAGTTTTCTTGGGCGAGTTAAGTGGTTTTGATCAAATTTTGTGAAGCGCTTCTAAAACCTGACTCAACTTGGTTTTTGATCAAATCTGTGAAGCGCTTCTAAAACCTGACTCATTACTGGACTGGTGTACTCTATTGAACTATTGAATGTAAAAATATTGTATAAGATTCTGAATTTTGACCTTGATAATCAGCTTTTCAATTTCTACATAGTGTTATATGGATGTGGCGACTGTATTGAAGTTTGGAAAGTACTAATATTGGTATAAGAGCTCTGAACTCTTGACATTGAGAATCAGCTTTCTAATTATCTATTAGTATTACATGCAAAAATTCTGTATATTTTTGATGTGTTAATAAATCCAAACCAGTTTACTTGGTTGGTCCACCCTGCAACTTAGCTCCGAGCATTTTACGCAAAAAATTGGTTGGATGAACAATCCATTTATATATTACTGGAACCAGATTTTAGGGCTCGAAGAAAGTGAGAAATGTTATGGTTCTCTCTCCCCTGTATACATCTGGAATGGTGTCTGTTTGAAATTTACCCAGGTTTTCCAAGCTTAAATCGATAAAGTTGTCTAATTGAATACCAGCTTTTAAATTTTAAACTTTGTTCATGTTCTTTGTGCAAATCATACTGTATTAAATTCTAATGTGACATTAACATCATGATTTTTTCAGAGAAATGCTGCTTCTACTTACAACATATTGAAGAGGAAGGGAGGATTGTTGCTGCTGCACTTTCCCATATGGGTTTCTCAGAAGCCAGAGTAAACCCCAAAACACAAACACTGTTATCTTTGGGTTTCTATAAATCTGATCTAATTTTTTTTGTTGGCTCCATCCCTATTAGGTTAAAAGACTAGAAATCATATCATGATCAGCTGCCATTTTGTTTGTTTGACTCTTTACTTCTTAAACTTCGGAATGTGTTTGAACTTTATGAAGGTGATTATTGTACATTTACGGTATAATTTTCTTACTTTGACATGGTTCAGAAACAAATGGCTATTGTCCTAATTTATTGATCACTTTAAATTTGACTGTAACCCATTACTCAATTGGACGGATCCCCTCCCGAACTTGTGTCTAAAGAGCTTTTGTACTAGTTCTCTTTGGTATGTCTATTAAAGGATTAAGTCCACTGAAAGTGCAGGCCTTAGAGCATGTGGTAGCCTAGTAAAGTATAACTGAAGATGAGTAAAAAATATATTTGAAAAAGACAAAAAAAATAGACTTCCAAAAGCTATTATTTTTCAAAGAAAAGTATGACGGTAAACAAAAATATTAAAAAAATAGTTTAAATTTTTCAAACACTTTTAACTATTGATTTAGTTAAAAAAAGGTTTTCCACATAATAAAGTTGTCGTAGATGGCATCTAATTTTTTCTTCTCAAATTTAAAATAACTACCATTATCTTTATTTTAACTATAGAGAGCCTACACTAGATGCTCTTGGAACGTCAGCAGCATGGTAGGGAAGTGCCGAGCCATGATCATCTTATTTTTTATTTGTGAGCGATAGATAAAACAGTTTTTTTTTACGCAAAAGAGAAGGATGAATACTGCCTGAGAGCGAGGGGGGAGAGAGAATTACACTAAGCGTGGCCGCTTGGCCTACAAAATAACTGCTGCTAAAGAGTGAGCGCAGTGTTCCAACTACGATAACATACTCGAATCTAAAATCTAAAAAATAAAAATCTATTAAAGCGCTCGTATTCGGAGCAAGGGTAAGAGCTCCTCACTAAGATCTCTGCCCTCCTCTGAAAGCTCAAACGATCCTCTGGCAGTCAGACAAAGCAAAATCTCTGCAAACCTAAATGTCGAGCCGCCTCCAATCCTCTAAGCGTTGCGAGCGCCTCAGCCTCTTCAGCGTAGTGCTCTGGCCCGTTGTAACCTCCGCAGATAAAAAAGTTGAGTGATTTTTATAGTGAAACCTGACCCCAGGCTTATCCTGGGCGTTCCAGGAGGCACCACGTTGACAATATGTCTCCTCTCCTAGACTTGGTATTAGGTCTACTCTGCCTAATGGAGAGGTTTGGGTTTGAGGGAGTTTGGTAATGGTGCAGAGCTTTTTGCAGGATGCAGAATATTCTCGTTGTTTTAGCTTGTTGCTCGAATACGAGAGAGTTCCTACTGGTCTAGTAGCAAAAGAGTGGTGCTAAAGAGCTGCATAAGATGAAAAATTATAAACATGCCCATAATTTTGAAAACCTCTTGGAGAGTGATAGGAACCGATTCTGTGTAGC
Source organism: Kingdonia uniflora (assembly GCA_014058105.1). Classification (NCBI taxonomy): domain Eukaryota; kingdom Viridiplantae; phylum Streptophyta; class Magnoliopsida; order Ranunculales; family Circaeasteraceae; genus Kingdonia; species Kingdonia uniflora. The sequence continues at coordinate 179,126 of JACGCM010002784.1, forward strand.
TCCAGTTTTTGAAGTCGATCAAGAGGTCTGGCTCGAGCCAGATGTCGACGATCTTGGCAGAAGAATAAAACGTGGGTAGTAGTTTCCTCTGCCAGGCGCATCGGGGGCAGTTAGTATCCCAATCAAACGTGACCATGCCAAATGTTGAATTCGGTAGGGATACAATTCTGAAGGATTTTCCAAAGAAAGAGTTGGAGCCAAAGAATTTCAAATTTTTCTTCAGGGTTTTATAGAGGTGGGGGTTTAGGATGGGGTTGTTTGAGGGAGGGCGAAGAAATCTCCAGGTGAAGTGTCAGTCAAAAATTGTGAACAGACCGGACCGTAAGGATTCTGTTATTTTCCTTGTCCATCTTAGGACGTCTTTCGCAGATGTTTGCTGAGAGGGATTGGATGATAATGTCGGCAAGGTCAGGTGAAAGGTGGATTGGATGAGGTGCGTTTTCCAGTTCGGCTATTGGTCTAAATGAGGTCCGTAACTTGGTGACTTCTCTGACAGTGGGGACGGTGCAGCTGGTCTCCCGAATCTAATACTCGGGATCCATGGTTCGAATCAGATGTCGACGCTTTCTCCGTCTCCTATATGCCAGCGGAGCTCGGACCATATGTTGTTACGGGCTTTAAGAATACCTTTCCAGATCCAGGAGTCGGCAGGCTTGGGAAGGACCAGCATAACGGAGTCTTTGGGGGTATAACTTGCTTTCAGGTTTTTAGCCCATACCTTATCTGACTCTTTGATGACCCGCCAGAAGAGTTTGGCCATCAGGGCTTGATTATGGTTAAAAGCGGTGCGAATGCCAAGACCCCTAGACTGAGTGGGTTTGCAAATATTTTTCTATTTGATAAGGTGGGCCTTGGGTCTGCCCTCGTGATTTGACCCCTAAAGGAAACGCGCGTTCATAGAGTCAAGCTGTTTGCAAGTTTTGCGGGGTAGGGGGAAAAATGACATGAGGAAGGTTGGAATTGCTGAGTTAACAGCTTTAATAAGGGTAATGCGGCCAGCTTGGGAAATGAATTTTGCTTTCCAGCCCTCAATCCGCCTAGAAACCCTGGTGATAATATCCTGGAAGTTAAGGCTCTTGGCACGGTCGAAAGTAAGAGGAGCCCCGAGGTATTTGTCCCCAGATGAATCTCTCTTGATGTGCAGGATCCTCTGGAAGATCTTATGATGACGGTGATGCCCGTTCTTGCTGAAGAGGATGCAGGATTTGTCAAAATTAATCTCCTGACCTGGCACTTTGGTGAAGGTGTCCAGGGCTTGCTTGAGGGTGTCTAGCAGTCTTAATACCATGTAAAGTACCTTCTTTTTCTTTTTGGAGTAGTATTCTGGATAAGACTTCTAGGCAAATAAAGAATAGGGAAGGGGAGAGGGGGTCGCTTTGGCGAGTGCCCCGCCCAGGTTTCAGGAAGCCATAAGGAGAGCTGTCCAAGGTGAAAGAGAGCGCGGTGGTGGATATGCATTGGTGGACCCAGTTGCACCATTTATCACAGAAACCCATGGCACGCATCGTGTCCTCTAGGAAATCCCACTCCACGCGGTCGAAAGCTTTACTGAGGTCGAGCTTTATGGCCATGCAGTTCTTCTTCTCTTGTGCCATAATGATATTGTCGAAAATTTGTCAGCCAGGAATGAAGGCATTCTGGGATGGGGAGATAATCTTGTTGAGGAGGGGCCGGAGCCGCATGGCCAAAATCTTGGTGATGATCTTAAGCTTGTCGTTACAGAGGCTGATGGGTCTGAAGTGCTGTAGCTTCTCCGGTTGTTTGTGCTTGGGGATGAAGGTGACATTGGTATGGTTGAATTCGCCCAGCAGGTAACTGTTTTGAAAGAAAGCGATCGTGGCAAGGTGGAGGTCATGTTTAACCGTGTCCCAGGATTTCTTGTAGAAAAGAGGGGTGAAACCGTCTGGACCGGGTGATTTATGCGGGTTCATGGAGAAAAGGGCTTCTTTGACCTCTTCCATACTAGGGTCTCTCGTGAGCATTGCGTTGTCCTCTTCGGTAATGGAGGTATCGAGGATGTTAAGGTTTCCTACTTTGATTGGGGGTGTGACGGTGTGAAAAGTCTCTGAAGTGCTGGATGAAGGTATCACCGATGTCTTTTCTCCCCTACCCCCAAGAGCCGTCGGGGCGCCTGATCTTTCTGATGGTGTTAACACGTCTGCACCCAAGGGTAGACAGTGGAAGAATTTTGTATTCTGGTCGCCGTCCCGGAGCTACATTTAGCGCGATTTCTCACGCCATATGGATTCTTCTATGTCTAGAAGGTTATAGAGACGGCGTTGGAGGTTTTGTTCAATAGTGGTGTTGGCTTCGTTAGGTTGCTCTTTCTGGATGTTGGCGATCTGGTTACGGATGTTGAGAAGAGAGATCGGGTTGGCATTGAATTCCTCTTTGTTCCAGGCGGAAAACTCCTTTTTAGTATGTCTGAGTTTGTTACATAACCGAAGCGGCCGAGATCCCGGCTGGTCTTTTGCCCAAGCTTGGTTGATGATCTCTTGGTAGCAAGCGTACTTGGTCCAGGCGGAGAGGAAGTGGAATTGCTTGGGCAAATCGATTCTCTTCGGTTCAGTGTTGAGGACGATGGGTCAGTGGTCCGAGCCGATGATAGGGAGGTTGTGCAGGGTGGCGTCAGGGAAGCAGGAGCTCCATTGTGCGGAGTTGTGGGCTCTATCAAGCCGTTGATTAATGAGCTCTCTACCTTTCCTCTTGTTCGACCAGGTAAACGGGACCCCCGAACAGTCGAGATCAATCAGTTCGGAATCAAAAAGAAAGTCGTTAAAAGGATTGGGAGCTGTCGGGTCAAAAAGGATTTTGCCGAATTTCTCGTTCTGATTAGATATACTATTAAGGTCGCCCAAGACCAGCCAAGGGACCTTGACATTGGGGGCCATGACACTAATTGCGTTCCAGTAATTTAGTTTGTTCTGTTGCTCAGGGGGACCGTAGGTGAAGGAGCAAAGCCAGTGTGTAGGATCACTGTCAGGAGGTTGGTTGGGTGTGGGGGAGAAGATGAGGGCATCGATCCCCCTCGGGGATGAGGATAGAATGGTGAGGTTGATGTTGTCGTGCCAGGCAAGCCAGAGGCCACCTCCGTGGGTGAGGGTTGCGTTAACCGAATGGGAGTGGGAGAAACCTAAGCTGGCCAGGTTTCGGAAAGAGTCTGTGTTGGCGGCTTTTGTCTCTGAGAGGAAAATAATATCAAGGTGGAACTTGTTGTTGTGTGCCCTGAGTTCTCTAGGGTGGACGACTTACTTATCCCCCTACATTTCCAAGAGAGAATAATCATTGGTAACCGAGGGCCGGTGTCGGGCCCGCTTTCGATGAGATTCTGAGAGGCGATGTAAAAGAAAGAGACTTGTTAATATGACTCTTGAGTTTGGGATCTCTGCTATGAGAGCGTGAGTGCCTCGGAGCGCCAATCGTAAAATAGGATGATCGGGTTTTTTGTGAAGTAGACTGCTTTTTTCTAGTTTTCTCAGGTTTAGGAGGGGCGACAAGTAGGTTGCGGGCTTTAGCGATGATTTGTCTCTTCTTGATGTTGGGTAAATGATCACCATTCCTACCTGTGTTCGTTCGTCGGTTGTCGAGAGAGTATGCTTGTCTCAGCCGTCTAGAAAGTTCTTGCTTATAAAGTGTTGGACTGAATGCCAGAGTATCTAGTGTGGGTAAGTGTGGTGTGGGGTTTCCAGAGTTACGGGTGTGTGCGTGGTGTGTGAATTGTAAACCAGTGGCTACGAAAAGTACAATTAATTGTGTTAGGCTGTGCATAAGTATGAGCATGCATTTGTGACTTTGGAAGTTTAGTGTAGTAATGTGCATGCCTGTGCTCTGTGAATTTTTTCATACGCCATCGTTCAAAAGAATATCCCAAGTGGAAATGAGAGAGAGATAGCTTTGCATGCATATTCAAACCGAAAGAAATGTGCGTGTGTGCTGAAGGTGAGTAAACCCAAATCTTAGAGGGTCGGCTTGTATCGTCTGAATCTGCGTCCTCCGGTGAAGTCTGTCTTCTTCTCTTTCGAGTGTTATATGCTTGTTCAGGTGATTCAGTTGAGCTTTCGATGAGCAGCGGCGAGTTTTTTGTGGATTTCAGTCTCGGCGTGTGACTGTTACGGGTGGTCTTTAGACAGTTTTCGTAGTCGAAGATGTCTCCACTTGTCGGTGTGATCAAACCGGAGCTGCCTTCGGATGAGAGCTCAATAGTCGGAGATATGTCCTGAGGGTTGGGCACCCGGTGAGAACCAAGGTGAGTACCCGAATCTTTCTGAGTATTCTCGGGCATGGGGTGGGTCAGGAGGAAGGTTTTGGTGGAGGACTTAATTGGTTTGGGTTTTAATATTTTGCCTGTTGGTTTCGGATATGGGCTTTGCTGCTGGCCCGAACAGATGGCTTGGTTACATTTGTTTGTGATTCAATTCTGGGTTCGGTTTGGGCCGCAATTGTTTGGTGATGTGGGTCTTTTATGATAAGTGGGCTTGGGCCATGGTGGGTTATATAATCAAAATCAATTTGCCGGGCTTGTAGGGGTGAGACCACCTGCTGTCCATAATCTATAAATGCCTTGTTAAAAAGATTTGATAAAAGGGGCTTTGTTTGGTCGGGTGGAGAGTTTAGGTCCCATTTGAAAAGATGGGTGGGACTCGAGAGGTATGGGTGATTTTGGGTAAGAGGAGCCAACGGCTCACTGCCACGTTTGGAGACAAAGGAGATTGATTGAAAGGGTGATAACTGATTAGGTGGCTCATAAATGCCATAAACATTTAATGACTCAATGTTGTTCCCCAAATTTACCGTTCTGACTCCCTCGATTCCCGAGAGCTGTGTACGTTGCATGCAAACCCTAGCTTCCAATGCTAGCTTAACTCCGGCGTGTGGATCGTCGATGGGGGCTATGAAGACTTTCTCCGGAGCGGGTTCATATCCGAGGTGCCGAGAGTCAAAGTTTGAGGTGGGCAGCAGTCCGGTCGGGGGTGGAAGACCGGGGTAAAGGTTGTGTGTTGCTTTTTGTTGATGAGACCATTTGGAGAGCTGTTGCATGGCTGTTTGTAGGAGGGACCCAACCTTGTACTGACTGGCTTCTTCTCTTTGCTGCTGTCCTCTGGTCTGTTTAGATGTCGAGGAGCTCAAGGTTTCAAGCCAGGCCTGGTTGTTGAGTAGGCTTGGATGGGCTTGTTGAGATAATAGTTTTGCCAAGACCCTAGTAGGGTTTACTTGGATATTTTAACCGTAAGGAAAAACAATGGGTTCGTCGTTGCCCTGCCGAGCACGGTCTAGCCTGAGTCGGATAACTTTTTCGCAGTTTGCGAGGGTATGAGAAATCAGTCCACAAAGGAGGCAGTATCCTTCAAGCCGTTCGTATCTAATGGTCAGGGTTGCTGTGCCGTAGCTCCCAGGTCTTTGAACCGGGATGGAGGTGATCAAGGTCTTGTTCGTGAACAAGTTAACCAGAATTCTAACAAAGCTATTGCGCAGCGGTTCCGTATCTCGTTTCCTAAAGTCGTCTTTGACGTGCTCTCCAATTTTGTTCCCTATCATTTTAAGGGTATTAATATCGTGCATGCAGCAAGGTAAACCGACCACTTGCACCCTGTAGAGGTAGTGACTAAAGTTCATCTCCGAGGGGTGAAGAAGAAGGTTATAGGGCTGTTGTAGTGTTGAGAAACCAAACACGTTCGCCGGAGGCGAGGAGAGGATAGTTTGGTAATCAAGTCGGTTGCTAAAGTTTGCCGTGAAAATTTGAGATTCTTTTTCATACGAGATAGGAGGTATATTACGGATCAACTTTGCCCATTCACGTTTGACTCCTTCGTATACATCGTTTTCTTTAAGGTTGGTCGAGAGTGATCGAAACGCCACGGAAAATTGCCACCGTTTTTGGAGGTTAGCTCGCCGAGTGGGATCGAGCTCGACGATCAGATTAGGGTTATGAGTAGTGCAAAGCTGCATTAGGTCGACCAGATCGCTGTCTCCTTGCTGGGTGGGGCTATGCTGGCTTGACGTATACGACATAACGAGGAGAGAAGTGGTTAGAAACAACAAGTTCATAAGGAGGGTATGGTGATTTTACGTAAGCTGCATGGAGAGTATGAAGGTTGGATAGGGTTTTGAGGGGTAGGTAAACCTGGGTGTGTGGAAAGAGGAGTGAAGAGCAAGGAGGAGAGTAAGGGGTGGACCCGTGATGGGGGAGAGTGGGGGCTAGAGGGGAGATGGATACAGGAGAGCTGGAGAGCTGAAGAGCTAAAGATGCAGGGAAGATGCCCCAGAATAAAACGTTTAAGCGCAAACTGATTGAGAAAGTACTTCATACTCAGTTTATATTAATGGAGCAGCGGAAAGGTTCATAGATAAGAGCACCCACAACAGCTAGGTACACCCTGACGTGGCAGGGTGAATTCCCAAATCCACCCTCTTTTCCACCCCAAATCCTTCCTAGCAGCTAGGTGAATTCCTGACGTGGCAACTCAAAAATCCATCCAAGGGTGGATTTGGGTATAAAATCCACCCTAAGGGTGGATTGAGAGCCGCGCGGTTCTGAAGTGCGCTGCATACATAGCGCACGGTTCAGAAGTGCGCGGCAACACTTCAAGCTTAAGATGATGACGCGTGTCCCAAGATCAATGCTTTCTTTTAAGCGCAGTTCTGAAGTGCGCTGGGCTTCAACGACTAAGATTTAACCACGTGGACGGCTGAGATTTAAAGATTTCTAAACGGCTAGTTTTTGCCGCGCGGTTTAGATGTGTGCAGCATAAGCTTGCATAAAAAATATTTTTGGTTCTCCATTATTTCACCTGAGTTTTTCACTGATCAAACTTCTTCAACAAGATGCTAAACGGCTATAAACGGTTAGTTTTTTTCTCTATTTATAACCCCCATTTATCTCCTACTCTCTTCTACAATCAACTCATTCATCTTATATCTCAAAACTCAACCTTCTTCATTTCTTATCATTGATGACCTGCTCAGGCCTGAGACATCACTCTCATCTTCGGAGTTATCGTCCTCATCATCGTTCAGTGATGAATAACTATTTCGACGTCAAATTGAGCTGTTGCACGAGTATGGAAAGATGATGATTGAGATGGGAGAAGCAGAAGAAAAAAAGCAAGAGGCGAGATCATCACGGAGGCGGGGAGGTAGTAAAAGGGGACGGATTGACAAACGGAAAAGCCGTGAGCATAAATTGGGGGAGGATAACCTTAACCGGGATTACTTCGGTGACAACCCAAGATTCAAATGTATCTCATTTCGTCATCGATTCCGTATGAGCGATGGTGTGTATCATCGTATTTATCATCAAATACTTTCTTCGAACCCCTATTTTATTTAAAGAGAAAATGCCGCCAAGATTATGGGCTTATCCTCGCACCAAAAGATAACGTGCGCACTTCGCATGTTATCTTACGGTACGAGCGCAGACGCCCAAGAAGAATACTTTCAGATTGGGGAGTCTACGACTACTTTGTGCTTGAAAGAATTTTGTAAAACTATTATAATACAATTTAAAGCTCAATACCTTAGATCTCCCAATAAAGATGATACATTACACTTGTAAGAAGTGAATGGATCGCGAGGCTTTTCGGGGATGTTAGGTAGTTTAGATTGTATGCATTGGAAATGGAAGAATTGTCCTACCGGGTGGGCAGGAGAATATACCTGGTATAAGAAAATCCTGACGGTGATTTTAGAAGCGGTTGCATCCCAAAATCTTTGGATATGACACACATTCTTTGGGGTGCCCGGTTCTAACAACGACGTGAACATCTTGCATCAAGGGTGGCTTTTTAACAACTTGTCTAATGGAGTTGCGCCGCCATGCAATTTTAATATAGGCACGGTACCGCACACTATGGGGTATTACTTAGCGGATGGAGTCTATCCAAGATGGCAAACACTTGTTCAAACCATAAGAAATCCGTCCAACAATGCCGAAAGACATTTTTCGAAGATGCAAGAATCATGCCGGAAAGACGTAGAACGTGCTTTTGGGGTATTACAAGCTTGGTTTCAAATATTGGCAAACGGTGTGCGATTTTGGAAACCTAGTGATCTAGGAAATGTTATGTATGCATGTATAATATTGCACAATATGATCGTGGAAGATGAACGTCATACTTACATCCGGCAAATAGAAATTGATCCCGAGTTTAGAATAGCCATGGATAATTGGAAGGAAGACTTAAATCCAAGACACGCGATCAACACTATGGTTCGTAAAATTAGAAATGAAGGAGCTCATTTCCAATTACGAGATGAACTTGTCGCGCATTTGTGGAGTCGAAAAAGGGCAGAGTAATTGTAGTCTTCATCATAGTTTAGATTGTATTTTCTAAAGTAATATATTTTTTTTCAAGTTTAATGTTGAAGTTGTAATGTTTTTTGTTTCCAAGTTTTCATCATTTCCAAATACGAACCATTAATAATAATTTTATTGAAATTATGAAATTATATAGATCTTAATAATTACTATTAATGCTAAGGATTACATCATTCTTCATCACTAGAAACGTCGTCATCACTTGAACACTGCTCATTCAACTTCTTCGAATATTCTTTAATCTGCTTCTTTATCCAACGCTTTTGTGTCGGTTGTAGGTTACCAAGGTCTGTTGACATCACCTTTTACATATGCGACTCGTTGAAGTTTTTTTTTCGATTTAGCTCCGCTTCACGCCTCCTTTGAAACTCTGCCTTTTTCATCAACTTTCGTTCTTCTTGACATCTAGCTTTAGCTTCATTTTCCTTTTTCTTCTGCTCGTCTCTCATTTTCCCCTAAAAAACTATACTTGACTTTGTCGCTTCTTTTACCTTGTATTTTTTTTGCCGTCCGGTCGTACATCCCCACAAGAATATAGTGGTGCATCCACGTCGATAGAATTATCCGGAATTGTGATATTTTGAGTGCCGGATGTAGGTGTTTTAGAATCGTTATTGGTGGAGTTACCCGGGCTATCGTTAAAATTTGACTTCCTAGCAACGTTGCGGGCAGGATGGTCGATGTGATGAATTTGTGACCATTTTGGGCAAGTTTTCAAAACTTTGTACGCTTCCCAAGTTTAAATGGTTTGCCTTGGGTTTGATAAAATGTATCGTTTGCCATACGTTCCTAGAAATCAAGTTAGAAAATCTTTTAGAGTATGATTCACCTTTAAACATTAATGAAATGAGAAAAATAAATGAAATACTTACTAAGTCATCCGTTCCAATACCGGTATGATGTCGGCTCTTAAGGTTTTGAATGATACCTTTAAAAATTGAACATTTCTTATTGAGCCGCCCCTTATATGCACAATTGACATTGTTGTAAGATCGCCACATCGATTTGTCAACATAGAAATAGTTGAATTGATCACGCACCTTGAACCAAAATGTAGCGGCTTTTTGGTTGTTCGTGGTAGCGAGGTTTTGAGACAGTTGGGACCAAGCGCATGCAAGATTCACGAAGTCATCGGACGACCAATTCTTGGAGTTGGAGTATTGTTCTTTGTCGTCATGAACATCCTCCAAAGCCTCAAGTACATCCTCAACTATAATAGGTGTCGATGCCGTATTTCTTTTAGACTTTGCCTTCCCGCGCGTATTACTTCTCGTGAGAATCGGATTGAGTTCCTCAGCCTGAGCTACATCCTCAACTATAATAGGTGTCAATGCTATTTTTCTTGTAGACTTTGCCTTCCCATGAGTCCACGTATTACTTCTCGTGAGAGTCGGATTGAGTTCCTTGGTGATGACCGGAGATGCAACCGGCGATGTATTAAGATTTAAATAATTTAAACCTCATTTACTTGCATCGGCGTGGTACTCGAACTTCCACCGACGAAACAAGTTTGAGATGAATAATATGGATTTTCCGGTTGTGGGTACGAGCCCGTATACCCATCAAATTGAGTGTAATATCCTTGGTTTGGGTAATAAGGGTAATATCCCTGGGTTTGAAATTGAGATTGATTGTCGGGTGGCGGAAATAGTTGGCGAACATGGTGATTCTGACCTTGTGAAGTGTTAGGCATTTGGGACGGATCAAATGTGCCGATTTGATGAGGAAAGACGTTTCCTTGTTGGCTCGTATTGGAAGATTGAGAGTGGTTTTGAGAATTATATTGGGTGCTTGAGGAAGACATAGTGATTTTGAGGAGAGGGGTAAGGAGAGAGGATAGTGTAGAAGATTAGAAGGGAGGAGAGTGTAGGAGATGAATGATATTTATAGATGAAAAAAACTAGTCGTTAATATAGCCGTTATTATAGCCGTTGAGTAACATGGACAACAAGTTTCAAAAAATAAATATAGCCGTTGAGTAACTTGTGCAACAAGTTTCGACGACAAAATATATAGCCGTTAATATGTCCGTTGAGTAACTTATACAACAAGTTTCCAAAAATATAATTATCAAAATAAAAAATATATTAATACTCCGAATAAAACATAGTTTAAACAATATTAATACATAACATAGTTTAAACAAAATATAAATAAAAGTTCTAAATAAAACATAGCCTAATTGGGACGACCTCTCTTAGTTTGGCGGGCACTTCTGCCACGTGTGAGACTCTCGTCATAGGTACATTGCACAACCGGCTTTATCTGGTAGGAAATAAACATCTCAGCTAGTCTATCGGAGGTCTCTCGGATGATCTCATCCCTCTGCCTCAGCTGTTCTTCTAACTCGGTTGTACGATTAATGTATTGCTTCGAGTCTTCATATGCCGCATACCGTAATCCTTGGTTTTGATGCCACAACTCATCCGTACCATATGCAGGTGGACACGGGTATGGTACCTGCATCACCGGGATTGGTATCCGTCTACGTTGATCGTTCGGTCCCGCCACATCCATGAACCATCCCATATCACGTGGATCGTCGGTCTCCTGAACACCATAGTCTTGCACCTGTGAAGACGAAGCTAAACTCGACGTAGGTGGCAAGATTAAATCGGGCCTCACTTGATCACGCCCGACCGACCAAATATTTCTCGTCCTCTTTACTAAAGTGCAACCGATCTTGGGATTTGGATGAACGAGACGCTAATATGTCATGTAATCTACTGAGGGAACAAGATAATCGCGACCATCGTAGAAGTCCACATCCTTCAGACTCTGATATAACTCTTGATCGTACCTTGGAAATTCCATAATCTCCTGAGGCGGGTCATAGGGCACACTATCAAGCCCGGTTATCTGACGCATACACCGGTTTCCTAAATACCAAAGCGTACCATGGCCGTATGGGACTGACACCAATGGAACCCTCTGGGTGCTCAGCGTTGAAGCAACTCTTACCTCTGGACGTCTCAATTTTGTAGACCTGTGCCATGGTTGCCAATCTATGGTTGTTCTGTCCTTCCATTCAATCATATCTCTGATCACATCAAAAGAGTGATAGATTTCATCCCCGGTACTCGCCCTTTCATCTCTCCACCCAGAAATACGAGGATAAATATGGTTAAAGTTTGGTACCTTAACTAGATACATTCCAACCCGGCAGTACTCGAAGAACAAGTACTCCAACACCGCATAAAATCCGGTGATCGATTTCTTCACCTTCTCGGGCCTTTGAGACTTCATCAAGCCCCCGATACAAAGCCGCCATAATCGGCGTACCCCAGTCAAAACCCGACGCACCAAGAATATCTTAGTCTGTCAAGGCTGCCAGATAACCCGCCCGAAGGGATGTGGCACCATTTGAGAAGAACAGATTACCCATCATATAGGCAATAAATGCCCGTGCATACACGATATCCATTTCTAAGTCCTAATTGTGGAGATTTGGATTCAAAGGCTCTTGCCATTTTTTTAAATAGGTGAGAGTGATGTTATCGTACCTCATGTCAGAGCTTGTGATTCCCGGGAACATATTTGCTGCTTCCTCTAACTTGGAGTACCTCTCGTCGTACAGGAGTTCGCGACCCCTACCAAAAGATATGCCCGTTAGCATGACGAAGTCTAACGGTATGAAACCCAGTTCTCCGCAAGGGAAGTGAAAGGTATGGGTGGAAGGCCACCACCGCTCCACGAGAGCATGAATGTGACGGTTATCTGAGTTTCCCGCATTTATCGAGCAAAAGTCCGTAAAATCCATACCGTCGGCCAACTTCTTCAACGTCGAGTACACGACAATCCATCGGTACCACTTCAGTACCTTATTCAATGACCCCCTACATTGTAATTCATCTCGGTTCTGACAAAAAAAACACATTAACACGTTAGAAGTTCATTCGGGCATTTCATCGAACACATTGCAATATACGTTAATAACACATGAAATTTACATAAAACTTACCGCTATTTCCTTCGACCCAGCAGAAATATGGACCCAGCCATCCGTGTGGGATCGTTGTCCGACGTCAATTGTAACGGCCAATTATTTGTGATGTCGGCATTCCCCCTTCGTTTTACTTCCGCGTTAGAGTTACGTGTAGTTTTGGAAGCATTTTTCCTCGGTCGCGAACTAGAAGAACCCGACATTTTGAAGTGATTAAATGAAGAAATGGGTTGGGTTGGGAAACTTGTAGAGTAAGGTTGGGTATGCCAAGTTAATGCCTTGGATATGTTGGATATGCCAAGTTTAATGCCAATGCAAAGGCTTATAAGAATAAGACTTAACCAATTAAAAGAGGAATAAGCTTAAAGACTCAGGGTGATGCCGCGCGGTTCTGAACCGTGATAATTGATATTGATACGGAGTAAATCCGTGATAATTTTTTTGCCACGGAGTTTGTCTGTGGTTATCTAATTTATATTGATACGGAGTAAATCGGTGTCAATTTTTTTACCACGGATAATATCTGTAGTATAATTAGGATATTTACCACTGCTTGAGTCCATGGTAATTTAATTTTTATTTGTTTTAAAAAAAATAAAAAAAAGAAGCTAAAACCTACACAATTCAAAAAAATAAATTGCACCTGTTATATACACATATATAAATGAAAACACACAATTTAATTACTTGTTTCATTTATAAATATTAGCCCAAAAAATCTAGGTACACTGGTTACAAGCTATATACATGTTCCCTATAATAAATCCAAAAGGACCATAGATTGAGAAACAAAAAATGGAAGCGCAGTGGCTTCAAAAGCAAATGATTAATATAGCGGTGTTCAAGCCATAACCTCAAAAGTAGTAATGGATCCAAGAATAGGGAGCGCCATTAATCCATTATAAAAGCTTTCAAAAAGATGAGAAACATCTTGCAAGAAAATTAACATAACAAATAAATTATAAAGGTCAAACCCCTTTGAACTTTTAGTTGTTAAATGGATAACAAGAGGAATCCAAAAAATGTACAAGAGTTTATAAGAACATTTATCTAATAGGCAAAACGCAGAAGAATCCTCGGGTACTTGATCTTCATGCTAAACGTTCGTCAAAGAAAACCCCACGTTGAGCAAAGACCGGAGAATTTTCCTCAAAAATTATATTAACAATAACCTCATATTCTGCCTCCTCGCTTTCCTGGAGACCAGGAAGTACTAATGCCCTCCCAGTGGTAACAATATGCTCATGGAAGTTCAGGAAATGAACAGCTGCCTCTTCTCGCAAAAGAGGTATAAAAATCTACAATATAAAGCATGTGGGTACTAATATTAGTATTATATGTGCATAATGAAAAGCAACAAATTAGAGATTTGTTTTGTTGAAAACATTAATTGTTTAGGTTTGTGGAATTATCAATAATTTTCGTAAAAAAATTACAGATTTTATCATTGATGAATGAATTTGTTTTTTTTCAAAAAAGAAGGGAAAAACTTAAAAAATAATCCATACCAGTGATCTTTCAGTAGATGTTGTAGCGCATCCAGATGATCTAAGAGAAGCTACCATGTCTTTCAAATTCTTAAACCTAACATCATTTTCAGCCTTGTATTGGGAAAAGCGGTTCTCCAAATCAATATAGGATTCCTTATCCTCCGTAATGTGTGCCCTTAATAACTCGGTACTTTGTATAAACTTTTTAGTTACATCCGGACCCATAAAATTCACACACCCTTTTTCACAGGACAAAATACTTGAGCTAAAGGATCATGGTCAACATCAAGATACTTAGACTGTGAATTCCTCGTGATAATATCTTTTACTGCAATCTGCAAATAGATAATTATACTAAAATTATCAATTAAAGCGATATCAATTATACTAAAATTATCAATTAAACCAGTTACAAGGCAATGAGCGAGATTTAAGAGCAAACTACGGGTATCATCTAAATTAGTTGATAGTTGATTTTCATAATTAACATATGCATATGCAATGAAATAATCAGCGCTATATGTTTCTTAAAGAATTTCTAGTGTGAGTAAAGCTATAAGTACGTTCTTCTTAATATGATTGCATAAAATAAAATCAGCGGTATCTTTTGTCTATTCCTTGAACTCCCACACCACAAACATCCTAATGTTGTCAAACATTGCCATCAAATAGCAAGAGTTTATTGGGCATCAACAACACCTTAAATATATGGAACACACAACCCTTCATCAAGTATGTCAATTCAAATAGTAGAAAAGAGTTAGTTATTCATTTTGCTTAATTAAAGTTTAGGGTTCTTATTCATTTGGAATCTATAATACAGAGTCTTTCAAGTGATTTTATATAGAGAGAGGTCTGAGATGTACAAATGCATCTTATTTGTTACCTCTAAAAGTGCCAATGATCTCATATTGAGGTAGCTATTCTCTATCCTAAAGTTAAAGTATGGTGGCATAGTTACCGAGTTTTTCTAAGTTCTTATATAGGCCTTGGGAGTTTTATAGGCCACTGTCACTATTTCAGAAGCAAATAATTTAGCATTTACTTTAATTGTTAAAAGGATATCAGTAGTTCTTAAAAAATAAAAAAAAGGTTTCAATCAGTTCCAAACCCACTGAAAATGCGCCATCAGAAATTTACCAAGTTTGCGACAAATATCCGATAAGATTTACTTCCTGCAGTTCCAGAGTATAGCTAGTCCTTTTCTTCTATATACATTACCACTATTCCTAACTCTGCTTTTCCATCCTTCTTTAATCCTTAGCCATCAGTTTTGGCTACCACTACCCCGTCTACCTCTAGCTCTTTTTAGAAGCTCTAATTGGTTCCAATGTGGTTCCACTGTGATTCTAACAGAATCTAAAATGTTCATAACCTATTCTTGTTTTTAAATACCTTAACCCTTTTAAACTCCTAGCAGAAGCTAGCACCTCTAGCCCTTTTTAACGTATGCAAGTTCGTTCTTTTAGCCTTAACCCACACTTATAGTTGTAGTTGTTGTTGCTACGCTACAACTACAACTAGTGCTAACCCTTAAAGCTAAGGTGGAAAGGCGCCCTTCAGCCATTACCCAAGATCAACTCTCTTTTGTTTTCAATAACTCTAAAGCCATTGAACCAATGATTAGGATCCTTCCAAACTATGCTTCTTCTTAATTTAAACGGCCTCCAAATGAAAAGAACACACTCACTTCTATTAGGAAAAGACCAAGACATTACTTTTCCATTATCTTTTCCTAATAGAAGAGCCCTAGAGGTTTGAAACTTCTCACTAGGATCCTTGCCATAACTACTGACTCGCCTTTGGCCTAACTCAAGGATCCTACCTAGGATCCTTCTAGTTGTAAGAAAGCTTAGAAAGCTACATCCGTTTATCCTTTCTTTCTTGTTGCTAGGATCCTTATGATAACTTTAGCAACCCTTTCTTTGTGTTTTCAATAGCCCTAAAAGAAAAGAAAAGAAAAGAATCCTTCTCTTTTTTTTAAACTCCTTCTAAAATACAGCTGCAAAACACGCACACACCTCTTTTCCTTTTAAAAAGAGCGGCCTACAACACACCCACACTATCTTAAGGGTCCTACCTATTTTCTCTTGTGCGCTTCATAAACTACAACTACCGGCTACCTCCTTTCTGACACTTTCTATCTAGCTCTAACGTTACGTACCACATTCGAAGCCTAGCGTGGCGGATGGGGAGACTCGCTGTGTCAATTCTCCGGATCTTTCTAGTGCGGAAGAAGACCTGCCTGAGATGGGGGAGCTTTTCTTTTTGTGTACGCAAGTCCAACAAAAGACTAATACCTCGCCCTGTAACAAGAGAAACATCCTCCAACTTTTCTTTTACGGACGGTAATCAATAATTTCAGACCAACACTGTCTGAATGCATGTCATAGGCCTGGGTTTAGTCTTTTGCAAGAATCCTTAGTCTTTTGAAAGCTTTCTTCTACTGGGGAACTGAAGTACTTCCATTAGAAAAAGTGTTGGGCTAACATAAAAGATGCATTTTGGCTAATTTTTTTTAATACCTGTCGCAGATGGAACGCGAAAAGCAGCAAAAAGAACTCATCGCTCTTATTCATCTAACTCACTCTTTTTTTACGAAAGAAAATCGATCCAGGAACACACACCTAAGTACTCAAAATGGACTTGCAATACTATATCTATAGAGCCGCTCCGAAAAAAAAGGACGTGCAGCAGGACTCAAGACAGAGCCTTAGACACCCCGGGGGTTTTTTTAAGAAAGAAAAGACAAGATCCTATATAGGCTAGGAGTTATGGTATTTTAAAAAGCAAGCGAGAGCATTCCAGGGTGGGGCTCTAAAGCGATAGATAAGAAGTTTACATCACTTTTTAGAGAGCATCAACGAATCCTTGAGTGAAGCGGGAGCAAGGATCCTTCGTCAACTTGAGGTTCCCATCGGTGGTCTATTAGTCTATAGTCTTTTGAAAGCTTTCTACTATCGCAATTCTTTAAAACGGTAATGATCTAGTTTAAAACAGCGTTTTGAAGGTAAAGCAGCAAAGCAAGACAAGGTTAGCGCTTATCAATTGCTACGCTAGCCATTAGAAAGCTAACCCTTATGCATTATGCGTTTAAAATAATGGCTTTCTAACCACTGGAAAACACCTCCAAAACACACTAATGCCTCTAAACTACTCTTTAATACTTGAAAGGCTAATGGCTTTCACCACTTGAAAAAAAAACAGCAACTAGTAACCCTTATTATGCCTGTGGTTTTTCCTTTGCTTTTCCTTTGTCTTTAATTCTTCTTTTAACGTACGCAAGTCGCACTTCAGCGACTTAGGAAAAGAGCGCTTAGATCTTCCTATGTCAGATTGTAGAGAGCCTTTTAATGATGCACTTACACTTAGCTTACTAATTGTATAAAGTTGTTTAGTTTATGGCTACTTTTATTAAGTTGCATTTGACATCATTTTTGGTCATCAGGGACTGGTATAATCTCGAGAGATCAAAGCGAGTGAAAGCATTTTGATGTGACGAGTACGATGAATGCATTGAAAAAGCAAAAGCTTTTGCTAATATTCTTAATAAGAAAGTCGCAAAATATGCTTGTAGAGAAGATGCAATTCTTCATGCCTTCAAAATTGAAAGTGCTCAAAATGGTAAAGGACATGAAGAATTTTGCTCCAAAATTAGTACTTCAGATGACATAAAAAATGATCCATAGAATATGTCTCGTCCTTCCAAAATACACGAGTATATAGCTGGGGAAGTCAATATTTCTAAGGGGAACTTGAAAAAGAGACTAAAAACCCCTAATGATTAAGAGGATGATAGGTCTGAAGGGAGTAAGTGAATGAGAGGTCTTGAAGGTCTAGGCATAGGTTCACTGTCGAAAAGGAAAGAAAATATAATGTTGTCACATGAGCCAGTTCAATTAGACAATGCTCATTGATGGAGTTGAGTTTAGGCAATGGTTTGCCTAATGGTGGTTTCAGACACAGCAGTGGGGATACTTATATATCTCTGAAAAAAAGACCATCTCAAGCTGCACATGCTCATGAAATTCTGAAGAAAAAACATCATCGCCCTTAACTGAGACAGGTTTTGGAGAGTTCAGTTATGGTGTCTGTTCCTATTTTTTTCGACGGGGATGCATGCTCGAATCAGTTTCCTCTTCAGGGAGTATTGGAATCTATTGACTCGAGAAAGAAAAACATTGCAGCTGTTATTAGTAATAATTCGGATTCTACTGGGGATTCATATGAGAAAGAGAACTCGATAAATGCTTCTGATCACACTGGTGATTTAGAAGTTGATGTTGCAGATGTTCATCTTGAAATGAAGAATGATGAACTTTCCCGAAAATCTGAACTCCGTTAGAACTGCCGTTCTGACGGCTTGTTTGATATGCCATTCGTCGAGGAAGAAAAATAGACTGAAGGTTTTTTTGTACTATCATCTTCTACATCTAAAAGGCTGAAATGTGGTGTCCTCAGAAGGCAATATAGTACATATAGAGGTGAGTCTATATCCTTGAGCAATGAACCACCACACGACTCCGGTGGTTCCACCAGCTTTGTTGTTCCTGTTAATGAATATGAAGCGGTAGATAGAAGTATTTCAAAGTGGTGGCTGAAGGGGAAAAGGAACTCAAGAATCCTTGGTAAATAAAATGGGAAAGGTCCAGCCAGAATCATGGAGATCATCATTAGATTCCAAAGACATATTTTGGTCAGAAAATCGTGTGAAACTGAAAAAATTTGAAAGAATTGAAGAACAAAGAAATGGCTTTCGTCATTGGAGGGATTCAATTTCACTCTCAGAAACCCTGAGATTGGAGCCTAATTATTTGTACAGTGGGCCTCACCACCGCCGGCCTCATTTCAAAAATTACTCCAGTTTTTAGATTTCAGAAAGTCAAACGCACCAGTTAAAAAACAAGCACTAGAAAGTCAAATGCAAGACCAAACACTAGAAAGTAAAATCCAAGCCTTTTTTTTAGTGTGGATTGAATCCAAGAAGAAGAAAGCAAAACGCACCAGTTTTAAAACAGTCAGAGGAGTAGTTAAAAACAATTGGCTTACTCCATTATTCATACTTAAATAATGCTAATTGTAGTAAATTACAAGTTTCTTTAATGGCTCCTTCTTACTATTTCTGATTTGTATTTTTCACTTACTAATTGACAAATAATCAACATAACTTGGGGGGATTTGGAGTTCGTTCTCTTTAGAACAATTTGTTGAGGAAGGAGGTGCATTGGGCCAACGTCATCTTTGTAGATGAAGAATCCGATGAAGCTGATTGGCCTATTGATGATATCAAGCTTCACATAGAGATTTACAGTGGAAGTGGTCGAATATTTACAAAACAGATAAGTTCCAATTAGGGTAACTTATCGAATAATCTGTCATTTCAAGCAATTCTCATTGGACTCCAATTCTGCAAGCAATTTTCAGGCCAGCCTTTAAAGGTGGAAGTAGACTCTTAAATAGTTGTTAAATGGTATAACAAGTCTAGGATAGTATCTACTGGGTTCAGTAGGAAGGAATCACTGTAGTGGGATCTTTTCTAAATATCAGAGTAGGGCATGTTTTTTAGAGAATGTAACAATATTCTAGATGGGTTGGCAAAAGAAGGCAGTCAACAAATTTTTAAACTATATTGGGTGGTTAGTAGCCTACCTTGGAAGGTAAGAGCATCCTATTTTTGTAGATAAAATGGGGATTGTGGGTATAAGGAAGTGACTGTATTATTTTGCTTAGGGGTTCAAGCTTATATCCTCATCTTGTATCTTTTTTTTCACAACAATAAATATCACTCCACCAAAAAAAAAAAATTGTTGTGAAGATTTGTATTTTTTGTTAATTGAAAGGAGTTAAAAAATTAAAATCCAACTGAAACTCTTGAGTGTGAATAGACATTTTACCACTTTTTCCTCAACGAATGCCGTGGGGAAGGTTCCATCACTGCGAGTATGACCAGTTAAGAAGGAATCTGACCTAGTAATAGTTAGATCCACTTCCATCTATTAAGAACAAGTAGAAGACAACTCAAAGTCACCATCAATCATATATAAAGAAATAGGAAAATTCAAAACTTATAAAATAAGCTTACCATTTCATCAGCCACTCTGAATACCCCCTTTCTCCTTGTCGTATGAGGGGTTAACATATTTGACCTATTTATCTTGTTCCTTTCCCGACTAGTATTAACTTCTTCTGTAGAAGTAAGGTCGACAAATCGAACCCAATCTTCAGGTTTAGTCTTTTTTGGGCAATTCTTCTTCCTCTCATCATCTGTATCGCACTCATCGTACTTTTTCCTAAGTGTTTTTTTTTTTCATTTCTCCACATGGTATTAGCTGATTTCATAAGTTTTCTTTTTGCTACTTGAGGAAGTACATAATC
The DNA here is from genome assembly GCA_014058105.1 of Kingdonia uniflora. Classification (NCBI taxonomy): domain Eukaryota; kingdom Viridiplantae; phylum Streptophyta; class Magnoliopsida; order Ranunculales; family Circaeasteraceae; genus Kingdonia; species Kingdonia uniflora. The sequence continues at coordinate 199,248 of JACGCM010002784.1, forward strand.
GTCCTGTTATTAGTATAAAGTATAATCAATAATAAAATAACAACATTTATTCAATACACGAATAGTAGCATAACTAGTTTTAACTTACACATATCGTCTCCCAAATGGTATCTTTGAGCTTAAGAGGAACGGCTAGCCAACTTGGATAATATGGGGAAATAAGTTCTCACACTGGGTTGCCAAAACGGGACATAAATTTGGTTGAATTCTTTCCAACAACATGTCCTAGCAACAAAAATCTCAACCGTATCTTTGGTTTTGAAGAACCTATGGAGAATATTAAGTATTAAGAAGGCAAAATTAACCTATGATAGATATATTTGTTTGGATTAACATAACAAACTGATAGTTTTTGTCATAAAATGACATATCTACGACATTAATCATGAATTAACATATATAATCGTTGTTAATTACCCTTTTTCACGTAGTGTCACCCTAAATAGAGAATAAAATGTTATAGAACTACCTCCACCTGATGCATCGAAATGCTCATGTGATCCCCCAACATGTATAGGCGAAGGTATAGGCTACTGCTCCATAGGGTTTAATGAGGATGACATCGATCGTGATGGTGGTAGCATCCTGAAACCAAAATAAAAATAAAAATCACTTGTGTAAGAAACTATTATTATGATAGCTACATTTATATAATATGTCACGAATACCATATTTGCACAAAACCAAAAGGCAAGCTAAAATTTAATAAACAATTATGTGAGAGAATAAATAGTGGGGACAATAGATATCATATTTGTTCATTTGATGATACAATTAAAAAAGAAGGCATACAAATGGTATCTATTTGTTGTACTAACTAAAACAATGTGATACGGGTTTAAGTACCACTTAGTGCAGGGAACATCATCCTTTACAAATATATCAAGCTCTACAGGCAGGGAGCTAGGGTATACCATACTCTCTTCTTCAATAGAAGAAAAGGAAGCAATAAAATCTACTTTCTTGGTTTGCTTCCCTATACACATGAATAGTATCAAAATAAGCAAATTTAGTGATCAAATCTATTATAGATTGATGTAATAGGTATCACCTTCAAGGTGGTTTGTTATTGACTTTGATGTAGCTTATCATCTGCAGTGAGTCAGTTCCCACACATATTCTGCTTATGCCAGCTTGCAGAACAATAGTCAAGCCTTTTTCAATAACCTTCATCGCCTCCTGCTCTGCAATTGAAGAAGGCTGATTCATACCATGATAAGCACAAAATACAGTTCCCCCATGGTTTCTGACAAGACCTCCATACCCACCTCTAACATCAGTATGAGACCCATCTGTGTTGAGCATCCAAATCCCTTCACCAGGAGCAATCCAGGAGCAATGTATTTGTTTTTTTAATGATAAACACAGGTTTAATGTTAATGGTATAACACAATTCTCTCTCCTTACTATTATCCCACACCTTGTTGATCTCCATACTTAGTCTGAGCTGGATAACAAAGGAGTTACTACAATTTTGATATTCATTATTAATAACAAAGGAAGTGATCCCAACTTATCTATGGTAAAATATGGAAAACTTTGAAAGAATTACCAGCCCTGTTTCTTCTTCTACAACTTCATGCAGTAGCCCAAACTAAGTATCTGATATTAAATTGGCCTCTTACAAAAGAACTATATCTTGACGAAAACTGGTTTAATTCTTTAACGGGATTTTGCATATATAATGATATATCAAAAAGCCAGGCTTCTCATTAACTGGTTTAATCCCTTCACCAAGACTTTAAAAAGAAGGAAAAGTAGCAAAACCAGGCTTCTCATTTCCCTTATCTTCATCACCCATAGATACATATATGATGACCAACAAACAAATGTGCAGACAGTAAAGCAGAAAATTCTCAGAGACATAAAAGACACATTAATCCTCTCTAAAGGCAGTATGGACAACAGTGGGGACAAAAGTGAAATGATATATCAAAAAGTGGATTAAATAACAAGTTTAGAAAAATGACAAAAGAAAAAGTTTACGTGTCAAATACAACTAGGATATATTTTGAGCTTTCTATATCCACGATCCTTCAATAATTTATATATCTACGTTCTCATTTATTAATCCTAGCATTGATGAAGTAAAGGGGTTCCCCGTCTCAAAAATTAATGGTTCTTCATACGCGTCAATGTCCTTATCTAATCTTTTTGGAGCATCAATTACCACAAACCAATTAGTCCTTGTTGGATATTGACAATAGAAGACTTGAGAAGCTTGAGATGCAAGACAATATGGTTCATCGTCGAACTTTGAGTTTCTCTTTAACATTTTCAAATTCACGAAAGTTAAATTTGCTTCAGCATCAAATGTAAATTCATTAATTTTATCTTCAACCCGCACCCAATCACAATAGAATACTGTTTGGGGGAAATCATAATAATCTAGTTCGATAATTTCTTTAACAACCCCATAGTATATGGTTTCCGCTTCACGTGGGTTTTGATCTCTTGCACTAGTAACGAAATTAGTCACCGCTTTCATCTTAACCCCACTATTTTGTGTTGTCTTGCTAGACTCTGAGTCTGCGGTACAAAAGACAAATCCATTTACGTGATATGCTTTGTATGATGTCGCTTTAAAGCTTGACCCGTCGAATAATCTTTTTAGTGTAGACATTTCCGAGTTATCATACTATAAAAGAAAGATATATTAAAAATTAGCTTGTCCGAGATTAATAATTATCATCAAAATGCATTAAGTATGTTTTTACCTGTCCCTTAACCATAATATATAATCTAGTAGTTTTCCCTCGTTTATGCTTCCCCTACGTATTGAAATTCTCATGAAATCTTTGAGGTAAATATCATACTTCCTGCATATTAATTAAGTATTAGGTATGACCTACATAGTTACATTAAAGTATAATGATATTTATATACGTACTTTTTCCATTCTTTAATTCCATCATATGAGCTCAAAACCCAACGACGCACTTGCTCGCACTTGAGTGTTTCAAGATGTATGACATGGCCTTTTGCCATGAAGTTACTCCTTATCTACATCATCATCCATGAACGCTGGTTGCCCTCGTTTTGTGGGTCTCTTTTCTGCCATTAGGTATATACCCCATGCAGTACAATATCGCCTCATCCAAAACATAACGGTTATCGATACACCTTTCTACACGCTTTGGATTCTTCACATAATCTTTGTATGTTATCATGTTCCTGATGCATGTAGTAAATTATATACCATTTTAAGCAAAATGTACGTTAAAAATTAAATAAGCTTTAAGCTGCTTACAAACCTCTCGAAGCCATACATCCATCTAAACCTGACGGGTCCACATCTCAATGCCTCATCCCCTAAGTGCACAACAAGGTGAACCATAAAACCAAAAAATGATGGAGGAAAGTACTTCTCAAACAGACATATAGCTTCAATAACCCGTTTAACCATGACTTGCAATTATTCTGGATGAATAACCTTGGAGCATAGCACATTGAAGAATGAGGATATCGTTCGAAAAGCGACAAGTAATGGCTTTTGCATTTTAAAAGCATGCATTAAGACTACTGGTAAGAGTTGTTGTAACATGACATGATAATCATGCGACTTAAGGCCTTTTAGTTGATGTTGCTTCATGTCAACATTATATTTCTAATTAGAACTATACCTAATAGGGACCTTTAACGAATGTAAGGCACGACAAAATGATTCCTTCTCTACTTGATCTAATTTGAAGGGGGCCTTCAGAATGAAAGTCTTGTTCCCTTTACATTATAACAGTAATTGTTTCCTTATTTTCAAATCTTCCAGGTCCTTGTGAGCTTTAATACCATCCTTGGTTTTTCCTTTAGTCCCCATTATTGTTGCTATGGCAATTCAAGCAAAGTTACTTTCCACATGCATTATATCAAGATTATGCGGTGCAGGTTGATACTGTACATATTAAATAAATTAGAATGCATGCTTTAACATCTAATATGTATTGATTCTACCTAAGTATTCTCTTACCTTCCAATAAGGCAAATCGAATAGGATTGTTTTCTTTGACCAAAGAGTCAGATCGTCATCTTTATTTGCTACTCTTTTTCTCTTTTCTCCCACTTTTCCCCCTTCTGCTACTAGCTTATCTACTCTGCTTAATAACTCTGAACTAGTCAAACGTATTGGCTTCTATGTTCCTCTGACTCATTAAACTGTGATTTTTGTTTCCTAAAAGGTTGATCAGCTGGTAGAAATCTCCTAGTATCCATATAAACATACTCACATCCATATTTTAACCTCTTTGAGGATATGTTTTCGCTACAAATTGGACACCCATATTTTCCTCCAGTTCTACAACCAGAGACATGTCCATATGCCAGAAAATCATTGATCGTCCATAATAAGATTGCTTTTATTATAAACATACTCTTCTCATGAGCATCATAAGTTAAGATACCATTATCCTACAAATCTTTTAATTCTGCACCCAATGGTTGGAGGTAAACATCGATGTCTTTTCCTGGACCACTCTTACCTGGAATAAGTAGCGTCAGAAGAGTAAAATATTTTCGCATACATAAAAATGGTGGAAGATTGTAGGGGACTATCATTACTGGCCAAAAACTATATGAATTGGTCTTATTACCAAATGGGTTGAACCCGCTGTAGCTAGTCCAAGACGAAAACCCCGTGGGTCTTTAAAAAATTCAGGTAACCTAATATTTACTCCTTTCCAACACAAAGAATCTACGAGATGACGGATGATGCCATCATTTGATGTCCCTTTATGATGCCATTTCATACTCTCAGCAATCCATGGAATGCTGCGAAAGAAAATAAAAGGACATAACGCCTATTTATTTGGTCATGTTTATAAAATAAATATACAAGTTGTAAAGATTAACACTAACCTATAAAACCTTTTCAATCTGGGTGTTAAGGGAAAAGACTTCAAAACCTTTATTGGTTCCTTTCTTGACTTTTTCCACGCAAGGAACTCGGATGTCCATCTACTTGCACCACATATGGGACAATTTTCCTTGGTCTTATGTTCCCTCCAATACAATATACAGTTGTTCGGGCACGCATCAATATTCTCATAATCCATACCTAAACACTTAATCATCTTCTTAGTAGCATACATACTTTCTGGCAAAGTGTTACCTTTAGGAAAAAGTCGTTTCAACAAAACCAACAACATTGTAAAGCCAATATCAGACAATTGACAAGTTAAGTTCAAACTCATTAACTTAATTATTGCTGACAACATTGCATCTTCTTGTGAGCATAAAGGGTATAGTGGACGGAAAGCATCATCCTTCAACTTTTGATACTCGATTTGTTCCTTGGGAAATTCTTTAACCCCTACATAAGGCCCATCTTCTTGCGCGCCTTCGTTAAGGCCTTCTGGTTGCATATTACCGAATGCATCATCAACTAAATTAACTATTCTTGGTCGCACAACGACATCATGTTGAGTAATAAATAGTTCATTAAGATTCTCAATGTGTGTATCTACAATTGTATCTTTGGACTCCCCGTGAAAATACCATGTCGTATATGACTGATCTATACCATAAATTATTAAATGAGTTTTTTTTTCTTCAACTTCCTTTACCTCATTGACATTGCGACATTTGTTACAGGGAAAATATGATGTATTTCCTAAAGTTTGTTTTACATATTCAATGAAAGACCGAACGCCATTGAGGAAATCATTAGTCAATCTACTTGCTTTCATCCAATCTTGTTCAAATTTGAGGAAGACATGTCCACAAAGCTTCAATATCTCTGGCTAAAACAAAATAGTCCTAATGTAGGAAAATAAAGAAATAACAAGTTAAAAAGGTGAATCATAGCTCAATGATCTATATCTCTTGAAAATATATGCATCTTCTAAGTATATCCCAATTAATAGGCAAGTTAGGTATAACCAACAATTCTAAATAATCAATACTACAAAAAGAATTTGAAAACTAATGTTTTCATACTCAAATAAATGGTAGTTACTCAAATTAAACATAACATACAAGCAAACAAAACCAAAAGCTAAATCAAGATAAAGACAGGCGATTATTGGATGTTGTTTATTGCATCCAATACTTTTTTATTCAACTAAAGGCAAGGGTATTATGGTTTGGAGACCCAACAATGGATTAGTTTCATTCATCAAGTCCAATGTTGAAGAGGTCTTAATTTTATTATTCTAGGATGCATAGGATACATATTCAAAACCTAATCAAATATGGGGCAGATGGCTGCAACAGACGAGCTGCCTATAGGCAGAACCAACTGGTTCTAAAAATGGATGGAAGGAACACTGTTCTCCTCAGGTCAATACAACCTAACTCAATTCAAAAAGTAGAAGGAAGAGCCTTTAAAGTTTAGAAGCTAACAGTAATAACAATAGCTCACAAATGGGTGTATAGAAAACAGATTTAGAAACTCTTCCAGCCAATCCAGAAAATGGATAGAAAAGATTTCCTCAAAGATTTTCCTAAACCTGAGCCATCCTTTGAGGACAGACTTCCTATTTATATTTTAAACATTTGCTCTTTCTTCAGAAGCAGCAAGACACATCAAAACCTTATCAATTATGAGGCAGATGTCTATAACAGACGAACTGCTTACAGGTAAATCCAGATGCTTCAGAAAATGGATGGAAGAAACACTATTTTCCAAATCTGGTCAATACAGCCTAACTCAGTTCAGAAAGTGGAAGGAGGAGATTTTGAAGCTACAGGCCATCTGATATATGACTCGTATGGGGGGCAGAACAGATGAAGTCAGCCTACAAGAGATGCTAGGTTCACAAAGGACAGAGGCGGTAGGGTAGCCAGTTAGGTTTAGCTAAGAACTGCAAGAGACTTGCGTATAACGAGGCAGGTAGACAGATCCTCACTTAGGAAAGAAAGCTATAGTGAAGAGAAAGTAGCAACTAAGCCTAGACCTAAGCGTAGAGAAGAAGAGAACAAGCAAGGACACCGTTATAAATAGTGAATTGTAATGTATATATAAGACTATACTTGCGTACGGCGAAATAGACATTATTAAAGAAAATAGCCAAATAGAAGACGAGGTATTTAAAATACAAAAGACAAATGGGTATTGAGTTTTTTAAAAGAGTTGTAGAAGCGGTTTAGAAGCACAAAAGAAATTAAGAACCATGCTGAGCCAGCAAGGTAGTTTTGTTCCATAGTTTAGAAGCTTGTATTTTAAAAAACAACTAGTAGAAGCTAGCGCCCTTATAATTAGTGGGTTAAAGGCGTGGTTGAGCGTACGCAAGTTTCAAAAAAAAAAAAACATTACGCTCGAATAGTCCTTGGTTTTTGGCATACCGTTTTTGTTTTGCTCCTATCCCTTACCCTATCCTTAGTTTCGCTGGTCTCTAGTCTACCGAAGGTGAGATAGACTCACCCAATGCAACGGACCAGGAGCTCGGTCAGGAAGAAGAGAGGCTCAAAGGAAGAGAAGCTGTGGATCAGCCAGATTGAAGATGGGCTGCACCGGTATAGAAGAGATGAGCCAGAGAGGCTAAGGAGCGAAGCGAGTAACGCTAGCAAGAGCAGTTCCAGTAGACAAACTGAGGAATGAAGAACGGAATGCCCTAATCTGGTTCATACTATTCTAGCCATAATCTGGTTCACTATTCTAGCCATAACCTATAGGATCTTGTTGGAAGATAGGAATTAAAGTCCAAGACTGAAGGCGTAGTTGGTCTTTTTCTGCAGAGAACAATGAAACTAAGGATGGAATGCAGAGTTGGTCTTCTTCTGTAGAGACCAGCAAAACTAAGGTATGGAATGCAGAGAAGTCCAATCTATACAGAACCTTAAGAAGGTTAGGCTGGGAAGAAAGACCAATCTGTTCACTTAATATAGATTCATTTTTTAAGGGGTACATTATGGAGAAAAAGGCTGATGGCTCCACCTTCAAAGCGAGGAAAGGTGAGTGATGCTTTGACATGTCTAAGGACTCACATCCATGGTGTCACTTTTCTTTCTAGTACGTAGGCATCATTTTTCTTTATATTCTAGTACGGAATCTTGCCTCAGCCTTCGTGGATTTGAAAGAGTAAAATCTCTAGACCATACGAGGACTGGAAGCTTTGAAGCGATCGTAGTTTAGAGGACCAATAGAGATCTTGGCTCAACTAGCACTTGGGGATAGCGAGAAAGAGAGTAGTTTAGGAGACCTGTAGGCTAATAGTTAGGGTGCACCTGTAAGGAAGCATCATATCAGATCAGGGCCTCAGCCGGCGTCTATCTCCATCTATATGGAACAGAGTTGAGCCTGCAAGCAGTGAACACTTGCGTATGGAGAAAGTAAGCCAGTGTGTTTTGATCTTATATTCCTTTACATAGTTGTATCTTTCCTATTTATATTTACCGCTTTCAGTAGGTTGACAGGCTATGAGAAAATCAAGTATAGTTTGATCTTCTATTCCTTCGCATAGTTGCATATTAATCCTGAAGAGATACAGACCCATTTTGAAACCAAGTATAGGTGACAGGCTATGAGAAAATCAATTTCAATCACATTTAAGAAAGAATATGGGGAATGGTATGGTTCGCAACCTAACGAAGTGTCGTGAAACTACTTTCTATTTTTATATTCTTGATGGCAGACGCCTATCTAATAAGCATATGCTAGTTTTCATCCAAAACAAAACATGACTACAAGGGTGGGTAACACCTAAGTATACTGTCAGACTAGCACACTAAACTACTAATCACAAAACCCCTACAAGATGCGGCCCTAGACAATGATATTTAAGAGAAAGGATAAACTAGTGGCAAAGATGGTACAACTTAACAAGAGATCATTGGCACTACTTTGGGGGCTAATTAACAGCAAGATAAATGTACATTAATGCAAAAAAAAAAAAAAATGAATATCAACAATAATCATATGCACAACATAAAATTTGCAAAAATGGGGATAATCGAAAAAACAATGATTAAATTTTGTTGCTTACTTTGGGGGCTTGAAAGAGTCTTCAACTTGATGTCACAACTTACACGTTATCACCTACAAAAACAAATGAAGATACAGCTTCAAAAACCAATGCGACAACTTCCATTTTGGTGCGCATAAGATAATAGGAAAATAAAAGGTCTCTATAAGTAGTATGTTTAATAGTAATGAAGAAAAAGAAACAAGCAACAAGTATGAATATGAAGATCAAGTTAATTACCAAAGATGAACATCATCAATTTAATAGTAGTAAACTCCCAAGGATTGTTTATTTTTGGAATCAGCTCTAAACTATTAAGAAAAACCAATTCACCAAAACCCCCTAGTTTAAACTTCAACTCTAACTTTTTTTCCCTAATTCCTTTAAACCCATTGTCATTTTTGGAATCATCTCCAACGCCTATATATATATATATATATATTGACAAAATGATGTAACTTTTTCATATTGGAAAACTGAAAGAATACAAGGCACGAAATTAACATTTTTTTTTTAAATATTGTAATTAGTGACCATTTTAATTTAGTTAAGGTTAAAATGAACACAAAGTGTGCAAGAACAATACAAATTCCTCTCATTTCCTACTAACACTTACTTTACTAGCTGAAATCACATTAAATAAATTAAACCTTGTCATCTAACTTATCTTTTACAAGAGGGATCATCTCCATCCTGCTGCAGGGTGTTCCTGGTGTTTGTTATGATAATTTATGTTTCACGAACCCATAAAACGTACACCCAATGAGAGTCACTCCACACCCAACAACATTCAAAGCAGGAATTGAATTTCTAAATATAAGCCATGAAACCATCACAACAACTGCAAGCATCATATTACCCATTGCATTGAACGTCACGGCTGTTGTGGAATGGATGACATAAAAGATGGAAATGTTGAGACAGAGACCCAACACTCCTGAGGTCAAGATTAAGATGAGGGATGAACAAAGAGTCTCATGGGTGTGAAACCATACCCAAACCCCATGCCCTTTAAGGAATAAAGATGGTAGGGCCAATATCATGGTCGCAAAAGGAGTCACGTAGTACACTATGTTTATGCAGTCAAACTTATATCCATGCAGTAGAGACTCTGCAAGGATAGTCTTTGTAGATGTAGCTAGGCAAACAAATAAGGCAGCACAAAATTCGAACGTATTAAAACTAAGTTCGGTAATGGAAGTGAGAAGAATCCCTCCTACAATGGGCACCAAAGAAGCCCAGATGTGTCAGTCAAAGTATTTTCTCCAAACTAGCCAATGAAGCACCACTATAGTTACAGGAGTGAATTATTTTATCGTCTGCATGAAGGAGACTGGAATATACTATAAGCTCATATTCCCCAACATTATGTTGATACAAAAATCAAAGGACATAGAAAATATTCTTCTCCATCGGTCTTCCGGGTTAACCGTTATCAGTGGCTTAACTTTAAGTACTTTGATTACTATGTATGCTCCAATGGCTGAGCATATGTAGTGAATGCAAGACACTGTCAGAGGGAACTTAAAATCCAATTTCTGAAAGATCCACTTGTTCATGATAATCACAGTAACATTGAAACCTCACCATTGCAATATAACTAAAAGCGACCAAATCGCACTCTACTAATACAATCTACTATCCTCCATTGATCCCCAACTCTTCAAACCCAAGATCACCAACACCTCAACAAACAAGCAATCAATCATACATGAATCTTGCTCTACCACTACACGATTATAGAGATAGAGAGAGTTTCGATTATAAAGTAATCAAAGTGAAGACTCAAAATGCTTAGTCTATCTATTATATATAGTTCACTCACATCAATCTACAAGTGAATTAGAGTTTGAAATGAAACTTACTGGAAGATTAAAGAACAAACAAATCAACAAATCGAGAGCAGGAAGTAAGCAAATACAATGAGGAATTTGATAAGCAATTTACTAACCCATCGTTGAAATCAGGAAACAAGAGTTTCAGTTTTAGGTTTAGGGTTTGAGATCAAGTATGTGGGGATTTTAAGTTGGTGATACAAATCAAATTCTCTTCCCTCTATTTCTACTCTGCTCTGTTTCTCTTCCCTATGTTTTTACTCTGTTTGTAAGCAATAGCGACTCCAAGAGAGAAAATGAAATTATTGGAGGGAAACCAAAAAATAAAGCCAAATTAGAAATAAAAAAAAAACCACAGACTCCAATTCTATTTGCCGCAGTTAAAATTTATGTCTAATATACTACACATAATATCTGTGGCAAAAAAAAAAAAAAAAAAAAACTGTGGCAAATTGACTATTTTGCTGTAGTGCATCAGGAGAATCACCACTATCTTGTAGAGATTCTATAAGCCTGCACACCCAATACTCACTTTCTAAATGTCTAAATTATAGTTCAAATGCAATTTATGCTCTTGCCTTTCTTGTTCATCTTCAATAGGTGGAGATGTCAATGCTATGACCTGATTATCATAACCAACATCTTTGTCATCATGAAAACACAGACAACAAATTACTTACATAATCCAAAACCATAATCACTTTTGGTACGATATGGGGCTAAAAAAAAGGACAAAATCAAAGAACCACTTAAAGATATGGCTAAAACAATTATATCAATTGTCGAGTACACAAGCGTTTCGATAATTAATGGTCGATGACTATATTATCGACAATAAAATAGTTTACAATATTAACGATCAACAATATATTTGAAAAATAAGATTTTTTTAAATATCCAAATCACAATAAATTCTCGACCACCACATCGATCGACAAGTTCATAGTATTCACACAATACATCAAAAACCAAAAATCCCTAATTCAAACCCTATAATTTTACCACTTACCAATTTATAATCTGCAATATCTTTACTCAAACCTAAACTTCATAAAGCTGACCTCAGGTTGAATATCACACTAAAACATAAACCCCCCAATTTGAAATCATAAGCCAATCGAACTAAATTTTTTAATGGATTTTTCACCTTTGTGATTGAGAAAGGAAGTAGGGAAATCAAAATTATTTTTGAGAGAGGGAAAGAACGATTAATGAAACACTATGGAGAGAAAAAGTAGGATAGGGGAGAGAAATGAAGAGAGAGAGAGAGCCAACTCAGTAACAAAATAATTAGTTATATAGAGAGAAGTTTGACCACTTGTGGTTATTTGACACCTAATTTCTACATAATTACAAAATTTTAATATTTGCCACCTCACCTATTATGAAAACCATTTTGTTAATAATTAGGGTTCATTAGTGTTTTAATTATGAGTGTCCCTTAATCCGTTCCCCAAAAAATTTAGTACAAACATAAGTCATTTGTGTATATCGTTGATTGCGAACGCTAGCTCTTTGGTGGCTAGGGATTGTGGATTCAAGCACTAAAGAAAGATTTCCTTTGTTAAACGCGGAAATCACGACACTTTATTATGGTTGTAGGCATTTCATTTGAACGCCGTATCTTTGGGTGATGAAGATTCTTACTTTTTTTTGGTAGGTGTTGAATGGTGTTTAAAGAAGAAAAAAAATATAGGAATGAAATGGATAGAGAAGAACTGGGAAGTTAGAAGGTTCAAAATCTTGAAGAAGAGGATATGTTTGTTGAGAGAATTAAGAAAAGGTTAGTGCAATTGTGAGGCTGAAATATACTGGGAAAGGAGACCATAAATCACAGGTGTTAACACTTTCTTGGGTATCTTCATAGAGCTGACCTATAATTTTGGAGAGGCTGAATATCTCACGAAAACACTAGTTTAAACCCTATAATTTCACCACTTACCAGTTTATAATCCAAACTTCATAGACCTAAGCTCAGGTTGAATATCTCATAAAAACATGAACCCCCCAATTTGAAATCGTAAGCCAACCGAACTCAATTTCTTAATGGATCTTTCACTTTCGTGATTGAGAAAGAAAGTGGGGAAATCGAAACTGTATTTGAGAGAGAGAGAGAACGATTGATGAAACATTGTGGAGAGAAAAAGTATGATAGGGGAGAGAAACAAAGAAAGAAAGAGAGAGAGAGAGCCAACTTAGTAACAAAATAATTAGTTATAGAGAAAGGGAAGTTAGACCACATGTGGTTATTTGACACCTAATTTCCATATAATTATAAAATTTTAATATTTGTCACCTCACCTATTATGAGAACCACTCTGTTAAGAATTAGGGTCCATTAGTGCTTTAATTATGAGTGTCCCTTAATCAGTTCCCAAAAAAAAAAAAAATTCAAACATAAGTTATTTGTGTATCTTGCTGATTGCGAACGCTAGTTCTTTGATGGCTAGGGATTGTTGATTCAAGCACTAGAGAAAGATTTCGTTTGCTAAACGCGAAAATCGCGACACTTTATTATGGTAGTGGGCATTTCATTTGAACACCGTATCTTTGCGTGACGAAGACACTTACTTTTTTTTTGGTAGGTGTTGAATGGTGTTTAAAGAGGAAAAAAAAATATAGGAACGAAAGAGATAGAGAAGAACTGGGAAGTTAGAAGGTGCAAAAGCTTGAAGAAGAAGATATGTTTGTTGAGAGAATTAAGAAGAGGTTAGTGTAATTGTGAGGCTGAAATATACTGAGAAAGGAGACCATAAATCACAGGTGTCAATACTTTGTTGGGTATTCATAGAGCTGACCTATAATTTTAGAGAGGTTGAATATCTCACGAAAACACTAGTTTAAACCCAATAATTTCACTACTTACCAGTTTATAACCCAAACTTTTTAGAGTTGACCTCAGGTTGAATCTCACGAAAACATGAACCCCCCAATTTGAAATCGTAAGCCAATCGAACTCAATTTCTTAATGAATTTTTCACCTTCGTGATTGAGAAAGAAAGTAGGGAAATCGAAACTGTGTTATAGAGAGAGAGAACGATTGATAAAATAATGTTGAGAGAGAAAATACGATAGGGGAGAGAAACAAAGAGAGAGAAAGGGAGTCAACTCAGTAACAAATAATTAGTTATAGAGAGATAAGTTTGACCACATGTGGTTATTTAACACCTAATTTCCACATAATTACAAAATTTTAATATTTGCCACCTCACCTATTATGAAAACCATGGTTAAGAATTAGGGTCTATTAGTGTTTAAATCATGAGTGTCCCTTAATCCGTTCCCTTTCTTGAATCCATCAAGTTGTTTTGTCGATACACCCGGTTAACAATTCAAAATTATCTTCTTTAACAATTACTAGTGGTAATTGAAACCTAGAATTGAATCTAGCATCACATTTACCGCTATTTAAAGAGGATAATTTTGGAGAGGTGGAATTCGACGAAGGTAGAAAAGTTAAATAGGAAAGAAGAGATTACTGTGAGAAATTAGGGGTAAATATGGAAATTTATAAAAGAGAGAATTTAAAAGAGTGAATTGTGAGATTATTTGTTAATAACCAGTTGTCCATTATCCAGCAGGGTCCTATTGGATTCTCTAGAGCTATTTTAAATCCACCAGGGAAGTCTACTAAAGTCGAAGAACATATAGAAAAGAAACAAACCAGGGGCTTTGTTATCTAAAGGTTGTCGCCCATTGCACCGATTAATTTTAAAAAGGGCAGATTAAAGCGGGGCCTAATGCGTGTTGTATCTTTGAGAGTGGAGCCAGTTTAAGTTTTTCAGTCTGGGATTTGTATCCCGCTAGACATGTTTACTGAATGAGAAAACATATTATGCTGTAAGAACCCAATGCCAAACCAGTTTACAAGTAGGGGATGTCCTAATGTTCACTAGTACTACCCGTGGCTTGCCATGACGATCCTAGCGACGCGCCTTTGGCGCTAAAACTCAAGTGCCAAATTTTGATGCTTCAATTATGATAGAGGGTCGTGACCCAGTCAGGGCAAGAACATCGTAAACACCCCGTCAATCAATAATGATTTTTTTGCCTCATTGCTTTAGTTTCCATAACTACTGTAATCTATAATACATACCAAAGTGTAAACATATTCTCCATTTGTTCTCATAAGCACCATCAAAGTCAAACACTATTTTAATGCTTGAGAACTGGTAAATTGAAATAGCATTATATAATTTAAAAACTTTGAGCTTAGTTACAGAAATGACAAAGTAAAGATTTATAGGCTTGCATTATTCTGTCTTTAAGGATAGGTTGAGTGTTACATCGATGACAGAAGCACACAACACCACAAGATTTTAACAACCATGAGAACACTATCGTCAAAAATCTCCACAAAGAAAACCAAATGATGGTAAGACCATACCCACCCAACAAATATGCTATACCTGGAAAATCATACCAAAATAAATGAAGTAATGCTTTACCAACAAATATCCATATATGTTTACTTCCTCAACTAATAATCGTAAATTTCTTTTCTATTAACCACGCTGAACAAAGTCACGATGCTCTTCCATAGTTATTTGGATGATCATTCCAAAAATAAATGAAAATAGGTATATAGCTAACAAATGGTTTAGATTGTCATAAATACTATGTGAAGAAATAGAAAGTCAAGTGAAATGTTTTATTTTCCAGAAATATTCCCCAAATTATATCTAAACAAAAGGTATAACGCCATTCGTGGTGAAATTTTTCCCAACATAGTACGGTATAGATTAGAGAACACATAAATCAATATATATCAACATGAAAGTGCATGGTACCCCAATGTCCCAACACAAAAAAGAATCGCTATATATCTTAAATAAAGCAAACCTAAATTGGGGATCTCATTTGTCAGGTTAAATTACAGTCTAATCTTTCATATTCGTGGTAGAACAAAAAATCACACAAATGCGTCTCTAACCAATTTTATTGAACCAAATAAGAACCAAATAAATAACATTAACAAAAAGTAATAATTAAACAACTCCATTAAGATCTTTCAGTAATTAGAAAGAGGTAGTGGCATGATTGTAGCAAATAGAAAGAGAGATTAACTATCATATAAACCTAAAAAATTGCCAGAATAACTAGCAACATTTTCTCATATTCAAACCCAAAACCCTAAATGCAGTAAAATTGCGTTGGAATTATCCAAAAAATTCCTTCTTTTGGGGTTACTCAATTACATATTATACTTAAAAAAATCATGAGATTAAATTTTAAATTCTTCTCAACAACAGTTGAATACAAAGATAACTCAAAACATTACCAACAATCATGAATTTTCGGAGATAATTTCCAGATGATAGAGAGAGCGCCCTGAAAATGCTTTTTCCTCACGATTTGGGATCAAACTTAGAAATGCTTAAATTAGAAAAATTTGTAACTTAAAAACCAATTACTGATAGTTAATGATACAATTGAGAGAGAAGGGAGAGAAACTTACTTGGTTGGGGGTTTCAAAGAGATGGAGATACTCTTGCTTAAGAGATATGGATTGTGGGAGAGAGGGAGATAAATCGTGGGAGAGATTTAGGGGAGGTGTTGGAAAAGAAAGAGGGATACGTGGTGGAGAGATGGAGTAAAAATGATCTCAACTTTACCTCTTTGTTTAGACAGAAGTGTCATCTACATTTTTTTTGTTTATTAAAATCTAAATAGATCTCGTTCGTCGATCTTGCTCTTTCCAACAAATCTGCCCAATATAACATCAAATCCCAACCCCTCTTTGTCTTTCCTTTCACGGAGCAAACTTGTCTTGGGATAAAAAACACCATTCTCTAATGTATAATAGACTAGGTTATGAACCCGTGCTACGCACGGATGTTCAAGTTACAATAGTAAATTAATACACAAGTGAGGAAGTATCGAAGTATATTTAGACGAAACAAAAAAAAAACCAAAATTTTGGTATTTTTATCAATGTTTATGTGTGTTTTTTTTTAATTTGCAGATATATAAATATTGATATTTGCCAATACATGTAATTAGTTTAGCACGTCATGGGGTTTTTTCAAAATTAGCATACATGCATCAATGTTTTAAACATTTTCTTAATACTTGGGTATTATAATTGCAAAGATGAAAATAACATCATTAAATAAATATTTCAAGAAAGCAAAATCCATCTACAGTATTTTCTTTTGTTTTTAAGAATGCATTCGTAGAATGAATGAAACAACTCATTAAAATAGATGAAAATAAAACATTAATGATGGTGGAGAAACCTGAGAGAGTGAAGGATAAACCATCTTTGGAAGGAAAATTATTAATTGTCGTTGAGGTAACGTTGTGTGGAATTATACATTTTCTTGCATACAATACGCAATCCTTTTTATTTAAGATCTTAGTGGATTCGAACCACCATCTCTTAAAATACCTCAAGTTCTCTCTCATTTGAGTCTTTGAGCTAAAGATCCAATGTGTATATTGGTTATATAAATTTATGATATTTCCATAAGATCCGTGGAAGACAAATCCTAGTATGCTTAGCAATACCTTAACATCACATCTCCAGTTTATACAAATTTATTTGTAAATAGAGGCAAAACATAAATAATAACATTAAACTCATCAAGTCACTAAGATACTTGGGGCGAAGTTAGAGACCAAAATATAGATGTTCAGAATACCATATGCTTTCAAAATGTATGCAACAGATAGTATGGATCAACTTTATGTCACATTTTCTACATGAAAGAAGAACTTATACGTGTGAATGGGGGAAAGGAAGAACATAAATTTAATCTAAATAAGTGAAAAATAATGGTAGATAATTAAATTCAATTTAAAGCACAACATAAGTTCAACTTAAATGACATTAAGGAACATACATGTAAGTGGCTTTGACCAATTGCTTCGAAAATTTAAGGATCTTTTGACCAATAATTTAGTAGAGTCTACATTCCCCAAATCTGGAAGGGAAAAATGAATATTACTAACTAATTACTTAATCGGGAACATGTCAGTTTTATCTTCAGTGGATTTTAACATTAGCATAATTTTAATTCAGAAATGTTCATATGTGAATATGTAAGAATACTACCAAGAAGTCTACACGATAAACATCTCAGAACCATCAAGACGAAGGCCCATGAAGTATAAATAAACCAAAAATAGCCTCATGGACAAAGAAATAAAAGTAAAGGAAATACTTGACCATGATCTTATGAACTGGCAATAGAATATTAGATAGATAAAGGTTCACTATATTTCAGCTTTGAAGCATGGATACAAATATCAACGAATTGGTGTTATCTATAAAATATTTTAAGCATTGTAAAAAGTACCTTTTATAAGAATTAGCAAGCCCCAAAATCACCCTTGTCATGTCTGCCCTACTAATCGGGCTCGAAAATGGCAGCAAATGCCCCATAGAAAACGAATTGTCAAGAGAATAGATTTAGAGGAATCGGTAAAGAGAAAACACTACTGAAAGATATTTGAGAAATATAGTTTTGAATTCTATTAATAGTGAGTAAAAAAGATCCACCTACACGCTAAGATGATGATTATAAATACTCTGGAAACTTCAATTGGTGAAAAAAAAAACCAAAGAGCAAGAAATCAAGAAAGCATTAAAGTGGTCGGGAAATTTGTATATTAACCAAATGATGAATATGGCCTAAAGAAAGCAATGGAAATAGGCAAGAACCCCATTCAATTGAAGATGGACTTGATAAGGGGTATCTTTTATTTATTGACATAAGGAATGTAAATGTAAATGTCTCTAGGCTTTTGGATACTCTACATTTTTTATGTTAGAGAGAGACTGACATGCCACACTTATTTTCACTGTGACCAAACCAAATTAAAAATGACATAAAGGCATTGACAACCTTTGTAATCAACTTGGATTTACCCGAATTTGAGAATTATGGGAAAAAATGAACATCACCGGTAACACAAATTATAGCTACATAC
Source organism: Kingdonia uniflora (assembly GCA_014058105.1). NCBI lineage: Eukaryota > Viridiplantae > Streptophyta > Magnoliopsida > Ranunculales > Circaeasteraceae > Kingdonia > Kingdonia uniflora. The sequence goes on from JACGCM010002784.1 coordinate 217,912, forward strand.
TAACCTGTTTGGGTGCCCAAAGCTCATTCTTAATCCAAGCATCTCTCCGTAACTGTAGTGAGCATACACCATTAATGATTTAACATCTGGATCGCTAAACGAAATCGTAATAACATGATGATGACGAAAAAAACAATTCTATATGTTGGCAATGATTTATATAAGAAAAGATTGAACTGAACGGCCATAAACCCAACAAATAATAAACAAAATAAATAATAACAATAAGAAAATACAACTGTGTTGATAGAAGTTTGCAGCAATAATCCCAAAACTAAATCATAGAGAAAATAATTGGTGTACTTGAGTTAATTAAAGCAATATCCATCGTATTTTATATGGAGATTTGTAAATTATAATCTTTGTTTATTTTCTCAATGCTGGGACGATTTGTAACTTGAAATTCGTGTATAGACAAACTGATATGAAAGTTAAATTAGATAGTTAAACAACAACAATCCCGATTCAAAAAAAAATGTACCTTTGATTTCTGCACTTCCACTATTAAATTCGATTTCTTATAGATTTTAGGAGAGGTAATTAGCAAGAATTATTAATTTTTCCTCTTATCTGGTGTAGTAGTCTAGTAATAACTTAGTGAACGCTACATCCATAAATAATGTATAAGCCATTGGACTGGACACTTAAACATAGTTTTTAGGTTATTTATTCTTTGAGGTCAATTTTGGTTTTGGAATACATAATGTGACTTGGGTGATCACAACTTCTTTAGTCTAAAAGTTCAAGTGTTGATATGTTTAAAAAATCACATGGAGAGCCTTACAATAAAAACAAACATTTATCCTATAGTCAAAAACTGAAGAATAGAAGTTATGGGAAAAAGTTAGGAGTCATAAATAATAATAGACTACAGAGAGAACCGTTTCCAAAATATCCCTTCTTAGTGGAAGTTAAGAGCATCACGTTTAGAGAGGGTTACCTGGAAATTGAGTTCATGGGTAAGAAATTTAGGAATGAAAGAATATATTTGAAGCACCTAAAAATTTAGGAAAGTATCTGAAACATAGATGAATCAGAGAGGCAATTTCTTAGTAGAAATTAAGAGCATCATGTTTAGAGGGGGTTACCTGAAAATTGAGTTCATGGGTAAGAAATTTAGGTACGAAATAATAGATTCGAAATACCTAAAAATTTAGGAAAGCAGATGAATCGAAGAGGCAATTAATAAGAATTATGAATTTTTCCTCTTCTTTGGTGTAGTGGTTTAGTAATAACTTAGTGAACGCTACATCCATAAATAATGTATAAGCCATTGAAATGGACACCTTTATGTAGTTTTTAGGTTCTTTATTCATTGAGGTCAATTTTAGTTTTGGAATCCATAATGTCGCTTGGGTGATCGCTTCTTTAGTCTAAAAGTTCAAGTATTGATATGTTAAAAAATTAATTGGAGATTATAATAAAAACTAACATCCTATATAGTCATAAACTAACTCGACGAAATGCCTAAAGGCAAGTAAAACCATACTAACTAAACCTAACAATTTCAATAAGAGAATGATCTATGCTAATAAAACCATAAAAACTAAACCTAACAATGTTATAAGAAATTGCCCTCGATACCAAGGTCAAGAAAATTAGGGTCACATTTATTAGTACAAAGATCCGATTAGCCCATAGTCTTATTCCTCAGGCCTTGCGTCAAGACTTTTCGTGGGTATAATAAAAAAAAATCCAAATGGTACTCTCAAATCATATTATACAAACTCATGCATAACAAAATGAAGTTAGTTGCATTTAGTGGATGTGGCTACCAATACCAAAAAATTTTCTTTGTAAAATTTTCGGAGGTTATTACTATATAAGCTAAATAATATTCCTTGTACCTCTGAGATAAAATGTTTTACCACAAATAGTGATTTAAGGTTCCTTTATATAGTAAGATAGTTATAAGATTGATGATTCCAATCCTAAGGCAGGAGCATCAATATCACCAATTAAAAAAAAACTCAAAAAAGAATAAACAATTCAATTCAATGGAAATTGAGAAAAACCTATCATGTGAAGCTTCCATGGTTAAACCATAATGGCCATGGCTCTGTTTTTACCATCAAATTATCTTATTATTTTTTTGATAATAATAGGTTCTACTCTATTATTTAATCAAGAGAAATATTGAGAGAAGAATTGTATCCTCTTAATTGTATCTCCATGTACGTATTATAAAGAGGATAACTCAATATGAGGTTACCTATCCCTACTTATACTCTCCCCATAAACCCTAAAAGTTTGAAGTCCAGTAGGATACCCCAACCCAATTGGGTTCCCACCTTGGGCTGGACCCAACTCCTAACACTCCCCCGTGTTCTATACCCAAATGACTTGCCTCATCAAAACCTCTGCCTAGCAAAACCTCTAGTCAGTAAAACCTCCTTCGATATAAATTGCACTATCAGAATAAAAAATACAACACACATATGCCACATCAGGTTGAGACTACTCCCCCTGACGTCGATCTCCCCCGAGATCTATCTCTCTGAGATGTATCTCCCTAAGATATTGATAAATAAATTTTCTGCATACCGATTCCATGTACTAGTTGCTTGAACGTAAGTGGTACTGCAAGAGTCTTCGTGTACAAGGATAAACGGTATTAGCCACTAAGAAATTTGTGGCAAAAATGTTTTTGCCATTGATTTTACCGTGGCAAAAACCTACTTTTATCACTACAGATTCCGTGGCAAAAGCCTACTTTAACCACTACAGAATCCATGGCAAAATTCTACTTTAACCACTACAGAATCCGTGGCAAAAGCCTGCTTTCACTACTACAGAATTCATGGTAAAAGCCTACTTTCACCACTACAAAATCCGTGGCAAAAACATATAATAAATAATAATAATAAAAAATTATTTCAAAAAATAAAAAAATTATTTCAAAAATATGCAGAAAATGAGATAAATTATGAGCATTTTTCTATATAATAGAAACATGATACACGAAATAAACTTAAGGCTGCAGAAGTAACTTTAGAATCTATATAATAGTTAGACAATGGCTAAAACAAAAAGGAACATAATAAAAAAATGTGCAACGGAGAAGGTTCAAAAATGAAGTGCCAGGTGAAGGATGGAAAACGTTCTCAGTCTCTTTTGTAGCTTCTCCAAGGGTAGTGGCAGGAACTTTCTTAGATGGTGTAGTGCTTATTCTAGTAGAAGCTTGATCACAATCACCTGAAGAATGAAAGAATACTGAACTCAATCACCTGTAGATATTTTTACCTAAAAGAGAAGAGAAGAGAGAAAAACACAAATTATCAGATACCAATTTTCCTTAATAAATTAAAAAAATAAATTTTGGCAAAAACTTACATGTGAGCAAATCCATGAGCCGAATGCATAGTTCCAACTAGGCCAAACTGCATAAACATAGACATGACCCAAAATTAGATGAACAAACAATGTGTTGTGAAGTACCGCAAGGTAAACCAAGAAGTGGATGTTTATCAAAGTAATCCAGAAAGAATAAAAAAAACTCAAAAAAGAGTAGTTGTGTATTACTCCAATGGTTTTGCTGTTGATTCATCATCTTTAGCAGTCTTGTTGCATAATTAGGACTATAAAATTGCATTTAAGTTATCCTCACAATAGGGAAGACTCACTATCATCACACATGGACCAAAGAGAAGCAATCTAATGACCTGAATATATAGCAAAACACAATTATTTATGTATTAGGAGACCAGTCCAACACAAAAAAATTCATAACATCAAAGACCTCTTACAAAGAAAAGAAGAAGTAATCCAAGCAGATAAAATATACAACTGTGACTGATATAACATTTGCTGATCAAACAGAATATATAGCAAAACAAGTAAACAACCTTATATCAACATGTCAATAAAGTAGAATACTGTGACTGATGAAATAGAAACTTGACAGTTATGGAGGCTACTTGTATCACGAGGAGAGCTAATTTTTTAGATGGCTCTAAAGCTTATTGGATGAAAAAATAAATGTACTTAATTTTAGACATAGTATGCAGTCAACCAATTACCAGAAATAGGTCTATGTCATTTTATTATTTCCATGCAATCTTAGACAATGAGTAAGAATAATCAAATCCCAATATCTGAATACTCTTACAGTACTTGAAAACTATACACTTAACAGATCTGGTCACAACAAACAAAGTCCAGTACAAATTATTGTTAACTAAAGACAAATTATCTCCAAATAGTACAAATTCCTGCCTTTAAATAGTAATATACATTTTTAAGATACAAGATAAAGGGATGATGAAAATTACCTTACATAAAAGGGGAATTTGAAAATATTCTCTGAACTTTAGATTTATGCATTATGTGCAATCTGACCAGTTGATTCCTTTTTCTGGTAATGATGGGTGAGTATTGAGCATACACTGCATTGCATCAAGTAATAAATTTGAGTCAATCGACAAAAGTGAGAATCAAGTAATAAATGTTAGTCACAATTAAGCATATTCCCAAGATCCAAGAGAACCAAATTATCTGCAACACATGTCAAGGCCAATTACTAACTTTAGTACTTCACAAGAAAAGAAAAATAACTAAAACAATTACACCGTGTTGATATAAACAGCTAAGAAAGATGCAAACACCGGGCTGATATGAGAAAAAAAAGCTGGCAGGTCAGATGGAAACCAGATGGCTAAGTGATGAAAACGACAACATTGTTTTCAACGTTTTTTTTTTTTTTGGGAAAACTTGGTTGAAAAAAGTTTTCACTATAGTAAAAGTATCTATTTTACTAATGCATATTTATACGCTCGTTTTGAAATTATCAAAATCTGATAAAATAATGTAGAGAAGCCGAACATACATAGATTGAGCTCTTGTGAGGTCCAAATTTTTTCTGGCTACTGCTGAACTTGAGAAGTGGCATGAGAGAAAATGGGAGCTCAAAAGATAATATCATCTGCAAATTAATAACAAAATAAAAAGTCTTAAACAAAGATATTAATTATTTGAATCAAGAAGTTGGGCTACAAACCGAAGCAACGATGATGAGTTGTCCAGCCCCGGAGGATCCTGCAATAATGGAGACGTTCGGGCTGGGGATGATAGCAATGCACCGCATCATCAAATTTCTCACCCACATCTTCATCTTTAGATTAAAAAACCCTTGAAAATTTATTTCAAAAATAGAAAATATTTTACATGTATTTTTTTTAATGAAGAAAATGATCTTAAAAGCTAAATCCTTTAGTTTAAGTGACTACCTGCATGATATACGACCCAGCATAAGTACCCGTTATAGTGGAGCTTTACCTTGAAGCAAGAAGCGCAATAGCATATATAGTTGAGCTAGATCTTCTTAGATCATTCTGGGACAATTTACGGATATTTTTTTAGAAATTATAGCAATTACACAATCTTTTGTTTTATGTATTGTATTTTAACCACACTATGTAAGGGAGCTGAAATACATACCTTGAGAAGGAAAGTCGCAGAGTTCAGATTGAGATTGCTACATCGATTCTTATTTTCAGAGGTAAGGTTATCAGAAAGGCATACATCGCCCGAGACTGATATAACTGCCACGTTGATCAGAAAAGCTACTAAAAGTGCAAAACCCCTTTCTATCAAGAAGTATCTGCACGCACTCTATAAACAATAGTAACAAGCTTACTATAAGTAGGAGTTTCAGGATTGTAAATGAGTGTCATTGAAAACTAGGATACACACAACCCCAAATTTTGTATCTCGGGGTCGATTTGAGAAAGGCGAAACATGTTGTTTTTGCAACAACAGACTTCAATTATTTTTATTTATAGTACTACTCTGTGTTAACTTACATTGATCCCACTGACAGACTGAGGTATCTTCCTTGCGAGTACTATAGCAGAATGTAAAAAGAGATTATGCCTGCCGAGGAAAACAAGTAAAAAATTTAGTGTGGGACTATTTTATATTTGTTTAAGCTCTAAAGAATTAGGGGAAAATGTGAAGGTCTAATGGCCAACTGCCAGAGATTTTCATTAAGTTACATGCAAAAAACCCATTGTATATCAATAAAAGACGTATAACGGCAAGTCAAAAGAACGGTGCGTCACTTAAATATTAGGGATGAAGAGGCAATTAAGGAATAATGTTCATGGGACTCGAGCATCTGAACAGCAATGCCACAAGTACTCGGCCCTGCAACCGCTGCTCCTGTAAATTGGCTTTGCGAATCTGGATTAAACCCTCTCTCTTGCTCTCCATAAACACCATTCCTTCCCCCTTGGATAAGCCCAACCAAAGCTGTCAAACCATCCCCTGAAGATTCTCCATTAAGATCAACTCTAGCCTCAGAGTCATCATTACCAAGAGACAGCTGGCAATTTTTGTTGCCTAATCCAAAAGGAACACGGGAAAAGACAAATCGTGCTAGAGGCCAAGCATTGGCCTACACCAGTGTCGTACCCCGGTCAATGCCTGTAAGCCCGTCTATAGGTCCTCTAACGTGCACTCTCACATGCCTAGAGTAGCCATTTACTTCACTTTGGGGAGCAGTTTCAAAAACGTATATGTTCCCCATGTTGCCAGATGGATTGTTACGATCATGCTCTTGCACATAATGCCCCGTAGTACCAACTCCCTAAGAAAATCCATATGACTGCCTACACGCACATGCAATGCTTGTCAGACAATAATTTTTGTACGTGTCAGCAGCAAATTTTTGCACCCTGTGGTTTAGAAGTGTCTACATAAAAGATGAGAAGCTGTCAAGCTTTAGACTTCTCAGACTCCAAATAATTAACAATATCATAAATCATGATAAGCAGTTCATTTAAGCGATATGGTGGAAGTCGTCTTATAAGTATTGAACATGTTATCCAAGAAACTTGTTACCAACCTTCGCAATTAATAGCCAACATAGGGCACCTTCGCTATTTTTTAAAGACTTTTAACATATGGAATATCTTAAAGACTCTATGAATTGGATATTTACTTTATTAAGGAAAATCTGTAAAAATTTTACTTATGTTATATGGGGATGGGGATACCCACATTATCTTACGATCATTTTGCTCTACATGTTCATAATAAGAGATGCCTCTCATTATTTAGTTTCTTTTTAGCACATTGCTTCTAACAATAAAGACTAAGTTAAAACACCCATATAGGAGGCTATAGGGAAAGGAACAAAAACTTAGGGGGATATCACAGTTTTACTTTTATTTTTCATTTTTTGTGTGGTGGGGAATCATCTTTTATTCAAATATAATAACCACAAAATACAAGGGTGTATCTCCAAATAACTCATAATTGGTCCTTTATTAATATTGATCTTACTGTACATCAAACGAATGCATTAGCACATGACCAAATAGTATTGGGAATTTCGCCCACCTTTAATTTAATGAATTTCAAGTTGACAACAGTACAGGGGAACTGAATCCAGAGATAATATACAAATATTGCGAAGTTTCAAAGCTACACTTTCCATCATAATTGACCATTTTTTTAATAGATCTGATAAATATTCCAATTCAACTACGAGAACTAGTCAAAAGAGAAGGATTCTGACCTTTTTTCTTTCTTTCTTTTTTCTTTTTTTCTTTTCATTTTTCATGTAGGGGCCGTGCGAACGCGTACCCCCTCAGTAACTAATAATGACGCACACTCTCCCACTTGGGGAGAGGTTAGGCAAGCACCCCTCCAAAGTGCAATGAAGGTCACAAGCCTCGGTCATGGATCTTATTGATCGTCCAAAGACCCCATCCAGGTAAGTTATAAGGATTTTGACCAGTAGCCAAAGACCGTCATTCATAGCTTTGCAAGGGAATCAATGGTGAGAATAATCATACGGCATGATGAGGGCACCAAAGAGGGCGATGGCAGCACCGATAGCTTCAATAACTGTCACGATCATAAAAATAAACAAAACTATATAAATCTTGAAAAAGGAAAAGAACTCTACACTATCTGAAAGACTGAAACCTCTATAAACATCATAATAACCCTTTTTACGTCTGTCACGATAAGAGAGAAGAATGTGTTTCGGGTACAGATCAAGGGTTCATAAATACAGTAGATGAAAGTATGAAACCACACAAGAAGATGGGAAAGATTTGCAAGTAGACCTTCAGGGATATCTGTTGCAATAACTACAATCTCTGCCAACAACCATAGACAATAGTTCACGTATCTTGGGTACTCTAGTTTGCAGATCTTTCAAATATAAGAAAAAAGAAAAACATGCAGCCACCCCCTTTGTAAATTTTTATGTTGCTTAAAAGGTTTAAAGATATTAGCATTTGGAAAACCAGGTTAACCCAAAACTATGGTTGAATAAAGAGTCAACAATATATCTCTACACCCATTATCATCTCTAGGAAGATAGAGGACCGTCCATAACATATTTTGGCTTTTTCTTAGTTTGCGAGCAATTCAAGGAATTCCCCCACATTAGATAATTTGGTCTAATAAACTTCACATATTTAGTGGCATTTCATTGGTCAAACTAGAAAATGCACTATCTAAGGTATAGGGGTTAAACAAAAATAAAATTTTAACCATGGAGTTTCACAATAGAATCAAACCGAGGGTCTTTTTGAGTATAACCGGGTAAGGGAAAAGACATAAAAAGAGAAGGAATAAAAAGTAAGATAATATCGTACATTACCACATTGAATAAAATCTTAAATGAGAGACAAAATTAGGTACAATGGGTTACTCTAAATTAAAGGTTCCTAATAAACCAACCAAACACCCAAAATCGGCTCAATCGCAATCACAATAAAGGGGGCAGAATTACTGGTTCCAAATAACCCAACCAAACATCCAAAATCAATTTTCACATATCATCAAAGAGTATAGATGAAAATAAAACATAATAGCAATGCATTCCCAAACTCGAAACAACACCTATAGAAACTCCTTTTATCTAAAATTTAAGGAATTTTAGAAAAATAAGCAAAACTCATACCCTAACATACTCAATATCAGACACAAACCAAAGAAACCCTAATGGTACCTTTAATTACTACAATAAACATTTAATTGCATAATTTTCTTACCTTTAAAGAGGGAGAAGCTTTAATAAGTAATGAGAGAAGGAAAGGGACCTGTGATTTACAATGATGGAGAAAAGTTTTACCTCAGAGAAGCTTTGTTGTTGGGAATTAAGATTACCATAAGAGAAGAAATTGGGGGGGAGAGAATAAAAGGATTTCAATTTTGATATCGCACTAAAACGAAGTGAGGATCAAAATGATTCATAGTTTTTGCCACACCTTTCATTTTTCCCCACGCTTTTACAGGTTGTGTCGATCATGTCACGATTCTAATGGTATATCTAAACTATTAGCCACTACTATAGTATAATAGCCACCGCTTAAGTGGTATCAATTTGTTACAGATAAAACTGTGGCAAAACCTAAGACTCTGCCTTGGCCTCTGCCCATTTTTCTTGTAGTATACATATTTCATATATAGTTTGTTATTTAGTACAAAAAAAAAACTAAAAAATAAAATAAACATGTAAGATGTTTGTTAGGCATATATATTTAGGATACTCTCATTTCTAGATAAGAATTTAGTTAATCCTGCATTTAACATAATTAAAAGTGATTAGTTATTTAAGAGCAATTGGTGAAATGGATAACCTATCCAAAACTTTGATTTCCAGCCAAGAGTTTAGATTATCTACTTGATGATGTTGTAATGCCACATCAAAGTAAACCTACAAATGCAATAATAAAAACGAAACAAAAACAAAACTTGCACCAATTAACATGGTAAGTAAGATGTTCTATTCTGATAGAGATGTACCTTGAAGTTCTTCCATTTTCAGCAGCTAGACCTTTTCCGCCATCGAGTTCTAGTACTTGAATCCATCAGCGGTTTGAGAAATCAGGGTGAAAAGAAGACATACACAAATCAGATACATAAAGTTCCTTTTTTATCTATAAAATTCATGGGAAATTCATTAATCAAGAAGAATGTCTTAGGGATGAGATGACTAAACATAATAGTTCAACTAGTAGAAACGAATCATAAACTTACTCATTTTAATTGCCACCATTGTACTTTTAATGCTAACTAAAGAAGAGGATGATCTCAGGCAAGCTTTTGAAGATGCTTATAATGAGATAATTGTAAGCAACCAAGTGAATATTGGGTCTCACAAATTGCCAGTTGATGAGAATTCCCTGTGCAAACAACACAATTCATAACAATCAGAAGTAATCGTAAAGAACCCATCTGGCTTGCTAGTTATGAAATCCCTAATTGCCACCATAATCATAATGTGTGAAAGGCCACGATGAGTAAAAAGTCTACGAAGGTTTTACAATTTCAGCATCTTAATAATCATAATTTTAACCAATCTATCTTACAATGCAAACAAAGAATGAGATCCTACGGCTATCTTAGCTCGAAAAACTACAGACCGCGTAATGATAAATGATTTGAAACAAAGAGTATAAACTAAAAGAAAGTAAAAAATTAGAATTAAAGGAGATTTAATGACTACGAAGCTTAGAGGAGTTGCGATTTCCACCAATGATGAGTTCTTGAAAATTTTGAAACCCAAACTGCACCCTTTTTGTAATTCTTCTCCATATTTGCTCGTACCAACTTGAAATTTCCATTGTTAAACACTTTGATCTCATCTTGAAATCAACATTCTTTCCCCAATTTAGAATAATTCCATTTGAAACCCGAGCAATAGAGAGAATTGGGAATTGAAGATTGGCAAACCTAAGAGAGAAATTGGAAAATCAAAGTTTGGGAATCATGGATATAAAGGTGAAGTTTGGGATTTGTTATCCCGTAATCATAACTACAAGGGAAAATGAATTTTGGTTTCTCCCACGGTTTTTCTTGAGAGAGCCGTTATTATCAATTGGTATTTTTTGTATGATTAGAAGTTTTAGCCACTACTTTAGTCTAGTAGGCACTACTTAAGCTGTGGCACTTTGTCACCGAGAAAACCGTGGCAAAAACTAAAAGTCAACCGTGGCTACTGCCCATTTTTGTTGTAGTCACCCCATAATGAGAATGAAAGGGGTGACGGTGGGATCATATCATTCAAGCCTTTTTTTCATGCTTTTCCCAGAGGTCTGGAGAAAAAGGAAGAGCGTGAAATTATTTTTCCTTTCCGCAGGGACTAGGAGATATAGGTTTGTAAAGATGTCTTCTAAAATATCTTCAATAATGCCAATCTCATTCGCCTTTTGTAATTCATAGGATGGAATGGCTTCTGTGAAATGTGTTTCGTTCTATCGTTATTGATAAATCGCCATTGACTTAAATGATGTAAGCTGAATTGTCTTCATGCATATTCGATGCTTTATCTTGGATAGAACATGCCACATCTTCAATTGATGTGATATATCTTGGAGTGCAACCAACATTCTCTGCCAGCTTCATAAAGTGCTAAAATCTTTTCATGGTTCGAGGATGTAGCTATGGCCGTATGCTTCATCGATCTTCAAGAATCTTTATGTATACCCATACATAAACATATAATCCATTTGATAATGGCCTCTATGTGGGTCTGATAAGTATTTTATATCGGTGTACTCTATACTTTTATATTTATAATTTCGAGTAGAACAGGCCCAAGTTTTTCATACCGATCAAATACCTGAGAATGTGCCTGATCTCACTCTAGTGCCTTTGGGTAGGAACAAAACTATGGCAAGCCAAACAGTTCACTGCGAATGAGTCATCGGGACTAGTATACCCAACTAACTATAGCAAAGCACCTCCTAGTTATGGCATCAGAGCCCCAGGAGTTTCTCCCCCCATTAGGATGGTGGAAGATGTTGTTGTCCACACCCAAGTGATGGACGCGCAATAAACGACTTAGCACCGTGTGCTATATCCATACCAAAGTGTTAGATAACTCTTCCGATATATATTATTTGGAGTACGAGTATGCCACTACCAAGATGTTTGATCTGCAAATCCAGGCACTAATTAATTTTCCAAGGTCTTTTATTTTGAATTCTTTCCCAAGGTATTCGGTGATTCTCGCGATCTCCCCCGGTGGTCTAATGATATCCAAATCATTTAGTACACTGTTATGATGATATTAAAGCTAATTTTTGTGTTCTAAATAAGAACGCATGGACAGATAATGATATTTGCAAAGTCCCCGACCTTCAAATACTCAGTCAACTTACTATATCTCATGGACCCTGATTACTTCAAGTTAACAATAAATTTTCCAGTTTTATTACGTACACACCTCCTGTGTACGGCTTAATTGCTTCCAGAAGCTTATACTTCCCTAGGTGGATTCGTGTAGATGTCCGTATCTAGTTTCCCATCTAGATACTTGATATTTACATCAGACGCATGTCTAGCTTGTCCTCAATTACAACTTTACAGACTGATCAGTACCCAAACTTTATAGCGTCCATAACCAGATAATGGGTTTGCAATCGATGAAAGATCTCAATGATTTCCTGTGCAACTAGTCTTGCCTTAACCAAATTATCTCTTTGAGTTAATCGTATTTTCGTACCTTTCCCATTTATAACTGGCAGGCTCAATGGTATCACTTCGCATTATGCTAGCAAGCTGAGCTCCACTTGGACTTCAGATGCCCACTTTGGCCAATTTATAGTAGCACATAGCCATTTACAATAAGTGGTTCTGAATCTATATCCTTGATGGCGAACATAGCAGCGAATATGAATACCTTGTCGAAAAATCTCTGAATGATCCTATATTGTGCAATTACAGTCTTTTAATACATCGATATCTTCTTATAATCATACGCGTATGTGCCACCCCGGGCTACTCTCTTAATAAATCAACTGGTCGCGTAGCTACTATTGCCTCATCGATAGGTGGTCCCATTCTCTATGAACCGACTGCACCATTAGTCATATTTGTCCCATATTTTGCAGCTCCCCAGTTTATAATATATTCTTCCAATGATGCCCCATACTAAGCGAAAGCCTCAGATTCGTTTGCGATACTAATTCCCTCAGAACATTTAGCTGTGGCACTAGTTCTCCCATAATATTTTGTTGAGTAGGTATATTGCTTGTAGATACATACGTTTATGGTACTTTAATAGTGCCTATGAATGTGTCTAGCAATTCATTTACGACCTATAGGAGGTTTGTAATCTGTTGAATATTATTGTCACTTAACTTATGTTAAGGAATCTCGATGAAATAACGATGATATTTTCTAACTAATCTTGGAAACATCCTCAACATTGACTGTCATATCTCACCCTAATGCTGGGAATATCATCTTATCAAAGTAACAATTATCTGCCCTACAGTATATACATCGCTAGTGGGTTTTCTAATATCTAGTAATATATGTAAATCATAACCCACATAATACCAGGCCAAAGTTGAGGGTCCCATCTTTATACATTATGATAGTACGATTGGCACCTGTACAGAACATCCAAATATTCGTCGATGGGCCACACCGAACTCCGACCCAGTTACTAGTCGCATTTTGGGGAAAATAATTTGATAATTTATTATGGGACGAACCCTAATTAGTGTTGTAGGAACGAGAATGTATATCCTACATACTAGCTGGAAGCTGTGATCGTAATAACAGTGGCCTAGCTATTATCCAAAATCGCTTGATTATGTTCTTCGCCAATCCCGAGTTGGGTATGGTATGGGGTGCTCACGATGCTCAATCAACTATCCTATTTAGCGGTAATATAGTCATAAAAAGCCTTTGCGTTTCACTCCCAAGCCCACATCAAGTCGTATCGATCGACTTTGATCGGTTAATCCAGGAACTGAGTCTGTGATCGAATAATCTAAGTGAGAAGTCGTGCTAACATTGTATTCTAAGATTTTATAAATAGGCAAACATAAGACCATCTCCTAGATGCATCTATTATGACCATAAATACTCAAGTGGGCTACTATGTAGATGGATAGGTCCACATATGTCTCCATGGATACGTTTGGAGTAAAGGCTAGAAATTTTACTCTACATAGGTCATACTAGAATAAAATAATGGACTTTCCTTGAAAGTAATCGTTACACGTACACTCTATGGATCTTCTCTCCTTTTAAGGAAAGTTGAGATATAATCCCGATAATCCTTCTCACTATCCGAGCCCTGAGGAGTGTATTGGAAATCTTTCTAATAGCATGTTCTAACCTTTAAACATGGATTAAATGTACAGAACCTTGTCTATCATTTTCTCTGATAGTCATTACGTGATAAGCATTATCATGTATCTCCCTAAACTCAGTAAAATATGGCTGGATTTACAAGTATATAAAGTGGACTAGATACCCCGTATCATACTGTTAGAGAGTAATAGCGTGAAGCACTCAGTGCATTCTATCATGTTGGCCGTGCTAATGATATTTGTGTCATCCCTGATGCACAAAGTTAGACAAGAAATATATTCATATCTTAAAAGGATCAAGTGCGTGGTTCTAATGTCTCTTAGATATGTATCGCCACTCATCCGATTATCGGTCATGCTCAATAAGTAGATAAATCTATAGGCGGGTTATATATAGTAGATCAACTATCATACATAGAATTTAACTACTTCTTAAGCAATAAATTCGAATAATCATAATTTAGAATAAATTAAAAATTTCATGTATATCACGAATACTTTATTGAAACATAAATGATTTGTTCCCAACATAATCAAAAATACTAACAAAAAGTAAATCAAGTCTTTGCAAGAAAATAAATTAACTAATAGTACTCTCTATTGTGACATTACATGTCAACTGAGATTTTTCTACGGATTACTCCGCATGTTGATCCATGCCAGAATCAGTGTTGCCGAAGATGTTTGACACTGCTAATTTCATAGTGACAGAAGTTATGTTAGTGGTGATGTGGTTAACCTGGACTTTAACTTTAGGTACCCTCGGTGTCTTGCAGTCTCGTACCCAGTGTCTTGCTACCCATATCTTAAGCAAGGAGATTTTGAATCTGGCTTCTTGATCTTCTTCAGTGTTTGTGGTTTACCAACCTTTTTAAACCTGTTACATGTCTAAGGGCTCAGGATTCTCCGATTCCTGCCTTCAGTCGCATTCCTACTTCCAAAACCCTGCTCATGGTTGCCTTTATCATGAGATAAAATTTTATGTATAACAGGTCTCCTCCTCCTGGAGGGATACCTCTTATTTTTCTTAAAAATAAATGTTCCCTCTTCCTCAGCAGTGAGCAAGAGTTGAATCAGATCTCCATGACTACTGAATTCCAATTTTGCATACTGGTCCTTGAGAGTAACCTGTGAATATGGAAATGTGGAAAAAGTCTTTTGCAAAACCTCTTCCTCAAAGACATAATCATTATTGAGCCTCCTTGCCAAAATAATTTTCTTTAGTACTTAGTTATAGCCAACTACAGTCTTGAAGTCACATAACCTCAAGTTGATCTAACGGTTGCAGTTCTTAGAGGTCCTTAGGTCTTGTTGGAAACCAAAGTGTTCCTCTAAGTTTATCGATAACTCATATGGATCACTGTAACATATATGCTTAAAACTTAACTCTGGCTGAAGGTAGGCGCGCATAGCCAAGATGGCATGCGCCCTGAGTGGTTCAGAGATAGTATTATCTGTAATTATCGACTTTGAGATGTTCATTGTTTTCAAATGTAGTTCTATGTTCGTACACAAAGAAAAGTAGTTGGAACCATCAAGCCGCAATGATTCATAATCGCAATGTGGGTTGGCAGACATCTGTTATACAAAATGTAGATCGTAATTAGTGACGATTCTTGATAAACATTTCAAGTGCATTAAAGACATATCATAGTACTTAGAATAACAATAAATAATTCATAATCATATTATAGTTGAACCTTGTTCATATTCTAAAACTCATGAAATTCTTCTCTAATAATTAAATCTCAATTTTACCTTGTAAAATGACGATCTTAATCTTAGATGTGCACTTTAATAGAATCTTAGCCAAGATTGATATTCAAACCCACCAGATGTGTGCGTTCCTTATGAAATCCTATTTAACTACATAATTTGAATCATTACTAAAGGCAATTCATAGAATTTAAGTCAATAATTCTCAATCATTACTTGTAGGTGAACCTTATTTATATCCTATTATTTATAAAATCCTCTTTAAGTACATAATTTCCAATTATTACTTGCGATTCGTATATAGCGCAATGAAGTACATGATTCCCAATCATTACTTATAGGTGAACTCTATTCGCGGCTTTATACTCATCAGATCCTATTTAGCGTCAAATCCCAATTTTACCCCGTAAAATGGTGATCTTAACCTTAAAGTGCATTTTAATATAGTCGTAGCCAAAACAACTATTCAAAACCACTAGAAGTTATATTTCTTATTCTAACAACTAAGGTGTTCTAATCCCTAAAGTTCTATAAGGTTGGTATATTCTAGCCAAATGACCCTATTTGCTACGAATATAAGGGGTATTAGATGTTTAATTGACAAGTGGCCCCACCCTAAAATCTATTGGGTTCACAAGATAGGTTGATTATGTCTATCTTTAAACTAATATTCTAGGGTACTATAGGTTGCTATTAGTGCCTATATACCTCTAAATATTATCATGTAACATCTAATTGTACCTTGATACGAAAAATTGGATCCTCAGAAAGCAAGTTTTTAGAAATAAGACTAAGTCAATTCCTAATTAAGTTTTAATTATTTGTCATTGACATTTAATTATGACTTAGATATGACTCAGTCGTATTCTAAATTAGTCTAGGTTTCGTATTATATGTGATCCTTGATCACAATAATTAGTATCCTAGGGGCATACCATTAATACCCTATTAGCTATCGCAAGATACTTAAATAGGTATTAATCCATTTACTTATATCCCATATAAATGAGTCAGTTTTCATATATAAGGCACCGGTTCCCAAAAAAAAATTAAAAAATATTTTTCATGAAAAAATTAAAAAATGGGTCCCCCATAGGGTAAGTTCAGTCAATAGGATTTTTTTTTTAAAATTTGACTTAATTTGCCCAAAAATTGAGCTCTCTAAAGCCAATTTAGTGTCTAAACCAGTCCTGGACCGGTCTGGCTTGGTCAAGGTCAAGACCTGGACCAATTTGACCGAGTCAAACCTTTGCCACGTGTCATGCCCATGGCATGCCACTGTATGCCACATGATATGCCATTGACATACCTTATGGCAGGCCCGAGGCATGCTACGGTATATGCCACATGACATGCCACGTGGCAGGACAATGTCACTGCCACGTTAGCATGGTGGACCCCACTGTCACGTAAGCATGCCATATGTCATTGACACGTGTCACTACCACGTCATCAAGTAGATAAGGCTGACATCATCACAGATAATAAAATAAAAATATTTTTTAATAATTATTAATTATTGCTGACGTCATCATGACCTAAAAAACAACATTTTTGGTTGTGAACTGCCCAATTTCAGTGCTAAATTCTCGACGATTGGGACATCTCCCAGAGATGTGCCATATACTATTGGAATCCTTATGGAATATAGGCTACACAAAAAAATTGATTGTATGTTAATCTGATATACACATAAAATGTTGTTTTGGTTTGAAAACAGCCATTAATCAAGGGTTAAAAAACACTAAAATAGGCTATTTTAATCTGAAAAAGGTAGATAAAAATTACTCCAATTCATATTTAAATATCCTATATAATGGATAAAGTAAAAAATATATATATAAATTTGAAAAATAGGTAAAATACCTCTCTACAATGCAAAAATTCCCAGAAAATGCTAATTTGGACAGTTTTTTCTCCCTTCTGATCCACTAACTCTACGTGATGATAACGTATTGGATAATAATAGGTTCTACTCTATTATGTAATCAAGAGCAATATTGAGAGAAGAATTGGGATATTTTTATTGATCAAATTGTATCTCCCTGTACGTATTACAAAGAGGATAACCCAATATGAGATTACCTATCCCTACTTAAAATCTCCCCATAAACCCTAAAGGCCTATGGACTTGTTAGGAGTCCAGTAGAACACCCCAACCCAGTTGGGTTCCCACCTTGGGCTAGACCCAACTCCTAACAAAATTCAATAAAGTTGGATACTGATAAAATTTTAAAACTCAATTCAAAATCAAAGTTAGAGATAATAGGAGTAAATTTTAGAAAAAAACTCATATAAATTCTACTAACATTAATCTATCAAAATCAACACAAATTCACAGGTGCCAAACATAGTATAATTTCTCTTATCTAGGAGTAGTACCTCCAAAGCTTGCAAAACAACTACAAATACAAAGGGAAGGGAGAAAAGATAACTTTACTGATAATGCAATAATTCTACTGCATTTATTTTATTTTCATTTTTAATATGAATTTACAATTTTGTTGAAGATAAATTAATTTTTGAAGGATAAGAGATCATATATAGGCAATTTCCACATTAAATTTCTTACCCCAATCTTCCACATGCTATGGACAATGAGTTTACAATTTTCGAAATTACACATTGCTAATTGGAAGAAGAAAATGGATCTTGATGCTTCCGTTAGTTAGGTCATCACCCAAGACTGGATACATAAAATATAAAAGAGAGGAACCATAAAATACCATTAAAGAGTCCAATTTCTAGGAGTTAAGTTGGAGAAAGATAGAAAATAAAAAGAGACCTTTTCTCAAATAATGTATTCTCTGAGATAAATGATTTTGTAACTAACCTTGGGCAGAGAATACGATTCGTAACTGATGGTTGTAAACTTGCAGTGGGTATAAGTTTAAGAGCTATAAAATTTTAACATTTTTCTAACTTAGTTACCCTTAGGACAATCGCCCGCCACATAGGATAAACATTGCCATGTAGGACAATCGCCGCCAACTAGGATAAAACTAAGATTTATAATATAAATTAGATTATAATTAATCCTGTGCTATGCACAAATGCTTAAGTTCATAATAGCAGTTATTATATTTTAAGATTACCATATGTCTTACCCCAAAATTCTTGTTAAATATATTAAAATTAGTATAACCTCTTAAAGGAAATTTCTTTCTATTTTTATTACCACTTATTACAGATCTGATGTTTATCCCTCTGCCTGAAGAATCTCTGTATAAACTATATCCGGTGATAATTAAAAGCAAAAATACATCATATAATGTTCGATTTGGTCCTTCCTATCTTCGTTTACCACTGTAGTATCCTTCTTTCCAATCTCCTTCTTATAGTAGAATGTTTAGTCATGGGAATTATCTACGAAAGCAACATACGTTGTTGTGAGTATGAGTTGCATGTTGAAAAAAAAATTATTATCAAGTTGTACCGGTGGCTTGCCACAACTACACTTGTTTATGATGATACAACATTTTAACTTTTTGTAATTTCTGGATCTTTGCAGATTTGAACCACAAGCTCTTGATATAAATGCTTTCCTTATCAAGCGCTCTACCATTTGAGCTAAGGATCATTACATAGTAGCCTTGTAATCTTAATTATTCACGTTTGATCGTCCTAATAAATATAAATAAGGTAAGACATTTAAGTGTTAACCATCTTTACTCAATAATAAATTTATATAATGCAACTTACTTTTCTCGCCCATCAAAGCGTTTCGGTCGTGTCTCCTGATATACAAAAGAAACTCCCTGTAAGTATGTAATCAACAAACCAATTCATCAGTTTTTTAGTATCGCAAACAATGCTGCAATTGTTCTCGTGGAGGGTTATGCCCTCCCCGAGAAAGTGTGCCAACAACATTAGAGTCTTGCTGATTGTAGTGATCAAATCATTGAACCTCATCATTATTGAGTACTCCCATTTTCTTTTAATTATGTGCATCCCATGAATAGGTGGGCAATGCTCTTATTAGTGACCTTGAAAAGGCAACATAGAGTCAGATGGGAATCTTTGCTTCCATCAGCCTATTTTGCATAGTTGTAGTACCTATTAAAAATTTCCAAGGCACATAAGAAAGCTTTAATAAACCTATATAGATTGAGATATTGCTTTGCAAGATGTCCCTTGGATTGTCCATATCTAAACTTTTGAGTTTAGGCCCAAATTTGTTATCAACTCACGACATCTTAACTTCAGAAGTCTAGATAAAAGCATAAATATCCAATACCATATCTCACAATCCAGTTAACTGGTAATAAATATAGTTGTTGCCATCTTAGATACTTACTTAAGTGCTATTTGATAATTTTTCAAATTTTTGCAGTATTTTTTTTCTTCATGTTATCCTCTATTTTCAATCTGTGTAACCAAAGGCTTTTGGAAAAAAAAATTAACAACTTTCAAATAGACTAAAACATGCAATATACCTTATTTGATCCAAAATTATTTATCATTTTACGATGATAACATAGAGAAACCAAACATAAGTTAAAATGCTATAGACCACTGATCCATAAGGTAAGAAAATTCATAACTTCAAGGTAGCAATGCTACATTGAGCTAGACAATGTAAGGACATTTTAACAGTATAACAGTGAGAAGAAATTTATTTAAGTCAATGATCCACTTTAAGATGAAGACAAAAACACTTGTATCGCAAGTTGCCTGGACATAAATAGACAATGCTCTCACATAACATTTTAGAACACATCTAACCTTATCGCAAATCAAAGAAGAAATGATTTGGTCACGCTTAAGAAATATTCATTCTGGAATATACTAAATAAGCAACTAACTAAACTTGAGACCTCAAAAAAGGAGATACAATATTGTTGCATTTCTCAGGCTAGTAAATCCTCGAAGTCATTTAGAATTTTGAAAAAAAAACATAACAACAACCATACCCCTTACTTTTCTTACTGTGGAAAGATAAATTCAAGCATCTTTACCTATGAGCATTCAAGGAAAATTTAAAGAGATAGAGATCATTGTTGGAATTGTTTTAACTTCAAAATATGATTTTAAAATGTTTTATCCCACATTGGAAATAAAAAGTAATTTATATTAGTTTTTAAATCTCTATTACTTAGTTGGATTTAAAGTCTACTCTAGGAGTGTGTGTACTCTAGCGAGATGCTTCGCATCGAGCGTGACTCGCGCAAGCGCGCGCGCGTGGGCGTGGGTGTGGGCGAATGGGCGTTTGAGGCGCATTTAAGCAATTTTTGGCATTTTATTAGGCTCACTTAGCACTTTGCACGCTTGTCGCGGTCGTGGGGCGTGGGCTTAGTGGGCTTGGGTCTGTAACAGACAACCTCTTGGACTTCTATGACTGTTTGAGTCTATTACTGGTTATATCATTAATGGGGAGAAAGTGTGACTTAATAATACTTATGTATTAATTAACCAGTCTTAGAACTGGAAAAAATTTAGACTCTTATTTATAGAGTTCTCTCGGGTGAGTAAAATAAAGAGAAAAACAAAACAACTTCTTTTTTCTTTCTCAATTTCTCTTTTCGTTTTTTGGGCAATGAGAAAAGGTGAAACAAACTTGATCACTTTGTGCAGTGCAAGCACATAGTGATAGAACGGGTCTAGCTTGGTTGAATTCCAGAGATAGTGCTGCTGAGTTCTCTTGCACCTTTGGAGAGGCTTCGACTATCTTCAAGAAGCGCTTGCGTGCCTCCTTGCTTGGTTCGGTAATTGTTTTCTTTTGGTGAAGATTAGTTCCTTAATCTTGAATTTTTCTAACAATTTGAAGATATGTCAAAAAATTTGGCCTCTGAATTTAACTCCTTGGCTATTGTACCAACAAATTCGATGGGATTATTTTCAAATGACTCGACCCATTTTGATGGAAAGAATTTTTTTCGCTGGGAGGATAAGATGGTATTTTTGCTGAAACAACTCAATTTTTTTTATGTTCTTTCTTATATTTGTCCCACTACACCTGCTAAAACTTTGTCTGATACTGTTAAAAAGGTGCTAGAGAAAATTCAAAAATGGAAAGATGATGACTATTTGTGTCGTCACCATATTCTGAATTCTCTAACTGATGCTCTATATAATCAGTTTAAGAAAAAGACCAATAATGCAAAAGACTTATGGGAAGGTATTAGGACTGTGTATGTTGCTGATGAAACTAGCACCAAAAAGTTTCAAGTCAGTAATTACATAGACTATGTTATGGTTGATTCTAAACTGATTCTGGAGCAGGTACAAGAATTTGAAGTTTTTGCTGACTCAATTGTTTCTGCTGGGATGAAAATTGATGCAAACTTTCATGTGAGTGTAATTATTTCCAAGTTGCCTCTTGCTTGGAAAGATTACAAAAATAAAATAAAACACAAGAAAGAGGACATCACTCTGGATGATCTTCTTTATCATCTACGGGTTGAAGAAGAATCTCGTAATCGTGAAAAGGTAACTGAAAAGACTAATGATGTTACTGTAAAAGTACATGTTGTTGAATCTGCAGGTCCAAAGAAGGTTGAAGGGAAAAAAGAAATATTCAAAGAATAATTTTGAACCGATAAAGAAAGACTTCAAGAAGAAGCCAGGAACCAAACAAAATGGAGACAAAAATAAATCTTATTGCTATGTATGTGGCAAGCCTGGCCATTTTGCAAGAGATTATCGTTTCAGAAAGGGCAAAAAGCATGAAGAAGACAAATTAATTACGATGGTGTCTGAAGTGAATATGGTTGGAGGAGAAGTGGATTGGTGGATCGATTCGGGTGCAACAAAGCATATTTGCTGTGACAAGAATATGTTCGTGACTTATGAACCTGTGGGGGATGGGATGCACGTCTATATGGGTAATTCTTTAACTTCCAAGATCGTTGGTAAGGGTTCGGTAGATCTCAAATTTACATCTGGGAAGACCGTCACCTTAACTGAAGTTTATCACGTTCCGGAGATTCGCAAGAACTTAGTTTCAGTCAGCCTCTTCAGTTCTCATGGTTTCAAAATTGTGTTTGAATCTGATAAAATGATTCTTACAAAAAATGGTAATTTTTTTGGTAAGGGTTATTCTGTTTCTGGAATGTTTAAATTGAATGTAATGAATGAACCCGTTTCTGCGTATATTCTTGAGTCCTCTGAATTGTGGCATGGTAGATTGGGCCATGTAAACTATAAATCGATTCAATCGATGGCAAGTAATGGATTAATTCCAAAACATAATCAGACTCACAAAAAATGCATAATATGCAGCAAATATAAAGTTACTAGAACCTCTTTTAGATCTGTTGAGAAACCATCAAAGGTTTTAGATCTTGTACATTCAGACATTTGTGAGATGATAGATGTTTTGTCCAGAAATGGAAATAGATATTTTATTACATTCATTGACGACGCTTCGAGATACACTTACGTTTTTCTTTTAAGCACTAAAGATGAAGCCTTTGACAAGTTTAAAACGTACAAAGCTGAAGTCGAAAACTTTCATAATTGCAAGATAAAGACTCTTAGGACCGATAGAGGGGGAGAGTACACATTCACGGGTTTGCAAAAATTTTGCAAAGCTGAAGGGGTGCACCATCAAATGTTTGCTCCAAGGATACCAGAACAGAACGACATTGCGGAACGGAAGAATAGAACTATTACAGAAATGGTTAATTCCATGCTTATCAGTTCGGGTGCTCCATCTAATCTATAGGGCGAAGCTCTTCTTTCGTCGTGTCATATTTTGAATCGGGTTCCTCATAAAGCAATTGGAAAGATTCCTTATGAAGTATGGAAAGGGAGAAAGCCTAACCTAAATTATCTCAAAGTCTGGGGATGCTTAGCTCAAGTCAAGTTACCACATGTTCAGTTTCCAAAAGTTGAACCGCGAGGGTTGGATGGCGTCTTTGTTGGTTATTCTGTGAGTAGCAAGGCTTACAAATTTCTGAATTTGGAATCTCCAGTACCTCATTCTATTATTGAGTCAACAAATGTTGATTTCTTTGAGAACATCTTTCCACTTAAGAAGAATAAAGAAACTGTGGGGGTTGAGTCTTCGAGTTCACACAAGAGAAGCAATGCAACTGTTGTACCGGTGGAACCTCGTAGAAGTGTTAGACCTCGCATACCTAAAAACTTTGGTCCTGATTATGTTTTCATGGCAGAAAAGGATCCTAGTACTTATTCTAAGGCAATGAGTTCGAATGACGCAATGTTCTGGAAGGAAGCAATTGATGATGAGATTCACTCTATAATGTCCAACAATACATGGACATTAGTAGATCTACCTCCAGGGAGCAAACCGATTGGATGTAAGTGGATATTCAAGAGGAAACTTAGACCCGACGGTTCAATTGATAAGTACAAGGCTCGTTTGGTGGCAAAAAGATACAAGCAATGAGCGGGTTATGATTTCTTCGATACATATGCACCTGTGGCAAGAATCTCCACAATAAGACTAATGATAGCTATTGCATCATTGAACAATCTGGTCATACATCAGATAGATGTAAAATCCACTTTTTTGAATGGAGATCTTGACGAAGAAATTTATATGGTTCAGCCAGAGGGGTTTGTTCTGGATAATAATAAGAAAAAGGTATGTAAGCTGATCAAATCTCTCTATGGACTAAAACAAGCTCCTAAGCAGTGGCATTACAAGTTCAGAACAGTACTGATTGCTGATGGTTTTAACGTTAATGGTGGTGATATCTGTGTCTATAGCAAGTTTAATGGCAATAATGGAGTCATTATATGTCTTTATGTCGATGACATGCTTATCATTGGAACCGACAATGACCAAGTCATAAATGCGAAGAATTTCTTGTCTTCAAAGTTTGATATGAAGGATCTTGGCGAGGCTGATGTAATTCTGGGAATTGAAATTATCAGGAGCAACAATGGGATAGCTCTTACGCAATCCAAATACATCGAGAAGGTTCTGCGAAGATTTAATCAATATGAGTCTAAACCTTCTCCTACTCTATTTGATCAAAGCATAAAGTTGCAGAAGAATGCAGGTAAACCTATATCTCAACTTGAGTACTCCCAAATCATTGGTACTTTAATGTATGCTATGCATTGTACAAGACCCGATCTTGCATATGCAGTAGGAAAATTGAGCAGGTACACAAGTAACCCAGGTAAAGAGCATTGGGATGCACTATACAGAGTTTTAAGGTACCTTAAGGGTACAATGGGTTATGGGATACATTATGGGAGACATCCAGCTGTACTCGAAGGGTACTGTGATGCGACTTGGAACTCGGATCTAGACGAGTCAAAATCGGTTACTGCATGGATTATTTCCTTAGCTGGAGGTGCGATCTCCTGGAGATCCAAAAAAGCAAACTTGCATAACTTATTCCTCTATGGAATCGAAGTTCATTAGTCTTTCTTCTGCGGGAGAAGAGGCCGAGTGGCTAAAATTAGTTTTGTTTGATATTCCCATCTGGAAAAAGCCTGTGCCGGCAATCACAATCTATTGTGATAATCAGGCTGCATTACTGCGAGCATACAACGAGACTTATAATGGGAAGTCAAGACAAATTCGTCTGAAACATAATCATGTCAGGGGGATTATTAAGAACGGAGTCATGACCATTCAATATGTGGAGTCCAAAGAAAATTTGGCAGATCCTCTATCAAAAGGCCTTGGGAGAGACATGATTAGTTCGACATCGAGGGGAATGGGATTAAAAGTCTGTACATAGTTTCTCTGAGTGGAAACCCAACCTGTAGAGGTTCAATGGGAAAACAAACTCGTGAGTTAACAATTTGTAGTAAGCACTTCTCTTTATATAAAGTCTTATTCCTATGGTTCTAGTAATTTTTACTCTGTAAAATGAGTAAGGCTGGGATTGTTCTCCAAATGAGTTTAAAAGATCCATTTGGATTGGAGTGTTTACAGATCACTCTTGGTAAACTCACCTTTCTAAGTGTGGAATCTAGTCAGTTCCTATGAGATGACAGACTGTCTCTAGAGCACTTAGTAGAAAGGGATTAAACACGAACTTTAAAGTGTTGAACTTAAAAGTTATTTGTTTCTCTGAAAGTTATGTGTGTACGACATGTCATTTTTATCAAATAGGATTATTAGTTCAAGGCTTAAGTCCACTAATATTTTCTGTCAATTTTAGTTCAAGGGCACTCCACTAACTTTTGACATGATAAACTTAGACATGTTTTACAATGTATAGATTCCAGTCCTCAAGACACCTAAACATATGCACATGATTTGCCTTTATGCCCAAATTTTTATTTATTTGTTTTTGTTTTATTTAAACTTGTGGAGGAATTATATTTGTTATTTTTAAATTAAAACAAGTGGGGGATTGTTGGAATTGTTTTAACTTCAAAATATGATTTTAAAATGTTTTATCCCACATTGGAAATAAAAAGTAATTTATATTAATTTTTATATCTCTATTGCTTAGTTGGATTTAAAGTCTACTCTAGGAGTGTGTGCACTCTAGCGAGATGCTTCGCATCGAGCGCGACTCGCGCACGTGCACGTGCGTGGGCGTGGGCGAATGGGCGTTTGAGGCGCATTTAGGCACTTTTTAGCGTTTTATTAGGCTCACTTAGCACTTTGCACGCTTGCCGCGGTCGTGGGGCGTGGGCTTAGTGGGCTTGGGTCTGGAACAGACAACCTCTTGGACTTCTATGTCTGTTTGAGTCTGTAACTGGTTATATTATTAATGGGCAGTAAGTGTGACTTATGAATATAGAGAAAAAAAATACAACTTCTTTTTTCTTTCTCAATTTCTCTTTTCGTTTTTTGGGAAATGAGGAAAGGTGAAACAAACTTGATCACTTTGTGCAGTGCAAGCACATAGTGATAAAACGGGTCTAGCTTGGTTGAATCCTGGAGATAGTGCTGCTGAGTTCTCTTGCACCTTTGGAGAGGCTTCGACTATCCTCAAGAAGCGCTTGCGCGCCTCCTTGCTTGGTTCGGTAATTGTTTTCTTTTAGTGAAGATTAGTTCCTTAATCTTGAATTTTTCTAACAATCATATGAATATTTTGGATTCGAAAATAACCCAATCTAAAGCCCATGCTCAAACACAACAGCAAAAAGAAGAATTCGAAGGAATCAATTCCTTTCGATTTCAAATTAATCACCAATTCAAGAGCTTAAGTTCTACATCTAAAATTCTATAATCGGGTAAGTATTCAAGCCCTAGTTAGACCCAAACTTCTGTAGTTCTTAAGTTTTATAAAATAGTACAACTTATAATCAAAATCCCTTAAATTGTAATCAAACAAACGAAATTGAAATTGAAACTGATGACCCTTAACTTTTGATATCATAGTCCACAATTAGGAAATCGCCCAATCGATTCCTCTTCCTCCACAAAACCTTAATCATATAAGATTTCATCTCCATTAGCAATTCTTGGGTCTGGAGAGAGAGAGAGATGCCGTACCCAAGTGTTGCTGCGAGAGAGAGAGAGACAGAGAGAGAGCTCAGTTGCTTGTCGGAGTTAGATTAATTTTCAGTTTTTCGGGTAGAACAAAGAGAGGGATTCAGTTCAGATAGAGAGCTGGTTTTGTTTTGCTTTTGGTGAAGAAAGTACTTCTTAAAACATAATTGTTTTATTTTGTTTTGTTTTGAGTCGGGATTGGGATCTTTAGCTTTTGCTCTTAAAACATCAATTACCAAAAGAGCCCCTCCATGTGTCAATCTTGAGGAGTCCACAACTCATCCCGACCTCTCTTTGTCTCTGGACATAAGGCAGAATTGTCCAAAGCGGCAAAAACATTGCCCTATTTTAATGAGAGTCTAAAACGACAATACTAGTGTGTCATATGCTTTGTGACATATTACAAACTTGCACGCTTTACGGCTTATTGCAAACTACTTAAGCTTAAACTCTAATGACTTGAATACCAAGAATAATACTCTTATACACTAACTCTAAGTGATAATAGTACACTTAAAATCCTTCCCTTAGCTATAATTGAAGAGACCAAAAGCTAAATTAGTAGTGGTAACACCTCCATCAATCATAAAATTATGCCCACTAACAAATTTTGAGTCGTCACTCTCGAAAAAGACCGCGGTCTTTGCAAAATCCTCTCCAGTTAAAATGGTACCTTTTAGAGTGGCTAATTGACAAACCCAATCTTTAACCCCCTTAACACCCTTGATTGTAAAAAAGTCAGTGGCCAATGATGACACAATTAGAAATGAAGAAATGCATTTAACTATAATCCCAAACTGCCCTAACTCAACAGCAGTGTTCTTCATGAGGTCTATAATCACGCTCTTTAAAGCAGTGTAAGCGTACAGGCCAAACCCACCAGCGACAGAGGACACGCTTCCGCTCATAAGGATACAACCTTGTTTCCGCGGTATCATTACACGAGATGCATGTTTAATACCCAAGAACACGCCGGTGACATTGGTGGCAAGTACCTTTTGGAAATGGGATATCTCATTATCCTCTATCCTTGGACAAGGTGAACCTTCGATAGTAGCGTTGCTGAACATTTTGTCGAGTTTTCCAAAAATTTTAACAGTATGATCAACGACGTTCTTAACATCCTCTTAAATGGAGACGTCACAGTGTATACATGATACGATATCTAACCCTATCTTCTTACATACCGAGTAACCTTTATCATTTTTGATGTCTACTATTACGACTTTTTCACTGTGTTTACTATACATGATTGCAATAGCCTTACATATCCCCTGAGCTGCACCCGTGATTAGCGCCATTTTACCTTCTAATCTACAGATTATGAATGATGTAAGTATTTAGAAACTATATGTTATCATAATATACCTCAGTTGTATATTAAGGTTAATAAGACCTTTTCCAACTGTAAGGGTAGAACGAAAATTTCTTTTAGGGTATTTTGGTGTTTACCTCCCATTTAAGCATTAAGCATGGATATTCGCCCCCCCCCCTATGCCAAATATTGTGGTCGACCCCCTAAAGTCGGTTGAACCAAGCTTTGACTCTGTTGACTCATTTTGATCAGAATCGACTTTTTTTTATAATGACCAAAGTACCCTGTCAAGCTGACTCGGATAATGGCCAATTTTTTTTTCCGAAAAACTAGCCGTTGGCAAGATAGATGCAAGATTGAAGAATGTATATATAGATAGAGTGAGAGAGGGAACATAAGTGTGAGAGAGAAACCAACAGCTAATTTTTCGAAGAAAAAAAATTGGCCATTATCCTAGTAAACTTGAAAGGGTACTTTGGGCATTATAAAAAAATTGATTCTGGTCAAAATGAGTCAACAGAGTCAAAGCTTGATTCAACCGAACTGTTGGGGGTCTCGACCACAATATTTGGCACATTGTGTGTGGTGTGTGTGTGGGGGGTGGGCAATATAGAATATCCATGCTTAATAGGGGGGTATAACCAAAACACCCTTTCTTTTATCACAAACATATATGTATAGTTCAATAAGCAGAGTCTACTCGAAGTCATGAAAAATATTAGCTGTAGCAGCGCTAGGCATGAACTGTATAAATGAGATGAATATAAGTATTCCCTTTTTTTAGCAGTAATGAAAGGAAGAAAGCCATCAGAACCCATTTTGTTACTCTCTTGATTTCTATACCTTTCTTCCTTCAATGAATAAAGCTCCTATAGATTTGAGAGATAGATAGATTAGCTTGGTCTGCGTCCATTTATAGTGGCAAATTAGCAAGTTTGAAACATATTATAAACACATTGCAGAAATTAATTGGCACGTGGAATTTTTAAAACTTAACTTAATCGCTCATGATCATAACTTTTATCCTGAGGAATGAGGATAAACTCTTTACTTATTTCATTAAACAGATAAGCACACGAGCATAGTTTGAACTTTGAACCCAACATAACTTTATTTATTTCTACTTATTGTAAATGACACAACTTTAATGGGTTTTAGTTAGTAAGCACACGAGCATAGTTTGAGTCCAACATAACTTTATTTATTTCTACTTTTTTGCAAAAAAACATCACTTTAATGGGTTGCCTATCTATTTTTTTTTTTTGATTGGTAAACCATATATTAATAAACTGAAGAAGAAACAAAAGAGGTACCATCCTCTACTAGAGATGGGCAGAGCCATTCTGGTGGAGAGCCATACCAGATCCAGCTAGTCGAATCACCCGTAGGCCGACTAGCAATAAGGTGAGCTATAGAATTAGCGCTCCTCGACGCATAATTAATACAAATATTCAGAGAAGAGTCTAATAAAACAAGGCAGTCCTGTAAGATCGCCTTTGTGGTCCAGAAAATGTTAGCTCCTCCATCTTTACAAAAAGAGACAATAGCTTCTGCATCTATCTCAATGATAGTCTTCGTATGTCTTCTTCCCCTTGCCCATTGGATGCTTTCTAGGACTGCTACCGCTTCCCCCTCTTCCGCAGAGGCAAATATGTGGGATAAAACTCGGGCTACATCAAATATATTGTCAATGTCGCGGATAACCAGACCAATGCCATTAAAACATTTATTTCTGCAAAAGGAGGCATCAACATTAATTTTTTCCCAGCCTGAGGCCGGTTTTCCCCAAGGGACCTTGATAGATAGCCGTTCATTACGAAAAAATGGTTCATTAGCAATAATTTTATTAATGGTCCGTGAGATCCGGGTAGGATCTGGAGAAGTATTTTGAAAAAAACAGGCACATCTCGTTTTCCAAGTTAACCAATAGAGAGTGAAAGTGACTTCAGTCTAGGTCGCCCGATCAATCGGCCAGTCCGTCGGAGGCGAAAGCCAGACCTCAATCCATTGATGGACAGAAAGATGTTCAGCCTGGTGGAGTAACCCGCCCAGAGAAGTACCAAACCAGACTGCACGGGTAAACGCACATTCCAAAAGGAAATGGTGGAGGGTCTCCAAAGGGGCTTGACAAAGGGGACAAGAGGTATTAGTTAACGTAAGACGGATCGCAATCTTCTCACGGCAAGGGATCATCTCACGGAAGCATTTCCACGCAAACATCTGGGCTCGCGGAGACGCCTTGTTCTTCCAAAAGTGTAAGAGAAAGGAAGGGGTTCCCAGAACCGGCTCCATCTGAGAACCAGACATGAGAGCCCTATAAGTGGACTTGATGGAGAACTTTCCATCTTTCGACGGATTCCATCTCAGTTCATCGAAATTTCCTTCACGAGGAACATATATGTGCGAGATCAGGGTGGACGAAGTGTCATCACACTAGGCTAAAAGTTCGTCACGACGCCACGACCGGCTAATAGGATCAATAAAATGACTCACCCATGTCGGACAATCCTCCAAATTAATACCAGGCCGGGGGGTGGGTTTCATAACCCCATCCGGAGGGATCCATGGGTCCGTCCAGAATCTAATCCGGTTCCCCACTCGAACCTGCCACATAGAGAGAGCGTTGATAGTCGCAATCGAAGACTGGACACTTTGCCATGTCCAAGAAGAATCTGCTTTTTTGGAGCGTGAAGAATATCGCAATGCGGATAATATTTCGCTTTTAGGACACGGCCCCACAACTCGTTCGGCTTCTGATGAAGGTGTCACACCAGTTTTGAGAGGTGAGCTTTATTGGTTTCCCTTGCCTCTCGAATTCCCAATCCTCCCTCATACTTCGGACGGCAGACTTCCTTCCACTTTTTCAGGTACAAGGGTTTCTTAGCGTCTTTCCCTTTGCCCCACCAGAAGTCACGTTGGAGACGGTTGATATTCTTAGAGGTAGATTGAGGAAGAGCAAAGCAGAACATCTGGTACAAAGGAATGGCCGAAGTAACCGAATGAATAAGGATAGTCCTACCTGCCTGTAAAAGAAGTTTACCGCGCCAAGATTGTATACGGGAGGAGATACGTTCTTCAACGCGTGGAAAGTTTGGGCTTTGGACCGGTGGAAAAACAGGTTTGTACCCAGGTAACGTTCATCGGTAGGCATAATACCAATCTTCAGAAGACGACTGATAAGGCGGCAATGTCGATGAGGGAGGTTCTTGCTGAAAAACACTCCTGACTTAGCAAGGATAAATACCTGCCCCGTGGCTCCGCAAAACGAGTCGAGAACTTTCTTCAGTTTGAGTGCTTCAGTAATATCCGCACGAAAAAACAGAAGACAGTTATCTGCAAATAAAAGATGGGAGACCGGAGGGGCTCTTCTAGACGCTTTAACTCCATAAAGGAGTTTAGCAGATTCCTTGGCCCCCAGAGCAAGAGACAAACCCGTCCATCAAAATAATAAACAAAAAGGGAAAGATAGGGTCACCTTGACGCAGACCCCTAGTGGGGGTGATGAGCCCATGGGCCGAGCCGTTGAGCAGAATCGAGTAACGTACCGTCGAGATACATTGTAGGATCCACTGGCACTAGATCGGACTGAATCTGAGTTTTGCTAACGTGATAATCAAGGTACTCCATTCGATCTTATCGTAAGTTTTCGGCATATCCAGCTTGACACCCATCAGACCGGATATGCCCTGTTTCCATTTCATAATATGAATAAGTTCGTGGGTAACCAGGACATTGTCCGAAATCTGGCAACCACTCACAAAAGAACTTTGGAAAGGAGAGATGAATTTTTCCAGAAGAGGCTTAAGCCGGGAAGAGAGGATTTTGGATATGATTTTATAGATAACATTACACAGGCTGATAGGCCAAAAATCACAAGGGGATGCCTTAGAATTCTTAGGAATCATAACAACATGAGTGATGTTGATATGAGAAGGCATAAAACCAGATTCAAAGAACGTGGATACCAGACGACAAATATCAGGGCCGACCACCTCCCACGAGAGTTGGAAGAAAAACGCAGAGAAGCCATCCGGACCGGGAACTTTGTGCGGGCCAATGCTATCCAGCGCGGCTTTAATTTCCTCCGATGTAACCGTACGCGTAAGATCAAGATTATCCTCTTCCGTGATACACGGACCGAAATTTTGAATAAACTCTGGGACGTTGACCGGGTTGGAAGATTGGAAATTACGAGCCATGTCGCGCAAAAAAATCTGGCCAATTTCGCCTGTGTCACCTGTCCAGACCCCGGATTCGTCGTTCAGCCAACGATCGAGTTTTTCTTTCACTGTGAGAGGGTTTGCATGTGAAAGAACTTAGTGTTGCGATCGCCCTCGGTTAAGCAGTTCACCCGGGATTTTTGACGCCAAAACATCTCTTCTCTTAACTGGGTTTCGTCAAGCTCCGCCAATAATTCCCATTCTCAAATAGCTGTGGCATCAGTATATGGAAGGGCCTGAATGATAGAAATGTTTTTTTTCAACGCAAAAATTTTACTAGGGACATGACCAATTTTTTTCTTATTCCATGATCTAAGGCCGATTTTTGTAAATAAGAGTTTTTCTTTCACTAGTTGGGCAGGGGAGCCAGAACCCATCCTTTGCTAAAGGTCCCTTATCAAATGAGAGAAATATGGCTCCCGAGTCCACATAGATTGAAAGCGAAAACATTTACCTAGTGAGTTCATTGTTGGATAAGTATCAAGGCACAGAGGGGAGTGATCCGAGCCCAAGGCAGGTAAATGGAAAACCTTTGCTGTTGGAAAAATAAACATCTAATCCGCATTTGCTAGGCCCCGATCTAAACGTTCTTTGATGTTACCTTTGCCCCGACGCTTGTTATTCCAGGTAAAGGGGTGCCCCGAGAAGCCAAGATCAATAAGGCCAGCTTGTTAGGTGACTTCTCTGGCGAATGAGCTCGTCGCAACGCGAAACGGTTTACCCCCCACTTTATCCAAGCTCGCAAAAATGGTGTTGAAGTCCCCCAATATCAGCCAAGGCCCCGAGTGCTCATTTGATGTCATTTTTACCAGCCTCCAACTTTCATTTCTATCCCTTTGGTATGGACTCCCGTAAAAAAATGATGTCATCCATGGCGAGCCAGACGGCTCGGAGTAAATCAGGACATTAATAATATACTTATTACAAAATATTACATCTAACGAAATATTATTTTTCCACATTATACATATACCCCCCGACCGACTCTGGATACCAGAGGCCAGAACATCTACCCAATTCGGGCAATAAAGACTACGTACTACATCTTGCATCTCCCCAGAAGAACGTTTGGTTTTAGATAAAAAGATAATGTCCCCATTAGAGGACCGGATCATTTTTTTCAGGTGTCGAATTGTCTCAAGTCGACCCAAACCTCGGCAATTCTAAGATATAATAATCATAATATCCCGGGTGGCCTCCTTGGAGCCACCCGAACCTGAGAACAACAGTCGAGAAGATAATAAGTGTGGCGAATCCTAGAATAAGACACAAGGGTAGGATTGCGTACTTGAGAGTGAGGCGGGCGGCGAGATCCGGACGGTGGGAGCTAGAATGGTAAATACAGCTCCACAAACTGAACCGCTTGAACATCAGACAGTATATGGTGTCGTATCACTCTGGGGTCGAAGTAAGTAATCCGCGAGATGGAGCCTGGACCTGTCGCTCCTGACGCTCAACCAGACTCTCTGATTCTCTCGTGGAAGAACCCATCGTCCCTACCGAACTGCCTCGAGGAAAAATGGTCGGTGCTATCCAAGGATATGCCGACGTAAATTCTGCCTGATGCCTACCAAAGTCCAGTTCCATACCTCCAACCCAATCTTGTTCCGCAATGATCATATTCCCCCCTGTTAACCGAAGAATCTCCCCCAAGTTGGACCAAAATCTGTTCTTCCTCCATCATTACTCGCTCAGAAGTCTGACCTCTGATCTGGTATTCCAGAGTATTACCTGCTAGATCTCCTACCCCCCCCCCCCCCCCCCCCCCCCTTCTCGGATCTCCTATAGCCCCAAGAACCCCCAGGTCAGTCAGGCAGCCCTGCATAATCTGAAAAGCTGTGAACCTCTCGAATCAGAGTTCCCTTCGATGGGTCCTCCTCTGAGTCCGAATCAGACCTTTCAGTTGCTTCTCTCAGAGAATATTGGAGCTGCTGGTAAAGAGCCCCCTGGTTATCAACCCTTTCCCTTTCCCCTGTCTGCACGGTCCGGAGAAAGGTTCATCTTGATCAAAACCCTGTCCCCCTGCTCGTGGATTTTCAAGTTGGAACAAAGCAACATTCAAGTTCCGCATCTCGGCTCCTTCTATCTCTGGGATAATCGTGCACCTAGGAGCTCTATGTCCCATTTTGAAATAGTTAGTACAAAAATTCACATGGGATCCTTCATACTGGATACCCACTGTGATTTGATCATGTTTAACTTCTGCCCAAATAGCTGGTGGGAACACCCCATATATATCCATAACGATTCTAGCACGATACCCATTTTTAGTGACCCTTTTATTATCACGATTAGGTTCAGTCGTGAGCACCAGTCCCAGATACTGGCCGAATTCGCAAAGGAAGGCCGGATTGCCGTAAAAAGGGTCAGATAAATGAAAAGTGACCCAGAAAGGAAGAAACTTGAAAATTAAAGGTTCAATTGGAGTTCTAGCCTCATACATCATCAGAATTATAGCGTGACCATATGGGTTCCACGGCTGGTTAAGCAGTACAAAATTTTGATCGAAGGCTGTACGAAATTTGAACAAAAAGTACATTTTACCATTAACCATCCGTTCAAAAATCTGAACGTTTTCAGAGGTCTCCATGGACCAAATTTTTTCAGTGCCGCAACAATTTTGGAGAAGCTCCCTCCAGTGTCGACATCATACCGATTAGGGTGTACTTCCATCGCTCTTCCTCTTCTAATATTATTTCTGGCCGAATCTTCACAGAGATAGCCCCCCTTGGTTTTTCGACAGTAAGTCTCTCCATGTAATTAACAAAGTCAAGATTAACATTATGTGAAGTCATTACCCCCAAGATCTACAACCAACTCCTATAACTGAAACTAACCGAAAGAAGAAAACACCCACTTGGTCCCACCACCTTGAAACACAATCCCAACAACAAATAACAAGTGCAAGTACGTAAATTAGTAACCCCGGAGGGACGCAAAGCGAAGACCCCTATCCCCCGTAGAAACTCCAACCCCACCACCAAATAATACAACCAGAGAAGAGATGTTTTTCTTCAAAAAACCACAAGCAAGTAAAAGTAATTTTCTACACCTCAAAGCAAAAAATAATATACATGCAGTAAAATGTCAATCAGCCAGATGAAAAGAACTTTCTCATTTAATGCGAAGCGGCGATACTGTTGATGAATAGAACTCGTATGTAAGCACCTATCTTACTTTTGACAACCTGTTCTACCTAAACCATCTGACGTCACGAACAAAGGCCCACCAGAAACAAACAAACAACACAAGCCCAATCCTTCAATGGGATAACTGCCAGCAGGCCCCCAAAGGAATGTTATCCAACCCATCCACACTAGAGAATACCAGGCCCACGCCACAAGCCCTGCTCGCTTCAGAATTTTTCAGCCCAAGCCAACCTGTATAAAACCCACGCCCACCTTCAAGCCTAGGCCCAAATCTTCGAGAGCCCAGCACCGCCTGCCAGCTGTTTCCTTCCTTTTTTTCTTTTTTTTTTTATTTATAAAAAAAAACCCTCCTGTTTTGATCTAAACGAAACAAACTCCAAATTCACCAAACCGATTCCTGAATCGTTGTAACCGTGAGCTTCCCGGCCCGCATTACCATTCCACGATCACCCACCCAGAAAATCGCTGCCGACCCACCTGCAAGTAAAATCACAAACCAAGAAGGTAAACCGAGTTATATAGAAAACCAAAAAACCAATCAGAGAAAAACAACTGATGAAAAAGGATGAATAAGGTTAGGAAGATGGAGGAGATGCCAGTATCGCTGAAGTGGAGAGTGGTTTGAAGTCATCACCGCCTCCTCACAAGCGCAAGCCGGCTAGAAACGCCAAGAACACACCGAGACAGAACCCCACAATCTCAATACGAGAGCTAAGAAAAATAGAAGATTAAGATGAGGTAAATGGAATGAATGATAGGGATGGGTTGGAGGTGATAAAGGATGAAAACCCTTCTCTAAGAGGACCTCAGATCTGGTTTCTCACACTAGATTAATTTTTCTCTCTAACTTTCTCTCTCTAAAATGCTTCCATAAAAACCGGACTCTCTCTCTCTAGATGTCCAATTGACTTTGTGACTTTGAAAGCGGGTTGCCTGACTACTTGCTTTTCACTAATACACTATAGTATTTCTAATGCAGCTGCATGCACTTTCGCCAAGCTGGTCTTTGCGTCTTATCAGGCCATCTGCAAAAAATAAAAGGGATATCATTTTTGAAAATTCCAACAACATTGTGTGCTTTACTGGTGATGGTAGTAAAACACTACTATAAGGTCAAGGGCTGGAATCTTGGAATCTTACCACTGCTAGGGTTTGTGGCTGACATTAGCCCGTCGGTCTTGTGCCAGCTGTAGGCTATTATATGAGCCTCAGCGGCGGAGTCAGGCGTGTTTCAAGAGGGTCACATGAATCTCTTGGCCGTCCAAAAACCAAAAATCCTCCCCCCTAGCTTTTTGCCTTAAAAAAAAGTTCAATAAGTCAAGATTTTATCATTTTATACCGCAGGGAAATTATGTCACGCAGTGTATTTCTTATAAATTTTATTGTACACGATATTTTCCCTCGGTAAAATAACCTTAAAAAATTTCTTCGGCAGCTTAACCCCTATTTTAGAACTCCTTGGAAGACAATCCTAGGCCCGCCGCCTCTGACAAGCCCTAGATGATCTAGTCGGGATTTGATGGTCTAGCCCATATGGCCCATACACCTCTAGTTACAAAAAAGAAGAAAAAAATGCCCTTTTAAAAATGGATACATTGAAACCTATCTAAATGCATCCCTCACAAACGTTAATGGAAATTGTTGATTCTATACCTGTTCGACAATTTTAAATTGATGCAAATTGTTGCTATAATTGTTGATTCTTAAAGATACACAGGAACTTGAATTGAAATTGATTGTCCAGTAAAATATAAATTGAGCAGTTATGGAGGACGCAAAGTAGTAACGACACACTACCATAGTAAATTAAATAAAATACTCTAACATAGAAAAATACGTCATTGAAAATTTACATAAAATAATATTCAAAATTTGTAGCACATGAAAAATACATGATACCTACATACGGCATTACATAAAAATTATGGGTTCCCTAAAAAATCCCTACCAAGTAACATCTTTAATCACCACTATCAACTAATTACAATTATAAAGGTCCTCCCTCCTTCCCAAACAGATTATCCCTTCTACCTACATCATTCATCTTCATCATCAGGAAAATCACCACTATCTTGTAGATATTCTATAAACCTACTCGCCCAATACTCACTTTCTAAATGTGTAAATTATAGTGCAAACGCAATTTGTGCTTGCCTTTCTTGTTCATCTTCAATAGGTGGAGATTCCAATGCTATGACTTTATTATCATTACCAACATCATTGTCGACATGAAAACATAGACATAACAAATTAGTCACCCAATCCAAAACCCTAATCCCCTTTGGTACGATATCGGGCTGAAAAAAAGGCCAGAATCAGAGAACCACTTACAGATATGAATAAACAATTATATAAATTGTCGAGTACACAAGCGTTTGAAAAATTAATGGTCGACGACTATATTATCGACGATAAAATAGTTAACAGTGTTAACGATCAACATTATATTCAAAAAATAAGATATTTTCAATTATCCAAATTACAATAAATTCTCGACCACCACATCAATCGACTAGTTCATATCGTTTAGAGAGTGAATCAAAAACCAAAAATCCCTGGTTTAAACCCTATAATTTTACAATTTGCCAGTTTATAGCCCAAACTCTATTGAGCTGACCTCAGGTTGAATATCTCATGAAAACATGAACCCCCCCCCCCCCCCTCCCCAATTTAAAATCGTAAGCCAATCGAACTCAATTTCTTAATAGATTTTTTACCTTTGTGATTGAGAAAGAAAATAGGAAAATTAAAACTGTATTGGAGAAAGAGAGAGAACGATTGATGAAGCACTGTGGAGAGAAAAAGTACGATAGGAGAGAGAAACGAAGAGAGAGAGAAAAAAAGAGAGAGAGAGAGAGAGCCAACTCAGTAACAAAATAATTAGTTATAGAGAGAGAGAAGTTTAACCACATTTGACACCTAATTTCCACATAATTACAAAATTTTAATATTTGTCACCTCACCTATTATGAGAACCACTATATTAAGAATTAGGGTTTATTAGTGTTTTAATTATGAGTGTCCCCTAATCCGTTTGCAAAAAAAAATAGTACAAACATAAGTCATTTGCGTATCTCGTTGATTACGAACGCTAGTTCTTTGATAGCTAGGGATTGTTGATTCAAGCATCAGATAAAGATTTCATTTGTTGAACGCGGAAATCACAAAACTTTGTTATGGTAGTGGGCATTTCATTTGAACATTGTATCTTTGCGTGATGAAGATTCTTACTCTAATTTGAGAAGATTTTTTTAAAGGAGTTTAATGGTGTTTAAAGAGGAAAGAAAAAGGAACGAAAGAGATAGAGAATAACTGGGAAGTTAAAAGGTGAAAAAGCTTGAAGAAGGAGGTATATTTGTTGAGAGAATTAAGAAGAGGTTAGTGCAATTGTGAGGCTGAAATATACTGGAAAAGGAGAGCATAAATCACAGTGTCAATACTTTGTTGGGTATCTTTAAGTTTTAAAAACCTTCATAGCCATGTATCCACCAAATAAATTTCTTTTCTAGGAGGGAGAACCTTTATAATTGTTATAACGGCAACCGCTATAACAGTAACCGCTATAACGGTAATGCTTTGAGCATGTTCCGTTATACCCCATGTTCCGTTCTAAAAAATTACACCCGTTATTTGTTGTTATAGATCATTATTTTATGCTATAATGGTTGTTGTTACCGTTATAATGCTACGTTATTTTTAATCTTTTTCTTCACTTATAACGAACCTTATACACCGTTATAACACTGTTATATAACTATTTTAAGTAGTAGACAAACCACTGGCATAAAAATAACTAATAAAAGCAACCGAAAGTGGTAGGCTTAGCTATGCTTGTTGAATTATTTCTTGTGATATGATGAAATCCCTATTTAAGTGGTAGGCCACCCATTATAATCTAAAATAAAAAATAATCTAACAAATCATTGATATTAAAAATAATAATAAAAGCAACTGAAAGTGAACTATGCATTTAGAATTATTTCATGTGATATGATGAAATCACTATTTAAGTGGTAGGCCACCCATTATGATCTAAAATAAAATAAAAATCTAGCAAACTACTGGCATAAAAAATAATAATAAAAACAACCGAAAGTGAACTATGCTTGTAGAATTATTTCTTGTGATATGATGAAATTATTATTTAAGTGGTAGATCACCCATTATGATATGAAATAAAAAATAATCTAGCAAACCACTGGCATAAAAAAACTAATAAAAGCAACCGAAAGTGAACTATGCTTATAGAATTATTTCTTGTGATATGATAAAATTATTATTTAAGTTGTAGGCCACCTATTATGATCTGAAATAAAAAATAATCCAGCAAACCACTGGCATAAAAAAACTAATAAAAGCAACCGAAAGTGAACTATGCTTGTAGAATTATTTTTTGTGATATGATAAAATCACTATTTAAATGGTAGGCCACTCATTATGATCTAAATAAATGAATAATATGGCAAACCAGTAGCATTAAAAAAACTAATAAATGCAACTAAAAGTGGCAGGCAGCTATGCTGGTCGAATTATTTTTTGTGATCTTCTATAAATAGTTGGCATCGTGACTTAAGCATGTATCCATTTCACTACTACTCTTAAGAATTATTCAAAATCAAGTAAAAAAGGTATCCATAGTTGTAATTAGTTTAAAATTAGCTTAAAATTAAGCATGCATCCATCTTCTATGGTATTTAGCTTAAAATTAATCTATTGTCTTATCGTACTAATTTATAATATTTTACTGGCAAACCTATAGGATGTCAAAAAGTGCAGGGGATTTCTATAATCATTACATTAAGGTTGGACCAAAAGTTGTTCAATGCAATTATTGTAACAACGTCATAACCGCTGGTATTACCCCCTTTAAGGGGCATTTTTTTTAACTCAGCGTGGATCTATTATCGAGTGCCCAAATGCACCAACCAATTTAAAAAAGCTTGTTATTCAAGCTCTTAAGGAAATGAGGTAAAATAAGCTCTCTCACCGACAACTACGGGATTGGGAACCTCAAGGATCGTCGCATAACAGCAGTGACGAAGTTGAAGATATCACTAATAGTTTTAGAGATGCTAGTGAACCCAATTATCATCCCGAGGAGAGAAGTGGGGGTGAATCCCAACCTACGAGGACTAAAAGTATGGGGGTACTTGGTAGGTTATTTCGTTGTGGCAGTGGCTCAAACGAAGGATTAGCATCACAATCATCATCATCATTAAGAGTTCCAGCTCGACACACTATTGATTTACACTCACAAAATCCAAGACGAGAAACTCAACAAACTATTCTAAACATGATGGGTGGAGGGTCGTGTTCTAGGGAGAATGCATGTAGAAAATAACATCGATGTTCTACGAAAATGTTATCCCTTTCAATGCTACCTCGTTGCAATCTTACCATAAAGCTTTTAACTTGGTTGCAAATTGTGGTAAGACTTTTCGACCTCCAATGGCTTATAAAATTGCTAACCCCTTTCTACAAAAGGAAAAATGGAGAATAAAAGAAACAGTGATTCAAAGACAAAGATTGTATTGGAAGGACTATAGTTGCACCCTAATGGCAGATAGTTGGAAAGACAAGGCGAAGCATATACTCGTCAATTTTCCTGCCTATTGCCTATCAGGTATTTACTTAAAGTTAAAGAATAATAAAAACTTACGATTTGGAAATTTTAGTGGTTTATATAGCAACACTAAGATTAAAATATCATTGTTGGGCAGGTATCACTTTTTTGAAGAGCGTTGATATTGATGAAAATCATTTTACGGCTGATTACTTGATAACCTTTTTTAAAGAGATATCAATTATGTTGGAGCTGAAAATATTATTAAAATAGTGACAGACTAGGGATCAAATTTTAAAGCTGCTGGTAGGAGACTAGTTATCAAGTATCGTCGTATATATTGGACTGTTTGTGCAGCCCATATGATTGACCATGTACTAGAGGATTTAGAGTTATTCAGTTGGTTAAAGGATACCATTGGGGAAGCGAGGAAAATATTAAAGTTAGTTTATGCTCATGGATGGGTCCTTGCCAAGTTTAGAGAGCACCCAAACCGTTGTAACCTTATTTTCCCTTCTCTAACTTGGTTTACAACAAGTTTTATCGCAATTCGTAGTATTATGGAAAATTAAGTTCATCTTCAACAGCTTTTTGTGAACACTAAGTATAGAGAATCAAGCTATGCAAAACTATCAACGAGTAAAGCTGTCTAAAAAGTTATTATGTCTGATGATATTTGAAAAAAAACTAGGATTACTGTAGCTATGGTAGAACCATTATTAAAAGTCTTGTGATTAGTGGACTCCGACAAACTAATGATGGGGTATCTTTTTGATGCATTGTGCACATCAAGAGCGGTTAATAACAACTTTCCTTTGTCCACGACAAAGTGCTAATGTTTGTAAGATATTCGATCATAGGTAGAAATAACAACTTTATTCAAATTTGCATGCTGCTGGTTATATACTTAACCCATATTACATGTTATTTCCTTTCACTTTCTCAAATGAAAATGTCATATGTCACCCGACCTTAGCATTGAACAATTTAATTGTAAAGACGAATATCAACCCCACTTGAGCAGGCACAAGTAATATCAGAGGTATTCAAAGTCCATTATACAAAATTATATATGCATGTTATTACCATTTAATTAATATAATACAATATTTTTTATTTGACACAGATAGGAAAGCTTCATTTTAAGCCAGGTTGTATGGGGTTAGAAGCTGTACGCATAACAGCTCAATAAACAAGTCCTAGTTGTAATGGCCTAATTCTGAGACTCGGACTTAACCTTATATCAAATGCGTTTGGAAT
Organism: Kingdonia uniflora; assembly: GCA_014058105.1. Taxonomy (NCBI): domain Eukaryota; kingdom Viridiplantae; phylum Streptophyta; class Magnoliopsida; order Ranunculales; family Circaeasteraceae; genus Kingdonia; species Kingdonia uniflora. Next base: position 260,584 of record JACGCM010002784.1, read on the forward strand.
GATAAACAATAATCTACAAGATAACTTATAGTGGAAAACCTTTAAATAGGTTAAGAACCACAACCTCTCTTGAGGATTTTGAGAAAGAGAAGATGATCTTTTTGAAGTTGCTAGCTTATTACAATGAACACTATGAATATATAAAGTTTTGGAGTAAGGATTCTTCTGTATAAAATTGTCAGTCCGTAATTTGTAGTTCTCTGGTCCTCTTTATAGGTCATATAATATGACCGTTTGATGACCATTAATATTCCTAATGATGGACATTACAAAGTATATGCAAGATGCTCTTTGACCAAATTGTATAACGTTTTGCCCTCTGTTATTGTACAATTGCTTCATTGATGACTATATACTTGCATAAATTAAACTGTTGATATGGAGGTTGAAAGTGATAACTCGAACTGAGGAATATTGAACATGACTTTAGTAGTGCTTCTTGTATGCTGATGAGGTCAAGGATGAAGCTTGAGTCTGAGATATGAAATAAGCTATTATAAGACAGCTCTCAGCGAAGAACACGATGAGCCTCATGGCCGAGTGGTATTGGTTGAGAAATTTGAATTGTATTTGATTCCTGGTGTTGTTGTCTTTTTTTTTTTGTGGCACGTGTTCTGTTGGTGAAGTCGAAAGTTCACATGTTGGTCGAAGATGACGCGTGAGTCCGGGATACAGAATAAGCTACTACAACTGCCCCCTCTTAACCAATAGTACGAGAAACATTGTAGGCGAGTGATGTTGGTTGAGAAGTGGCATTAATTGTTGTAGTTAATATCTAAAACTCATTTCCAATATAAATTCAGAAGTATCTTGTTTGTGCCTTTTGGTTTTCCTAGAACCAATGGTTCTAGTCAATGTTATTTTATGGGGAATCTTACTGATGTTGGGAATTTGGAGAGTCACCTATAATGTTGATCGTAGTATAAAGAGGATCTTGATTTGTGCATGATGAACCAAGTAATCTTCTTGGGTCTTCTTCTGTATTCCACTGTGGTAAACTATCTTGCTATAATTTTGCAATTTCTGAGTGTTGGAGAACATTGTGACGACAAGGACTCAGGCTCGGGAATCAACAATTTGTAGGAAGATGGAAGAATTGTGCATAAGGTATTTTGGATACTAACCGTTGTATCTGCCAACGCCAATTCTTGTATCCCCCACCTATCACCATATGTCATATGAAGAAGTGATGGAGGCGGGGGATAATTATTATCAGATAGTACGTTTCTACTATCTACTGACATCTGAGGCCGAGTGCCAAAATGGCCTTCGGTTGCTATTGAAGAAAGCTGTGACAACTGAAGATGAAGGGGCAGGCATTCGCCCGAGGGAGTCTCGTCGGTACCCTTCTAATGAGTGGGTCTTATTAAAGAAATGAGGCCTTCTGTCTGTCTCTAGCATGCGAGGAGGTTAGGGTTATGGTAGAAGAGGTGGGAGGATGCAGATGATCATTTTCTTCCATGGACCATAGATTTTGACCATGAGGAAGATCTTTCATCTGTAATTTTTAGTTCTGACTGTTTCCCAGATCATGCAGCATGGGATCAGGGTTTGGAAGTTGCTTCAGTTTTTCATCATCTTCTCTGCTGATTCTTGAAAAACAATTCAAACTGTAACTTAATGATGTAATCTGTTATAATTATTGGGGACATTTTATTATTTGTAAAGTATCCTGTAAAGAAAATTTTAAATTAATGAAGTAACTTCATTTTAGGTCATGATTCTTTGTCACGAACTTGTCTGTGTAATTTACTGCTTGTATCTGTGAACTCGAACTGGGGGACAGAGCTTTCTGAACTGTAAGAAAGGGTGGGCATGGATCTATAGGTACTACTGCTGGGTCCATGGTGAATTTATCCATGGTGAGACTCGTGCTTAGTATGCTCATCAGGCAGCTGATGGTCGCTTTCATATCAAGGTTGTAAAACTTTGTGAGTGGTATTTTTGTCAACTTCCTTACGATGCCGTGTTGCTGGAATGACCATTGAATCTTACTGGACTAGACGAAGAAAGGAAGCCCGTAGAGTATGACCAATTTTTCTGGTGCGACGTGTTTTAGAGGTTATTGTTGAGTGCCACTGTACGGGAACTGACTGTTCGGCAACTCGCATGTAATAAGATTATTGAAGAAGATGCCATGGCAGCAAGTGGGGAGATCATTCTGTACGGAGAGGTGTATCACCGAGGCATTTTCAGATGTGACTGAAGAGTTTGGTAAGCTTAAAGCATTGGAGCTCGTAATAAGTTATCTATTTTTGAGTGCTCTGCGGTTGGGTTTTGAATAAATATAAGATGAGGGATCTTGAGAGGATAAACAAATGTGGTGACTTGATCTGATTGAATAAAAATAAAGTATTATATTTTAATCTTTGTGTGCAGATTTTTTGGGAGACAGGTATAGGATTTTAACAACTGTATTGATATCTTAAAATTTTAAATGTTGATTAGCTTTAGGAAAGTTGTACGATCTTGGTAGGGTATTAAAGTAAGGTGATTGGTCATTTGTATTGTGTTTGAGGAAGAGGTACAGAATTATGTAATGGCAGACAATAAGGACAGACGTGATGACGATAGACGTTATCACAGAAGTCATGATGATGCCTTCAACCGTGCATGCAGAGATAGTAGGGATGGCCAACGCGTGTCCGAAGGAGCCATCATTTTATAAACTGAGGAAGAGTATAAAAGTGTGTTTTTCTCTCTCTCATAAATTATCTATAGTTCCAAAGAGAGAGAGAAAAGTTGTGTCAATCAAATTTCTAGGGAGAGGAAATGTTTGAGTGCTGAGTATGATTTGAGAAGGAAATCTTTATCAGGTGATAGAAAACTGTCTGAGAAGCTACGGGAGCATTCATACTCAAAATGACGTCTGGGTAAAGCAAAGGATTATTGTTCGTCAAGTATAGGTTGGTTACATAAAGCCTTGTCCGGTTGATTAGTAATTTGTATGATATTTGTAGTGATTTGTTTGATATGCATAGTAGCTTGTTTGATATGTATATCTGATAATGTAGGGGATTTGGGGTGTTTGAATAAAAATGGGGAATATGAGTTTTGGCATATGAATAGACTATTAGAGGGAGAAAATATACATTTGGAGAAGAAGGGGCAAATTTGATATGATTGATTTTGTATTTGTTTTGGGAATTTATAAAATAAACGTATTGACTGGGCAAAAGGCGAGTTTATTTTGTCTGCATGTACTGCAGAGAAAATGGCAAAAAATATATTTATGTATATTATAGGTTTGATATGCGGTCTAAACCTAGTATTCCGACCAGTAAATTTGTAGTATCGTCTAGTTTTGAGGAAACATCATCGTCGGGGAGGGGGGACGAGTGTAGTGTGATGGAAGAAGTCGTAAACAGTGGTGCGAGAAGAATAGAGGGTGGAGAACCCAGTAAGGTTGAAGAGGTGATAGAAAGGGAGGATAGATCAAAGAGGGAGAAAGTTCTTGTGATATACCCAGAGGGGGTAGATGTAGGGAAAGAGTATTTGAAATATAAAAAGAAATTACAGGGAGAATATGAAGTTTATGTGAAGGAATAAGGTTTATGGTTTAGGGCCTATATCCCCAGTAAAGGGGAGGAGGCTATCTACTACCAAGTTCCATGTTTAGCGAAGTAGAAGAAGGATAAAGGGATTGACGAGAGGGTTAATCTCTCATATTATAATGGTCTTGGGCTATCAGGCCTGAGGGATTGGTTTTAGAACTGAAGTGCCAGGAGTTCGGGGATCTTACAACGAGGTTTGAAGTTTAATCTGCTCTCTTGACAAAGTTCGAAGACCAATCTGCTCATGTAAAGGAGCTCGAAGTTGAGCTTAAGCTGAAGAAGTAGCAAAGAGCTGAAGAAGCTAGAACAGCTATAGAGCTCGCGAGAAAATACTCAGAGCTGGTGGCTCATGATGATGTGATGTCAAAATCAGTTGAGGCCCTAAAAGTGGAACAAAATCACTTCATCCAATCCTAATATGATTTTGGATTGAGCCCAACTGATGTGGAGCTAGGTCAGGTCAGAAGGTATAAGGAAAATGAGTTTCCTTAAGAGGCCCCGGAGGAGGTGATGGCGGATGCTGGTGTTTCTCCTGAGAAGGTATTAGAGTTTCCACCAAAGAGTGCTGAACCAGCCCGAGCAGCTGAAAATACATTGGATCCTTCTTCTGATCATGTTGATCCGAGCCATCTGGTTGGGCAAACATTAGATCCTCCATCAGAGGTAGAGCTCAGCAAACATCTCTAAACCATCTGTGGTATTCTATTTTTGATTTGATATAGTTCGTGTGACACCGAAGTGATAGTACTCTGTATCTGCTGAAGTTTGAGTGATGATTTAAAACTTCTTTTTTTATGTCGGTATTATAACAACATATTTGCACTCTGTGTAGGATATAGAGCGACTGAGATAAACAAACTCCGAGCTGGATAGATCGTTAAGTAGGGCGAGGGATTTTGTAGCTCGTATTCAACAGGTAATTAATAAAATTGAATATCAGATAAAGAATTTTAAGTTGAATTCAAAGAAAACTTTTAAAGAGCTATATGATCTTCAATATAGATATGCTAAGATAAAAATAGAAAGGGATGAGGTGTTAAGAAAGGAAGAGGAAAGGGGGTCATTAGTTCATAAACCAAAGGAGTTGACCTGTTTTAACGACCTTAGTAATAAGGCTAGGTGTCAAAGTATGTTAATAGCTCTGATATTGTATTTTGAGGCCGATGTAGATAGTGAACGAGGGTCAAAAGCATCTTATGTAGAGCTTTTGAAGGAGAGGGGCGTAGCTCCGAACCCAGTTCGAGTTATGTTTTTAGCTCAAGAAGTACGTAATCGTAGTTGTTTAAAGGAGAGAAAATGTTCTGCTCGAGCTGTTGTGTCTGTTGTATGGGGTGATGTATAACCTCTATCTGATGTGTTTGGCTTTATGTAGGATCAGAGGGCTATAAGAATTATATTTTTCAGGATAAGGAAAGAGAAAATAGAGGTTCAAAAGTGATTAGAGAGTGAATTAAAGGGGTCACAGGATGAGTTATTGCAACATGTGGAGCAAAAAATGTCTTTGACAATGCGGTTGTCAAAAGAAGTGGCTGTTCGAATAAAGGTAGAAGCAGATTTGAGGGCTTTAGGTATATTACAGAAAGACACGCTTCAGCTGCTGCATAAAGCGCATATGATATTGAAGGATCATCTACATCTGTCGCGAGCAAAACTTGCTGCCCGAACAGAACATGAGCGTCATATAGACAGTGTTATTAATTTTTTTTTAGAGAACTATTTAGGATAGAGAACGAATTTAGGAAGTTCGTGATGGGATGTGGTAAGGATTTTGATGTAGAGAACGCCAAGGCTGAGAACTTGTGGTTCACCAAAGTTTACAAACCTATTCCGAGGTCGAGGGAACTGTCATCAGCAGAGGGTGAGGAGGAGGTTGAAAGCCTGATACCCCGATCGTGGCGTAAACAACGTCCGCAGGAGGTGGTAACCTTTACCACTCTGATAGATGTGCAAGTAACGAACTGAAAGAGTGTGAGGGATAAAAGGCAGTCTTCTCATTCCTTGAAGAATAAAAAATGGGGTATTCCCAATTTTCTTTACTAGCCCTGCATATGCGTTAGATCGTTCTATATTATTATGAATGATAAAATGACATTTCTTTTATGTGATGATGAATGAAACAGTGTTAAAATTACTCAGATACCATGTTCTTGTTTTAAACTTGTTAACTGTGAGATGTAATCTGTTGGTACAATCAAATTATTTATGAATGTAAACTGTGATGACAGGTGGAATTGGTAGCTGCTCAAAGGCATTGTAATGCTTTACGCGCCCATAACGAACAACTGAGCGCTGAGCTAAGTTCAAGTCCGGTTGCACTAAAAAGTGCTACTGAATTAGTAGAAGGAACGAAGGTGGAGATGGTGAAGGAGCAAGACGTTGGGGCTCGGTTGTCCGAGGATCTGCAGAAGAAAAAGGTGAATCTCGCTAACGGACTGAGAAAAATAGAGGAGCTAAGAGAAATTATAAGAAAGAAAGAGTCCAAATTTATTGGTAGCTCCAAGCAAGCAGGCCAGCAGGGAGCGGAGTTAATAGCAACTCAAGTTTGAATCTTAGAACTACTGGCAGACTTAGATGAGGAAGGTAAGACTTATAATTCCAAGTGAATGTGCTTGAAGCAAAGGCGGCTGTGACGCGGGCGTGAGCTTCTATGTATGAAGTATTATGTTTAGTCGCTGACGTTCAGATAAAGAAGATGGAAGAGGCCCCTAATAGACAGAACAAAAGCATAAATGTTACTTGGAACAAAGTAATCACTTTAGAGCATACTGTAATAGCTTATTTCGTATCTCGGACTCAAGCTTCATCCTCGACCTCATCAGCATACAGGAAACACTACTAAAGACATGTTTAACATTTCTTAGTTCGAGTTATCACTTTCGACCTCCACATCAATAGTTCGATTTATGCAAGTATACAGTCATCAATAGAGCCGTTGTACAACCAGAGAGATCAGAACGTTACACAATCTGGTCAAAGAGCATCTTGCATATACTTTGTAACGTTCATCATTAAGAATATTAATGGTCATCAAACGGTCATATTATTATACCTATAAAGAGAAACAAAGAACTACAAATTACGGACAGACAATTCTATACAGAGGAATCCCTACTCCAAAACTCCAAATACTCAGAGTGTTCATTGTAATAAGCTAGCAACTTCAATAAGATCATCTTCTCTTTCACAAAATCTTCAAGAGAGGTCATGGTTTTTAACCTATTCAAAGGTTTTCGACGCTAAATTATCTTGTTAATTATTGTTTATCATTCATGGGCATTTTAAACACATTTAGTGTAAGGCTAAGTCCGAGTCCCAGAATTAGGCCATTACATTTGGCACCGTCTGTGGGAACCGAAGTTATCATACCCATAATCTCAGAAACCACTGATCATCTACATTCAGAATGTCACTTCCAGGTTAGAGCTCGCCAATAGTTCAAGGAGAAAAAAATGCCGCACTAGCAGATCTGTGGGCTACCCTAAATTTTAAAATAGAAATATGTGTTACTTTTGAGCAACAACTGGCGAATGCACAAAATACACTGAAGGTTTTACAGGATCAGCAAGTCACCGCCAGAAGAACAAAGCCGTAAAATCTAAAGGCTCACAAATTTTTGTTCATGACAGAATATGACCTCCTCTAAAAGGCAATCACGTAGGAGGTGCACTTCGTTCTAACCATCATTAATAGGAAATGGAACCCATCCCTATTCAGGAGGCCCACCAGGAAGTAGATGGCGGCCCAGGGAAAGTCAGATAGACTGATAATCCACCACAAAGAGTTCGAGTCCCAACAAAAGACTGTATAAGTCAAGGGAGTGGCAACAATAATCCTGGAGAACGACGCGTCACCCGCCCGACCACCGCATCTCGGCAATACATTACCTAAGAACATGTCGAGAAACGAATCAAAGAAATGCTCGAAGCTCAGACTCTGACTAAAGAAATCCACAATAGATTCCTGGAGAGCCCGATCATACAGGAGCTATTGGATCGCGAGGTCCCCACCGGGTCCCACACTCCAAAGATCACAAATACAAAGGAACAGATCCAGTGGAATACGTTTAGGAGTTCCAGGATGCTTTAGGCCTACATTCTACATCCAGCCACATTCTCTACCGGCTCTTCCCAACCAGCTTATCTGGCGAACCTATGCGATGGTTCTATACAGTACCTGAAGAATCCATCATAACTTTTGAACAGCTGCGATTACTCCTCGCCAAGAATTATTTACACAACAGAGACAAATAAGAGAACCTATACTCCCTCTTTAGCCTTAAGTAGATGTCAGGTGAGAAGCTCGAGATATTCACTAAGAAGTTCTTAGAGTTAGCTCGAAAAGTAGATCGACTCGACTAGAAGATTACCATTTCGGCTTTTACCAATGTTCTACTTGTTGATGGAAGGGAAATGGAATACCTCATCCTCAACAAACCAAGGATTCTAGAATTGTGTCTGACAGACAAAAACCCTAGAAGTCAACATTAATAACTCAAGATCAGTCAGCCAGCCAGGACTTTGATCATTATGTCGATCAGGGACTAGACAGGAAACAGACAAAATCTAATAACGAGTAATCTCGAAAAGGGAATAACTTGCCCAATCCCTACCTTCCCAAGATGAATGTGACCATTGCCAGCATTTATCCAATACTTCAGAAGGATCGTTTCTTTTGCAATGCACAATATCTCCAGCCCATTGAGAATAAACCATATTGAATTCACGACAAGGTTAGACATCATGAAACAAAATACTGTTTTGCCTTATAGCGGTTGTTAGAGTGTATCTTTATTGATGGATGAATGCATGAGTACATTATAGATGTCGAAAGCTACAAGAACGGGAGTTACAAACTACCTACAAATGCCGTCCAAACCGAAGAGCCACCAGGAGAGAAACATTTATACCATATGTCGCTCTGCCACTTTGTTGAGACTCAGATTGTCAACAAATCAAACAGAACTAAGAGAAGACGGGTCAACCAATTTCACGACCTGTCCATGAAAGACAAATAAGCTCGTTTACTTCCCATTTCCAGCTCTCAACGAACAGGAATTTCTTTCGATGACTGTGATGTTCGTCATATCAACTATCCTCACCATGATGCTTTGGTGATCATGCTAAAAATGTGAAACATGGTACTTCACATAATAATGATAGATACTGGGAGTACTATCGAATTACTTTTTTAGAGCATGATTGATCAGACGGGACTGGCCGAAAAAGTGCAACCTAGTGACATTGATATCAGTGGATTTAACAGATCTAAAGAAGAATATGTAGGAAAAATCTTACTTCCAATCACGGCAGGACCTGTGACACTCGACGTTGTCTTTTATGTTATCAGTACAAAGTCCAGTTATTTGGGCATAATGGGGCTCCGTTGGTTACACAATAAGCGTGCCATTCCAACCACCTATTATTAAGCGCTATGATTTGAGTGGAATGGGGTCGTATACGAGATCAAGGGAAGTCAAAAGTTTGCACAAGCATGTGAAAATTCTACCCCATCATTCCAAAATCTTCATAGCCACAGCTCACATAGCAATTACAAAAAGCGACAAGATAAGTTACAGAAAACTATACAGTAAACTCTACAAAAAACCAACTGCCAAGCGCAGAAATAATATAGTACGTCAAAATCAGTGGCAAAAAGCGAGGAATATACACTGGCACTCTTTTGCCAATAGCAGAACAAGATATCCTCATTTAGTTCCTTAAAGACAATAGTGATGTAATCGCTTGGACTTTTCACGAAATGCCAGGTATTGATCCCAATTTAGCTATCCACAAGATCAATTTAAAAGACAAAGTTAAAGCTGTCAAACAGAAGCAAAGGACCTTAACACCGAGACTACGAGAAGAAGTAAATAAAGAGATCGAGAAACTTATCGAAGTTGATTTTATTAGGAAGGCCAATTACCTAGAATGGATCTCAAACATTGTGGCAGTCCCAAAGAATAACGGCAAGATCAGAGTATATGTAGATTTCATGGGCCTCAGTAAACATACTCCAAAGGATAGTTTTCAACTTCCTATTATCAGCCATCTGCTCGATTCTACTGCGGGACGCGAACTCCTGTCCAATGAAACTGTATCAGGATACAATCAGATACCTATGCTACCTGATAACCAAGATAAGACAGCTTTCATTGCAGAACATGGCTTATACTGTTATAAGGTCATGCCTTTTAGTCTCAATAATATTAGAGCCACTTAACGGTTGATGACACAAATGTCCAAAGGTCATCTCGGTAAAATGATGGAAGTCTATATTGATGATATGCTGTGTAAAAGCCTTAAAAAGGAATACCATATTACAGACTTGCGCACTACTTTCAAAGTCCTCCGTTCCTACAAGATGAGACTCAACCCTAAAAAGTGCTAGTTCGGGGTCCAGTCAGGAAAGTTCTTGGGACATTTAATCAGCAAGATAGGTATAGAAGCTAATCTGGGTCGTATTCACGCTTTACTGTCTATGCCTTCGCCAAAAACAAAGAAAGATGTATAGATGTTGGTAGGCTAAATTTCCGTAATAAATCCTTTTATTTTGAAGTCTTTAGATCATTGTCGATGGTTGTTCAACCTTTTACGTGAAGGGACAACAAAGCAGAAGTCTAAAAGGGATCCTGAGATCGAGTAAACAACAAAATGTGAGGCTGTATTTTAGGAGCTCAAACTTTACTTGGGATCAACCCCAGTGATGAGTGCACCTAACAAAAGGGGAAGAACTCACAATATATCTTGCGGTTATCGTAGAATAGTTAAGTTCTATCCTTATTCGACTTAACGGGAAGATAGAAAAAGATGTCTATTTTATAAATAAGACTCTCACTCTCGTAGAGTCCCGGTATACCAAGATCGAGAAATTGCTCTTAACTCTCATATACACATCGCAAAAGTTGAGACAGTACTTTCAGGCATACTCGATTCGAGTGGTGACAAATTACCCTTTACGAGAGATCTTGTCCAAACGAGGAAAGTCCAGACGTATTCAAACATGGTCCGTCACTCATAGCAGACACGACATCCATTTTGAACCACGACACTCTGAGAAAGGTCAAGCAGTAGCAAATTTCCTTATGGATTTCTCAGCAGAAGATCCTGAATGTGAAGAAGCTAGTATGGATAACAATGAGGAGCACTTCGAAGAAAAGTTAGACTGGATAACTCAAAGGAGTTGATGTCTTTTAACTGATAGATCTTCCGGACCTGTAGGGTTGGGTATCGGAATCGTACTTATCACACCTTCCAATTACAAGATCGAGAAAGCGGTCAGACTCAATTTTGAAGTAACCAACAATGAGGTCGAGTATGAAGTAATGATTCACGGTCTAGATATGGCCCTAGAGATTGGAGTCTCTGAGTTATCTGTCTATACGGACTCCTTACTCATTGTGAACCATTACACAAAAAAGTTCTTGAAGAGCGGAAAGATGGTCGACTATACAACAGTAGTAGACGACAGGATGAGCAGATTCAAAAGAATTACTATAAAACATTTATCGCGTGGGGAAAATCAGCATTCGGACTCTCCCATACCTGGCAGAAGTACTTGGTATGGAAGTGCATTATCTCAAGATTGAAGTATCATCCACCCCCAGCAATAACATCATAAGCTCGAAATTTGTCAATACTGGGGGCGTTGAAGAGGACGAGGACGATTGGAGATGACCTTACCTCAAGTATATTGGGACTAAAAACATATTTGATGATGAACTCCCTACAGATCCCATGGGGAAGAGACGCGTACTCGATAATGCTAAGCGATACATCGTGGACAACGGTCTCCTTTACAAAATTTCAGTCACAGGACCGTACCTCAAATATTTGTCGAGCAAAGAAGCTCAGAATTAGTTCCTACATGAACTCCATGAGGGGACTTGTGGTTTCCATGCAACGGGACGATCTTTCGCAAATTGAGTTCTTACTCAAGGAGTCTTTTGGCCTAAGATGAAAACTCAAGCCATTGAACTAGCATGCAAGTGCGATGCCTGTAAAAGATAGCGTCCCCAAATTCGAACTCCATTCCAGCAACGTCATTTGGCCATTTAAAAGATGGGGCCTCGACCTAGTAGGAGAATTACCCACGGTACCGAGCAAAAGGAAACACCTCCTAGTAGCAATGAATTACTTCACAAAATAGGTAAAAACAGTCCCTTTATGCCACACACGCGAAGATGAAGTCATCAAATTCATTTGGGAAACTATCATCATCCGATTCGGCTGCCCCCATCTCCTTCAAATCCATATTACTCTCAAGGGAATGGTCAGGCAGAAATCACTAATCGAACTGTAGTATATGGGATCAAAAAGTACTTGACAATAAAAGGGCAATTGGGTCTAGGAACCTCTACATGTCCTGTGGGCGTATTACACAATACCTCGGGTATCAACTGGATGCACACCGTTCTTACTAGCATATGGTACATAATCAATCATCCCTACTCTATATCATCACCCAATACGTGACCATACCATGACAGATTAATAGAATGAGTACCAGTTGGCATGTAACATGAATTGAATCGAGGAAACTAGAGACAGAGCAATCATGAATTTGGGAAGATACCACCAAGCTCTAGACTAATCTTACAACAAGTACGTTTGTCACAGAGAGTTTAAAATCAAAGACCTCGTACTACAAAAAATTCCCAAACACGGAAAGGAAGCAAGCGCTGGGAAACTGTCCAAAAATAGGGAAGGTCCTTTAATTATTGTCAGAAAAAGTGGCCTTGGTTCTTACAATCTTGCCACTAAACATGGAGATCGCATCTCTAATCCTTGGAACACGAGGAGATTGAAATTGTATCGCCGATAAAGATCCATTATAGTGTACTTTTCTACAAATCAATCTATCATATTGTATGACGATCTTACATCAATGAAAGACCTATGTTCGATCCAAATATGTCTGAGTACTTTTTACTATTTCATATAATACTTTATCTAACACATTCATCATACATTAATCTTATACCAATGAAATACTTGTGTTCGATTGCCCTACACTACAATATTTTTCTAATAGATCCAATATGTACTTCAATATACAGGTTACAGATCATTTGTTACTTTGGCCAAACTGATCATCTATTACATCACAGATTATTTGTTGCTTCGGCCAAACTGATCATCTATTACATTACAGATCATTTGTTGTTTTGGCCAAACTAATCTTCCATTAGATTACAGATCATATGTTGTTTTGGCAAAACTGGTCATCTCGTTTGTTGCTTTAGCCAAACTTATCATCTATTACATTACAGATTGTTTGTTGCTTTGTCCAAACTGATCATCTATTATATTATAGATCGTTTTTTTCTTTAGCCAAACTGATAATCAATTATATTACAAATCATTTGTTGTTTTGGCCAAACTGATCACCTATTACATTATAAATCGTTTGTCATTAAGGCTAAACCGATCAGCCACCTATGTCCTTCTGCGATCGATAACCTCTGGGGACCATCCTGTACAACATATGTTCGACTAATACGGTATCGTGGGTGTAATGGCCAAATTCCATCGCTCGATACGATTAGAAATTAGCTATCACACCAATGATCCTGTAACAATATGATAATGGAAAACAAGAAATTAAAATAGGTATTTTTAGCGTGGAAAAGCTCTGAATTGGTCAAAAACCATGACCTCGTGTGGAGGATTTTTGTAAAAGTCCCTTTATAGCTTTAAGTGGATATCTTTATTACAAGTGATCTCTAGAATATAAATATGCCTTTGATCTCGTAAAAAAGATGTTTGAGTAATTTTCCTGGTCACTGTCTCTTCTGGAACTTCTCCTTTTTATAGACTTTTCCCAAAGCTCTTCGTCGTACTGGAGCACGTCTCCCAAATAATGTGGTTAGTGGTGGTTGACTGAATAACTGATGAGCTCATGGGAGACAGGTGTCTTTAACTGAATAACGTTTCCCGGGTTTAGCTCGATAAAGTTTCTTATGTAGTTCGTGGGATTGGTTAGAATGTTTGACTGGGATGTTGTGTACTGACATTGCGTGAACCTGAGATAGAGGTAATTCAAACTGAGTGAGATCAATTACGAGTGAGATCGAGGAATAAGCCCCTGTAATCGCCCCATCACAACCGAAGTTACGGGTGGCTTTGGTTGGGAAAGAACATGTAAAAAATTGTAATCTCGAAACGGAGCAATGATGGTGTTTGACTGTGTGGAAGTTACGTGGTTTTAGGAAGTGATGGGTATTAAATGATGGTGCAGATGTATGAGACGGTTTAAGTTTGAATAGTCGCATCTGTAATTAATGACACGCTTGGAAAAATTTACATGCACAATAAAGTTAGGGTTATATAAAGAGTACCTTTACCACCTTGTTTGGGTAAATTCTTGCATGCGTAACGCTCTCTGAAATGGTGAAAACACGGAGTATGGTTCTTGAAAAGAGAATTGCGTCTGAAGCGCAACGGTTGAAGTTGAAGTACTTTAGTGATCATTCTCTGTAAAGAAAAGTAAGTAAAAACATGCATATATAAAATTACTGTTAGTTTCTATGATAAGTATAGTTGATAAAAAAATGTGTTTATTGTAGGTGTGAAGTCTACAGTGGAAAGGAAAGAGTCTCTATTGGACGAGGTCGCAGAGGAGGGGACTGAACTCAAACAAGTCTTGGGGGAACTCAGCCTGAGTAGAAAGAAGAAAGTCAAAAGTAAGTCGAAAAAGGTAGCAAAGGCTCAGTCTTCTAGGTCGATGGCAGGTATCGACGAAGGAACGAGGCAAACAAGTGGGGACGAGGTTTGAGCTAAGACTCCTGGGTGGGGCAGCTAAGCTCAACCGGACATCACGACGAGCAAGATAGCCCATAAGTTTATGAAGAAACAGTTAAAAAAGTCAATGCCGGCCTCTGGTGCCACAGTCAGTTGTGAGGTCGCGCAAGGGAAAAGGAGGAGGGTTGAGCCTTTGGGGGGCTCAGGAGAGAAGGTCGCTGAGGTACAATCTGTTTCAGTGGACAATCTCAAAGAGTTCGAGGAAAGGGCTAAGTTAGCAATTCTACAAGGGAAGGAAGATACGAGCCAGATGGTAAGTTTATATTATGAGATAGAAATGTTTAATATTCTCAAGCTAGTAACTGAGCCCGATATGATTTTTGCAGGTTGCTCGCCTTGTTAAAGGGATTTGGCTCGGCATAGAAGAACAGAAGTCCGAGCTAAAAAAGGCGAAGAGCGAACTGGAGAAAAACCTGGCTCGAGCCAAAACTGACACCCTGAAAGAAGTCAAGCAGCTGAAGGTCGCTCATACCATAGCGATCAACCAGTTACAGGTCGAGGCAAAGGCCAATTTAGACGAGATGGCTGAGGAGCATGACAGACTAGGTCATTACCTGATGCTGATGGGCTACTCTCAGGAGGAGGTAGATGCCGTTAAGGCTGACACCTATGCCGAGGAAGAAGAGGAGGAAGCAGGATTACTTGGGGTTGTGGACGGTTTGGATGGTGTCTCCCCTCAAACAGTACTTGATAACCAAGGGGACGATGTGGAGCTTAATGAAGATGGGAGTGAGAAGGTTGGGTAGACATGTGTTTTTTGAATATTTGTAAGTTGTAAACTTTTTTGGAGGGAAGGAACTGCTGCATGTTGACTTTGTTTATAAATCTTTTCTAGGTTGTTAAAGAGACGAGTCTCAGGATAAATGACTTAAAATCTGGACTTGCCACGGAAATAGAGACCTCAAAGGCCCTGTTGTCTGTGCAAGTGGAGTTGCAGGCTAGATTTGAAATAGGTTGCTCAATCTTCTTGTTATACCATCGTTAAGTTAAGTAAATTGGATAGAAATGCATTGCAAAAATCTAATGCTATTAATACTAAGTAGGATATCAAAACTGTGTACCTTGTATGCCGAAAGAATATTAGTGGAGTGTTCACCTGAGAATGGTCCTTAAATGTTTTATTTATTAAAGTATTCGGGAACCAGACACCTAGAACCCAAGTATTCTCTCAAAATGTTATATGTGTTTGTAGAAATGATACTTTCTAAATCAAACTGTACTAAAATGTCGTTAAATGTCTCAGGTCGAATTGGATGCATCTCGTGCACGTGAGGATCACGCACTCATGTGCAATCAGGAATTTGCAGAGTAGTACGATATGATGAAGGAGGCGAATGAGAACTCGGAGGATCAGTTCATAAAAGTACACTTCAGACTAGAGAAGTTGAATTAGGTCGTCTCTGATCTGACTTGTCAGGTCGAGGAGAAAGATTTTGGGATTAAGAAGGGATTAGAGGATTTATTCGAGGCGACAAAGCGTGCCGAAAATCTTCAACGTCAGGTCGATGCGTTGGCTAAGAAGGGTAAGCAGGCGGATATGGCTCAATATCGTATCCAGGGGTTAGAACGAACTGAGGAATTATGTCAATCTGATCTGAATAGCTGTAGGATTGAGCTGGAGCGAATGAGACAGAAATTCATTGGAAAAGATGACGAGTTGAGGGTAGCTCGAGAAAACCTATCAGCGCCGGAGGCTGCAGCTGAGCATTTACAGACAGTCTTCTCTGCCAAAGATATGGAATTCTGACAAATGTAACGCAGGTGTGATGGCTTAAATGAGAGAGTCGCTCAACTTAAAGCGGAAAGGGATCACACCATTGCTCGTGCCAAGAAAGTTAGGGCTAGAGAAGGCTCTGAGGGAAGTAGAAATGTGAATAAGGCTCCTCTAGTTCAATGGGATGTCGTTAGTCTGTCAGACCGCATTAGAGAACTAGAAGGTGGTGTATCTCGAATTCAGGGGCATGTTTAGAGATGAAATGCAGACCTGAGGGAATGTCAGCATAAGCTGGATGCTACTCTTATTAGGGAGAAAGTTTTGGAGGGGGAGATAAGAGCTAAGGATTCGCTACTGAAGATAAATGATGATTTATTGAAGGATCTTCCTGCGAAAGAGGAGTTGGAAGCTAAACTTTGGATGTTTCGTGCTCAGGTAGTAGAATTACAAGCCACAAACTTGGCTGAGTCAAAGCAATACATTTCCAAATTTAAAGAATACATCATTCGCCATGATAAGATTGATGAGGATAGAAACGCTTGGAAGGATACTTATGACACTGTAAAGGAGCGTTACGGGAGGTTGAAGGCTAGGTTTGCAAAAGCGGTAATACATGATGTATCTCGATCTGATTTGTTAATGGTGATTGTTGCATACTTTGTAGAGGAAGTAAAAAGGCTTGAGTTAAAACGAGATACCTTGCTCAAAACTCTGTCAGATAAGGGATGCACCTGTGGAGCTGAGATAGATCGAGGCAACTGTCTGAGCGTCATGGAGACCCAATTGGGCCCTTGAACTGCTGACTTAGTTGAACAAGGTAGGGCTGTTGTGGCCCGCAAACTGGAAGATAGACCTCTTGATGATGTGGGGGAGAGCATTGCTGATACTCTACCGGTAGAAAAGAATCTTTTGTAATATGATTTTAACCTGAAAAATAAGTAAAAATATTGCAGACACATTAGATAAAATCTAGTATGACTATTGCTTTATCATGTGTCTGGCGAGATCCTTGATATAATACAAATTTTTACATTCGTCCTAATCGCAGAAATGTAGAGGGGTTGCTAGACCAAGTGTTAACCTTGACCCAGGCTTATAAAAATGTCACAGACATATTGAAAGAGATGAAAGCTAGTATGAGCTTTGCCTTATCTTATGCATGGTTGTGTCTTTGATGTGAGGCGAGCTTTTACACTGGTCACAATCGCAGAGTGGTAGAAATTCAGCTGAACCAAGTTGTATGCTCGATCCATCTTACCGTTGCAGACCAAACAAGTTGTAAAAGATGAAGACTAGTATCACCTATGTCTTATCTCTTGCTCGGCTCTTTGAAGTTGAACAAGTTTTTATACTTGCCTTCGTTGCAGATATGTAGAGATTCAGTTGAACCAAGTTGTATGCTCGATCCAGCCTACTAGTGTAGACCAAACAAGTTGCAAAAGATGAAGACTAGTATTACCTGTCTTATCTCTTGCTTAGCTCTTTGAAGTTGGACAAGTTTTTACACTTGCATCCATCGCCGATATGTAGAGATTCAGCTAAACCAAGTTGAATGCTAGATCCAGCCTATTGGTGTAGACCAAAAAAGTTGTAAAAGATGATGACTAGTATTATCTATGTCTTATCTCTTGCTTGGCTCTTTGAAGTTGGACAAGTTTTTATACTTGCCTCCCTCGCCGATATGTAGAGATTCAGCTGAACCAAGTTGTATGCTCGATCCAGCCTACTGGTGTAGACCAAACAAGCTGTAAAAAATGAAGACTAGTATTACATATGCCTTATCTCTTGCTTGGCTCTTTGAAGTTGGATAAGTTTTTAGACTTGCCTCCCTCGTCGATATGTAGTGGTAGAAGCCAGCGAAGTACCTCGATCGAACTTATAGAATGTGGATTGCAAGCTAGTATTATCTATGCTTGAATCTGTGGAATGTGAATGATTATTTTGTGAAGAGATTGACACGATATATATAAAAAACTTCCATTGATATGTTCAGAATTTACATTGGATAGAGATAAGAATCTCACTTTTGGAATTGATAACAAACAACGAAACATGGAAATGGAGTAGGGAGGCAACTAACGATAGTATCTCTTCAGTCGCTTAGTGTTCCAAGGATTCAAAATGGGGATTCCCTCTTCTTTCATGAGATAGTATGATCCCAGACCTGAAAGACCTGTAATAATGAATGGACCCTCCCAATTGTCAGCTAATTTTCTAGGGTGAGGCTATTTGCGATGTTAAGGAATTTCTCGTAGGATGAGATCTTTGATTTGGAATGTACGGCTCCTGACTCGGTTATTATAAGACCTGGTTAGCATATGATGGTATCGACCTAGGTTAGCGATGACACATTCTCTGGTTTCATCTATCATATTAAGGTTGCAAGGTAATTTAAACTTATTTTCATTGTTAGTTAGCGCTTGATCCCAAACTGGATGATGGTATTCAGAAGGAATAACTGCCTCAGTGCCATAAGCAAAGAGAAATGGGGTACAACCCATGGACTGTCGGGGAGTAGTTCGATATGCCCATAGGACCTGAAGTAGTTCGCGAACCGAACCCAATTGCCTTTTTTCTGTTAATGAAGCCATTTTTTGAGTCCATCCCCGATGGTTTTGTTGGCGATTTCAGTTTGGCCATTGCCTTGAGGATAATATGGATTTGATGGTGAATGGATGATATTTTGGTGATTTAGAAAGGTTACGACTTTTTCTCCCACAAATTGGGGCCCGTTATCGATATGAATTAGGTGGGGGTACCCGAATCGAGTGATTATGTGGTTCTAGATAAAAGAGATGACCACTTCTTCTCTGGTTCGACATAGTGGAATTGCTTTAACCCATCTTGTAAAGTAATCGGTAGCTACGAGTAGGTGGCGGCGGTTACCTGGAAAGTTAGGGAATTCGCCGACGAGGTCTAGTGCCCATCTTTTGAATGGCCAGAAAACCGTGCATGCATGGAGCTCGAGCGCAGGGGCACGTATCATATTTCCATGTCTTTGGCAAGTGTCGCATTTATGGGAATATTCTTCTGCTTGCTTGCGCATGCCGGGCCAGAATACTCCTTGAGTTATCGCTCTGTTTGTTAATGACCTACCTGCGGTATGGGATCCACAAGTTCCTTCGAGTAATTTGTGAAGCAGCTCGTCTGCTTTTGATTTTGGGAGGCACTTGAGGTAAGGCCCTATAATAGATAGACGGTAAAACATTCCGTTCTGAGTAATATAACGTTTCGAGTTGTTGATCAACTGTCTGCATTCTTTCGGATCTGTTGGAAGTGGTTTATTGCATTTGTTGTTGACACCAAGGTTATCTAAGAAAGGTTTTCTCCAATCGTCGTTTCCCCCTTAATCGCCCCCAATGCAGATTGTGCTTACTGATATGTGATCAATGTTGGGGATTGAATTGATTTCGATATGGAGATATCGAGCTTCTGTACCCAAGACCCCGGCTAGATAAGCCAGGGAATCGGCGTGCCTGTTCTTCCCTCGAGGAAGATATTTGAGAGTCACTTTCATGAACTTACTTATCCTATCTGCAATGAGGGCCGCGTATTCGATCATCTTCCCATTCTTTTTGTACTGCTCGAAATAATGATGAATAATAAATCTGTGTAAACTGAGAGTTCGGGGATGTCGAGCTCAGGAGCGAGGTCGAGTCCATGAATGAGAGCTTCATATTGGGTGA
The DNA here is from genome assembly GCA_014058105.1 of Kingdonia uniflora. Classification (NCBI taxonomy): domain Eukaryota; kingdom Viridiplantae; phylum Streptophyta; class Magnoliopsida; order Ranunculales; family Circaeasteraceae; genus Kingdonia; species Kingdonia uniflora. The sequence continues at coordinate 280,337 of JACGCM010002784.1, forward strand.
CATTATTTGAGGCCTCGAAGTTCAGGCAGATTGATTTCCTAATTCTGTCATTTGAAGGGGTAATCAAAGCGATCCCGATTCCTGACCCTAGGGGTCCTGCTGATCCATGGTGAGAAGTCTCCACCCTAACGTGGTGATCCAGTCTGCTCGTTCATCGAATGGCTTGGGAGGTGGATTGTCTGGAATACCTTCAGTAAGGTCTAGATCGTACTCCTCCCACGCGGGACCTTCTACTGGAAAATCTACGAGGAAATCAGCAATGGCCTGACCTTTCTCTGAGTGATGTTGTCCAAACTTTATATCATGTTCGCCCAAACTGACTGACCACTATTACACTCGCCATGACTTCTCTCTTTTGGATAGAACTTCTCAAAGTTGGTAGTTCGTCATCACTTTGACAGAATGCGCTTGAAAGTAGTGCTTGAGTTTCTGCGAAGTGTAAATAAGGGTGAGAAGAAGTTTCTCAATTTTGGAGTACCTTGTTTCTGCTGGTGCAAGTGTTTTGCTGAAGAAGAAGACTGGTTTCTCGATTTTCCCTTCTAGGCGAATGTGAACTGAGCTGAGAGAAGTGTCGACAACTGCTAGGTAGATAATCAGTTCCTCATTACCTACTGGGGTGTTCATTATGGGAGACCTCCCCAAATAGATTTTGAGATCCTGAAAAGCTGCTTTGCATTCTGGTGTCCATGTGACTTCCACGGTTGGCTGGTCCTTTCCTCTTTTCATGCATCCTCGGAGTAACAGGAATAGCCAACGACAGCGGTCTAAAGATTTAGAACCAAAACGGTTGATTGCAGAAATTTTGTCAGCAAGTTTTTAGACATCCTTCATTATCTTTGGAGAAGGCATGTCGAGGAGAGCGTAGATTTGATCTGGATCGGTTTCAATCCCTTTTTTGTTGATGAGATGGCCTAGGAAGCGGCTAGAATGTACTCTGAATTGACATTTATCTGGGTTGAGACGCATTCTATAAGATTGAAGGATGTTGAATACTGTGTTGAGATCTGAGATGTAATTTTCTGACTGTATGATTTTGTACAAGAGATCATCGATGTAAACTTCAATAATTTTTCCCAGGTGAGCTTTGAATATTGCAGTCATCAATCGCTGGTATGTAGCCCCTACGTTCTTGAGCCTGAAGGGCAGGACTTTGAAACAGTAAAGGCCACCTTCAGTGATGAATGTTGTCTTATATTGATCTTCTTCCAGATGGGGTATTTGGGTGTATCCTGAGGCTGCGTCCATCATAGATAAGAGGTCGTGGCCTGCAGTGGAGTCGAGGATCTGATGAATGTTGGGAAGAGGGAAACTATCTTTTGGGGTGTGTTTATTTAGATCTATAAAATCTACGCAAATGCAAACTTTTCCGTTCTTCTTGGGGACAATGACAATGTTGGATATCCAGTCTGGGTACTTGGGTTCTTGAATGAATCCCACTTTGATCAATTTCTTGATCTTTGTGTTAACTACATCTCAAAGAAGTAGTGAGGATCGTCGTTGTTTTTGTTTGACTGTTGGGGCGTTGATGTTGATGATGAGCTTGTGGAAAGCCATAGCTGGATCGAATCCGGGCATTTATTCGAAAGACCAAGCAAAAACATCTCGATTAAGTTGCAGGAACTGGATGAGAGCGTCTTTCTCGTGCTGAACCAACTTAGTTCTGATAAATGTGCCTCTGTTGGGCCCATCAATGTTGACATATTATGTGGGTTCCTCTGTAGGTGGTTGGCCGTCGAGGTGATCCATTTTCTGTAATTGCTATGCAGAAAATTTGTCTGAAGTATTGAGGATGGCTGAGACAGTATTTTTACAAGCTCGAGAAAGTTTCTGGCTACCTCGGATCTTGTAAATACCATTGTCGTGATTGAAGTGGAGTGCTTGATTATAAGTGGAAGTGATCGCTTCCATGTTATGTATCCAGCAGCGACCCATAATTCCAAGATAGCAAGATTTCTAGAAAATGACGTCGATAGTGGCTGGCCCTGCGGTAATAGGTAAGATAATCTTGCCTACTCGTTCTTCTCGGGAGTCGTTGAATCTACAGATATCGGTGTCACTCTGATTAACTTGGTCTGCCAATCCCATCTGGTCGATCGTACTCTGAAAAAGAATTTCAATACCACTTCCGGTATCGATCATCATTATGTGCATGACAAACTGCTTCATCTTGAGCATAATGACAAACGCACATGTTGCTGAAATTTGACATGACTAGTATCGCAATCCTCGAAAGAGATTCTCAGCCTGCGATTGCTTGACTTGGGAAGAAGTTTGGCTTCTTGGTCATGAGGTGTGAGATCACAACATTCGAATAGCCTTCTGCGCTTCGATCGGATGGAATTGTCGATCTGGTTGATTTCGGTCATGTTGCTGAGTCGCATGTAGTAGAGATGCTTCTCCTCAGCCTTGTCGTTGATCTGAACAACCTCGAGTTATGGCTGCCATCTTGGTATGACTTCAGGTCGACGATGTACTCGAGCATCCACCCTTCCTTAAAAATGAGCTCGAGCATCCGCCGTATAGCAAAGCAATTGTCAGTAGAATCGCGATTTTCCTTATGGTGTAAGCAAAATGGTTGACCCTCAATGGGCCCCACTTATGGTGTAAGCAAAGTGGTAGAGCGTGTCCTTTAATAGTAGTGGAAAAAGTGCGGAGACTCGGACGTTCAGCTTCTGGAGTACGGGTTTGTTCTACGGACCACTTCTCTGAGGGTATTCAGCATTTCCCTTGGTGCGTTTATGATCTACTTGTTCCACCTTAGGCTCGTTGGTCCATTCGGCAGGTGGGGATTTGGTGGAGAGGACAGACTTAGTAGATTTTTGTTGTTCAGACATCATCCTCCCTATGTCGACATAACCGTTCACTTTGGTGATCATCTCCTTCAACGTCGCAGGTTTGTTAAGGAATAGGTACTCCTTGGATTTGCAATCGAGTCAGAGAGCATTGGTGAACGCGGTCACAGCTGTCTTTTGGTTGAGGTTTCTACCTTTCGTGCAAGCTCCTGGAATTTCTTTGAAAAATCTTCGAGCTTCTCCCCTTGGGACTGCTTAAGACCTATTAGAGAATACAAATTCTCCTCTTTGTCTCTGTTCTGGGCATATGTTTTGATGAACTATTTATGTAGTTGCTTGAACATGTAGATAGACTCATCAGGAAGAGAGTGGAACCATCAGAGTGGCTCTTCTTGTAAACTTGTAGTGAACAGTTGGCAGAGAATGTGCCTGAGATTGAAATACAACCCCAATGAATCACGGTATTGCTGGATATGCTCCTTTGGGTCTGTACCTTTGTATTTGCGAATTTGAGGAGTATGGAAACCTTTCGGTATTTCCATATCGAACAGTTCTCTGGCAATCGGACTTCCTTGTAACATTGTGGTGTCGCCGGTAGTGCCCAAAACTTGCGCCTTGATCAGCTCTATAATCAGATGATTTATATGTTCTTTTGTGACGTTATGACGTGTTGGTTGAGCGGTTAGACGTGCTGGCAGGGGATGATGAGTCCCCGTACCTTCACTTAAATGGTCTCGCGCTGGAATCTGATGGGGAGGTCACTGGTCTTCCTCCTGGTGAATGGGAATCTGGTGGCCCCGGCTGATTTCTTATTGAACTTCTCCTCCTAAATAGAGTGAGGGTTGCGGCCCATGTGGTAGATTTTTGGAGATTTCTTTACAGGTGACCCCCCTTGGTCCCAACCTTTCTCTTGTTGAGATGAAGGGGGTCTCTGGAAGTTGATTGTGGCCTCTGGCAGGAGGGGCCCGCTGGGTATTTTGCAGAGCCTCGACTGCAGTCTGCATCGTTGTCATCTGATCTTCGAATCGTTTTAGCGCTGTCAAATGAGCTTGTCGTTCTGCATCGGGCTCATTCTCTTGAAACTTGAGATCTTTTGTGAATTGAAGTTCGAGCTCGGCGCGTTTCTCTGCTTTGGCATGGAGATTTGCCCGTAATTCGATGAGCTTTCCCGGATCCACAAAAATTTTGAGCTGAGTTCCTGCGGCCTGTCGTCTAGAGGAAACCATAGTTGAAAATTGTAATGAAAGATTGCCTTAGGATACCATGGATATGCAATCTTTCCCACAGACGACGCCAAATGTAATGGCCAAATTTCGTAGCTCGATACGATTAGGAATTAACTATCACACCAATGATCTTGTAACAATATGATAATGGAAAGCAAGAAATTGAAACAGGTGTTTTTAGCGTGGAAAACCTCTGAATAGGTAGAAAACCACGACCTCGTGTAGAGGATTTTTGTAAAAGCCTCTTTATAGCTTTGAGTGGATATCTTTATTACAAGTGATCTCTAGAATATAAAAATGTCTTCGATCTCGTAAAAAAAAAGTTTGAGTAATTTTTCTGGTCCCTGTTTCTTCTAGAACTTCTCATTTTTATAGGTTTTTCTCACAGCTCTTCGTCGTGCTAGAGCACGTCTCCCGAATAATGTGGTTAGTGGCGGCTGACTGAATAACTGACGAGTTCATGGGAGACAGGTGTCTTTGACTGAATAACGTTTCTCGGGTTTAGCTCGATATAGTTTCTTATGTAGTTCGTAGGGTTGGTTAGAATGTTTGACTGGGATGTTGTGTGCTAACATTGCGTGAACTTGAGATGGAGGTAATTTGAACTGAGAGAGATCGATTACGAGTGAGGTTGAGGAAGTGAGCTCGATTGCGAGTGAGATCGAGGAATAGGCCCCAACAGGGGGTATAAAAAAAGGTTAGTATAAATCATCATTCTAGACATTCCTATTTTTATACAATATACGCGTTAGTATACATAGCACATCTCCACAATCGTTACTCCTCTCTAGAGCTATTACTCGAGTTGTCACCTTTATTTGAAGGTCCCGCAACATCATGTGCACAACCCGCGTACAGCCATCGACACATAAACTCTTGGCATTTTTCCAGTAACGATCTTTTTCCATCTCTGACCATACACTGTCTCAGAACCCCAATTTTGGCTACCATAGGGCCTAGATACTCATGCCGTATCACCTCCATGTCGCACTGTGCACTTCTTCCAACGACAACATCATGAACCAGTTTGCTTACTTTTTCTAATCTCTGGAACTCTGACGAGAAGAATAAAATTACTGCTGTCATATCTCTCTCATACACACTACCTATTTCAGTCTTTACCTGCTTAGGTAGAATAAGCTTGCCGAGTTTAGTTTGAGCTTCCTGCAGCGAAGTCTTTAAATGCTTGCACTGCTTCTCTACTCGATATTTCTCATCCTGCACAGTAGAATTCTGAGACTTCAGTATGGTCATGAACTCGTCCATATGATAGATCAGAGACATTGACCTATCAAGTTCTGCCTCACGACTCTCCCATTCTACCCTTCTTTTATCGAGATGTATCTCCGCCTGAAGTAGGCCAGCATCTAACTTCGTGTTCGCATCCCGCAGTTTCATATTTTTATCCAGGTGCTCTAAGGTATTTAACTTCAATCCTTGTATGGTGTGCTCTAGAGTGACTACTTTGTTCCAAGCAACATTTATGCTTTCATTTTGTCTATTACGGGCCTCTTCATACTTAGAAGCTAGCGCTCGCGTCTCAGTCGCCTCAGCCTCGAGTACATTAACTTGGAATTGCATGTCTTTCATATTCTTACCTTCCTCCTCTAAGTCTGCCAGTAGTTTTGAGATTCGAACTCGAGCTGTTGTCAACTCCGCTCCCTCCTGGCTCGCTTGCCTCGAGCTACCCGTGAATTCGACCTCTTTCTTCCACATAATTTCTCTTAGCTCCTCTATTTTTCTCAGTCCATTGGCTAGATCCACCTTTTTCTTTTTCAGATCCTTGGATAACTGAGCTTCAACGTCCCGTTCTTTTACCATCTCCACCTTCGTTCATTCTACTAATTCAGTAACACTTTTTAGTGCGACCTGACTTGAACTTAGCTCAGTGTTAAGTTGCTCGCTATGGGTGCGTAAAGCGTCACACTAACTTTGAATAGCTACCAATTCAACCTGTCATCACAGTTTACATTCATAAATAATTCAATTGTTCCAACATATTACATCTCACAGTTAACAAGTTTAAAACAAGAACATGGTATTTGAGTAATATCAATACACTATTTCATTCATCATCACAGAAGTCAAATGTCATTTATCATTCATAATAGTATACAACGATCTAACACATATGCAGGACCGGTAAAGAAAACCGGGAACACCCTATTTTTGATTCTTCAAGGAATGAGAAACTGTCCTTTATCCTTCGCACTCTTTATGTTCGTTACTTTCACATCTATCAGAGTGGTAAAGGTTACCACCTCCTGCGGACGTTGTTTACGCCGCGATCAGGGTATCAGGCTTTTGACCTCCTCCTCACTCTCTTCTGATGACAGTTCCCTTGACCTCGAAATGGGTTTGTCAACTTTGGTGAACTACATGTTCTCAGTCTTGGCATTCTCTATATCAAATCCTTACCACATCCCATCACGAACTTCCTAAATTCGTTCTCTACCCCAGACACTGTCTCTATGACGCTCATGTTCTATTCGAGCAGCAATTTATGCTCACGACGGATATAGATGATCCTTTAATATCATTTGTACTTAATGCAGCCACTGACGCGTGTCTTTCTGTAATATACCTAAAGCCCTCAAATTCACTTCTATCTTCATTCGAACAGCCACTTCTTTCGACAACTACGTTGCTAGAGGCATTTTTTGCTCCACATATTGCAATAACTCATCTTGTAACCCCATTAATTCACCCTATAATCCCTTTTGAACCTCTTTTTTTTTCCTTATCCTGAAAAATATAATTCTCATAACCCTCCGATCTTACATAAAACCAAGCGCATCAGATTAAGGTTCTACATCACTCCATACAACAGACATACCAGCTCGAGCAGAATACTTTCTCGCCTCTAAACTATGACGATTACGTGTTTCTTAAGCTAAAAACATAAGACTGGAGCTATGCCCCTCTCCTTCAAAAGCTCTACATGAGCTTCTTTTAACCCTCGTTCACTATCTACTTTGACCTCAAAATACAATGTTAGAGCTATTAACATACTTTGACACCTAGCCTTCTTACTCAGGCCATTAAAATAGGTCAACTCCTTTGGTTTTTGAACTAATGACCCATTTTTGTCTTCCTTCCTTAACACCTCATCCCTTTCTATTTTTATCATAGCATATCTACATTAAAGATCATATAGCTCTTTAAAAGTTTTCTCTGAATTCAACTTGACATTCCTTCTCTCATATTCAGTTTTATTAAGTACCTGTTGAATACGACCTGCGAAATTCCTCGCCCTACTCAACGATCTCTCCAGTTCATAATTTATTTTTCTCAGTCGCTCTATATCTTATACATAGTACAAATATGCTGTTATAATACAGACATCCAAAATAAAAATATTTCAAATCATCACTCAAACTTCAATAGATACAGAGTATTATTACTTCGGTGTCACACGAACTATATTAAATTAAAAACATAATACCACATAAGGTTTAAAGATTCTTGTTGAGCTTTACCACAGATGGAGGATCTTATGTTTGGCCCAACCAGATGGCTGGGAATAACACGATCAGAAGAAGGATCCAATGTATTTTCAGCTGCTCAGACTGGTTCAACACTCTATAGTGGAACCTCCAACACCTTCTCAGGAGAAATACCAGCGTCCGCCATCACCTCCTCCGGAGTCTCAGAAGGAAACTCAATTTCCTTAAACTTTCTGACCTGGCCTAGCCCCACATCAGTTAGGCTCAATCCAAAATCATAGTAGGATTGGATGAAATGATTTTGTTCCACTTTTAGGGCCTCAACTGATTTTGACATCTCATCATCATGGGCCACCAGCTATGAGTATTTTGTCGTGAGCTCTGCAGCCGCTCTAGCCTCTCCAGCTCTCTACTCCTTCTCTAGCTTGAGCTCAGCTTCGATCTCCTTTACACAGAAAAATTAGTCTTTAAATTTCTTCAAGCGAGTATATTGAACTTTGAACCTTGCTGTAAGAGCCCCGAACTCCTGGCTCTTCTGTTCCAAACACTTTTACACCCCCTTCAGCAATATTGAGAGCTGCCAGTACAAGCATATAAAGTCAAAATCAACACAACAGTGTTCAGTCCGAATACAAAAACAATTAAGGATTTAAAAAAAGAGTACCGTAAAAGTATGTTCGTAATACTCCGCATCGAGCTGCTCCGGATCCATCGTAGCCATCAAGCAGTATTTCAGCTCTAGCTCTGCCATCCTAGCTGAATCGTGATGTTTAGTTCGGGCACTAGCCTTTTCCTTATGCCTTTTTCTATTCAGCAAGGACTTCTCGACCTTAACAGGAGCAACTTCAAGATTCTCAGCAATATTGCCAAATATCAACTTTGCGATCCCTTGTGTCGTGCCCCCCAGTGATAGAGGCACTCTACCGAGCTGGCCTCACGGGCCACCGAACATTCTACTTGATGCTCTGAGATACAGGAGGTGGCACACTAAGAACATCAACAACAGTCAAGATAGATTTTCCCTTAGCGATAGCTCGTTTCTCCTGAGCTCTCTAAACCTTGAGAATAGTAGAATCTATCCTTTTGTCTCTGCAGATACCCAACTCACTGAGTACCTATTTTTGCTCATCTGGATCTCGAGCAACACAGTCGAACTGGCAGGTTTTGTCCGGCTGGGCTCTGCCAAAACAAGGAACACAACCTTAAGTAACAGATCAAAGATAAATATAGTTTATTTAAAGAATAGTCAACATTACTTACTCGGATTATAATATCTATGGTTCAGTTCGAGCACTGGATAATCTAGAACCTGTATACAGTTACCCTCTACCCACACAAGGTGATTGTTCCATGGTCTACCCGCAGATTTGAAATTAAAAAATTTTGGCCTAGCTAAATCACTATACAGGTAACCACTACTTTGACCTTCGACATATTTACATTTATAATATATCATCACATCTTCCGCTTCGAACTGCTTCGCAGTCACTTCCGTCCTCCATTTCTCATTCAATACCTCACATACCCTCATCATTTTATAAACATTCCCATTTAACTGGGCAGGATAATACTGTAGCACATTCATAACCTTTTTCTGAAAAAAGGTTAGAGGAATTTTAAGGCCATATGCAACCTTATTCAAGAAACACAAAAACCTATCCCTCAGGCCTGATAGCCCGAGACCATTATAATAAGAGAGATTAATCCCCCCCACCAATCCTTCTATCCTTCTTCCACTTTGCCAAGCATAGAACTTGGTATTATATAGCCTCCTCCCCTTTACAGGGGATATTGGCTCAAAACCATAAAAAAAATTCCTCCACATAAACTCCCTATTCTCCCTACAATTTCTTTTTATATTTTAAATACTCTTTCCCTACATCTGCCCCCTTTGGGAATATCAAAAGAACTTTCTCCCTCTCTGATCTATCCTCCCTTTCTATCACCTCCTCAACCTTACTGGGTTCTCCACCCTTTATGCTTCACGCACCAATGTTTACGACTTCCTCCATCACACTACACTCGTCCCCCCACCCCGGCGATGATGTTTCCACAAAACTTGACGATACTACAAATTTACTGGTGGGAATACTAGGTTTAGACCGCATATAAAACCTACAATATACATAAATATATTTTTTGTCATTTTCTCTATAGTACATACAGACAAAATAAACCCACCTTCTATCCAGTTAATACGTCTATTTTACAATTTCCCAAAACAAATGCAAAATCAATCATTTCAAATTTCCCCCTTCTTCTTCAAATACATATTTTCCTCCTCTAACAGTCTATTCATATACCTAAACTCATATTCCACATTTTTATTCAAACACCTCAAAACCCTTACATTATGAGATACACATATCAAATAGGTTACTATGCATATCAAACAGATCACTAAAAATATCATACAAATTGCTAATCAACCGGATAGGGCTTTATATTACTAACCTGCACTTGATGAACAACAATCCTCTGTTTTACTCGGACGTCTTTTTGAGTATGAACGCTCCCATCGCTTTTCAGATAGTTTTTTATCACCTAATGAAGATCTCCTTCACAAATCATACTTAGCACTCAAACGTTTCCCCTCCTTGAAAATAAGATTGACACAATATTTTTCTCACTGGAACTATAGATATTTTATGAGGGAGAGAAAGATACGCTTTTATACTCTCTCTCGGTTTATGAAATGGCGGCTCCTTCTGACACTCGTCAGCCATCCCTACAATCTCTGCAGGCACGTCTTTTCGGTTGAAGGCATCATCATGACTTCTGCGATAATGCCTACCGTCATCACGTTTGTCCCTATTGTCTGCCATTTCACAATTCAGCACCTCTTCCTCAAACACAATACAAATGACCAATCACCTTACTTTAATACCCTACCAAGATCGTACAACTTTCCTATATCAGATAAACATTCAAAATTCAAAGATATCAATACAGTTGTTAAAATTCTACAGCTGTCTCCTAAAAAATATGTACACAAATTTTAAAGTAGAATACTTTGTTTTTATTCAATCAGATCGAGACATCCAATCTTTTATCCTCTAAAGATCCTTCATCTTATATTTATTCAAAACCCAACCACAGAACACTAAAAAATAGACTACTTATTACGAGCTCCAATGCTTCGAGCTTACCAAACTCTTCAGTCACATCTAAAATAGCCTCGGTGATGCGTCTCCCCGTACAAAATGTAGGGATGGCAATGGGGCGGATTTGGGGTGGGGGAGCTAATCTCATCCCCAGCCTACTTAAGTTTCAACCCCCCATCCCTGCCCCAATTCCCGTTTAAGTTAAACGGGGATCCCCGAATCTGCCCCACCTTACAAAGCCTAATCCCAGACCCGCCCCATTTAACTATTTTTTTTAAACAGTATGCATAAAAACATTTAGAAAGCATAAAGAAGAAAAAAGAAAGAAGAAAAGAAGAAGGGTTATGTAAAAAACTATGGCAGCCAAAGCTTCATTCCTTTAAGTATTCATTACAGACTGCCAATGACATTTTACTTCAACCTTGTAAATTTCTATCTATATAAACTCAACTATTGCTTACATTCATATATGGATATTGGATGGACTCAATCTCGGCATTGCTTTACAAATCAAATCTATGGCAGTTGAAGTGGAAATAGGCCTTATTCTTTCCACCCCTTATGCTCTTTGACCTGCACTCTTTAGCAACACTTGATTCAATGCTTTGAGGACCGCAAACAATCACACCCACGTCTACATGGCCCCAGCTCTCACAGACACTATAAAAAATTTCTGGACAAAGGAAACACATATTTCCTCATGAAATCAGACAAATAAAAATGAATCTTCATCAAGTAGTACAATCATTAAACAGTAAGTTATGTACTTGCCTCCAAAATCTGGTCTGCAGCCGTAATGCGCAGTAGTGAAAGTAGCCAGGCTCGCCTGATATGGATTATCACTATACTACACAGCTAACAGCTTCACTTTCTTTGTTGTTTTCCAAAGGTTTTTCATCACTTGAAATTCTTCTTTCGCTGAGATACCACAAAAGCACCACAAGGCCTTAAACAGTTGGAATGAGGTACATTAAACTGTGAAACTTGTGATATGAAAATGGAATCACATTGGAAGAAAAATGAGATATACACCCTTAGTATATTGACCCACAATAATGTACATGGGGAATTTGGGAAAGTTGTTAACCTGCATAAGAATCGATGCTGCTATCTGTGGGATGATTCCAAGTTGAAAAAATGATAGCTTAAGTTCTCTCGTAAAATTGTCAAGTTCCTCTACCAAGAAATAGAAATGGAAATAACTAGTCATAAACCAAAAAATAGAAATTTCAAGACTAGTTATGAGCCCACCTGTTTCAAGCATTAATTTTTATCAAAGGACCAAAAAAAAGAACTAACAACTACTTGATTAATTGTTAGTCAAACTTAAAACATATAGCTTTTGCCTAGGCTTACTTAATGAGCCAAAAAGCGAAACAAAAAGAAACACCTAAAGTGGTCAGATTGCTTCCTTGTGTAGAAAATGGACTTACAGATACCCACAAAAGAAAGTGCATCAAACAAACTATTACCGATTTAGGCATAAGTTCTTGAGCATACAGTCCTGCATTAATGCCCATGTCCGCCCAACCACCAACACCATCAGCAACACCTATGGCTTGTTCATCTATGCATATAAAATGGGCATCTTCACCACCAGTTTCTTCTTTGGCAGGGTGTGGTAGATAACAAGATCCTAAATGCAACTTCAGGGTTCTGCTACCCAAAACTTTCCTGCAAAAACATTATGTGTCAAAATATAGTTCAAGCGATGCATATTATAGTTAAAGACATCCAAAACCCTCACTGTTACTATTCCAAGTGTACGGCCAAATCGAACAGTGCCTACAAATTTGAGCCTCAACATCTATTGGGCATTATCTATCTATACAAAACTATTAGAATGATATACACTCTTAAGAACAAAAAAAAAGACTCAAGAATATGTGCACTACATTGATAATGATAATAGAGTTTCATATAGCTTCATCTTCTCAAACATCAATATGGTAACACAAAAGGTGCCAAAATTAGATAGATATAAGATCAATAATAATGTATCATAACTTCAATCCCCAAGCAAGAAATTAAGTAGTAAGCATTTAAAAGAAGAAAAGGGGCAAGAACATATACAGAGGTGACGGATCTGTAGAACTCCCAATCTATTCCTCATGTGCAGAACCATGAACTGATACATCAGGATGACCCCCAACATATTTATAAGTGAATGATGAACTATAAAAGATTTGGGAGAATAATTGTTGGGTTTGTTGGGTTTGGGAGAATAATTGTTGGGTTTGCGAGAATAATTGTTGGGTTTGCTGAGAATTCAGATTCGGGAGATCAGATTTTGGAGATCAAAATAATTTGTTAAGAGGCAGAGAGCTAAGAGCTAAGAGAGTGAGATGAGACATCAGATTTGAGTTAGGGTTAGGTATTATTTCTAAATCTAATATATATATAGGGGTATAATTGTAACTATATTATATGGGGCGAGGCAGGGCGGATAACGAATTTAATCAAGCTCAGTCCAAATCCTCCCTGATCCCCGACGGATTTAACCAAGCTCAGCCCATACCCGCCCCTATACCCAATATAGTCATCCCAAATCCTCTCCAAACGGGGCGAGGCAAATTGTCATCTCTAACAGAATGATCTCCCCTCTTGCTGCCCTGGCATCTTCTTCAATGATCTTGTCACATGCGAGTTGCTGAACAGTCAATTCCCGCACTGTGGCACTCAAAAATGACATCTGAAATACGTCACACCAGAAAAATTAGTCATACTCTACACGCTTCCCTTCTTTGTCCAGTCCAGTCATATTCAACAGCCATTCCGGCAACACGGCATCGTAAGGAAGTCGGCGAAAATACCGCTCACAAAATTCAGCAACGTTGATATAAAAATGGCCATCTGCTTCCTAATGAGCACGCTAAACATGAGTCCTCACCGTAGATAAACTCACCATCTCCACAACAAAATTATCCCTGCAGAAGATGCAAATAAAAGCAGCCAAGATTCTAAATTTTAAAGCCACCAGGAAGATCTTGGTAAATATCACCCCACTAATTTGGCTAAAGGATATCTTGTTCAAAGAAAGCTCACGGAACAACAGAATATCAACATCAAATGCAAAATATTGTGACAGGCTATTCTTTGCATAGTATGAAATATCTCCTCCGATTTGGTACGAGAAAATATACAAAGAAGCAACATAACAGATCACACAGATCCAACAATAGTACCTACAGATCCATGCCCACACTTTCTCACTGTTCGGAAAACTTTATCCCCCAGTTCGAGTTCACAAATACAAACAATAAATTACACAGACAAGTTTGAGACAAAGAATCATGACCTCAGAACAAAGTTACTAATTAATTCAAAATTTTATTTACAGAATACTTACAGATAACAAAATGTCCCCAATAATTATAACAGACTACATCACAAAGTTACAGTTTGAATTGCTTTCCAAGAATTAGCAGAGAAGATGATAAAAAACTGAAGCAACTTCCAAACCCTGATCTCATGCTGCAAGATCTAGGAAACAGACAGAACTTGAAGTCATAGATGAAAAATCTTCTTCATTGCCATGGAAGAAAATGATCCTCTGAATCCTCCCTCCTCTTCCACCATGACCCCAACCTCCTCATATGCTAGAGACAGACAGAAGGCCTCATTTCTTCAACAGGACCCACTCATTAGAAAGGTACCAATGAGACTCCCTCGGGAGAATGCCTGCCGCATCATCTTCAGTTGTCATAACCTCCTACGCTAGCAATCGAAGACTATTTCGGCGCTCTACCTCAGATGTCAGCAGATAGTGGAAATGTACCATCTGATAATAATCATCCCCCACCTCCATTACTTCTTCATATTATATATAATGGCAGGTGGGAGATACAGGAATTGGCATTGGTAGATGCAACGGTTGGTATCCAAAATACATGATACAGAATTCTTCCATCTTCCTAAAAATCCTCGACTTTCAAATTTACATTAGATATGAGTCTTAGATATTAACTACAGCTATTAATGCCACTTCTCAACCAACACAACTCGCCTACAATACTTTTCGTACTGTTAACTGAGTGGGGGCGATTGTAGTAGTTTATTCTGCATCTCAAACTCACGCGTCATCTTCGACCCACATATGAACTTTCAACCTCACCAACAGAGCACGTGGCACATAAAGAAATAGGACAGCAACACCATAAAGCAAATACAATACAAATTTCTTAACCAACACCACTCGGCCATAAGGTTCCTCGTGTTTTAGGTTAAGAGTTGCCTTGTAATAGCTTATTTCATATCTCAGACTCAAGTTTCATCCTCGACCTCATCAACATATAGGAAATACTACTAGAGATATGTTCAATATTCCTTAGTTCGGGTCATCACTTTTGACCTCCACATCAACAGTTCGATTTATACAAGTATACAGTCATCAATAGAGTCGTTGTACAACAACAGAGGTCAGAACATTGCACAATCTGGTCAAAGGGCATCTCGCATATACTTTGTAACATCCATCATTAAGAATATTAATGGTAATCAAACAGTCAAATTATATGACCTATTAAGAGAACCAGAGAACTGCAGATTACGGACAAGCAATTCTATAATGAAGAATCCCTACTCCAAAACTCCATATACAAAGAGTGTTCATTGTAATAAGCTAGCAACATCAATAAAATCATCTTCTCTTTCTCAAAATCTACAAGAGAGATCGTGGTTTTTAACCTAATCAAAAGTTTTCCACGCTTAATTACCTTGTTAATTATTGTTTATCATTCTTGAGCATTCTAAACACATTTGGTGTAAGGCTAAGTCTGAGTCCCAGAATTAGGCCATTACACATACTTTAATAGCCTATTTTCATATTGCACGAAGATAGCGCTTTACACCTTCGAAATCTAGTATGTTTAGTTATGAACAGGAAACAAACAACACTAGATTTAGCGTGGAAAACACTTGAATGGGTTAAAAACCATGGCATCTCCAGAGGATTTTAGAAAGAGAGAGAGAGGAATATTTAGATTGCTAGCTATTACCAAAGATAGAGTGAGATGTAGAAAATATCTCTTAGAGGTTCTCAAAGCAGCCTCTCTAATTTGTAGTTATCTAGTCTTATTTATAGGTCTTATAATATGATCGTTGGCTACATTGATGAGGAACGTTACAATATCGGGTTTTGATGAGTCTTCATGGTGGAGTTTTGTAATGTCTTGATACTTGTTGATCTGTAATAGATCTATTAACATTCTTTACTTGTGGATTCAGAGCGTTGAGAAGATACGATTTCCTGTGATGCTCGCGTGCATACGACCTGTTGACAAGTGGAGGAGTACCTTTTGTAGCATGAATTCACAGGATGCTTTGATATCTCCGAACTGTTGATGAAGATATGATCTCTAACAGTGTTCGCGTATATTTGAACTACTGATAGATATCTAAGTATTTTTTGCAGTGCGATCTTATTGGATGTTTTATCATCCTCGAGTTGTAGATGAGGAAGTCTGTATTACGATCTCCTTGCTTTTAGTCATTGATTGGTTATCAATATGTTTACTCGAGTTATGTGAGTTCGAATATCGGGCTCAGTACGGGAATTAGAAATAAGCCCTCACAACTGCCCCTTCTCAGCCAATAGCAGGAGAAACGTGTGTTGTGAGTGGTGTTGGTTGAGAAGTCTAGTCATCTAAATTGAATGTTGTATGTTTGGCCTCCATTTTTTCTTGGAAGAATAGTAGTTTCGACTTTTGGGTCTCCCAAAAATTCCTCTTGAGACGTGCACTTGTGATGAATACCTTATTGGAAGTTGTGGAGTGCATTAAATACTACTAGTATAAAATATGGTAAATAGTTGCTATCACTGTTCACCCTAGTTAACGTTGTTAGTAATTCAGGCTGGGCTTAGTAGTAGTGATGGTGACAACCCGATGCCAAGCATATGAAGTTAGAGTTCAGACAAAAATAGCAAGTCTGCAAACTCGCTATTTTGGCACCCAAAGTCTTTCTCTGGTGGCTCCAATACCTGTTCCTCCAACTTTCCATGGGATATCGTGAGAAGAACTAAAGGAGGTAGAGGATGATTTACATCAACTGTGGCGATTCCATTATGTGGTTTTGTTTGCTGTACACCGTCAGTCCTATCTGCGGATACTTGCAGAAGATGCGGTGTTGGCAGAAGACGAGAAGGCGAGGAAGTTGTCTGAGAAGTATTGTCGATACCCTATAAAATATTGGGTATTGTAATGGTGGAGGAGGTCCTTCGTTGGAAGGGGAGGTGGGGGCTATGGAGAAGTGGTGGGATTAATTTTTTCCTCTGCTTCATTCCAATTCCCATCCTTGGGCTTTGAGTTTTTCTGCTAGACCGGCCATTGTTTCTTTTCAAGTGTTGCAGTGTCATCTGCAACATAGGCTATTCTTTGTAACAGACAAAATTGTCTGTAGAACTTGTAATCTTTATCTCCGAACTGGTTGAAGTGTTCATTCTTGTAACTTTTTTTTCTTGAATAATAAATTCGAACTTTATTATCTTGTCTTGTAAGTGCATGAAGCTACTTTTAGAACTGTTGTATGACACCATTGAACAAATATCGAACTAGTCACCGATGACATAGGTCAAAAATAGGTAGGTCGTAGTGTTGATATATCCGAACTGTGTAGGTCGCTCTTATATATGTATGGCCTTATTGAGATATAGTGTTACTATGTCTGTAGAGATGACAAGGTCGTAATTCCTTTCGTGCCATGAGTTCTTTAGAGCCATGCCGTTGTCCACTTGAATACTTGTTATCATCGGTGGAACTTGGTCGGAGCCTTTGAAAATATGCTGGATAAACTTGCTAAAGAGGATGTGAGAGCTGTCGTTATTGAAACCATTTCGTATGGTGAAGAAAGTTATCTGTTCTGCCATTGTATGTAAGGTCGGATGATTGATCATAATAAATTGATTTGCTTATGTTGAGGTCGGCTCATCATTACTTTCTGTATTTATGACAATTTTTGACTAAAATAGAATTAAAGCAGGATTTACTGCTGAGTTTTTGCTTCTATCAAGCCGATATTGTGGTAAGTGACAGCTGTAATAGCTGAACTTAGGTTTTTGAACTGTAACCATAACATAAAAAAGCATAGCAGGATCGTGCAGCCGTAAAAGATTGTTGTTGTAAGTAATCGTGCTGTAAGATCTGTATAAAAGCTTAATAATGGCATATGAGAGGGACAAACGTGATAACAAAACATGTTACACCAAACACCATTATGAGGGCAAACGAAAAGGCATACCTGTTAGGAGAGATGACGTGGACACATGTCCCGAAGAGTCGTCATTTCAGAAACCGAGGGATAATATAAAAGCTTTTCTTCCCTCTTCTGTTAAACCACAATCAGTTGCAGACAGAGGCAAAAGTATTTCTAGAGATAGAAAATCTTCAAATTTTGAACGCAGTTCTCCAGTGTTGTGTGATCTTACTAAGAAGGACAAAATTTTGTCGTCTGAGGTACGAGCGGTGACCGGAGTCGACGACTGTTGCTCTTCTAGTATAGGTTAGTGTCTCTGCTTCCATATTTTCTGTTGTTGTATTAGTTTCTTGGAAAACTGGTAGGTTGCGCTTGTGAACTTTTTGGGTAGATTAATAACGTGTTGGGTACGACTGAGGGAGGAGGTCTGTTTTATTAATAAAAACTCTGAATAGATTTTCCCTTTATGTGTGGTAGATACGCTCAAAAAACCCGAAACCCAATAGTAAATTTGTTGTATCTGCCAGTAGTGAGGAATCATCATCGTCTGATAGGACTATGGATGATTCTGTGGTAATTGGTACTGTGACTGCTGATAATCCATCAATTTTTTCAGGGAGGGATGTGGGATTGCATGCGGGGGATGAAACTGGGCAATTTTTTTAAGTATCCGGAGAATGTAGACGTAGCGAAGAAATTTTTACAGTATAAAAAGAGTTTAGACGGAGAATGGGGGAATTATGTGATGAATGTAGGGTTGTAATTTAGAACTCTGGTAAGACTGAGTGATAATGAAGAGCATTATCAAGTGCCTTCTTTGGATCGTTGGAAGAGAAGTATGGATATAAGAAACGATATAGATATTTTTTATTCTAATGGAACTGGATCAGAGGTCGTAGAGGAAGGATTTCTCTGTTATTTGAACCAGGTCTCATATGGGTTGAGTATTCCCCTAACCTTTTTCCAAAAAGGGGTAATGTATGCACTAAAGAGTTGCCCTGATCAATTAATGCTAACATCTTTAAGATGATGAGAGTCTATGAAGTCCTTAATCAGAAGTGGAGAGATGGTGGAATTGCAAGACAATTCGTTGCGGACGATGTCTTAAAATATTATAAGTTTAAGTATGTGAAAGATCGGAAGAGCGGATACTTGTTTAGTGATTCGGCGAGGCCAAAATTCTTTGATTTTGAGTCTTCTAGGAGGCCCTGGTGTGACCATCTTGTGATGGTGAGGGGTAATTGTATGCAAGTGCCTGGGGATCACGCGCTCGAGCTGATATATAAGAATTTTAACGAGAGTAAGTGTCTTTATTCTGCCTGCAGTTTGTCTTTTAACTTATTACGAGCTGCTAACATAGTTTATTACTATTTTGGTATAGCCTAATCCAAAAGTTGTTGCTGATACATCAAGTTTGTTTGACGTCGTTAGTCGAGAAGGGGGCAAACTAAACAAAGTTCTTGGAGAACTAGGAATTCGTAAAGAGAAGAGGCTTAACTCTGTAGTTGAAAAAGTGTAATGAGCACATAAAAAATGAGCTATGGCTGCATCTGGCTCTGCTTATGCTGATGTTATGGAGATTCCTGCCTGTGTTGTGGGTACTTCGAGCTTCTTAGTTTGGCGACCAAGAATAAAAAAGACGGCACCTTCTTCTGAACAAACAGCTCCTGTGCAGATACCACAGGTGGGAACTGAGGGGGTGGTTGTCGATGTGAATATGGCTCCTCCTTTGAAAAAGTAGAAAAAAGAATTTGGTAAAGATATCCGAGCTTCTTCGAAGGTCGTCAACCTTGAAGCCGTGGAGCAGGAGGCGCTGGACTTGGCTACGCGTGATCCCAACCGCCAAGATACTCAAATTCGATCCAGCATCTCTCAGGTATGCAGTGTGTTATTTGATTAAATCTTTTCCAGTAATGATCCTATCTTGTAATACTACTTTGCTGTATTTGTGATGCAGCTTTCTGTTGCTTGAAAGTCAGCCGCGGAGGTGTTGAAGCTAGCTGCTACAAATCGTGGCAAATTTGTTCAGCAACATGATGCAGAGAAAGCTGATCTACAAGAATAGCTTGAGAAGGAGAAGGTGCTGCAGAGGGTACAGTTCGAGAAGGAAGCTGCCGCTACAAAGCAAGAGGTCGAAGATGAGGCGAAGAAGGCTGTTGATACTGCGGTGGCTTCCCGAAATAAGCTGATTCAAGCCTTCTACTTCTAGGGTTTGAGCAGAGAGGATGTCGAAGGGAAGTATGGCGAGATCGTCTTCCCAGGGGATGATACTTCTCCAGTGGCTGAGCAGACCCTGGCTTCTCCAGTGGCTGATGATCCGACCAATGTGGTAACAAGATCTAAATCTTGATTCTGTAGTTGTAGCATAGTTCTTGAGACTTAGTCGAACTTTGTCCGTTGTATTGGTGGTAGAACTGTTTTTGATGAGGTTTTGAAATTTATGTGGCTGTTGTTCATAAATGTTGTTTTGATGTGAATGTATGATTTGTATATAGGAGGTAGTTCATTTGAGGGGGAAAGTGATCGAGATGGAGAAGGCCTTGAGTCGAGCAAGGGATTCTATCAATCGTACTCATCTGGTATACAATAAACTTAAATATGAGAAACGCCTTCATAAGTTGAATTTTGATAAAACCTTTAAGGAGTTATTCGAACTTCAATGTAGATATGGGAAGATAAAAATTGAGAGGGATGAGGTTTTGCAAAAAGAGACCGATATGTTCATTTTACTCCAAAAATCCCTTAAGGATAAGCGATTCATAGATGAGAGCAATAAGTTAGAGTGTCAAAGGTCATTATTGTCTTTGATGCTGTATTTTGAGGCCGAAGTTGATAGTGAGCGGGGTTTGAAGGAGGCCTATTTAGAACTGTTAACTGAGAGAGACATAGTGCCGGACCCAGCTCAGGTAAAATTCCTAGCGCAAGAAGTACGCAACCGCCATAGTAAAGAGGCACAAAAATGCTCAGCTCAGGCCGAAGTATCCATCATATGGGGTGGTGTAGGTTCATTACCTGTTGAGCTTGACTTTTGTAGGGGTAAAGAGCAATGAGGATCCTTTTCTTCAACATAAAAAAGGAGGATAGAAAGATCCACACATAATTAGAAATCAATCTGAGGCATGCTTGTGATGAACTGGAGCAGTACAAGGGTCATAACGCATATCTGGAGAGGGAAAAGGTGGAGTGTGCTAGGGTATTGTAGAACTCCGAGAAGAGAGTGACATTGTTAGAAGCGCGTTTACTAGATACGCAGCAACAACGTCTGCAAGTATCCTAATCATGCTTGAAGAAGAAAATTACTCCAAAGCGGGGAAAACGTGCTATCGACACGGACCACGAACGTCAGATGGCCGATGTGATCGCATTTTATGGGGGCGAACTTGAGAGAGTAGAAAATAAATTTAGACGTTATATCTCGAGCTGGGGTAAAGATGTGGAAGTAGAGAATGATAAGGTTAAAAATATGTGGCTTGCAAAAGGGGATGAGGGTGGGGGAGCTTCAACCTCAAAACCACGAGCTGAAGAGTTTGAGGAGAAGATCGAAGATCTGCTGCCTCACACAAGGCATAAGACCCGTCCGCAAGAGGTCATAATCTTTAATAAGCCTTTGCAAGTAGATGCTAGTAGTAGTAGGGTACGATCATAAGCCAACTTGATTGTGGCATTTGATTGTACGTTGCATAATGTAGTTGATTCGTGTATTATAGCATGATGTTGTAATAAATATTGTAGAATGATATGTCTAGTAGGAATGAATATCTGTTGATAGATATATTGTCTCTTGTGATCTGCTCTTCTAGGATGAAGGCAAAGAAAATGACAAATTGGCTGCCTTATCCGCGTCAAATAAAAAATTGTTTGCCAAGTTGCAGCAATGTTCGTTGGTGGTTGAAAGAAAGACTTTGTTGAATTCAAAGCTGGAATCTGAGATGTTGGAGCTGCAGAGTCGGCTAAATGCTATGACTGTAGAGTTGTCATGTAAGGGTACCGAGATATTGACTGCTAATAACGAATCCGAACAGTGGAAAGAATCTCTGAAGAAGAAAAAGTCAGAGACCATGGCTGCGAATTAACAAGTGCTAGATCTGTTAAGTACGATTAAAAAATATAAGAATGATCTGTTGTATCATCAGTCGGTGATGGCAAATAATACTGATCTCTTAAAGAAGCAAGATTCTGAAATCCGTTATATGCGCGAGCGCCTGAAAAAGCTGAACTGGGATTTGCGTGAGGCTCGAGATTCATGTCAGAGAAAAAATGACCATGCCAAAACTCACGAGGAGGCATGTTCCAAGAGAGATCGAGAGCTTAATGAGGCCATCAATAAGTGTAATTCGCGGATCGCTGATCTTGATCAGGATAACCAAGCTTTGGTACAGGAGTGTATTCAAGGTAATAAAGTTTTCGAGGAACTCTATGTGAAGTATAAAGAGCCGCAGAGGATGATGGACGCAGCTGAAGCTGAGATCAATTATTCGAGGGAGTTAGATAATAAGTTGTACCATCTGAAGTAGGAGATGGAGCGCAGTGTGCAGATAACGAAGCAATATAGAGGTTCGTTGCTGCAGGAGAAAATATCTCTAGAAGCTCGATGTAAAAATCTTGACGATGAACTAAACAAGATGAAAACTGAATTTTATGAAGCTACGTTGTTGACTGCGAAAAATGTTACGTTGCGTGCTATGACTATGTTGCATGCTGATGTAGAGAAATTTTGAACAGAGCGTGAGTTGATCTTGGCTGCTACAACTAAATATGTTACAGAATATGACTTGCAGCTGGCACGGTTATCCTATATAGATAATTTGATGCCGAGAGTTATGGAATTGTTGAATGCACCTTCTACTGTAGTGGATGCGGCTATTCCTTCCCCTGTCTTACTTTCATCTGGGCCTGGGGAGAGTTCGAATGTTGTACGCCCAAAGCGTGAGCAGTAGTTTTATTGTTTATATTGTAATGAGACAGAGTGTAAGTATGTCTTTGTTGTAGAAAAATGTCAAATGTTGAGTAGATAAAAAAGTTTGTTGTTATCTCTATGTATAATCAAATTTGGTGATCCAACGAACTATCATATAGAGATTTAGTGATGTGGTATTGTAAAGTGTATAAGTCAATTTGAACAAACCAATAAAGACTGTAATGAGATATTTGAAGGGCGCGCTACTGCCGGGTCAAATTGATTGTCTCAATAAGCGACTCTCGGGGCAGCACGTATGTAGATCCCAGTTATAGGTCAAGCTGAGCGACCGTGAGGGGACATGTATTGAATATTGCATAGCTGAATGACATCTCTGCCAGATCGAATTGATTGACTCAATAAGCGATCCTCGGAGAGCGTGGATAGGTTGAAGAGCTATGAAGCAGATCCTGGTTATAGGTTGAGCTGAGCGACCGTGATGGGACTTGTGTTGAGTATTGCATATCTGAAATGGCATCTCTGCTAGATCGAATTGATTGACTCAATAATCGATCCTCGGAGAGCATGTATATTTGAAGAGCTATGAAGCAGATCCCGGTTATAGGTCGAGCTGAGCGACCGTGACGGGACATGTGTTAAATATTGCATAACTGAAGTGGCGTCTCTGCCAGAACGAATTGATTGACTCAATAAGCGATCCTCGAAGAGCGTGTATATTTAAAGAGCTATGAAGCATATCCCAGTTATAGGTCGAGCTAAGCGACCGTAATGGGACTTGTGTTGAATATTGCATAGCTGAAATGACGTCTCTGCCAGATTTAATTGACTGACTCAATAAGCAATCCTCGGAGAGCGCGTATATTTGAAGAGTTATGAAGCAGATCCTGGTTATAGGTCGAGCTGAGCAACCGTAATGGGACTTGTGTTGAATATTGCATAGCTGAAATGGCGTCTCGGCCAGATCGAATTGAATGACTCAATAAGCGATCCTCGGAGAGCGTGTATATGTAAAGAGTTATGAAGTAGATATTGTTATAGGAATTTCCCGTAGTAGGTCGATTTGAGTGAATCATATGATGATAAGTACAATGCTGAAATCGATTTGCAGCATGATGATGAAAATTTGTTTTATTGAGTGAAATCTAAAGTTACAACATATTTAATTTTGATACAGCTTCAGTCGGCGGGTATTCCATGGATTAAGTATAGGTACTCCATCATGTGTACTTAGATCGTAAGACCCCAAACCGCTCGCGCCAGTTATGATGAAGGGACCTTCCCATGTATCTGCTAACTTTCCCACATTAGGTACTTTGCGATGTTGGGGGATTTCTCTGAGAACGAGGTTCTTGACTTTGAATTCTCGATGTCGAACGCGCTTGTTATAAGACTGTGATAAAGTAAGCTGATATCTTCCCAGATTGGCAATGGTTCTTTCGCGTGTTTCTTCAATCATATTCAGGTTATATGCGATCTGAAATTTGTTTTCTTCATCTGTCATCTCGTGATCGTGTATTGGGTGATGATACTGAGTGGGCATTATGGCTTTTGTCCCGTAGGCCAGAAAGAATAGAGTACAACCTGTCACTGTTCTTAGAGTTGTTCGATATGCCCAAAGTACGTGTGGTAACTCATTCACCCAAATCCCTTTTTTGTCATCTAAACGCTTTCTGAGTCCGTCCACAATTGTTCGATTAGTAATTTCAGCTTGTCCGTTTCCTTGAGGATAGTAAGGGTTTGATGGGGAGTGAATGATATTTTTCTCATTGAGGAATGCGACAACTTTAGAGCCAACGAACTGTGGTCCATTATCGATTCTAACAAAATGCGTTCTATCGAACCGAATGATAATGTGTTCCCAGATGAATCTGATGACTTCATCTTTTCATGTTCGGCATAAAAGGACTGCCTCTACCCATTTTGTGAAGTAGTCCGTAGCGACCAACAAATGCTTTCATTTTCCTGGTGCTGTAGGAAATTCGCCTACGAGATCGAGAGCCCCTCGTCTGAATGGCCAGGGGACTTGGCTTGAGTGTAGTTCAAGCGCTGGGGCTGGTATCTTCGGACCGTAACGTTGGCAAGTATCATATTTGCGAGTGTACTCGATTACTTGTACTTTCATCTTAGGCCAGAACATTCCTTGGATTAAAGCTCTGTTTGCAAGAGATCGTCCTGCGGTATGGGACCCGCATGTGCCTTCGTGTAGATCGTGCAAGAATTGTTGTGCTTCTTTTTTGGATAGGCAGAGGAGGTATGGACCAGTAACTAATATTTTGTAGAGGAGGTTGTCCCGGACAATATATCTACGGGCATTGTCAATTAATCTCTACCGTTCAGTAGGATCCTCTGGAAGTGGGCCATCAAATTTGTTGTGAGGTCCAATGTATCTGATGAAAGGCTGTCTCCAATCACTTCCGATCTCCTCGTTGCCCCCAGTATTAATGGTGTTGGACACGGTGGCATTA
The DNA here is from genome assembly GCA_014058105.1 of Kingdonia uniflora. Taxonomy (NCBI): domain Eukaryota; kingdom Viridiplantae; phylum Streptophyta; class Magnoliopsida; order Ranunculales; family Circaeasteraceae; genus Kingdonia; species Kingdonia uniflora. The sequence goes on from JACGCM010002784.1 coordinate 305,479, forward strand.
ATGTTGGGGGTAGAAATAACGTTGATTTTTAAATAGCAAGCTTCTGATCCAAGGACCCCAGCAAGGTAAGCGAGTGTATCTGAATGTCAATTTTCTCCCCTTGGTAAATGTTCCATAGAAAAGGTCTGAAATTTGTTCATTCGTTCGACCACTGCAGCAGCATAGTCAATCATTTTCCCATTGGCTTGATATATACCCACGTGATGATTGACGATCAGTAATGAATCGGTGTAGACAGAGAGCTCTGCTACACCCAGTGTGAGTGCCATGTCTAAGCCATGAATTAGTACCCCATATTCTGCTACATTGTTGGTTACTTCAAAATTGAGGTGAATGGATTTTTTGAGCCGATCATTGGAAGGAGTAATAAGAACAATCCCCACTCCTGATCCGGCAGGTCCGACGGAGCCATCTGTCAAAAGTCGCCAATCGGACTTCTCTTCAGACTGTACTGTGGGTGGTTCATCTTTGTTATCATCAACGTCTTCTTCCCAATCAGGATCGTCTACTGAAAAGTCAGCTAGAAAATCTGTGATAGCCTGACCTTTCTCGGAGTGGCGTGGCCCAAAATGTATGTTGTGTTCTCCGAGTGTTACTGACCATTGCTGAATACGTCGAGATTTTTCACGCTTAGATAAGATTTCACGGAGTGGATAGTTCGTTAAGACACGAATAGCATGGGCTTGGAAATACTGTTTCAATTTCTACGACATATAGATGAGAGCCAAAAGAAGCTTCTCGATCTTGGTATATCTTGTTTCAGCGGGGGTCAGAGTCTTGCTGGTAAAATAGACTGGCTTCTCAGTCTTATTATCGAGTCGGAGGAGGATGGAGCTGAGAGAAGTATCTATGAAGGCTAGGTATACTGTTAGCTCTTCTCCATATGTTGGTGTGCTAATAACTGGTGGTTTACCCAAATATTGTTCAAGTTCGAGGAAAGCGGCTTCGCATTTATCTGTCCACTCGATCTCAGGATCCTTATTTGATTTTCCCCGCGATGTACCTTGTTTTAGCCGATCGAATAAAGGTTCGCATCTGTTTGATGATTTGAACACAAATCTGTTAAGTGTTGCGATCTTCCCGACTAGTTTCTGAACATCCTTTTTTACCTTTGGTGAAGGCATAGCCAAGAGAGCCCATATACGTGATGGATCAGCCTTAATTCCTTGTTTGCTGATGAGGTGGCCCAAGAATTTTTCGGATTGTACTCCAAACTAGTATTTGTCAGGATTCAAACGCATTTTGTAAGCTCATAAAATCTCAAAAGTTGTTTGTAAATCTGCCAGATGGTCTTTTTTCTTGAGACTTTTTCAAAGCATGTCATCGATATAAACCTCCATTGTTTTACCGAGTTGATCTTTGAACATTTGCGTCATCAATCTTTGATAGGTAGCGCCGGTATTTTTTAGGCCAAAAGGCATGACCATATATCAATATAGGCCTTGTTCGGTGATGAACGTAGTCTTGTCTTGATCTTCAGGGAAAAGTAGCATCTGATTGTACCCCGATGCAGCATCTATCATAGAGAAGAGTTCGTGCCCTGCTATTGAATCGAGCAGATGGTTGATGATTGGAAGTAGAAAGCTATCTTTTGGAGTGTGTCGATTGAGATCCGTGAAATCGACGCAGATTTTGATCTTGCCATTTTTCTTTGGGACTGCAACAATGTTCGAGATCCAGTCCGGGTAAATAGTTTTGTGGATAAAACTGGCCTTAATCAATTTATCGATCTCTTTGTTTACTTCATCTCGTATTTTTGGTGCTAGAGTTCGTTGCTTCTGTTTAACCGGTTCTGCCTTCTCTTTCAACTCTAGCTTGTGGCACGCCATGGCTGGATCGATCCCATGCATTTCGTAGAACATCCACGTAAAAACATCATGGTTATCCAAAAGGAATTGTATAAGACTTGAACGTTCCTCTGTGCTCAAGAGGGTCCCGATGTGAGTTCCTCTATGTGCATCGTTGATCTCGATATATTCTGTTGGCTTGGCGCTTGGCAGCTGATGTTCTGCTGGTACTGAATGCTGCAATTGCTATGCCGAAGCTGTTGTAGCTGGCTCAGCTTCAATTGTATTATCGCAAGCTTGGGATAATTTTTGGCTGCCCTTGATTTTGTAGATCCCTCCTTTCCAGTCGAATCGTAGTGCTTGATGATATGTGGAGGGAATAGCTTTCATGTTATGCAACCATGGTAATGAGATTTTGCATTGATGACGTAAAAAACTACGTCAAGTGTGACTGGTCCAGCCATGATGGGAAGTATAATTTTTTCCACGCATTTATCCTTGGAACCATTGAATCCAGAGACGTTGATGTCACTTGACACGACTCTGTCCGCTACACCCATTTGGTCGATCGTGCTCTGGAATAGTAGTTTGATGCTGTTGCCAGTGTCTGCCATCATTGTATGCAGAACTATGTTCTTTATTTTACCATGATGATGAGAGCATCATGATGCGGGAAGTTGACGTGACGTACGTCACAGTCTTCGAAAGAAATCCCAGATCGTCAGTTGCTAAATTCTGGTAACAAATGAGCTTCTTTATCTACCATTGTCAGATCATGCTATTGTCCAACGCGCCTGTATTTGGATCTGTTGGAGTGGCTGACTGTCTGAGTCTTAATGAAGTATAATTTTTTTTCCTCATTTGCTTCGTCAGTCTGGACGACTGTGATTTCAGTTTTATAGCTGCCATCTTTGTAACTTTTTATGTCCACAATATATTCGGGAATCCGACCATGCGAAAATATACTTAAGAGGAGAAATTTCAACTTGAAACATTGTTTCGTGTCATGATGATGGATCTTCTGGTGAATGCAGTATGACTTTCCTGGTATGGGTAGAAGAGTATTGGCATTTTTGAAGAGCTCATCCTTTTGCAGTAGCGGATATATGTTTGCAATAGTAGTTGTCAATTGTGGTAAGCGCGGAACTGGTCTCTTTTGTCCTTGCCATGTTCGATCATCATAGGACTTGAAACGTTTCTTATCAGCTCCGCAATCTTTACTGCTGTTGCGAATACGTTCTCCAGTATGATCGTTGGTGGATAGAGCGATGCGCTGAGGTTTTTGTTTCTCAGTCGTCAGTCTTTCGAGGTCGATAAAATTGCTGACCATTTCTATCATATCCTCTAATGTTAGCGGATTGTTGAGGATCGAATGTTCCTTGACTCGTCCATCTATGAGTAACGCATTGGTGAAAGCGGAGATCGCGATCTTTTTGTCGAGGTTATCGAGCTTTCGAGCTAGCCCGAATTTTTTTATGGTAAATGTCTCCAATCTTTCCCCTGACGCCTGCTTTGGACAAAACAAAGAGTAAAGACTTTCCTCCTTATCTTTATTATGTGAATAGTTCTTGACGAACAGTTCGCGAAGTCGTTCGAAGGTGAGGATAAATCCTTCATCGAGTGCGAGAAACCATCGTAGAGGCTTATCTTTTAAGCTGGTTGGGAATAGACGACAGAGGATGTGGTTGGAGGAGGAATACAGTCCCAAAGAATCTTGAAATTCTTGGATGTGGTCCACAGGATCCCCCCTTCGTATTTCTGAATCGTTGGAGTGTGAAAACTGGTTGGTACTTCTTCGTCTAGCAACTCCTGTGCGAGCAAACTCTTCTGCAACCTTGCATAGTTGCTCTTTCCAGTGAGTATTTGAGTATCTAGGAGCTCTTTGATCCGTTTGTCTACCTATTCAAGAGTGAGGTGTTGTCAAGACGTAACAGCTCGTCTTGTTGCTGGTCCTCTCACAGGATTGTGCTCTCCTGTTGCTTCTCCCATGCGGTCATAGACTGAAACTCAAGGTTTTTTTCTATTTTGCTCCTCTTGTGGTTGTAGATCTATTACCGCTCTAGCAGGTAATGGTGGATTGATGTGACTTCGAGGCAGGACTGGTTCTTGCTGAATTTGAGGAAGCGCGGTATTTCTGCCTCGATGTCCCAGGTGATCATGGACTGATATCTTCGAGGCAGAGGGCAGAGTGTTCTGCTATCTCAGATTTGCCATTATTTGAGCTTGGGGTACCCTGATAGTATCCTGCATGCTGGCGAGCTATTTCTCCAGCTCCATTCATCGCTCGGTTTCTTCCTGGACAGTCGTTCGCAGATTCGTCACTCCTTCAGCAGTATCAGGCAGGGCGTAGTGTGATTTGTCCTGATTTCCCATCTTTCAAAGATAAATACGGTGAAAACTGGATTAAAGAACGCTAAGTGTAATCTTCGTTCCCACAGACGACGCCAAATGTAATAGCCTATTTTTGTATGGCACGAAGATAGTACTTTACACCCTCAAAATCTAGTATGTTTAGTTATGAACAGGAAACAAACAACACTAGATTTAGCGTGGAAAACCCTTGAATGGGCTAAAAGCCACGACCTCTCCTGAGGATTTTAGAAAGAGAGAGAAGTATATTTAGACTGTTAGCTATTACAAAAGAGAGAGAGAGAGATGTAGAAAATATCTCTTAGAGGCTCTCAGAGCAGCCTCTCTAATTCGTAGCTATCTAGTCTTATTTATAGGTATTATAATATGATCGTTGGTTACATTGATGAGGAACGTTACAATATCAGGTTTTGACGAGTCTTCATGGTGGACTTTTGTAACGTCTTGATACTTGTTGATCTGTAACGGATCTATTAGCATTCTTTAGTTGTGGCTTCAGACCGTTGGGAAGATACGATCTCCTGTGATGCTCACGTGCATACGACCTGTTAACAAGTGGAGGAGTATCTTTTGTAGCGTGAGGTCACAGGATGTTTTGATATCGCCGAACTGTTGATGAAGATATGATCTCTAACAGTGTTTGCGTGTATTCGAACTGTTGATAGATATCTGAGTATTTTCTGCAGTGCGATGTTATTGGATGCTTTATCATCCCCGAGCTGTAAATGAGGAAGTCTGTATTACGATCTTCTTGCTTTTAGTCCTTGATTGATTATCAACATGTTTACTCGAGTTATGTGAGTTCGAATATCGGATTAAGTACGAGGATTAGAAATGAGCCCTCACACATACCATACAAGGATTGAAGTTAAATGCCTTAAAGCACCTAGATTAAAATACGAAACTGCGGGATGCGAACACGAAGTTAGATGCTGACCTACTTCAGGCGAAGATAGATCTCGATAAAAGAAGAATATAATGGGAGAGTTGTGAAGCACAACTTGATGGGTCAATGTCTCTAATCTATCATATGGACGAGTTCATGACCGTGCTGGAGTCTCGGAATTCTGCTGTGCAGGATGAGAAATGTTGAGTAGAGAAGCTATACGAGCATTTAAAGACCTCGTTGCAGGAAGCTCAAACTAAACTCAGTGAGCTTATTCTACCTAAGCAGGTAAAGATAAAAGCAGGTAGTATGTATGAGAGAGATATGATAGCAGTGATTTCATTCTTCTCGTCAGAGTTCCAGAGATTGGAAAATGAAAGTGAACTAGTTCATGATATTGCCGTTGGAAGAAGTGTGTAGTGCGACATGGGTGAAATACGGTGTGAGTATCTAGGCACCATGGTTGCCAAAATTTAGGTTCTGAGACAATGTATAGTCAGAGATTAAAAGAAGATCATTACTGGAAAAATGCCAGAGTCTATGCGTCGACGGCTGTACGCGGGTTGTGCACCTGACGTTGTGGGACCTTCAAATTGACGTGACACCTCGAGTGATAGCTCTAGCGAGGAGAAACGATTATGGGGATACGCAATGTACACTAACGTGTATATTGTGCAAAAATAGGAATGTCTAGAATGATGATTTATACTAACCTTTTGTTATACCCACAATACTGTATTAGTCGAACATCTGTTGTACAGGATGACCCCTAGAGGTTATGGATCGTAGAGGGACATAGGTGGCTGATCGGTTTGGCCAAGGCAACAAACGACCTGTAATGTAATAGGTGATCAATTTGGCCAAAGTAACAAATGATCTGTAATATAATAGATGATCAGTATGGCTAAAGTAACAAACGATCTGTAATGTAATACATGATCAGTTTGGCCAAAGCAACAAATGATTTATAATGTAATAGATGATCAGTTTGGCTAAAACAACAAATGATCTGTAATGTAATAGGTGATCAGTTTGGCCAAAGCATCAAATGGTCTATAATATAATAGAAGATTAGCTTGGCCAAAGTAACAAACGATCTGTAATGCATTAGATGATCAGTTTGGCCAATATAACAACAATTTGTGATGTAATAGATGATCAGTTTGGTCAAAGCAACAAATGATCTGTAACTTGTATATAGAAGTACTTGTTGGATATATTAGAAAAGTATTATAGTATAAGGTAATCGAACACAAGTATTTCATTGGTGTAAGATTAACGTACGATGAATATGTTAGATAGAGTACTGTATAAAATAGTAGAAAGTACTCAGACGTATTTGGATTGAACATATGTCTTTTATTGATGTAAGATCATCATACAATATGATAGATTGATTTGTAGAAAAGTACACTATGATAGATCTTTCTCGGTGATACAATTTTAATCTCCCCGTATTCCAAGGATTAGGGATGTGATCTCCATGTTTAGTGGCGAGATTGTAAGAACCAAAGCCATTTTTTCTGATAATAACAAAAGGACCTTCCCTATTTTTGGACAGTTTCCCAATGCTTGCATCCTTTATGTGTTTGGGACGAACGCGCTTGTGGTAAGATCGGGATAGAGCTTGGTGATATCTTCCCAAATTCATGATTGTTCTGTCTCTAGTTTCCTCGATCCAATTCATGTTACATGCAAACTGGCAGTCATTCTCTTCAGCTGTCATGGTATGGCCACGTATTGGGTGATGATATTGAGTGGGGATGATTGCTTTAGTACCATACGCTAATAAGAACGACGTGCATCCAGCTGATACCAGAGGTACTGCGCGATACACCCACAGGATATGCGGTAGTTCCTGGGCCCAAATGCCCTTCTTCTCTGTCAAGCACTCTCATCCACTATAGTTCGATTAGTAATTTCTGCCTAACCATTCCCTTGAGAGTAATATGGATTTGAAGGGGAGTAGATGATATTGTGCTGATTGAGGAACTCAACTACTCTGGAGCCAACGAACTGAGGTCCATTTTTTATTCTGATAAGATAGGGGTAAGCGAATCGGATGATGATAGTTTCCCTGATAAATTTGATGACTTCGTCTTTGCGCGTGCGGCATAGAGGGATTGCTTCTACCTATTTTGTAAAGTATTCTGTTGCTACTAGGAGGTATTTTCTTTTGCCCGATGCCGTATGGAATTCTCCTATGAAGTCGATGGCTTCTCTTTAAAATGGCCAAACAGCATTGCTGGAATGGAGTTCCAAGGCTGGACCTCAAATTTGGGGACCATGTCTTTGGTAGGTATCACACTTTTTTACGAGTTCAATGGCTTGAGCTTTCATCTTGGGCCAAAAGACTCCTTAAGTAAGAACTCGATTTGCGAGAGATCGTCCTGTTGCATGGGAACCACAAGTTCCCTCATGGAGTTCATATAAGAGCTTCCGAGCTTCTTTGTTCAACAAACATTTGAGGTACGGTCCTGTGACTGATATTTTGTAAAGGAGACCATTATCTACGATGTATCGCTTAGCATTATCGAGCACACGTCTCTTCTCCATGGGATCTGTAGGAAGTTTACCGTCAAATGTGTTTTTAGTCCCAATATACTTGAGGTAAGGTAATCTCCAATCGTCCTCCTCCATGCAACACCCCCAGTATTGACAGAATTTGAGCTTATGATGTTAATGCTGGGGGTGGATAATACTTCAATCATGAGATAATGTGCTTTCATACTAAGTACTCCTACCAGGTACGCGAGATAGTCCAAATATCGATTTTCCCCGCGCGACAAATGTTCGATAGTAATTCTTTTGAATCTGCTCATCCTGTCGGCTACTGCTGCTGCATAGTCGACCTTCTTTCTGTTCTTTTGGAACTATTCTGTGTAATGGTTCACAATGAGTAATGAGTATGCGTAGAAAAATAATTCGGAGACTCCAATCTCTAGAGCCATATCTAGACTGTGAATCATTGCTTCATACTCGGCCTCGTTGTTGGTTGCATCGAAATTGAGTATGACTGCCTTTTTGATCCTATCATTGGAAAGTATGATTAGTACGATTCGATACCTGACCTTATAGGTCTGGAAGATCTATCAGTTAAAAGATGCCAACCTCTTTGAGTTATTTAGTCTAAAATTTCTTCGAAGTGTTCCTCATTGTTATTCGTACTGTCTTCTTCCCATTCAGCATCTTCTACTGGGAAATCCATGAGGAAACCTGCTGCTGCTTGACCTTTCTCAGAGTGTCGTGGTTCAAAATGGATGTCATGTTTGCCAAGAGTGACTGACCATGTTTGAATACGTTTGGACTTTTCTCATTTGGACAAGATCTCTCGTAAAGGGTAATTTGTCACCACTCGAACCGAGAATGCCTTAAAGTACTGTATCAACTTTTGCGATGTGTATACAAGAGCTAAGAGTAATTTTTCAATCTTGGTATACCGGGACTCTGTGGGAGTGAGAGTCTTACTGATAAAATAGACAGGTTTCTCTGCCTTCCCGTCAAGTCGAATAAGGATAAAACATAACAATTCTTCGGTAACCACAAGATATATTGTGAGTTCTTCCCCTTCGTTAGGTGTACTCATCATTGGGGGTGATCCCAAGTAAAGTTTGAGCTCCTGAAATACTGCTTCACATTCTGTTGTCCACTCGATATCGGGATCCCTTTTAGACTTCTGCTTTGTTGTCCCTTCACGTAAAAGGTTAAACAACCATCGATATCGATCTGAAAACTTCGAAATAAAAAGATTTATTATGGCGATTTTGCCTGTCAACTTCTGTACATTTTTTTTTGGCGAAGGCATAGACAGTAAAGCGCGAATACGATCTGGATCAGCTTCTATACCTCTCTTGCCGATTAAATATCCCAAGAACATTCTTGATTGGACCCCGAACTAGCACTTTTTAGGGTTGAGTCACAATTTGTAGGAACGAAGGATTTTGAAAGTAGTGCACAAGTCTATAATATGGTGTTCCTTTTTAAGGCTTTTATACAACATATCATCAATGTCGACTTCTATCATTTTTACGAGATGATCTTTGAGCATTTGTGTTATCAAACGTTAATAAGTGGCCCCAGCATTCTTGAGACGGAAAGGCATGACCTTATAACAGTATAAGCCATGTTTTGTAATGAAAGATATCTTCTCTTGGTTATCAGGTAGTATAGGTATCTGATTGCATCCTGATGCGGCATCATGTACAGCAGTTCATGTCCCGTAGTAGAATCGAGCAGATGGTTAATTATAGGAAGTAAAAAGCTATCCTTTGGAGTATGTTTGTTGAGGGCCATGAAATTTACACACACTCTAGTCTTGTCGCTCTTATTTGAGACTGCCACAATGTTCGAGATCCATTTTAGGTAATTGCCCTTCCGGATAAAGCCAACTTCGATAAGTTTGTCGATCTCTTTATTTACTTCTTCTCGGAGTCTCAGTGGTAAGGTCCTCTGCTTCTGCTTGACAGCTTCAGCTTTGTCTTTAAAATTGAGCTTGTGGCAAGCTAGATTGGGATCAATACCCGGCATTTCGTGAAATGTCCAAGCGAATACATCATTATTGTCTTTGAGGAACAGAATGAGGGCATCTCATTCAGCTGCTGGCAAAAGAGTGCCAATGAATGTTCCTCGCTTTTTGCCACTGATTTTGGCGCATTCTATTATTTCAGCGCTTGGCTGTTGGTTTTCTGTAGAGTTTACTATATAGTTTTTTGTAACTTTTCCTGTCGCTTTTTGTAATTGCTATGCGAGCTATGGCTATGAGGATTCTAGAACGATGACGACAGAATTTTTTACATGCTTGAGCGAGCTTCTGACTTCCTTTGATTTCGTATACGCCGCCATTCTACTTAAATCGCAGTGCTAAATAATAGGTGGCTAGAACAACACGCATATTGTGTAACCAACAACGCCCCATTATACCCAAATAATGAGACTTCGTATTAATAAAATAAAATACAACATCGAGTGTCACAGGTTTTGCCGTGATAGGAAGTATGATTTTTCCTACACATTCTTCTTTAGATCTGCTGAATCTACAAATAACAATGTCATTGGGCTGTACTTTGTTAGCCAGTTCCATCTGATCAATCGTGCTCTAAAAATATAATTCAATAGTACTCCTAGTATCTAGCACCATGATTCGTATTTTTAGTATGATCACCAAAGCATCATAGCGAGGATAATTGATATGACGAACATCATAGTCGCAAAAAAAATTCATGTTCGTTGAGAGCTGGAAATGGGAAGTAAATGAGCTTCTTTGTCTTTCATGGATAGGTCGTGACATTGGTTGACCCATCTTCTACTAGTTCTGTTTGAATGGTTGACGATCTAAGTCTCAACAAAGTGGCAGAGCGATATATGGTATAAATGTTTCTCTCCTGCCGGCTCTACGGTTTATACGACATCTGCAGAAAGTTTACAACTCCCGTTCTTGTAGCTTTCAATGTCTACAATGTACTCATGCATTCGTCTATCAGCAAAGATATACTCTAACAACCGCTGTAAGGCAAAACAGTGTTCTATTTCATGATGTCTGACCTTGTGGTGAATACAATATGATTTGTTCTCAATAGGCTAGAGATATTATGCATTGCGGAAGAAATGATCTTTATGAAGTATGGGATAAATGTTGGCTATGGTCACATTCATCTTGGGAAGGCAAGGCTTGGGCAATTATTCCCCTTTCAAGGTCGTTCGTCGTTAGATTTTGTCCGTTTCTTGCTTCATCCCTTATTGGCAGTACGATTAAAGTCCTGGCTCGCTGATTGATCTCGAGCTGTTAATGTTGACTTCTAGAGTTTCTGTCTGTCAGACACCATTCTTTCCAAGTCGATATAACCGTTGACCTTTTCGATCATGTCTTCTAGAGTCATTGGTTTGTTGAGGATGAGGTATTCCTTCGCCCTTCTATTAACAAGTAGCGCATTGGTAAAAGCTGAAATGGTAATCTTCTAGTTGAGTCAATCTATTTTTCGAGCTAACTCTAAGAACTTCTTAGTGAACGTCTTGGGCTTCTCGCCTGACATCTGCTTAAGGTTGAAGAGGGAGTATAGATTTTCTTCTTTTTCTCTATTGCGTGAATAATTATTGATAAAGAGTTCTTGCAGCTATTCAAAAGTTATGATGGATCCTTCAGGTAGTGTGTGTAACCATCACAGAGGTTCGCCAAACAAGCTGGTTAGGAAGAACCGACAGAGAATGTGGTTGGATGAGGAATATAAGCCCAAGCATCCTGGAACTCCTGGACGTGTTCTACTGGATCTGTTCCTTTGTATTTGCGGATCTTCAGAGTATGGAACCCGGTGGGGACCTCGCCATCCAATAGCTCATGTGCGATCGGACTCTTCTGTAATCTATTGTAGATTCCTTTAGTCGGAGTCTGAGCTTCGAGCATTTCTTTGATTCGTCTCTCAACATGTTCTTAGGTCATGTATTATCGAGCTGCGGTGGTCGGGCGGGTGGCGCGTCCTTCTCTAGGATTATGGTCACCACTCCCTTCACTTAGACTGTTTTTTGCTGGGACTCGAACTCTTTGAGGTAGATTTTCAATCTGTCTGACTCCCGTGGGGCCGCCATCTACTTCCTAGTGGGCCTCCTGAATCGGGAAGGGTTTTATTTCTTGTTAATGATGGTTAGACCAAAGCACACCTCCTACGTAATTGCCTTTAGGAGGAGGTCATATTCTTTCGTGAATAGAAATTCGTGAGACTTTAGGTTGCACGGCTTTGTTCTTCTGGGTGGTGACTTGCTGACCCTGTAGAACCTTCAGTGCGTTCTGTACATTCGCCATCTATTGCTCCAAAGCAGTACCTCTTTCTATTTTAGAATTTAAGGTGGCCCACAGATCTGCTAGTACAACATTTTCTTCTACTTGAACTATTGGCGTGCTCTAACCTAGAGGTGACATTCTGAAAGGAAATGATCAGGTGTTTCTGAGACAATGAGTTTGAGAACATCGGTTCCCATAGACGGCGCCAAATGTAATGGCCTAATTCTGGGACTCGGACTTAGCCTTACACCAAATGTGTTTATAATGCTCAAGAATGATAAACAATAATCAACAAGATAATTTAGTGTGGAAAACTTTTAAATAAGTTAAAAACCATGACCTTTCATGAGGATTTTGAGAAACTGAAGATGATCTTATTGAAGTTGCTAGCTTATTACAATGAACACTCTTAGTATATGGAGTTTTGGAGTACAGATAAAGTTTGAGTCCAAGATTCGAAATAAGCTATTACAAGACAACTCTCAACCATGATCACGAGGAGCCTCATGGCCGAGTGGTGTTGGTTGAAAAATTCGTGTTAAATTTTCTTCCTGGTGTTTCTGACTTATTTCTTTTTGTGCCACGTGCTCTATTCGTGAGTCTAAGATGCAAAATAGGCCACTATACTGGTTAGTTCTTAAATTATTTACCATAAGATTATGCTATTTACTTATCATTCATTTTCTAACTAAACTTTGAGCCATTTTTCTTAGTTGATTGGTGGAATTCATATGGAGTGGAGTTGCCTCAACTTCGAAAGTTGGTTGTAAGAATTTTAAGTCAAGCATGTACTTCGTCCAGATGTGAAAGGAACTAGAGTACCTTTGACAAGATCCACACAAAGATTAGAAATCGATTACTTTCAAAGAAACTCAATGATCTTGTCTTTGTTCAATACAATATCCAGCTTGAAAGAAGAAGGGAAGATAAACATCGACGTTATCGTGTAGACCCCATAAGTGTGTCAGCTATTTTATTAGAAGATCCATTATGTGAATGGATTGTTGTAGATCACGATGAACCTTTGTTGCCAAGACATGAAGAATGGCCAGACGGGCTTGAAAGAGAATTATCAGCTGAAGACCCGGAGGTTAATGATTAAAGGAAGTAGATCTGTTATTGACACAATTTCCCAGAAAATTCGTCACAAGCACCTATGTATCAAACACCAATGGAACCGTTGCCTGAGGCGTATTTTGATTTCAATTTCAACAAAATCAATCTGGAGCATGGCCAACCTTCAAACTACTCTAAATTTGATACCAATCAGTTCAACTCCATTTACCAGTGAATGCAATATCGCATTCCAGAATAATCATTTTCTATTTGATGTTTATGTGATTTTTAATGCTCTGGTGTGATGTTTAATGCTTTGGTGTGATATTTAATTTTGTCGGTGTAGTGTGGTGTGTTATTTCAATGTTGTAATAAATAATAACTTTAATGATAATAAGTACTTTGGTTTTTCCTTTATTATCCTTTTAAATATAAAAAAATAACATCTATAATGCCGTTATTTGTAAAATAACATCTATAACGATTGTTATAATTAAAAATTAATATTTATATATAAAGAAAACAAAAGCGCAACCGTTATTTTAATATAACACCGTTACAGGACAAATAACGGCTGTTATAACGTTTTTTTCCCTTGTCATCTGGCGAAAAATAACGTTACACCGTAATAACGTACCCTTTTAAACCTTGGACCCAACCTGCCAAACCTCAACCCACCTTCAAACTTGTTCCTCCCTTGTTTGAGTTTGGTTTAATTTTAAATGAAGATTGTACTTTACTAATGTTAGGGTAGAAATCTTCAACCCTTGATGAAATTTTTTTACCCAATTGGGGATGTCAAATGAATGGAGATTTGGGTTGATAATATTACGTTGGCATTATCATCTGAGGAGGAGAATGGAGTGAAAGAATTAAAGAGAATGGGTTTTTTTAGGCTTAACATAGAGGATGAGAGTTTAAGGTTTTTAGATTTGGGGAGAGGAAAGAGGAACTTGAAGTCCCAGTACCCACTTTAGTTATGTCATGTGGAGCTTAATTTTAGGTGGTTTAACCCTCCCTTAACTTAACTAGTAAGAATACTTTGTAGCAGGGTGTGGGTTTAAGTTGGGTTTGCAAACCCACACTCAAACTCACACTTTGAGTCTCCCAACAGCTATTTTTTGAGTGTGAGTTTGCAAACGTGGCGCTACAGTAATTCAACTGAATGTGAGGAGCTCACACCCAAAAAAATTGAGTTTGGCAGTGTTTGGAATACCACGCGATAATCCAAACTCCTCCAATCTTAATTATTTCTCTCATCACTCTCTGGCTACTTCTTCTTCCCCAAAACCAATTGCAGAGCAGAGGAGAATCTCTACGCTATCCCCAAATGGGGAACTCCGGCACCAGTAGTAATAACTCTACACTGACGACCCCATCCTCCCATAACCAACCTTTACCACCATTCGCTCAACACCCATCATCACAATTCACTCCATACCTCTACCAAAACTTATCGCAATTTCAACCAAAATTCCAATCGTAGACTCCACCTCTGTTTACCATATCGCAAGGGGATTCCAGTTATGGATAATATCAAAGTCCATTTACACTCTTTCAACCGCAACCTCAGGCATTTAGACCGTGCTATAAAACCTATCCGCTCACTCAACTTTAAGGTTTTCAACCTCTAAATTACTTTTTGAACTACCTATTCTATGGTGAATCTACTTAGTGTAGTCAAAGTGACGCAAATACGTCAATACCTGTTGAAGCGGCGACGCCCCAGAAATAAAAAGGAAAAGGAAGAAAGAAAAAAATACCCGCAAAACAAAGATAAAGTGTGCAAGTGCCAGAAGATACTGAGTTTTTGGGCGAGACGGATGATGGTGGACTGCATTGGAGGGAAGCAGACTTTATATGTCTCGCAAGGGCCTAGGTAACAGCTTCTGTCAAGATAACAGGACGCACAAAGGGTTTCACTTTCTATCAAAAGTTCAACATTGCCTTTAACAAAGACCCCGAGTGCCCCACACGACGATCAAGTGGGTCGACTAAATCTCAGTGGTATACCCTTAATGCACAATGTGTGGCATACAAGGGGATAGTTGATAGCAGCGGAAAAATAGAAGAAGATCGGGTATCTTATAATTTCCTTTAATTCAATTTCATTTATTTATCGCGGATATACACGTTATTTATTTGTATTTGGTAATTTTGTAAATTGTAGAAAAATGATGCACTCAAGATCTATCAAGGCTTGAATGACGGCAATAACTTCAAACACTGTGAAACGTATAAGATTTTGGCGCGAGAACCACGATGGGCCAACCTAAGGGATGATGGGTTGAACTATGCGGGGAATATAGCAAGAAATGTAGCCAGAAAAATATCAGACAATTCTTCTTTGGGGAACTCAGTCAGATCAAACAATCTATCAGAGGACCCCGATGGCCCACCTACACCTCAATCTGCAGGCCCAAATTCTGACTTAGATGGTTCATTGAATGAGGGTGGAAGCCGGCCCATCGGCCAAAAACTCTATAAAAAGAACCTTACAGCACAAAAGGCATTGGATGGTGTTGCTACATTTGGTAGCGATATTCAAACAATGTTGGATGAACTACGGTTGGAGAAGATACAAGCAAAAAAAGATAAAGGAAAAAATAAGACCAGAAGCAATGCAATATAGACAAGCCAAAATGGATTTCGAGCAAGCAAAAGAAGATTGCAAAATTGTGGAGAAAGACCTGAGTACTCTTTCTGGACATCAATTGCAATACTATCTGCAAAGGCAAGCTGAGGTCATGGAAAGTCTGGCCAAGAGGGGCAGACCAGGTACTTGAGGCGGTGATGAAATATAATTTAACTTTACTGTATATTTAAGTTTTCTTTCCAAGAATGTAGTTTACCTTCCAATAATATAATCGTTTGAATAATGTACTTTGCTATTGAAGAATGCAATCTTGTTTTTGAAATGTTTATTGCTAATAATATTGCGTTAAAACAAATACAAGATTAATGCAATATCAAAAACATGTTTAATAAACTTGTACAACTAAGAAGCATTAAATTACATCAAGAACACGCATATAATGCAAGAAATAGAGTACTAAGTTTGAAGATTTCCCTTCACGGCCCACAAATGCTCGATTAGATCATCTTTTAGATCAAAGTACAGTTCTCGACTTCGAATGCGGTTCATTTTTGATATAAAAGATTCTATTGTTCCGCGTTCGCGTACAATATCGAGCCGTTCGCATTCGATAGTTGAGGGCTCGGCCGGATTGTAGTCTAAGTATGATGGGAATGTACCTCGTTCCTCTTCGACGATCATATTGTGCATTATCACACACGCCTTCATGACATTATTCAAAACCTCAGGTTCCCACAATTTAACCAGATTTTATACAACATTGAACCGAGATTGTAAAACCCCAAACATCTGTTCTACGTCTTTTCAGCAACTTTCTTGTTGCTGAGCAAAGAATTTTTGTTTTGCTATAACCGGATTGGATATGGTTTGGACAAGTGTTCCCCATTTGGGGTATATGCCATCCGCTAGGTAATACCCCATATCATAAGCTTTTCTGGCAATTATATAATTGCAAGGCGGGGAGATACCATCGGGCAGGTCGGTGAAAAGATGTGATTGTTGCAGGATATTGATATTATTGTTAGACCCTAGTAACCCAAAAAAAACATGCCAAATCCAAAGGTCGTATGAACCTACCGCTTAAAGAATCAGTGTCGTATTGGGGTAATGACCAGTAAATTAACCGTGCCAAGCTTTGGGTCAATTTTTCCATATCCAATGCATGCAATCAAGGCTTCCTAACATGTCGGGAAATCCCTGTGACTCTCCGATCGCTTTTAAGATGTCAGCCGCGTTTGGTGCTCAAAGATATTCCTCGCCAAATATTTGTATAACCACAACACAAAATCTTTTCACACATAACAAGGTTGTGTTTTCTTCTATTCGGATATATTCGTCAAAAAAGATCTGCCGCAACACCGTAGCTTAGGAAACGTAGTACTGCGACTACCTTTTGGTATGGTGACAACCCCATAGTACCAGCGTTGTTGGGTTTTTGGATAATGTAATGATCATGTGCAACGACTGCATCGTATAGACGCATAAACATGCCTCTACTCATACGAAAACTACGCCAAAATTCTCATGGCTCATATGTGCAATTCGGCTTGAAGTTGTCCCGTATAATGTTGTAATGCCTTAATGGGTGATCTCGCTTTCTCTTATCCTTATGGCTCATGACACTCTCGTTGTGACTCAAAGTTGTATCGTGTACTACTATGTTCATTGCAGCTAGGTGCAGAACGCAAATTGCCGCCGCACAATCAAAGATAAGATCATCAGAGGATGACGACGACGATACACCTAGAGGATCAGCAATGGATAAATCGGATGATGAAGAAGACATTTGAGGTTGTAGAGTTGAAAGAAGGGTGTAATACCAGATGGTGAATAAGTTTATAAAGGGAGAAATGTAAAAGGGGAAGAAGATATAGGTCTTGGAAATTAGGGATTTGGCAGTGAAAAGAACACCGCGCAATATTCTTTTCACTGCCAAATCCTTATTTCTATAACACCTCAGTGCAAAATCTTTTAGAATAGACCCTAAGTCTATTCGAATAAAACACCTCAGTGCAAAATTGTGCAAATTTATTCGAACAGACAAATAGTCTGTTCGAATAGACATTGAAAAAACTCTCCCAAAAACCAAAATACTTCAGTCAATTTCAATAGTAGATAATCATGGCTAATAAACATTAGATAACAAAAAAACTTCGTCAAACCATTCTAGCTAAACTACATCATAGGATTACAAAAAATAAAGTACTTGTAGTTATAGCCGAGCTTCTACATCGTCTACAAAAACATTAAAAATACCTATATCTACTCAGAATCATCTCTAGTACCCCACCCCCTACGGCTAGTACTGCCTCCCCTGGTTTGTAGACCAGATCCACTCTGCCTCGTCCTGGCACCACCCGTACGTCACGTCCCCTCCTCAGTTGTAAGTCCTGAACGGGATAAATAATTTTTTTAAATATTTTGATAAAATAAATATGACATTAAGAAAAAAAAATACATAAATAAATTACTTACATGGGCATATAGCTGATGATCTATACTGTCAATGTGCCTGTGGGCAGTAGCAAACTCATCAGTCAACTCCTGGAGCCTCTGGGCGTCCTGCATAAACTTTACAAGGGCGAGTCGCCGCATACCATGAGTCAGGTACCACAGCTCCTCTGCGCCGTAGGAGGAAGACATGGGTGGCGGGTCCCTTAAGCGGACGATGGGGAGCATCTCACGCCTCCCTGTCCACTCCATGTGCCTCCCCGGGTCTGGCCCTTCCACCTCGCCAAACAAACTGAAGTCCTGGGACAAGCTATGAACCGACGCAGACGTAACTACCACGGGTGTAATACCTGTTCTGAGTACAGTCGGTCCGAACAGATCTATATTCCCCATCCTCTGGGAATCTGTCAACAGGTGGCCTACCTCCGCCCAGTATGAGGCAGAAGTCTCTAGCTCCTCCCCTATCATAAACTACTCACAGTCAAGGAACCCAGCCTGTCTCATCTCCTGTAAAGCCGCTGGACTAATATGTGGCAACATGTTAAGCAGAGGATCCAAAGGAATACGCGCCTTGCCAGCCAACTGCCTTCAGCATCTATTACCCAAGTAATATTTGTAGTTTCCATTTGGTACTTGAAGTGGCATTCTCTTACGGGATAGGAGCTTTGAAGTCAGTACGTCCTCTATTTCAGAGACCGCAAAATCAAACCAAGGTTCCCAGGTGATCGTCTCAACAGTGCAGTGGTCAATGTGGTATCTGCATAGAATAAACAGATTGGTTGCCTGGTCATTTGTTTCCTCCTATTCCCCCTCTCCCATACTCAGAGACGCGGATAGGCCGAGAACTTAACATCTTCCTTGACAATAGGGTGACCAACCCCACAATACTTGTAAAACCAATATTGCATTTTGGAACAACATAAAAAATAATTATAAATTATATTTAAGACGTTTATTGGAAGATATTTGATTTGTAAAAGAAAAAAGTGTTAGTGTACCGACAGAAGTTGGGCAAATCCAGTGATGATATCCCCCGTCGTGACTGCGGTATCCAAACCATGGTACAGGGAAGCAAGAATAGCAGAACCCCAGTCATATTGGGCAGCCAAGTCCCAA
Source organism: Kingdonia uniflora (assembly GCA_014058105.1). Lineage (NCBI taxonomy): Eukaryota > Viridiplantae > Streptophyta > Magnoliopsida > Ranunculales > Circaeasteraceae > Kingdonia > Kingdonia uniflora. Next base: position 324,513 of record JACGCM010002784.1, read on the forward strand.
TCGGCCACGGCCGGCCGCTAGATATTCAAGAGGGACAGTGTCGTTGGCCATTTGGAACCACAAATGCCCATCATGAAGAGGATAAAAGCACGAACAATAGTAATATCATCATCCCGATCAGCTGCGATGGTCAAGTACGTCCTCAAATGTGAAATGTTGACGTTCTCACTCTTTATATGGCTAGAATCAATGTTGGGGAGCAATTGTCTCGCATTGGATAATACATTCCATACGTCGTCATACGACACCTGTGTCGGATATCGGCCGATTGACAATGATATCAACATTGTGATATCCAATGGCATGACCCCTATCTCCGCACACGGGAACAAAAATGTGTGCGTGGTCGGCCACCAACGCTCTGTAAGCGCCTGAATTAGCCGATTATTTGAATTGCCGAAGCGTATATCTATAAACTGCTTGAATATATTTACCACGACATCCCTTATAGGTGGAATTATGGAAATCTCATTCCACACTTTGATCACCATAGTGAATGTGCCGTGCACACGCATCGAATCCCGATTTTGTTCATTGAGGCATTTTGTCAAACACTAGATTTATGGAAATAACAAATTCACAATTACACTAAAACTTACCGTGAGTTCTTTTCCCGTGTAATAGATATGACTGATGTTGTTTGGGAGTTGGGTAATAGACCTCTGCGAGAAGTTTTCTTGGGTTGGGTTTAGTATAGATTGGGTTTGTTGGATATCTTTAAATTTCACTCGCTTTCTCTTCCTTCCGGACCTCGAGCGAGTTACGGAACGCTCTAGACCTCTTGTCACTCTAAACCCAGGCATAGTACTGGGGTGTGAGTCTCCCTCTGGCATATGCATTTTAATTTTGTTGGAATCACAATTTTTTTACCTTTGATTTTGAGAGAGAGCAAGAAGTAAAATGTGGAGAATAGTCGAGTTGGGTTCCAAAATTAACAAACAGTTGAAAACGGCGGTGTTTGGAACCCCGCGGGTGTTCCTTTTACCGCGCTGTAAAAGGAACACCGCGCGGTGTTTTGATCTCTTCTAAATTAAAAAAAAAAAATTACTCGTCACAAACTCGAACTCACTGCTAGGAGAAGATGGGTGTGGGTTGGGTTTTTTGTGAGCCCATTGTCAGTGCCCACACCCAAAGTCACACTTGCTGCTAGAGATACTCTAACTAGTAGGAGGTGACTAAAGTATTTTCCATTTCTCAAAAGTGTAAAAGAATGACGTCACCTGCTGCCATTAGAGAAGGAACTGAGAAAGCAACGGTAGCTGATCAAATCTCTCAAGCACTTCTCTCCACCACCAATCTTCTCCAACTTATGCAACAATCTTCCCTTTCTCAGGTATCTCTCTATCTCTAATATTCTTCTATTTATGCATTTAATTTCTATAAGATCAGCCTTACTGTTAAAATAGAATTTCATTATCCCAACTAATGATCTGTCCGGGGACATTAAGATTCCCGCTTGGAAATGTTTGTGATACAATTATGTTTTTATGTATGATACATACAACAAGGATTCATATTAGGCAGAGCCCCATGAACCAATTTATGAGGATTTGTTACTTTATATAACCTCAAACTCAATTCTACCTATTTACTTAGCTAGTAGTTGAGGCCTAGGCTACCCCACTATGCTCAATCCCCGGTTATTCGAATAAGAAAAGGGTCATAACTTTATACATTACCACTATGAAACCCACGATTCCCCAGCATCTACCTTTCTTATTCATAGAGCATACATCGCAGTGCGCTTAGTTTAGTTCTGTTAGAAGGGCTTTGCTTGTTGGCCATTGTATACGAGAAGCTCAGTATGGGTGTAGTTATTTAGCATCTACGAAATTTAAAGTAACTACAATTGAGTAAAGTGAAAAACTGAGGTTTGTTTTTTTATTTTGTGTGTATCCATCCACATGATGAAGAAAGTATCTATTTTGACATTAAAGTTGTCTGGTTGCATAAAGAACTTCATTGCTAATGACTTATACGCAAAAAAAAATCAAATACCTGAAAAAAATCTCTGGAGAAATGAACTTTCTCTTTCAAGTTACCATCTTCAAACCCCTCCCAGATTCTTTAAATAATGTATCAGTTTTTCTATTCATTTGATATTTTTTCATAACTACTACGGTACTACCTAAGTACTAATATTTTGATAATACCAGTATTCAACTTATCTTATTATATATTAGCAATTGAACACTTTATGATTTAAGACAATATCAAAAAGAACTGGTGTATATGATCTCATGGTTTGGCATGCTTTATGAGCCATACATTTAGACATGATTGTTCATAAAATGTTTTTATTGTCTTACTTGCAGGCCCTCCTAATAAAGCTCCCAAAAAATCTTTTGGCGAAAACTTCTACCATTAAGAACACTGCACAAGTATGTGGTAACTCAAAGAAACTGTCCTATGCTTCTTGTGTAATCTCTTCATCCTTTGCTCTGATCATTTGATTTCCTTCTTTTGAAACAGGTGTTACAGCAAATGCCTCGGGTCATTTCATCCTTAGATGCGCATATGGATAGTGGATTACAGAGGTAGGCTATAAACACTATATTTTAATTAATTAACGATGCTATACAAATTCTCAATTGTCAAATACTCCAATAACTATAAGCTAAGGTTATTCTTGCTCTAAAATATATTCCTCTTTCAAAATCTTGCTCAACTTGAGCTTTTATAATAGGAACATTGACCCCACAGACCCAACGCATCCACGGCAAGTGGCAACTAATTTCTCCACATTCTTAGAGCCATCGCCTGTGTCTTCCATTTTTTAGACCTTATCAAATCTGTAGTGTCATGCTCAACCCCACCTTCCCCAAGGTCATTTTCTACGACAAGGAAAGTCGTAGCCCTACATCTACATGTTCCCCTTCTAGCAGTCGACTTTGGTATCGTCTTCTTAAATGTACCTTTCCAGCACCCCCGAGAAGATCGTCAAGACGAGTGAAATCAGATGTCTTCAAACAGACACAGAAGGATCTTCAGGCATTTCAAATAAAATATAACTATCAACTTAGCGTTTAAGTTTAAGGACAAGTTATTGAGATCTGGATGTCGACTAGAAGGCTCTTTTCTTCTGTCAAACATCTACTCACCCCTGACTATTACCGGAATATTCTCCCAATTCTTACTTTTAGAAAAGAGGATGCACCTCACAGGTCGATCCAGGTAGGTCTTGCAGCACCACATATTCTTCTTAGACCCAACTCTTTGGACTTGGTAATAACCAAAAAATCCTGATAAGTTACTTCCACTTTCCCTCTTGACTTCAAACAACTATTCAGATGATGGATGGCTGATATTACATTCCAGAAGTCTTTATATTTTTCAAAAACTACACCTAGAATGCCATCTATTTTCTAAATTCACCATCAAATGAAATTTCTCCAAATCCAGTCGACTTCTTCCTCAGTTTACCGTTTGGCGGATTAGATTAGCTAGCACAGTCAATTCATCCTCAAACTCCTCATCAGCCATCGCCACTCCCTATACTTAAACCAGAATTATAAGGATTCTCGTGTTTTGCAGAGTAAGAGGTAAAATACTGAGAAAATTCATCAGGAACAAAGTCACTAACTCAGAGTCAAGTTCCAGAAACCTCTTCGCAAGAAGGATAATAACAAGAAGAACAAACTGAGGCTGGGTCAATTGGCAGGGCTAGTGCTTGGAAGACCAAGAAGTCCTGGGATCAATTCCGATCACAAGCAGTTCACCCCTCAAAAAAAATTAAAAAATAATAACAAGAATCAGAAAGGAAAATATGCGAGTTACCTTAGCATCTATTTCATTAAAGAATGTGTCTCTTATGTTGTTATGTTTTTTTTTTTTGAAATGCAAGCTGGGGTTAGGCAAGGACCCTATGACCATATATATTAATCACCAAACGTATTACATTCTAGTGAAGATCTTTCCCCTAGCGTCATCCTTTGCAAATTGATCAAGTTGGGCAGGAATAATGCTAAGGGTGACTTCTCCTGGGTCAACAGCAGAACTAGAAAGAAACTTGGCACACACATTTGCCTTTTTAAAGGTATGAGCAATATTAAACCTTGGGAGCTGTCCTATGAGAGCTTCCACTTTGTTGCGAGTATGATAGGAGCTCCATGGAGGTATTCTCCTCCTGCTTTCTATATCCACTATGAGAGTAGAGCTAGTTGACACTGCAACATTAGTTATACCATTCTGGATCCCAATTTCCAGACCCCTGTGCTTGTCTTGAAGAACCTGATAAGTTAAGGAGCTAGCTGCAGCTTTTCTTACAAAATCTAATTAAAAGATGCCCATGTAATCTCTGTGAAGACCCCCAAAACCCCTGTAACAGATATTCTAGTACATACTCTCTGTAAAGATGCCCAGGTAATCTCTCGTGTTGTTCTGATTTCTGTTTTACTTATATTCTTTATGTTATAAATCGATGAGTAGTAAAAGAATCTCAATTTTCAATGACATTTCGTACAAAAAATTGTGATATTTTTATTGATCACCAAGTGGGAAAATAGTATTTTATATTACCTAATACTACTGCAAATATTGCGTAGACAGCTTCTTCTGATATTGTATCCCGGACAGAGCACGGCATGTGTTTCCCTTGCAATTACCAAGCCACTATGTGTCTCTAATAGGTTATATAGCCTGCTGAGAAATTTTGTATGGCCTGAGTGGTGACGATTTCAGGAGCTAATAGCTGTTTAGGCTCAACACCCAGTTCCTAGTTCCATTTTAACTGCCAGCTCCGGAATGTGGTACCTGGAGTCATTTTTACTTTCTTGAAGACATTAGAATAGAGGGTGACAATCTACTTTTGGATACCAAGTGTTTCTTAGATCGAGCTAACTTGAGATGAACTATGTGCTTCATTCTCTATCAACATTCATGTGTAACCCTTTGGATGCTTTTTATGATGAGAGACAGTATTGCCTTATCTTGACATCGTGGGACCTTTATCTTAGAGAAAACTTAATCATAAGGAAATTAGGCTTATGGGGACTAAATCAGTTGGGCTTCTTTCCAGATTGAGCCTACGACTCAGAATCAAAGGACGTGGGCTTGTCCAAGAATGATTCTTTTCAGCTTGATTTTTTTTTTTGAAAGAAGCTTGATCTACTTCTCCTTCCTTTCCATATTTTTTTTGATTTATCTACTGTAATCAGGTTAAAACCTCTAAAACTGCCTAGCGAAAACCTTGTAAAGCTGGTGACAATTTGATTGACCATTTGTTTGCTGCATAATTACTTTATGAGTGAACTAGGGACGTCTGGATGCACTCTCTACACAAAGTTGGTAGTTATTCTATTGGTGTATAGTAACAGAGAAGTTAAAACCATTATTTGTCCGTAATGTCATCCTTCCATGTAGGTTTTGGGTAGTCTCAGGAGTACAATCTGGTGTCATCTATGTTGTTGCTAGGGGGTAAAGATTAGATCAAAGAAAAGATCACGACAGGAAATTATTAGGATAGTTACAGTTAACAATTTTCATAAGCTAAAAGGGGAAAAATCTGAGGTTTGCTCATGATAGAGTCCCAAGGAAACAAAATTTCAAACATGTTGAAACCACAAGAAAAGTTTCAATCATACAACAAAAGACTCCACGATAAGAATGCGTGTGATATCCTTCTAGGTACCCCAAAGAATAGTCTCTAAAGATAACTGCTGGAAGTTTGTTAGTTAGATCGAGGTGGTAGTAAGCAAGGCCCAAGACCTCCATAATTTGGTAAGTGCCCAAGATGTCCCTGTACCTTGTACAAACTGGAAAATATCCCCATGTCAAAGTAACTTTGCATCCATCTTGTGGTGATACAATTCATGGAGGATCTTAAAGAAAGTGGCTTATGAAGGTTAATATCAATACTCCAAATGGGTGGGACACGAGAAGGTTGAGGTATGTTAAAGTAGGGTTTAACTTTAGTTTGGAGGAAAAGAGCTGGCGGTAAAAGTTTCATTCTAGGAGTCTTAGTGTCTTACCAAACCCACCTATCATTAAAAAAAAAATAGTGGGAGTCAGTGAGTGTATAAATATATATTATCTATAAAGGTAAAGTTACCACTTATTAAGATCTCTCGAAAAATCAAAGTTCTTGACATGCCCCATGGCCATTATTAACAATGACAAAACCAATCACCATGTATTTATGTCTGGATATGGTAGCGAAGGTGGAAAATCAGCTTGATGAATTCCATCCCTTTACCCTCGTCCAAATATTACGGCCTTATGGACTGACAGGGCCATCCCTACCTTAAAGCAACTTGGGTGTCTGCCTAAGGCCCGCGGGAAAGTGAAGGCCCCAACATGTAACGGAATTTTCATGAAATATTGTGGCTTAATCTTATAATTATCCAATCATCTATATAGTGTCAAGTTAGAAACTACTCATCTCAAGTGCATGCTTTAAACCTAACTCAGTTCTAGACATTTTTTCGTTTTCATGGAGTTTGTATGGGAAAATATACATCTAATTCACTTCTACAACTACTTGGTTTCATATAAGAAAGTGATTCTCTTTTAACGTTAATGAACTACACCGGTCACAATGATGATCTCTAGATGTTTATCATGATACCGTAAACGGAGGTACAAATTAAAATCTTTACTAGGCATGTAATTCGTTTCTTCTTCAAATAGCGTTAGAATTTTTCTCCATGGGAATATTAAGCATAATTTTTTTGAAACCTTCGTATATGAGTGTATATATAAGTCCTTTATATAGGAAAATTGGCTCGTATTTTGTACAAAAGCTCCGATTCTTAGTTTGCCTAAAGCCTCCAAATGTCTAGGGACGGCCCAGTAGACTGATTGCACATTTATGAATTGGAACTTTATTTCGGCTTTTAGGATTTCCTCTGCCCATCTAGTTTGTGCACCTAAAATATAGTCGTCAAGAGTAGGGATGGCAATGGGGCGGATTTGGGGCGGGGGAGGGGGAGCCAATACCATCCCCATCCCCATCCCCGTTTAGATTCCCACCTCCCATCCCCGCCCCGATCCCCCCGGTCCCCATTTAAATTAAGCGGGGATCCCCGAATCCGCCCCACATAAATAAGTTCAATACCAAACCCTCCCCATCCCCGCTCCATTTAACTTATGAAAAAAAAAAAAACACTATATACAGCATTACATATTGACAGCCTGCTAAAATTCTGATATTCTGAAATTTTGTATAAATGATAAATCTGATATTCTGATATTCAAGCATTACATATTCAACATCCATTATTCCATTCATATTCCATACATCCATTATTCTATACATACACATTCAATATCATTCATATTTTGATAGTTTTAATCAACAGATAAACCACAGTATAAACCACGGGGGAAGAGATGCAGAGTAGAGAAAAAGGTGACAAAAGTATAAACCACAACAGATCAGATAAGAGAAAAGTATAAATCCAAGAAAAGTATAAATCCAACAGATGCAACAGATTAAAGATGCAACAGATGCATCAGAGATGCAAAGTATAAACCACTAGGAATATACACTATTTGTAAAGAGATCATAGATCAGAGATCAAAGTATAATCCAACAGGACTGCAAAGTATAAATCCAAGATTTTTTTTGGAATTTGGAGAGAAAAAGAGATAAGAGATGCAACAAACCTTGATTTTTCAGAATTGAATTGGGAATATACACTATCTGTAAAGAGATGCCTTAATTGAAACCCCAATTGGTGTTGTCTGATTTTCCTTTTCCTCAATTGAAACCCCAATTCCTCGATTTTGATTTTCCTTGATTATGATTTTCTTTGTTTCCTCGATTGAAGCCCCAACTCCTCGATTGATTGCTTGAGATACAGAGATACAGAGCTTGTTGTTGTCAAGGATTTGATTTGATTTTCCTTTTCCACAGGGGAAAAGATACAAAGAAGAGCTTGCTGCTTCAAATCAAAGAGGATTTAAGAGAGAGCTTGTTGTTGTTGTTGTCAAATGCCAGACAGGGTTTCTAATAATCTAACATAGCTTAGCCTTGATTAATAACTTATAAAGGTATAATAGTAAAAGTTTTAGTTGATATTTAATGGGGCGGATGCGAGGCGGATAACAGATTTTATGTTAGCAGTCCCAAATCCTCCCCGATCCCCGATGGATTTTTGGTAGCTTATACCATCCCCATCCCCATCCCCATCCCCATCCCCATCCCCATACCCGGTTAGCTCATACCAAATCTGCCCCGTTCGGGGCGGGGCGGATCCCCAGCGGGACGGGGCAAATTGCTATCCCTAGTCAAGAGCCTTCAAAACTTATGCATGTTTTTTTTTTGCCAGCCTCATCACCAGGGTGCCAACTAACCTTTTTGTCTTCTTTGCATTTGGCTTATAGATCCAATAGATACATAAAAAAGGAAATCCGTGCACTACCTACCTCTGTGTTTGAACCCTACCAGTATTAACTGAACAACCCGTTTATCAATATACACTTGTTACATTCTCCCTGGTCTATTGGCCTTTTAAATTATGCTTATTAATGTTTTGATTCACAGTGTTCCCCACCTGAATACCGTAAGCCCGTTGCTTTCGAACATGGAAAGGTCTCAGCTCAACTCTATGTTTCAGGCTTCCCTAAGTGAGGTGGTATAGAAAATGTTTTTACTTTGTTTTTCCTTTACTAATTTTCACTATTGTCCTAGTATCTTCTATCAAAGATATGTACCCTCCATACATATATGTTTCAATACCTTCTCTTTTTCTTTAGAATTTGATCCATTATGGAATTTATAATTTATATGCATGATAAATGAACTCGTAATTATACTGATTTTCTCTCTCTTCAGAAACTAGATTCAGGCGACCAACTACCTCATACACCCAGTTAAAGAATATCTAAAGACAGAAAATTAGCAACACTTGAAAGCGTCTAATGCAGACAGCATTAGAAATTTATCAATCATCTCAATCACTACTTTTGGTAATATATTATCATTGATTCAATCTTTTCATAAATTTTGGGGCGAGTAACCGGCGTTCTTTCTTCCCTATCTAAGGGTATGTATTTATACATCATGAAAAAGATCTGTAAAGTATGTAGATTTGATCCAGGAAGTTTGTATGCTTAAAAAGATCTGTAAAGTATGTAGATTTGATCTAGGAAGTTTGTATGCTTAAAAAGATCTATGAAGTTTGTAGATTTATGCGTTATATTTTCCAACCAATTGCTAAACCTTTAAGACCTGGCTGAATTCGACCCTTCCAAGTTTAGTTATTGAAATCGTAGTGGAGATTTCATTAATCATCTTTGTGTAGGGACTTATCCCTCGACCTAACCCAATTCGAACTACCTCCATATCAGATTCACGCATTTTACACGTGACATGGACAGTCAGCACTGCCACCTAAACCACTAACTGATAAAGAATGTAGACCGAGCACCACAAAAAAATATGAGTAAGTCAAGACACCTGTCTTCCACGAACTCAACAGTTACTCAGTCAACTACCACTTACCTTATTGTTCGGAGAACGTGCTTCAACACTGTAGTAGCATGTTTCCCAGGTTCGACAAATATAAGCCAACATAACATAGTCGAAGACAGCTCAACATTTGAGAAGATGTCAGGTCTACAACCACAAGTTCTCGACCTACTAAAAGTAGCCGTTGTGCTTGGTCAAGGAAGAGCCGTTGAAGATCTGCGAAGTTCGCCTACTACTCCCGAAATAGGAAACCATTTTTCTTTTTGTAAGATGCCTATATCTACTATAAATATAGGCAGAAAATAGGTTATTCAGATCCGCAACTTTACTATTCAATCATCCTTACGTTCATATCATACAACAACTTTTAATAGTTAGCAACTTATTGGATTTTACATCAAAATCCTCCTCGAGGTCGTAGTTTTTCTCAAGTTTCTACGTAAAATCTGATTCGTTTTAGCTTATTATTGCACCATCCTTACTAAAAATATTGGCGAAGATTATCCTCTCGAAAAACACGCTATTATAATTGGCACCGTCTGTGGGAAAGCCATACTTTTCTTTACCACCTTTGATCTAAAAACAATCCGATGACAAACATGAATCTCTGAAGCCATTCTAGTACGCTTAGAAACCATGAGATCAACCCGATACCGAAAACAGTCGATCTGCACATCGTAGTGATCGAACTACAGAAACAAATGGAATCTGATCGGGTCCAGATGTTGGAAGATCAGCGGATTCACGCCCAAACTCTTCAAGCCGAAAGAGACGAAAGGAGAAAGGCCTTGGACCAATAGAGTTGGACACATAAGAAAGAAATGGAGAATTTACGAAGAACTCAGGATCGGCTTACCGGCCGTCAAACATTACCTCCTTAGGCCCAAAGTGAACATCGTTCCAGGGCAACCCAGAGAGAAAACCAGTCAAGAGAAGAACGAATACGAACTTCTCGGTCTAGATCAATAAATCCAGACAGGGCTTCTCGACATTTTGGACTTACATCTTTAGTATCGACAACTCTCGGAAGTCGACGTACCCGTAATCAAACCCCACTGCCACCAACGAGACGACCTATCAGAGACCGATTGGGGCCTGAAGGACAGAGAGACTTTGATCCACAGGTTGCAGCCATACCAATTCCTCATCCACAAATCATCACTTTGGACAACCTAAACAATAAGATCCAAGTCATAAACTCTGAGGCCGAAGATTTGCTCTCGATAAAATCGAAGCAAATCCTATCTCTCCTCATCTCGAAGTCATGCCCATTCCGAAAATTTTCCATAAGCCAAAATTTATTCAGTATGCAGGCCTCACTGACCCTCTCACCCACGCCCGACACTTCAAAGCCGCAGTTGGATTATACTCTAAACTCGACCACATGCTATGCAGACTAATCAACATGAGCCTAAAAGAAGAACCTCTCAGATGGTTCCATACTATCCCCGAAAGCTCCATCACCACATTCAGCCAGTTATAGTCTTTTCAAGTCAAATTATGCTCATGCTTAAAAGCGAGAGATAACTGTGGATTCTTTGTTCTTCTTCGAGCAGATTAACAAGTTTTTACAAGCGATTCTTTTAGGAAACACGAAAGATTGGGAATTCAGATCCCAAGATTGTCGTTGCTACATTCACCTCAACATTGCATATCGACTCCAAAGTTCGAGAAGAACTAACCTTACACAAGCCCATAACAGTGATAGAAATGATTGATGTTGTTAATAACTACATCGAATTAGAACGATCCAAGAAGGGTAAAATACAAAACTCCTTTGCCATCCATTCTCGTAAAATATTTTTGCCTCCACCCCAAAAATCAACCAATAACGAAGCACCCAAGCAGCGCGGAAGAAATACCGACAACGCTAGAAAGAGAGACGGAAGGCCAGATAGACCCGTCCCGGTTCTACCTCCTATGATAACCACTATCTCCACTATCTTACCAACGATAAAGAGAAATAAATTTTATCGGGCAACACAAGCAATTCCTGATATCCTCAACAAGCCTTTGTGTCAGTATCACAACATGCATAGTCACGAAACTGACAACTGCTACTCTTTCATTCAAAATTTTCATCGCATTCTATTAGCTGGAAGACTTCATAATTATGTAGTCGACATTCAAAAGTTCCTCGAAGAAGAAACTAAAAACAAAGGCATTGATTAAGAGCAAGGCCAAGGGCAAGCTTGCCATCTTTACATGATAGAGATTATAAAAGGAAAGAAAACAAAACAAAACAAAACGATCGAATTACATCTTGTTGTAAAATGATATCCTCAGACAAGTCAACAAAACTACTCCTCAGTTCCAGCAAATCAAAGCGTCCGTACCATATTTCTTTCGAGGACTGTGATACCAGCCATGTCAAGTACCATCATGATGACCCTCTGATCATTATGCTCAAAGTAGGACATGACTACATGTACACGCTTCTCGTCGATACAGGAAGCGCAACAGATGTTTTGTTCAAAAGGGCAATTGATGTTCTGGGACTCAAAGACTCAGTGAAAGCTTCGACAACCACCATTACAGGTTTTAACGATTCCAAAGAATCAGCCACGGGAGAAATCACCCTGCCAGTTCAAGCGGGACCGGAAACCACTTCCGTTAAATTCGTGGTCATCGATGTTAAGTCCAAATATTTGGGAATTTTAGGGCGGAGTTGGCTATATTCGATCAAGCCAGTACCTTCGACATATCATATGGCATTGAGATTTCCAACAGATTACGGAGACTATGAAATCAAAGGAAGTCAAGCGGTTGCACGAATGCGCGAGAATACCACAACCAACTTTCACACAGCTAAACTTCTAAAGGCATAACAACTATAACAGGAAGCACCCTCTACATTCGAGTAGCATGATACTGAAATAGTAGATTCCGTTGAACTCGATGGGCCTGGACGTAATACCTTTATCGGCTCCAAGCTGTCATCTGGCGAAAAAGAAACCATGATTCAACTCTTAGAGAAAAACGTCGACATCTTCGCATGGTCTTTTCAAGAGATGCCCGACATTAATCCTTCGATCGCATGCCACAAGCTTAGCCTCCTTCCAGACAGCAAAACAGTTGTACATAAGCGTCAAAATTTAGCTCCCCGCCTTCGCGAAGCCGTAAATGAAAAAAATGATAAACTCTTTCGCGTAAGATTTATTCGGGAAGCAAAATATCCAAAATAGGTTTCTAACATAGTGGCAGTCCCAAAGAAAAATGGGAAAATCAGAGTTTGTGTTGATTTCACAGAACCCAACAAGTTTATACCCAAAGATAACTTTTCTCTCCCCCTGACCCGACACCTCCTAGACTCTGTAGCAGGGCACGAACTTCTTTCAATGATGGATGCAGCCTCTAGTTACAATCAGGTTCCTTTCGCCGAAGAAGATCAGGAAAAGATAACTTTTGTCACAGAAAGAGGTCTTTACTGTTACACAGTGATGCCTTTTGGATTAAGAATGCAGGAGCCACTTACTAACGGCTTGTCACTAAAATGTTCAAAGTTCATTTAGGTAAAATCATGGAGGTATACATCGATGATATGATCTGCAAAAGCTTGAAGCGTAAAGATCACTGCAACAACCTCCAAACCATCTTCGATATCCTTCGTACCTACTAGATGAAACTTAACTAAAAAAAAATGTCAATTCGGTGTCGCATCTGGTAAATTTTTGGGACACCTGGTTAGTAAAAGGGGAATTGAAATTGATCTGCACAAATCAAAGCACTCATGGCAATGCCATCTCCTCGAACAATAAAAGATGTACATAAATTTGCTGACAAGATTGCAGCTCTTCACAGGTTTATCTCCAAGTCATCTGATCGATGCAAACTTCATTCTTCATGGAAATCCAACTCCACTGTCCAAAAAATACCCCAAGGAAATCGTTTGGACTCCTGATTGTGAATTGGCTTTCCAAGATCTTAAACGATACTTGGGGAGTCCTCCTATAATGAGTACTCTAGTTGATGGCGAAACACTGATAATGTACTTATTAACGACTGATGATTCCTTTAGCTCTGTCCTTATTCGAGAAGACAAAGGTGCAGAAAAACCAATCTACTTCATCAGCAAAACTCTCATGCCTGCTTAGGAAAGATATACAACAACTGAAAAACAACTACTCGCCTTGGTCTACAGCTCTCAGTAACTTCGACCATATTTTCAAGCTCATCCAATCAAAATCATTACAAAATATCCTCTCAAACTTATCTTCTCTAAAAAAGAAAAATCTCGAAGAGTTCAACAATAGTCTATATTCCTCGGCGAATATGACATCTCCTTCGAGCCTCAGATATCTATCAAAGGAAAAGCAGTAGCTGATTTCTTGGCAAATTTTCCAGTCGTGGGAAGAACTCAAAGAAGTATTGACAGACGACTCAATTGCAGAGCCAGATGCATGGTTGCAAAGCACAGGATGGAGACTCTTTACGGATGGACCTGCTGGGCCACGAGGATCAGGAATCGGCATCGTTCTCGTTACACCATCCAATCATCGCATCGAGAAAACTATTAAATTCAAATTCTATGCCACCAACAATGAAACATAATATGAAGCTATCCTTCATGGATTGGATCTTGCTATATCACTTGGGGCGAAAGAAATAGCTGTATATGTCGACTCCTTACTCGTCGCCAACCATTACAACAAGACATTCAAGACATCAGGAAAGATGGTTGATTATGCATGCAACCTTGGTAGAAGAGAAAATGAGCAAATTCAAATCAGCAACAATCTCTTACCTCCCTCGAGCCGAAATTCGCCACACTGGCGCACTAGCCTACATTGCTGCAATGCTCGAAGACAGTGAAAAAAGAACTTTGAATATCGAGGTCATCTTGAGCTAATTCCGAGCCATCTTGAGCTTACGGAATTAAGCCATTACATTTTACAGGGTTTGCTACAAGTAAGACAAGATATTGCGAAAACATAAAATAGATTCAATACAATGTGATAAGCTACGAAAGTTGTGCGTTCCTGTCGAAAAAGTGCTACGAAAGTTGTGAATTATCTTTTAACATGGGATATTTACACTTACACTGTGACTTTGCTTACTGAAGAGTTTGCGGAATGCAAGGAATGTGACGCTAGCTTTTTTATACCGATGAGAAGGCAACGTAGTGTACCTGGAGGTGGGATGGTCTAAGGCTCTAAGCTTAAACATGTTGCAAGAGCTAAACTAGGTACTGATTCTAAAGAGATTGGGTTTCAAGTGCAGATGCATTTGATCTAACATAAGAAAAAGGAGTTGCTTAAGGGCGATAGAGAGAGTCAGGCAGAGATATCTAGTGACACCCTTGCAGTAAGACAACTGCCAAGATGTTGCCAAGATGATTAGAAAGTTAAACTAAAACGATAATCTTAAAAAAGATAAGAAAGGAAACGATAAGCTTTAAAAAGAACAATCTGCAACATCATAAGCCAGACAAGTTATAACTCATCCTTTAAGAACAATCTGAGTACAATGAATGTAGAATCTGTAGATCATACTCCATGTTAGCAGATCTACGCTTCTGGAATCAAGACACTTATGGTTTACGCATGTTTTCAAAGGTTGGACAGAAGAAGCCTGTAGGGTTCTAAGGCTTTTGTACCATCACCTTGCACAGATGCATAGCTCCCAAGAAACTCTTTGTATTTGAAAGCTTTGTAGACTGGAGGATTTTGTTCATCAACAAGTCTATGTGCAGGTTCTACTGTACTGTCCATCAAAGGACCGATAAACGTCTCAATTGTTGTACGGCCAGCACTTCTAGTCAGGACCCGATGTTCAGCACATTTTAACCTCCCATTGTTAATAACCTGCATCAAGTCAAACAAAATCTGGGTCTTAAACTATGCTCTTGCCTAATCTTGCATACATAATGTCTTATGAAAACTCATAATGTTTTAGGAAAACATAACGATGATATATGTGTACCTCTAACATGAGGCCTAAGTTTACAACTAGTACATTTGGAAGGGGATTCACGTCAATCAGTTCTCCATCCTTGAACACTTGTAGCCCAGAGACATCCCCTTGAAAAAGAAGCGTGAGCACATTAGGATCGCAATGCTTTGGTAAACCCAGTGTGTGAGTCGGGTCCAGGCACGGTGCGTAGTAGTTAATAGTCATTAGCAGACCTTGGCTGAGCTCTTTGTCAAAATAACCCGATTCAACTCCCAGTCCTTCAGAGATTAGCTTTAATAGCCTTAAGCCCAATTTCCTTGCCTCTGCTGAATATGTCCTTACCACCTCTCTGATCAGAAAACCGTAAGACCTTGGCTGAGCTCTCTGTCAAAATAACCCGATTCAACTCCCAGTCCTTCAGAGATTAGCTTTAATAGCTTTAAGCCCAATTTCCTTGCCTCTGCTGAATATGTCCTTACCACCTCTCTGATCAGAAAACCGTAAGAGATAACAAATTAAATTCTAACTAACTCGTGATATGTGTTCATGTAGGTTGAATTTACCTGTACTTAGTCGGCTTTGAAGGCCACAAGTTATAGTATTCCTGAACAGGATTACAAGGATGCCTAAGTTGGTCCCTCCAGTAATGAGTATGTTCTTTGTTGTTAGTTAACGCTTGCCCTCACAGCCTTGTTGGGATTTTCCGTATAAAGACACCTTGTCTTCAGCAGGCAAGTCAAAAAACTCTTTTGCAACACTTGCCATGTTGAGAATCGTTGCTTCATTGATTCCATGATTAATCACCTGTAAGCAACAAAGTTCAGGTTGGGCTGTCTTTTTGTAAGGACTCAAATCTGATAAAAGTGGGGGAAATGAGGAGTTTAAATACGCTAAATCTGAATATCTCAACTAAACATATACCATAAGAAAAATTCTGAGCTACAAGGAATATCTTATTTCCAGCCTAATACACAGACGAAAAACATATTATCTTACTTCTAGAATCTAGTCTAGAGTCCAAGATGAGACAATAAGATCATATAACTGCAATCAGAACGTTACTAAGGACATTAGGTACACAATTATTCGATATCGAATTCGTGGTTTTCAGTTCATACTTTTTAAAGAATCTATGTAATTTCCAAGATTGTTGCAGCAGTGGAGGCAGCAAAACAGCAATTTAATATTTGAGAGTTCAATGAGATCACCTGAAAGAAACTGTATTCCTTGCTAGCTTTAATGACTTGCTGAACAACATCTGCTCTTCCAAGATCAACTGCTGGAATAGCTTTACCTGTAAAAACACCACGCCTGTCAGATTCCGAGAACGGTTGCATACTGAATTCACCAGACATAGGCTTCACTATCTTACAAACTATTTCAAAGCAGACAAGATGCAACTGGTTGTATTGCAAATCTTTTAGTTATAATACTCTCTCTTCAGAAGTGGTTGTAAGCTTGTTTTATCATAACTAAATAATAAATTAGGTGGATGATTATTATAAGAATAGGAGATTTATCTTTCACACCAAGTGGGAATTTAATAGTGTCATTGAGACTATAATACATTTCCTTAAGGATATTTCACTGTCATGCTTGTCCTGAGCTAAAATTTTCATCCCATGAGACAATATATTAACACAATTAGAAACTATATTCATCAGCACGCTTTTTGCGTGTATGGAACCGGGAAGGAGATAATGATAAGAAAGATGTCATTGAATGAGAGATATGATGTGTATGAAGGATGGATCAGAGAACTGGTAGACCTGATCTTTAAGGGATTTTCACTACAAAGATTTTGAAAATACCTGTAGTTAGTTGGTTTTGATTATGAATTCTTTAACGGGATGACAAGGATGCCTGAGTTTGTCCCTCCAGTAATATGAGTCTCTTTTTTGGGTAGTCAACGCTTTCTGACAGCCTGGCTGGGATCCCCGGAGTACAGACTCTCCCTGTCGTCAGCAGGCATCTCAAAGAACTCTTTCGCAAGACTCCATGTTCAGCTCATAGATTCGGAGATTAATTACCTGTTGGAGTATACAACATGATGTCAACATTCCATTTCATTACTTATGTTGTCACCATAACACATCTAATAAACTTAAGTTGCCAACCAAGTTCTGATTAAGAAAATGGGATTTGCAGAATGTATGAAAATTCGAATAGTAACTAGAATTTATAAATATGATAAATAAACAAAAAGAAAAACTAAAACACACATAAGAAATTTAAACTTTAGCCCTGTAGGGATCTATCCCTCGACCTAACCCAATTCGAACTACCTCCATATCAAATTCATGTATTTTACACGTGACATTGACAGTCAGCAGTGCCACCTAAACCACGAACTGAAAAAGAACGTGGATTGAGCACAACAGAAGAATATGAGCAAGTCAAGACACCTGTCTCCCACGAACTCAACAGTTACTCAGTCAACCACCACTTACCTCATTGTTTGGAGAACGTGCTTCAGCACGATAACGAGCTGCGGGTGAGACCTATATAAAGAAAAAGTTTCAGAAGAGACAGGGACCCAAAAAATATACGAGAAATCATAAAAAAAAACTAGATTTTCTACATTCTCAAAACACCAAATTTCTTATTTACAAGATCAAATATTTCTAATTCGAGAGATCACTTGTAATAAGATATCAGCCTCAAGGAATAAAAGTTACTGTTACTAACACTTTCAACTCGAGGTCATGGTTTTTTTATTTATTCAAAAGTTTTCTACGCTAAATCACCTGTGTCATTTCTTGCTCTACATTAGTTTTTGTCACATGAATATTGATGTAAGAGCTAATTTTGAGCCATCTCGAGCTTACGAAATTAGCCTATTACATATGGCACCGTCTGTGGGAAATAAAACATTTCCACGATATTCTAAGGCATACATTCACTCTACTATCAATCTCTAATCAAGGTCACTTCTATAATGGCCTAATTCTCTAAGCTCGAAGTGCCCTGGAATTAGCTCTTACACCAATGTTCCTGTGACAAAATCTAATAGAAAACAAGAAATGACACGGGTGTTTAGTGTGGAAAACCTATGAATAAGTAAAAAACCACGACCTCGGGTTGATGATTTTTATAATAGTGATGTTTGTTGCTTGAGGCTGATATCTTGTTACAAGTGATCTCTAGACTTAAAAATGTTTAATTTTGTGAATAAGAAATTTAAAGTTTTAATAATCTAAAAGATATAGTTTTCTTGGTGATTTCTCGTGTGATTTTCTGGTTTTTGTCTCTTCTGAAACTTTTTCATTATATAAGCATTTTTCGCAGTTCTTCATCGTGCTGAAGTACGTTCTCCGACTGAGTAACTGCTGAGTTCGTGAGAGACATGTGTTTTGACTTGTTCAGGTTTTTCTGTTTGAGCTCGACCTACGTTTTTCATCAGTTTGTGGAGTAGGTGGCAATGTTGACTAGAAAAGTCATATGGAGAATGCGTGGGCCTGACATGGATGTAGTTCGAACTAGAGACAACTCGATTTAGGTAAGATCGAGGGGTAGGCCTCTGTAATCGTCCCCTCGCAATCAAAATCACAAGTGGTTTGGGTTGAGAAAGAATTTTTGGGTATATGGGTTGGAAATTTGAAGAAGGAAGGAAGTAATGATGATGTTTGACTGCATGAAAAATGCGTGTGTCAAGGGGGGATGTACGTGCATTGAATGTTGATGGGAATATGGATATATGTGACGGTTAGGGTTTGAAGAGTTTCGACTGTATTGAATAATGACGTTTGGGAAAACGTTCATGCACAATAAATGTAGGGTTATATAAATAGTACTTGTACCGAGGTTTTTGGCAAAGTATGTTTGTTTTGTTGCAATTTTTTTTACAATTTTTGGGGATGGTGAAGACCCGTAGAATAGCTCTTGAAGAGAGAATTGCTTCTGAAATGCAGAGGTTGAAGTTGAAGTATCTCGGGGATCAGTCCTTGGAGAATTCGACTCTTGTTCCTGTTCCTTTGATGTATCAAGGAATATCGGAAAATGAAGCGGCTAAAGCTGATGAGGAGTTTTACTGTAGATGAATGTTTCACCACGTTGTCTTGACAGACGAGCAACGTTGGGTTTATCTTCGCATCCTTGCGATAGACAAAGTTAGGGAGGCAGATACAAGGATAAGCGTGATTGCGAGGTAGTTGCGCTGAAGTCTTGTGCTCGAATGAATTCTAAGGTCGGGCTCTCTTCATTTCTACCAACTCTGAGGGGGTGGTGGTTATAGGAGAGGCGGTGTTGATAGTGGAGGAGGAAGACGGAGAATGAAAGTCTGCTTCTTCACTTCTATTGCCACTTTGTACTGAGAAGACCTTCAGCTTGAAGAGTTGGTTCAAGCACCGAGTCTTCTGCTTTCATAGTTTCCATTTGAAGTTCGTCTAGACGGATACTCGTTGTTTCCAGTATGTGCTTTGTATCATGGTGAAAGATCACTGAAGTAGAACGAACTGAAGGATTTGACGCTTTAGAGTGCCTGAAAGACTTATTAGCTGTAAAAGTACTTGAAAAACATGTAACTGCAAAATACTTGATTTTGAATACTTGAAAGACCTGTTATCTGTAAAGTACCTGATGTTGAGTACTTGAAAGACTTGTTATCTTTAAAAGCACTTGTAAATTATTTCGAGATTAATAAAATTTGTTATCCAAACTTTGTGCTGATATAGAATAGAATAACTCTAGAAATCGAGCTGTATGATCTAAAGACTTTCGAATATTGTATGAAATTAAATGTATGAGGGCAGAAAGTAAAATATTTTACAATAATTGAGTTGTTTGAAATTTATCTTTAAAAATATATTTTATATGTTAAACATGATTCGACCTGTGTGTAAAAAATTTGGGGGAGAGAAAATTATAGAATGTTTAGAATGAAGAGCTGTTTGAAATTTATCTGTAAAAATATGTTTTATATGTTAAACATGATTCGACCTGTGTGTAAAAAATGTGAGGGAGAGAAAATTATAGAATGTTTAGAATGAAGAATCAATCTTGAAGAGGTCGTTATAGAATATTAGACTTGGAAAGAATAAGCTCGATCTTGAATAGTATGAAATGACTAAGTTCGATTAGAAGAGATATGATTAAATAATTTCTCTCAAGATATTGGGGTTTTTGTTACAAGATAATAGGATAATATCACGACTTGCGAGGAATTTGTAGCAAAAAATGTTTAAATAAGGGGAAAAAGAATTTGAAATTTGGGAAGGAAATAGTAATGGTGTGGACTCGATCTGAGAGAATCCGGTATGTTGCTGAGAGACGGTTGGCGATAAAAATAGTCGAAGTGTAGGGGTAAATTTTTGGATTGTTGGATTATGACGCTGAGTTGCCAGTGAGGGAGTTGCAACTAGAAGGTTTAGATGGGATTGGGAGGGAACGTGAGTATGAACGTCGCTTTTATGAAGAGATGTTCCAAGAAATTGTGGTGGATCCAGCAGCTCGAAAAGTTTATGTGAGAGAGCATGTTATGAAAGAGATTGAATTGGAAGATGTGAGGATTGCTGGAGGATATTTGATCGGATGTGGTTCCCCAGGTCATCAATGTTGCTTTAGATGTAATTATATATGAGGTGATGAAGCGAATGTAATTAGGTGTGACAGAATGTATGTAACTGTATGAGTTTGAATAATTTGAAAGAAATAGTTGTTGAATTGATCATCTATTTTTGTAAATGCTGTTTGTGACTGTTGTGAAAAACTAATTTAAAAATATTTGAAATTTTGTTATTAGTGCTTCAAAAATGACGTCATTGTTGCTTTAAGTAGAAGAAGTAAGTATTGAAAAAACAATGAGCTTCTGATTTTGTTCCTTGTGTAAAAGCTGTGAAAACCCGATTGCGTGTAAGCGTGAGTCATCATGAGTGTGGTGAGGTTAGGGGGAGATTTGGAAAAGAGAGATAAAAATAGATTAAAATATAAGGCAAAGGGCAATGACGGGAAAACATTTTTACCGAAAAGATGCAAGACGTTTGACATGGATAGGGGAGGGGATGCCTCGGTTCCAAAACTGAGGATGGCTCCTGCAAGGCTCAATAACTGCCAGCAGTTAGAGAGAGAAAATATAAATATTGCTTCATCTTCGTCAATCAAACGTTTCTCAACTTCTGAAAACTTGAAGAACAATGAGAAATGAAGGAAGAAGAAAAACAAAAATAGCACAAATACTTGTGGAGATTTAATTAATATTGATCATCAGTCAAAGCGTAAGAGAGTTGCTGAAACTGAATCACAAAGGTGGTTGTACAGCAGCGTGGTGAGGAAAGGATTTGGCGCTGCTTCGGATTCACATTCGAACATAGAAGGTTAGTAGAAAATTTGTGATGTTTGTACGTAGTTTTTGAAGATTACATTTTTGTTTTTAGGAGAATCTACAAATTACTATTTATAGTAATCTCGGCAAACCTGCTTGATATATGATATATGAAAGATTTTTGTATGTGTTTGACGTATATGTAAAAGATAATGATAGATACCTGGACCTGTGTGTAGGTCGATCGTGAGGAGTATTTGTGTAAGAAAAAATCATTTTTTGTAGTTGATATGGTAAGGTCGCCTGTAAGTGAGGCATCGACTTCTGGTCGATCGGCTGATTCTGAGATTGAAATGTCTAAAATGGAGGAAGAAATAAGTGTTGATCAATTTCCAGATTTCCCTGAAAGATTGGTATCCTATCCTCCTCGCTCTAATGTATTCAAAGAGTTCATTAAAGCCAAGGCTCCGGTGGGAGGTAGATGGGGTAATTATATAGAACACGCCGGTAGGCAATTTAAGGGTTACACTGTAGCAACGGGAGTGAAGTATTTTTATTTATTGGCCGATTTGGCAAAGGAAAAAAGGGATAGGGGTATAGACGAATCGATCTCTCTGGAGTATTTTGATGGGAATGTTCAGAGTAAACTTTCAGAGGGTTTTTTATGTTATATGTCTCAGTTGGAGTACGGGTTGAGTCTTCCCCTTAATAATATGGCGAAATAGATTATAAACCTCATCGAGGCATGTCATGTTCAGATGAACGAGAACATGTGGGTGGTGATAAGTGTATGTGAATTTTTGAATTTACGGTGGGAAGGAGATGAGAGAAGGAGGAGGATATCCTTTGAGGATGTGTTGCAGTTTTATGAGGTAAAAAACTATTCTGCAAGTGGAGGGGCATATTTCTGGGTGAGTTTGATTCGGCCTCGCTTCTTCGATCTGAACACAGCAGGTCGACCATGGAATGATAATGTGATATAGGTGAAGGGTTGATTGCCTTCAAAGAGATGATGAAGAACCCATGAAACTTTTGTTTAGAACTGTAAAACAAAGTGAGTGTAACAATATATAATGTATGAGATTGATAGTTAAAATTGTATGATACTCTGTTGATGATAATATTTTGTGCATGACAGCTCCTAAATCTCAGGTGGCGAGGAAAGAGATATTGCTGGATACAGTTGCTCAGGAAGAGACAGAGCTTGAGGCTGTATTAGAGGAGTTTGGCATTAGTAGGAAGAAACGTATCAACAGCCGAGTTTAAAAAGTTCAAAAATCTCCATCGACGAGACTAATGAAGAGAACTGACGACAGTAAGAAGAAGGGAACTGATGGGGAAAGGCAAGTCAACTCGTCCAAGCCCCCTGGAGTAGACTGCACAGGGTTAGCTGAGTCTACTACGTCAAGCAAATTAGCTCGAACGTTTCCCAAGAAGAAAATGTTGAAGCATCCTTCGACCTCTGCAACCACGGGAAGTGGTGAGGCCATGAAAAAGAGAAGGGTTGAACCTTCTAAGATGTCAGGGATGAAGGTCATAGTGGATTGACCTGTTGTGGAGGATGATTTGAAAGAGGTGGTGGAAAAAGCCAGGCTGGCCGCTCTCCACGGGGAGGAGGAGATGAGCAAAATGGAAGGTTCATATGCTCAAATGTGTATTGTGATGAATTTGGTATTATGATTTGAGCTAATCAATGAGGTCAATTTGTTTGTTTTGTGCAGGCTGCTCGTCTGATGAAGGGAATATGCCTCGGGGTCGAGGAGGAAAGAGCTGAGCTGAAGAGGAAGAAGGTCGAACTCAAAAGGAACGTAGCTCGATTGAAAACTGATGTTCTCAAGGTAGGAAAATGGGTGGAGGCCCTGAAGGCTTTGCAAGTGGTGAAGATAAATAATCTACATGCGGAAACAAGAACAAATTTAGAGGAGGTGGTAGTTGAGCGCGACAGACTCGGGCGGGTGGATGTCATTAGGGCCGACACCTATGTAGAGGAGGAAGATGTTACTGTTGGCGTTGTGGACGGGTTGGACAATGTGTCTTCTCAAACTGCGAGAGATAACCAAGGGAATGACAACGAACGTCCAAAAGGGGAAACTGAGAAGGTAAATTAGTGTGATGGTTATTGTATAAATATTTGGGAATGTTTGTAAACTGATTGGATATATCTTTCTGTTGGATAGAATTTTGCAGGCTAATTTTTTTTGTAAACCTTGCTGTAGGAACTTAAAGACATACGCCTCAGAATAAAAGATTTTGAGGCAGAGCTTGCTAAGGAGAGAGACGCCTCAGCGTCCCTTTTTTCTTCGCAAGCAGAGCTGCAGGTTAGAACGAAGTAAGAAATATTTGATTTGTATGCTTCATTAGTATAGAGATACAAAGTAATAAATCGAGTATACAGAGTGACCAAAAACCTATTATCGGCTCAGTGGCAATGACACTGAAATGGCACACAGGAAATACAAAAGTATTAATAACTTTAAAAAAATAAAGAATGTGCACCTTAGACTTGGGAGTATATGTTATGAAGCATCCATTTGAGATTGTACTTTGACCTTAAGTATAAAAGTAGTCTTATACGGTAAATGTCAAAAATAGACATCTTGTTAGAAATGAGTCATATGTGGTGATTGAGTGTTTTGAATTGAACTTGATATAATGTATTTAATGTGCAGGTCGAATTGGAGTCAGGTCGTTTACGCGAAAATGATGTTCACCAATGTAACCAAGAATTTGTAGAGGAGTTTGATAGGATGAGGAGAACGAATGAAGACAGTGAAGATCAACATGTAAAGGTGCACTTCAAGTTTGCTGAGGCAACACAGACTGTTGTCGACCTAGCTCAGAAGATCGAAGAGAAGGATGCCAAAATTGAGAAAGGGCAAAAAGAGCTTGCTGAGTTAAAAGAACATGCAGCGAAACTCAAAAGCCAAAATGATGCATTGATGGTAAAGAGTAGGGAGGCTTACATGGCCCGTTACCGTATACAAACACTAGAAAGATCAGAGGAAGGTTTAAATTGGTCGATGACCAGTTTGAAAAATGATTTGATCAAGATAAATAACAATCAGGAGCAAACTCGAGCTGATCTAGTGAATAGCAAGAACTAACTGGAGCGATTGAAGAAAAAATTTGTTGATAAAGATAACGAGCTGAAGAGAGCTCGAGACGATCTATCTGCGTCTGAAGTTCCAATTGATCAACTGGCTATATCTTTACTTGCCAAAGATTTTAAATTTCGGACGGTGCAGCGTAAGTGTAAAGAGTTGAACGAAATGTGGCGTAATTGAAGACCAAATTGGCGCAGACCAATTCACTAGTTAGACACGCCGATGCCAGAGAGCGCTCAAGGAAGAATAAAAATGATGCCAAGTCTCCCGTGTACAAGGAGATGTTATCAGCCTATCAGATCGAATAAGAGAGCTAGAGGGAGATGTGGCTCGAATCCAAGGTCATGTGTAAAAAGGAAATGAGAAGTTAAGGGAGTGCCAACAAAAGTTGGATGCTATTCTTTCCAGGGAATAAGGGTTAGAGCAGACTATTAAAGGTAATGATATTTTGATATAACAGAAAGATGAAATGTTACAGAAGATTCTGGATGTGAAAGAATTGAACAGGGAGATTAAGGTACTACGTGCTCAGGTGGTCAATTTGGAAGCGATTAATCGAGCTGAATCAGCAAAAACCAACAAAAAATTGGAAGAGAACATTGCTTTCGCAAATTGGGTAGATAGAAAAATAATATGGCTAAAAGAACGGTATGCGAGGTTGGAAGAACGCCTTCAGAAGGCTAGAGCAAATTTTTCTAGGTCGGATATAACTGAAGTATCGCACTCAAAATTGTTGAGGGCGATTATTGCCTATTTTGTAGAGGTTAAAAGGATTGAGTCAGAAAGAGAGACCATGTTCAACAGTTTGTCAAACAAGATATATATTTGTAGAGCTGATTTAGATTTAGGAAATTGTATGCAGTTCATAGAAACAGATCTAGGTCCTCGTCCTGCTGAATTGATAGAGCATGGCAGGATTATTGTGACTGCTCGAGCTTAAGAATTTATGGTTGATCGACCTCCTATTGCAGGGGGAGCTCAAGAATTTATGGCTGACTGACCTCCTATTTATGAGGAAAGCGTAGCTGACATCCCAAAAATAAAAAATGATTTATTGTAGAGGTTGCATATGTGACCTAAAATAAAAAGTAGTTGTTGCAGACAAGTTTAGAGATGAAAACTAGTATTACCTTTATTTTATCTTATATCTGTTAGAGTCTTTGATGTAAAATAAGTACTACCTTAGTTTCAATCGCAGAGATTTAGTAGAGTCAGCCAAACCAAGTGTTATCCTTGATTTAATTGGTATGATGTCGTAGCCATATTGAGGTAGATGAAAGCTAGTTTTACCTTTGCTTTATCTTATGTCTAGTAGAGTCTTTGATGTAAAACAAATATTACCTTAGTTTTAATTACAGTGATTTAGTTGAGTCAGCTCAACCAAGTGTTATCCTTGATCGAACTGGTATGATGTCGCAGCCATATTGAGGTAGATGAAAGCTAGTTTTACCTTTGTTTTATCTTATGTTTGGTAGTCTTTAATATAAAACAAATATTACCTTAGTTTTAATCGTAGAGATTTAGTAGAGTCAGCCCAACCAAGTATTATCCTTGATCGAACTGGTATGATGTCGCAGCCATATTGATGTAGATGAAAGCTAGTTTTACCTTTGCTTTATCTTATGTTTGGTAGAGTCTTTGATGTAAAATAAGTGTTACATTAGTTTTAATCGTAGAGATTTAGTAAAGTCAGCCCAACCAAGTGTTATCCTTGATTGAACTGGTATGAGATCGATTGAAAGCTAGTATTATCTATGCTTTAATCTATGTATTGTCTACAAAATAGAGAGATGTATGGGAGAAAAACTTATAAGTTTTATTGAATAGAAAAGAATGTACATTGGATGGAGATGAAAATCTTACTATTGAAATGGAAAAAGCGAGAAAGTGAAATGGAGTAGTGAAGGACTTAACGATAGTACCGTTTCAGTCGCCTAGTGTTCTAAGGACTTGAAATATAGATTCCCTCTTCTGTTTTGAGGTGATATAATCCGAGGCCTGAGAGACCTGTGATAAAGAATGGACCCTCCCAATTTTCTGCTAGTTTCCTAGTATGAGGTTCTTTGCGGTGTTGAGGTATTTCTCTGAGGACGAGATTATCGATTTGGAAGGTACGACTTCTGACTCGTTTGTTGCTCAAACTGGCCAGCATATGGTGATATCGACCTAGGTTAGCGATGACGCGTTCCTTGGTTTCATCGATCCAATTGAGGGTACAAGCCAATTCGAACTCATTTTCCTCGTTAGTTAGCTCGTGATCTTTGACTAGATGATGGTATTCGGTAGGAATGACAGCCTCGATGTTGTTGGCAAGGAGAAATGGAGTGCAGCCTATCGACTATCGTGGAGTGGTACGATATGCCCATAAAACATGAGAAAGTTCTCGAACCCAATTTTATTTTTTCTGAAAGTGTAGTCTTTTCTTGAGTCCGTCTACGATGGTTTTGTTGGTGATTTCGGCTTGGCCATTGCCTTGAGGATAGTAGGAATTGGATGGTGAGTAGATGATGTTGTGTTGATTGAGAAAAGTTATTACTTTTTCTCCAACAAATATGGGCCCATTATCGATATGAATTAAGTGGGGGCACCCAAACTGAGTGATGATGTGTTCCCAGATAAAAGAGATGACCTCTTCTTCTCTGGTTCGATAGAGTGGAACTGCTTCTACCCATTTTCTAAAATAATTGGTAGCTACGAGTAGGTGGCGGCGGTTACCTGGAGAATAAGAAAATTATCCGACATGATCGAGTGCCCATCGTTTGAATGGCCAAAACACCTTGCTTGCATGGAGATCGAGCGCAGGGGCGTGGATCATCTGTCCATGTCATTGACATACGTCACATTTGCGTGAGTACTCTTTTGTTGTCTCGCACATGCCGGGCAGAATACTCTTTGTGTAATGGCTCTGCTTGCCAGTGATTGACCTGCGGCATGGGAGCCACATGTCCCTTCATATAGATCGCAGAGCATTTCGTCCGCTTTTTGTTTGGAAAGGTATTTAAGGTAAGTCCCTGTGACTGAACGGGGGTATAAAGTACCATTTTGATTAGTGTAGTGCTTTGAGTTGTCTATCAGCTGTCGGCGCTCTTTCGGATCTCCTGAAAGTGGACCTTCGCATTTGTTGTCAATACCGTAATAAACTAAGAAATGATTTCGCCAATCGTCGTCTCCCCCTTTATTGCCCCCAGTGTTGATCGTACATACAAAAATGCGATCAATCCTGGGGGTTGAAATCACTTCGATCTGGAGATATCTAGCTTCTCTGCCTAAGACCCCTGTTAGATACGTCAAGGAATCGGCGTGTCAGTTTTCACCTCGAGGAAGATATTCGAGAGTTACTTATGCGAACTTGCTCATCATATCTCATATCTACAACGAGGGCTCCGTATTTGATCATATTGTCATTCTTCTTGTATTGCTCTGAGTAATTGTGGACAATGAGTAGCGAATCTGTTTAAACTGAGAGTTTTGGGATGCCGAGCTCAAGAGCGAGATCGAGTCCATGAATGAGAGCTTCGTACTCGGCAACATTATTTGAGGCCTCGAAATCCAAGCGGATTGATATCTCAATTCTGACATTGGAATGGGTAATTAATACGATTCCAATTCCTGACCCTACGGGTCCTGCTGATCTATTTGTAAAAAGTTTCCTCCCTTTCCTTGTAATCCATTCAGCTCACTCGTCAAATCCTTTGGGGGGTAAATCTTCTGTAACTTCCTCTGCAAGGTCAGAATCGTACTCCTCCCCCTCAGGATCCTCTACTGGAAAATCCGTGAGAAAATTGACAACGGCCTAACTCTTTTCGGAATAACGTTGTTTAAAATTGATATCATGTTCTCCCAAACTGACAGACCACTATTGTACTCTCCTTGATTTTTCTTTCTTGGACAGAACCTCTCAAAGTGGGTAGTTCGTCACGACTTTGACTGAATGAGCTTGGAAGTAGTGTTTGAGTTTCTGTGAAGTATAAACAAGAGTGAGAAGAAGTTTCTTGATTTTAGAGTACCTTATTTCCGATAGAGTGAGGGTTTTACTGATGAAGTAAACTGGTCTATCGATTTTCCCTTTAAGTCGAATAGGAACCGAGCTAAGTGAGGTATCTATAATTGCTAGGTAGATAATCAGTTCCTCATTATCTATTGGGGTGCTAATGATGGGAGACTTCTCCAAATAGGTTTTGAGGTCCTGAAAAGCTACTTCACATTCCATTGAACCTCTGCATTTGGTTAAACTTTTCCTCGTTTGGTACAACCGCGGTGTAATAAGAACAGCCAATGATTACGGTCTGTAGATTTCAAAACGAAATGGTTGATAGCAGTAAATTTGTCAGCTAGTTTCTGATCGTCTTTCGTCATTTTTGGATATGGCATGTCGAGGAGAGCTCGAACCTGATCTGGATTGCCTCAATCCCCTTCTTGTTGACGAGGTGGTCTAGAAATGGACCTGAATGCACTCCGAATTAACACTTATCAGGATTGAGATGCATCCTATAAGATCGAAGAAAGTTGAATATTGTGTTAAAATCTGAGATGTGGTTGATGGACTGTATGCTTTTGCACAAGAGATCGTCAATGTAGACTTTCACGACTTTCCCAAGATGTGCTTTGAACAAAGTAGTTATCAACCGTTGATAAGTTATACCTGCGTTCTTGAGTCTGAAGGGCATGACTTTGTAGCAGTAAAGTCCTCTTTCAGTGATGAAAATGGTCTTTTCCTGATCTTCGTCTAAGAGTAGAATCTGATTGTAACCAGAAGCAACGTCCATCATAGATAGGAGTTCGTGACCTGTTGTGGAATCAAGGATATGATGAATATTGGGTAGCGGGAAACTGTCCTTTGGAGTATGTTCGTTTAGATCGGTGAAATCTACACAAACTCGGACTTTTCCATTCTTCTTTAGGACAACAACGATGTTGGATATCCAATCTAGATATTTGGCTTCTCGAATGAATCCCACTTTAATCAATTTCTCGATTTCCATGTTAACTTCATCTCACAGTCGCGGTGATAGGCGTCGTTATTTTTGTTTGACCGCAATAGCGTTGATGTTGATGGCCAATTTGTGATATGCCTTGGCCGGATCGACCCCAGGCATCTCTTCGAAAGACTACACTAAAACGTCTCGATTTAGTCGTAAGAGCTGAATATCAGCATCTTTTTCGTGTTGAACTAGCTTAGTACCGATGAAAGTACCTCTGCTAGGTCCATCAATGTTGATGTATTCGTTGGGGTCCTCCATGGAAGGCTGATCATCGGGGTGATTAGCTTTCTGTAATTATTATGCAGCATACCTGTCAGAGGTATCTAGAATCGCCGAGACAGTATTTTCGTAAGCTCGAGAAAGTTTTTGACTACCCCTGATCTCATAGATACCGTCGTTGTGTTTGAAGCGGAGTGCTTGATGATAGGTGGAAGCGATTGCTTCCATGTTATGAATCCAGCAACGGCCTATAATCCTGAGATAATGGGATTTGGCGTTGATCACATAGAAGATGATATTGATTGTGGTTGGTCCTGCGATAATAGGTAAGATGATCTTCCCCACTCGTTCTTCTTTAGAACCATTGAATCTACTGATATCGGTGTCGCTTTGAATGACTTGATCGGCCAAACACATTTGCTCGATTGTGTTCTAAAAGAGAATCTCAATACCGCTGCCAGTATCGATCATTATTGTGTACATGACAAACTTCTTCATCTTGAGCATTATGACTAATGCGTCATGATGTGGAAACTTAACATGGAAATGATTGGAATTTGTAGTAAAGTGAATGAATGCCTTAGGATATCGTGGAAATGATTTCTTTCCCACAGACGATGCCAAATGTAATGGCCTGATTTCGTAAGCCCGAAGTGGCATGGAATTAGCTCTTTCACTAATGTACCTGTGACAAAGTCTAATGGAAAGTAAGAAATGACACGGGTGTTTAGCATGGAAAACTTATAAATAGGTAAAAAACCACAACCTCGGGTTGAGGTTTTTTTAATAGTGATGTTTATTGCTTGAGTCTGATATCTTATTACAAGTGATCTCTAGACTTAGAAAGGCTTGATCTTGTGAATAAGAAGTTTGAAGTTTTGAGAATTTAGAAAATATAGTTTTCTTGGTGATTTCTCGTGTGATTTTCAGGTCCATGCCTTTTTTGGAACCTTTTCATTATATAGTCCTTTTCCGCAGTTCTCCATCGTGCTGAAGCACGTTCTCCGAATAATGTTGTTAGTGGCGGTTGACTGAGTAACTGTTGAGTTCGTGAGAGACAGGTATTTTGACTTGTTCAGGCTTTTCTGTTTGAGCTCGATCCACATTTATCATCTGTTCGTGGAGTAGGTGACAATGTTGACTGAAGAAATCATGTGGTGAATGCGTGGGCCTGACATGGAGGTTGTTCGAACTGGAGACATCTCAATTTAGGTAAAATCGAGGGGTTGGCCCCTACAACTTCCAAGCGGCCAACAACCGGAATCCAACTCGATCTTTCATTGGAGCCAAAACAGCTTACCGAACTACGGGCAAATCTCTATGCCGCAACAGAGAATCGTAATGAGCTCGAACATCAGTTAACTCTTGATCGAGAGCTCCGCAAGAAGGAGCTCGAAACCGAGCGACAAGCTCATTTGACAGTATTTAAACGACATGAAAACCAGATGACAACCATACAGACTTCGTTACAAGCTCTGCAGGATACCCAACAGGCTCCTTAAACCAGAGATCGTGATCAAGTACCAGAGTCTTCCCGAGTTTCTACGCTGGATAGATTGGGGCCTCGAGGAGCTACTAGCAAAACTATTTCTTAAAATATTCAGCACGAAGATCACCTTCCATTCATTTTGGTGGTGAAGTTCAGTCTAAAATCAGTAGAGGTTATCAATTTTTGAAACATCAGGAGGAGGAATAGTTACCTCAGCCTTGAATTTTAGCACGTTATTATTTGAATGAAGGCACCGGTACTCATAATCCTCAACCATCTCTCCAATCCACTCAAGCAATACGTCAATACGTCACGCAAGAGCATATGAACCAACGTATCAAGGAATTGATTGAAGCGCAAGTTCTAGGTACTACAAATGACCTTACTAAGATACAGGGAAGTCTGATTGCCAAAGAGCTATTCGATATGGAAGTATCGAAGGGTTTCTATACTCCGAAAATTTATAAATACAAGGGCACCAATCCAAATGAGCACATTCAACAATACCGTGATTCATTGGGATTGTACTCCAATCTCAACCACATCCTCTGCCGTCTGTTTGCAACAAGTCTACAGGAAGAATCGCTTCGGTGTAAGCGCAACCATATTCACATTCGATCAGCTGCTGAAACAATTCATCAAGATGTATGTTCCCAACAGAGACAATGAGGAGAATTTATATTCTCTTATTAGTCTTAAATAGTCACAAGGAGAAAAGCTCGAGGCTTTTGCAAATTAGTTTTTAGAGCTCGCGCGGAAAGTAGACAACCTCGATCAGAAAGTAGTTATTACTGCTTTTACCAATGTGCTCCAGCTCGACTGTAAGGCCAAAGAGCACATCTTCCTCAACAAACCTGCGTCCTTGGAGGATATGATCACCAAGGTCAATGAATATGTCGACCTGGAAAGGATAATGTCTGAAAGGCATAAATCTACTAAATCCGTCCTAACCACTAAAGGTCCAACTACAAATCAAAGCAATGGACCGAAGGAGGATCAGGGTGATTAAAAGCGTTCCAAAGGCAATACTGGTAATCCTCAGAAAGGCGGTACATTACCTAAACCGGTCCTCCCGAAGATGAATGTTCGAATCTCTGTATTTTTCCAATTCTATCCAAGGATAATTTATACTGTCCATTCAACCAATGGAACCAATCAAAAGCCGTCCGTACTATATGTATCACAAGGTAAATCATCATTCTACTGACAGCTGCTATGCTTTGCAAAGTTTGTTGGAATTCATTTTTAATGAAGGGTGGATGTACGAATACATTATCGACCTGGAGTCTTAGAAAGATGGCAGCTATAAGAAGTTGTTTAAAGTAGTCAAAGTCGAAGATCAAGCTGAGGAAAAAAATCTCTACCGTATGTACAATAGTAACATGATCGAAATTCATCAGATCGACAAATCCTGCAGATTCAAGCGCATGAGACTATCAAAATGTTGCAATCTCACACCTTAAGATAAAAAAGCCAAGCTTCTACCTGAGTCGAGCAATCGCCGGTTGCGATCTCATTCGAAGATTGCGACATTAGTCATGTAAAATTTCCACATCACGATGCATTAGTCATAATGCTTAAGATGAAGAAGGTTGTGATGCATACAATTATTATCGATACTAGAAATGGTATTGAGAATTTCTTTCAGAGCATAATTGACCAGATGGGATTGGCCGATCAAGTTATTCCGAGCGACACCGATATCAATGCATTCAATGGTTCCAAAGAAGAACGAGTAGGTAAGATCATCTTACATATTACCGCTGGACTAGCCATAATCGACGTCATCTTCTACGTCATCAACGCCAAATCTCGTTATCTCAAGATTATGGGCCACTGTTGGATTCACAACATGTAAGCAATCGCTTCCACCTATTATTAAGCACTCTACTTTAAACACAATGATGGTATCTATGAAATCAAAGGCAATCAAAAGATTTCTCGAGCTTGCGAGAATACCGTTTATGTCATTATAGATACATCAGAAAGATACGCTGTATAGCAATTATAGAAAGCTGATCACCTCGATGATCAACCTTTCACAGAAGAGCCTAGATAATACATCGACATCGATGGACCTCGCAGGGGCACTTTCATTGGCACCATGTTGGTCCAACACGATA
Source organism: Kingdonia uniflora (assembly GCA_014058105.1). Lineage (NCBI taxonomy): Eukaryota > Viridiplantae > Streptophyta > Magnoliopsida > Ranunculales > Circaeasteraceae > Kingdonia > Kingdonia uniflora. The sequence continues at coordinate 357,993 of JACGCM010002784.1, forward strand.
AGGACACTCTCATTCAATTCTTTTGACTGAATCGAGACGCCTCTGCATAGACTTTCGAAGAATGTATGGGGTCGATCCGATCAAGGCATGTCACAAATTGGCCATCAACATCAACGCCATAGCGGTCAAACAAAAATAGCGACGCCTCTCTCTTCGTCTTTGAGATGAATTCAACATTGAGATTGAGAAATTGATCAAAGTGGGGTTCATTTGAGAAGCCAAGTATCCATATTGGATATCCAACATCGTCGTTGTTCCAAAGAAGAATGGAAAGGTCTGAGTTTGTGTTGATTTTACCGATCTAAACAAACACACTCCAAATGACAGTTTCCCTCTTTCCATTATCCATCAAATTCTTGATTGCCTGGTAGGTCATGAACTTCTATCAATGATGGACGCTGCTTTTGGATACAATCAAATTCCTCTCTTGGAAGAAGATCAAGAAAAGACCATTTTTATCACTGAAAGAGGACTTTACTGCTACAAAGTCATGCCCTACGGACTCAAAAATGTAGGCGGGACTTATCAACGGTTGATGACCACTATGTTCAAAGCACATCTTGGGGAAATCGTGGAAGTCTACATTGATGATCTCTTGTGCAAGAACATATAGTTAAACAACTACATCATAGATCTTAATACAATATTTAGCATTCTTCAATCTTACAGGATGTGACTCAATTCTTATAAGTGTCAATTTTAAGTACATTCAGGCCGATTCCTTGGCCATCTCATCAACAAGAAGATGATTGAGGCCGATCTAGATCAAATTCGGGTTCTCCTCAACATGCCATCTCCAAAAACGACGAAAGACGTATAAAATCTTGTCGGCAAGATTGTCTCTATTAACCGATTCGTTTCTAAATCTTCAGATCGCTGTCGTTGACTGCTCTTATTACTCTGTGGTTATACCAAGCGAGGAAAATTTTAGCCCAATACGGAGATCCAATGGACATTAGAATGCGAGGTAGATTTTCAAGAACTCAAAACCTATTTGGGAAAGTCTCCCATCATGAGCACCCTAATAGATAATGAGGAACTGATAATCTACTTGGAAGTTATAGATACTTCTATAAAGCTCAGTTCTCATTTGGCTTGAAGGGAAGATCGAAAAGCCAGGTCTACTTTATCAGCAAAACTCTCACTCCAGCAGAAGCGAGGTATTTTAAAATTGAGAGATTCCTTCTAACTCTTGTTTATACTTCACAGAAACTTAAGCACTACTTCCAAGCTCACTCAGTCAAAGTCATGATAAACTACCCATTCCAGGAAGTTTTATCCAAAAAAGAAAAATTTAGGAGAGTGCAGGAAAAGTTAAGTCACTTTGGAAGAACAAGATATCAAATTCAAGCAACGACATTTAGAAAAGGGTCAGCCCGTTACCGATTTTCTCGCAGATTTTCCAGTGGAAGATCTCGGGTGGGAGGAGCACGACCCTGATCTTATAGAGGAAATTACAGAACATCCACCCACCAAAGCATTTGACGAACGAGTTGAATAGATTACAAGGAAAGGGTGGAAACTTCTTATAGATGGTTCAGCAAGACCCGCAGGGTCAGGAATAAGAATTGTATTGATTACCCCTTCCAACAATAGAATTGAGAAATCAATCCGCATGGATTTCAAAGCCTCCTACAGCGTCACAGAATAGAAATCTCTAATTTATGAACTCAACCTTGCACTCGAGCTCAGTGTCCCAGAGCTCTCAGTCTACACAGATTCTCTACTTATCGTTCACCATTACTCTGAGCAATACAAGAAGAATGGCAAGATGATCGAATATACAACCCTCATTGTAGATTGGATAAGCCAGTTTACAAAAGCAACTCTCAATTATCTTCCTCGAGGTGATAACAGATACGCCGTTTCCTTGGCTTATCAAGCCAGGGTCTTGGGTACAAAAGTTGGATATCTGCATATCGAAGTAATATCAGTCCCCAACATTGATCGACATTCTGTATACACGATCAACACTGAAGGCGATGAATAGGAAGACAAAAATTGGCGAAAACCCTTTATTGCTTACCTCAGCTCGAAAAATTAATGCGACGGTCCCCTTCCAACAAATCTGAAAGAGCGCCGACAGTTGATTGAGAACTCAAAGTGCAGTGTAGTTTAAAACAGTTTTTTATATTGCCGTTCAGTCATGGGGCCTTATCTCAAGTGCCTCTCCAAGAAGAAAGCTGACAAATTGCTCAAAGATTTACATAAAAGAACTTGTGGCTTCCATGCCGCAGGTCGATCACTTTCAAACAGGGAAATTATACTAGGAGTATTCTGGCCAGGCGTGCACAAATAAGTAGAAGAGTACTCACCCAAATGCGACACATGTTAACGACACTGACACTTAATCTGCGCCACTGCGCTCGAACTACATGCAAGCAAGTTATTCTTACCATTCAAGCGGTGGGCGCTCGATCTCGTCGTAGAATTTCCTAATACTCTAGGTAATCGAGGATACCTACTCGTAGCTATAGATTATTTTACAAAATGGGTGGAAGCAGTTTCACTTTGTCGAACTATAGAAGAAGATGTCATTTCTTTTATCTGGGAATTCATTATCACTCGGTTTGGATGCCCCCACTTGATTCGGATCGATAATGGACCACAATTCGTCAGAGAAAAAGTCATAGCTTTCCTTAACAAATACAACATCATCCACTCACCATCCAATTCCTACTACCCTCATGGCAATGGCCAAGCCGAAATCACCAACAAAACCATCGTGGATAGACTTAATAAGGTTTCACTCACAGAAAAAAGAAAACTGGATACGAGAGCTTCCTTATTTCTTATGGGCATACCGCACCACTCTACGTCAATTAACCGGCTGTACCCCATTCCTTCTCGCTTATGGCACAAAAGTCATCATTCCAACAAAATTGCATCATCCAGTCAAAGATCACGAGCTTATCGACGAAGAAAATGAGTTCGAATTGGCCTTCAACATGAATTGGATTGATGAAACTAGGGATCACGCTATTGCCAACCTTGGTCGATATCACCATATGCTAGCCAGCTCGTACAACAGAAAAGTCCGAGGCCGTACTTTCCAAATCGACGATCTCATCCTCATAGAAATTTCTCAATACCAAAATGAGGTACATGCCGAGAAACTGGCAGAATATTGGGAGGGTCCATTCCTAATCATTGGTTTCATTAGTTTGGGATCATGTTATCTCATGACGGAGCAAAGAGTTCGAATCCCAAATCTACGGAACACTAGGCGACTGAAATGGTACTATCGTTAAGTTCCTCACTTCTCCACTTTAAAATTCTCATTCTTTCCATTCCAAAAGTAAGATTTCATCTCCATACAATGTACATTCTACTCTATTCAATGAAAACTTCTAAGTTTTTTCCAATATTACTCTCTACTTATATAGACAAAACATAGATTAAAGCAAAGGTAATACTAGCTTTCAATCGACCTCTATTCCGGTTAAAGCGAAGGTAAAACTAGGTTTTAATCGAACTCTATACATACTCTGTGATTAAAACGAAGTAATACTAGTTTTCAATCAAAGAACTCTACCAGATATAAGATAAGCAAAGGTAAAACTAGCTTTCATTTCTCAATATGGCTACGACAAATATACCAATTAAAATAAAGGTAAAACTAGCTTTCAATCGAACTCTATACATACTCTGCAATTAAAATGAAGGTAATACTAGCTTTTAATCAAAGAACTCTACCAGACATAAGATAAAGCAAAGGTAAAACTAGCTTTCATCTCTCAATATGGTTGCGACAAATATACCGATTAAAGTAAAGGTAAAACAATCTTTCAATCGAACTATATACATACTCTGCGATTAAAACGAAGGTAATACTAGCTTTCAATCAAAGAACTCTACCAAACATAAGATAAAGTAAAGGTAAAACTAGCTTTTATCTTTCAATATGTCTGTGACAGATTCTTTTATAGGTTATATATACAACCACTATAAAGGATTCTTCTCTGATGATGGGAGGTCAGCTATGCTTTCCCCTTCAACAGGAAGATGATCAACCATAAAATCTTAAGCTTGAGCAGCTACTGTAATCCTGCCTTGCTCTACCAATTTAACAGGTCGAGAACATAACTCTATTTCTATGACATTCATACAGTTTCCTCGATCTACATCAGCTCTGCAAGTACATTCTCTATCTGACAAATAGTCGTGCAAGGTATCCTTCTCTAACTCGAGCCTTCTCACTTCCTTTATAAAATATGCAATAACAGCTGCTAGCATCTACGAGCGCGAAACCTCAGGAATAACTGCCTTTGCAAAATTTACTCTCACTTTTTGATGACGTTCTTACAACTTCATGTACTGTGCTTCATGCCATTTCATTCGACTATCGGTGTGGGACATAAGATTGATATGTTCCCTCGCCTTCTTATTTGATTTATCTAATTCAGCATGGTTCATCGTGCTCAATTCTACCACCTGAGCACGAAGTTCCTCAAGCTCCCTGTCTATACCTCTCCTGGTAGGAAATTTCTTTAACAATTCATCTTTTTCCCTTATCAAGAGATCCCTACCCCTAATCACCTGTTTTAACTCCTGTTCCCTGACATGAGTAGCATCCAACTTACCTTGGCACTCCCTTAACTTCTCATTTCCTTTTTATACGTGACCTTGAGTACGAGCTCCATCTCCCTCCAACTCTTTGATTCAAGTTAATAGGCTAACCACATCCCCTTGAATAATGGAGACCCTGGCCTCACCTTTATTCTTCCTCAAGCACTCTCCAGCCTCAGTATTTTTAGCGCATAAATTGGCCAGAGCCAAATCGGCCTTCAATTGCGTCACTCTCTCATTTAACTCATTACATCATCTTTGCACCAACCAGAACTCAATATCTTTAGCAGGCAAAGCTGTACTCAGCTGATCAACCGCAATTTTGGAGTGAGATAGGTCATCTCGAGCTCTCTTCAGCTAGCTATCTTTCTCAATCATTTTACTTTTCAATTGCTCAAGTTTGTTTTTGGAACTCACTAAATCAGCTCGAGTCTGTTCTTGTTTGTTTGGTTTGCCAATCATTTGGTCCTTCAAACTGGCCACAAAACGGTGAAACTCTTTCTCTGTAGTTTCTAGTGACTGGATATGGTATCGAGCCATGTCCGCATCTTTACTCTTTATCATTAACGTATCATTCTAGTTTTTGAGCTTCCCTATCTCTTCCTTCGCCTCTGCGAACTCTTATTGCCCCTTATTAATTTTGATATCTTTTCCCTCGATCTTCCGAGTAAGGTCATCAACAGCTTGTGTTGCCTCGACAAACTTAAAATGTACCTTTATGTATTGATCATCCCTATCTTTATTTGCCTCCCTCATCCTATCAAACTCCACCGTAAACTCTTGGTTATAATGACGCGTCTCTTGTTCATTCAAGCGAGTTGACTTCAGGTCGACCTACATTACAGATACAATACATCAAGTTCGATTCAAGAATACTCAATTAATACATACAGGAATCTTATTTCTAATAAATTTTTATTTTTTGACGTCTACTGTGTGAAACTGCTTCTAAACTTAAGGTCGAACTATGATTCCATTTTTATGAACAAAAACATGTGCTTCCAATTTCAAGGTATACATTCTCTATGTCCTAACTTTTTCAACACTTTGATATTATCTATACACAATTGAGTACCATTGCACTTAAACTATTATCACGTTTTTGGTCTGCCTCTATGCTCTAATTTTTACGTTGTAGCTATAAAGTAATGCAACATACAAGTCAAATATTTCTTGCTCTTCTCTAACCTGTTGCTCCGCTTGCAAAGTCAATAGGGACACTGGGGAGTCATTATCCTTAGCGAGCTCAATCTCTAATTCTTTTATTCTGAGGCGTATATCCTTAAGTTCCAACAAACAAAGTTTACAAACATCTCTTATCCTACAGAAATTTATAACAATAATCCATACAATTACAGTTCTCAAACCCCTCATAATCACACGGCCATGAAGTCAACAATTTTACTCTACTTTCTTATTTTCATTCTCTGGAAGCTCATTGTCATACCCTTGGTTATCTCGCTCAGTTTGGGGAGTGACACGATCCAACCCTACTGCGACTTTAGCCGCGTCATCTTCCACCGCAGAGACCTTTGGCAATGCCACTCGTCTTTCTCCATCATCCCCTATTTTCTAACCAGTCCCGACCCCTATCATTAGTCTCGTTGCTTGAGACTTTTGAACCTTCTCAGACCTGCTATTAGCTCGTTTATTTCTATTAATACCGAGGTCTTTCAGCACAACCTCGAGCTCAACCCCTTCCTGAGAAATAGTATCTAATAGGGACTTCTCCTTCTTCACCTTCAATTTCAGCAGTTCGATATTATACGTTATTACACTTACTTTTCCTTACAGTTCTATGCAGAAGTTCCATGGGTTATTTATCATCTCTTTGAAGACAATCACCATTTACCCAAATTACGTTATCATTCCACATTCGACCTGTTGAATTCAGATCGAAGAAATGAGGTCGAGTCAAACTCACAAAAAAGTATGCCCCTCCACTTGCAGAATAATTTTTCACTCAATAAAACTACAACACATCTTCTGGAGATATTCTTCTTTCTACCTCATTCTCCTCCTACAACCTATTCAAACTCTCACAAACATTGATCACCTCCTACGTGTTCCCGTTCAACTGAGCAGGATATACCCCTATGGTATTCATTATCCCTTTTGTAAGATTGCTAAGGGGCAGACTCAACCCGTACTCTAATTGGGATAGGTAGCATAAAAAGTCCTCTTTCAGGCCGCCCTGAACATTTCCATCATAATACTCCAAAGAGATCAATTCGTCTATTCCCTTCTCCATTCTCTAAATTAGATAATAGAAAAAATGCTCCTCCTCGGATTCTACAATACAACTTCTAAATTGCCTACCGGCATGTTCTACAAAGTTGCCCCGTCTTCATCCAATAAGGGCTTTAGATTTACAAAACTCTTTAAACATATCAGAGTTCGGAGGATATGATACCAAATTTCCATGAAAATCTGGAAATTGAACAGCTTCTACGTTGCCCTCCTTATCGGATAGTACCCTTTCAGACTCAGTCGAGCGACCAGAGGTCGAGGCCTCCATAACAGGTGAAGTCTCCATATCAAATATAAATTTAAGAATGAAGTTAATTCTGCACAAGTACTCCTCATGCTCGACCTACATACATGTCCATGTATTCTATCATTATCTTTTACACAGATCTATCATACATATACCATATCACATCTCTTTTATACTCATATATCAAACAAATTTTTATAGGTTACTCTAAATAGTAATTTTTTGAAAACCACAAAAATATTTCAAAACACACATCAGCAATATCATAAATCATCTACCAACCATTAACGTCTGAAAACAAATATGAAGCAGCGTCAAATCCTTCTTTCACAACGCTGCAATACAACCACCTTCGTGACTTAGTTTTTACTACCTTCTCTCACCTTGACTGTCGATCACTTTTGTCTAATCTCTCACGTGAATCTCTACTATTTTTTTTCTTTTATCTCCCACTGTTCTTTTATTTTTTAGAAGCTGATAAACGCTTAAATTAGGAAGATGAAGCAATATTTATATTTTTCTCTCTCTAACAGCCGGCAGTTATTGGGCCTTGCGCGAGCTGCCCTCAGTTTTATAACTAAGGCATCCATTCCACAATTAATGTTAGACGTTTTAAACCATTTTGGTGAAAATACCTTCCCATCATTGCCCCCTGTCTTATATTTTAATATATTCTCGTCTCTCCTGCCCAAATCTCCCTCTGACCTCCTCACACTCATGATGACTCAACACTTACACGCAATCAAACTTTCCCTACACTAACACAAGAGGCAAAAATCAAAGCTACCTACTTTTTCTATTCTTGCTTCTACTACTTATAGAAATGTTGACGCCATTTTTAAAGCTCTCTGTAAGGACATATCCCTCGAGCTATGGACACTCAATCTCATCTATACCTCGAGCTCCGGAAGACTCGATCTTATCCAGTACCAGACTCACGCATATACAAACACGTTAAATACACGTCAACAGTTACACATCGACCACGAACTCAAGCAGAACGTGGGTCGTCTACAACAGATGTAAACAGAACAAGTCAGCATACACCTGTCTCCCACGAGCTAGCAGTTACACACTCAACTACCCATGACTTCCACTTTCAGGAGAACGTGTTCAAGCACGATGTCAAGCTGAGAGCAGGGTCTATAAAAGGGCAGAGCTCCTAAGGAAACAGGGCGGTCAACAAACAATTTGATATATACAATTATCTGATCTCTAGCTATCTTTTCTTAGATTAACTCTTGTAATCAGATTCTCTCTCTCTCTCTCTCAAGAAATAATACTACTTTAACAAAATCCTCTACTTGAGGTTGTGGTTTTTTTTACCTATTTGTAGGTTTTCCACGCTAAGTCCCCTGTGTCAAGTGTTATCCCTTATTTAATTCCTGTCATAGTAGTTCTTGGTGTAAGGATCGATTTCAAGCTATTTCGAGCTTTGCGAAATTTGGTCCCTACATTTGGCACCGTCTGTGGGAACGCACGGTTTTTCCACGTACTTAAGAGCCACGATAAATACTTATCAGTCAAGCAGTATTCAATTATGGTTTAAATACGTCAATCTTCGGGAGCTCAACCTGAAAGTTCAAGGGGGCCTGATCGGGTTGCCGAACTTCAGCCGAGCTGAATTGCTGAAGCCGAGAGGCAGAGTCAGCTCGAGCGTCTGCTATTGGAAGATCGAGAGCTCTGTGAGAAGGAGTCAGAACGAGAGCGTCAAGCTCGAGTTCTGGAGACAAAGAAACAAGAAGCTCAGATGTTATCTTTTCAAACAGCTCTGAAAGCATTACAGAGCAGCCAACCACCACCAGCCCTGAGAGAACGCGAGACAGTACCGACGACCTCAAGGGTTTTCGTTCACGAGAGGTTAGGGCCACATGAGGTACGCAGTACAGACATTTCTAGGATTCATTGTGAGGATCCACAAGCACCGATAGTCTCAATTTATTTGGGACAGGAGGCGCAGACAGATATCAGCAGGGATCGCAGGCCTTCCAAGCAACTCAAGAATGTCCTGCGACCTCCTTACCGAGCTCTGCTTCCTGAACATATAAGCGAGGAAACAGGCATCCACGTTCCCTGACTCATACGTCAAGCGGTTCCAACAGTTCCAATAGTTCCAACAGTTCCAGTAGTTCCAGCAGCTCCTATCCCTCAACATTATATTTCTCAGGAGCTCATGCACCGGTGTATCAGGGAGATCATCGAAGCAACGGCTTTAGACACGAAGGATGACTTGCATAAATTATAAGGTAGTCCAATTGCTAAAGAATTATTTGATATGAATGTCTAAACAGGTATTCATACACCCAAGATCATCAAATACAAAGGAACCGATCCAGGCTAGCACGTTCAACAATTCCGTGATTCATTGGGTTTGTATTCTAATCTGAATCACATCCTTTATCTGCTTTTAGCTACCAGTCTCCAGGACGAACCTCTCCGTTGGTTCTACTTTTTACCGGAAGGTTCGATTCATACCTTCGAACAGTTACAAAAAATCTTCATTAAGGCTTATGCTCACAACAAAGAGAAAGAAGAGAACTTATATTCTCTTATAAGTCTCAAAAAAGCACAATGGGAAAAGCTCGAGGAGTTCTCCAAGAAGTTTCTTAAACTGGCTCAGAAGGTCGACAATCTAGATCAGAAGACAGCCGTGTCCGCATTAACAAATGCTCTGCAGTTCAATTGCAAAGCTAAAGAGTATCTCTTCCTGAAGAAGCCCAAGACTCTCAAAGATATGATCGAGAAAGTCAACAATTACATCGATCTGGAGCGGATGATGCCCGAACTAAATAAACCTGTAAAGGCAGTCCACAACACTAAGTTTCCTTTTACAGATTCTAGCAACAACCGCAGCTCGAACGATCAAGGCGATCCTAAACGAGCAAAGGCAAAACCAGGAAGAGACAACAACCAAAGGTCGTTGAAACCATCCAGAACAGTCATACCAAAGTTGAATGCCAAGCTTTTCGTGATCTATCCTGTTCTTCAGAAAGATAAATGTTTCTGTCCAGCTCGATCTCTTGATCCAATAGCAGGTCGACCTTATTGTGAGTATCACAAGATTAAACACCACATACCGATAATTGCTATGGTTTGAAGAAGCTCCTGGATATCATCTTTATGGAAGGGAGGATGCTCGAATACAACATCGATCTTCCCAGCTATAAAGATGGGAGCTATCTGAAACAAGGTGACGTGACTCAAGCAACAAAACAAGCAGAGGAGAAGCATCTATATCATCTTTATTGCAGCAATATGATCGAGAACAATCAAATTTCGAATTCCAACAAAATCAAGCGGAGGAAGTTGGGCGAGTGCTGTGACCTTACCGTCCAGGACAAGGAAGCCAAGCTCCTCTCAGAGTTAAGCAGTCGTCGAAAGGGAATCTCCTTCGAAGACTGCGACACAAGACATGTGAAATATCCTCATCATGACGCACTAGTAATTATGCTCAAAATAAGGAACTTTGTAATGCACACCATGATGGTGGACACAAGTAGTGGGATTAAGATCCTTTTCCAGAGCACGATTGACCAGATGGGACTCTAAGATCAGGTCGTTCAAAGCGAGACAGACATCAGTGGGTTTAATGGATCCAAGGAAGTAAGAGTTGGGAAGATTACTCTCCCAATCACAGCAGGGACTACCACTATCGACGTTATTTTTTACGTCATTAATGCCAAATCAAGATATTTGGGGATACTAGGACGCTGTTGGCTGCCCAATATGGAGGTCATCCCGTCCGCGTTCCACCAAGAACTCCGTTTCAGACATAACAACGGTATTTAAGAAATTAAAGGAAGTCAGAAACTCTCTCGAGCTTGTGAGAATACAGTCTCGCCAGTTCTCGACCAGATTGCTGCATAACAATCACAGAAGGCTGATCACCTCGATTATCAGTCTTCCCCAGCCGAGCCCGTGGAATACGTCCAGATCGATGGAGATAACCGAGGTACTTATATTTGTACGAAATTAATTCAAACAGAGAAAGAAACTCTTATTTCTTTCCTCCAATCCAACAAAGATGTTTTAGCATGGAACTTCCAAGAAATGCCAGGCGTAGACCCCTCAAAGTCTTGCCATATTTTAAATATCCGCAAAGGCGCCACAGAAGTTAAGCAGAAGTAACACAGGTTATCTCCAAGACTTAGAGACGGGGTGAACAAGGAGATTGACAAACTTATCGAGTTCGGTTTCATTCGAGAAGCCAAGTACCCAGACTGGATTTCTAATATCGTTGTTGTTCCAAAGAAGAATGGGAATGTTCGGGTCTGCTTGGATTTTACAGATCTTAACAAACACACACCAAATGATAGTTTCCCTCTTTCGATCATTTATCAGATCCTCGACTCTACAGCAAGTCATGAACTCTTGTCCATGATGGACGCCGCTTCGGGGTACAATCAGATTCTACTCTTGGAAGCAGATCAAGAAAAGACTACATTTATTACAGAAAGAGGTCTCTACTGTTACAAGGTCATGCCATTCGGCCTTAAGAACGCTAGAGCCACTTACCAAAGGCTGGTCATATGTATGTTCAAAGAACACTTGGGAAAAATAGTTGAAGTCTATATTGACAACATGCTTTGCAAGAGCCTAAAGAAAGAAGATCACATCTCTCATCTCTCTGCAGTATTCAATATATTACGATCCTACAGAATAAGGCTTAATCCTGAAAAATGCCAGTTCGGTGTTCACTCGGGCAAGTTCTTGGGTCATCTTATCAGCAAGAAAGGGATAGAAGCAGATCCAGATCAAATTCAAACTCTTCTGGACATGCCTTCACCATCAACAAAGAAGGATGTACAAAAACTCACAGGAAAGATTACAGCAATCAACAGATTCGTATCCAAATCCTCGGACAGATGCAGATGGTTATTTATGCTACTCAGAGGTTCCACTCAACGAGGCAAAGGTTTAAAGAACGAAGATATCAACTGGACACCAGAATGCGAAGCAGCTTTTCAAGAATTTAAAACTTACCTAGGGAGGGCTCCAATCATGAGCACTCCGATAGGCAATGAGGAACTGATTATCTACCTCGCAGTTACAGATGCATCTCTCAGCTCGGTTCTCATCCGGCTCGAAGGAAAAATTGAGAAACCGATCTTCTTCATCAGCAAAACACTTACTCCTGCAGAGACGAGGTACTCTAAAATTAAAAGATTACTTTTAACTCTCGTTTACACTGCACAAAAGCTCAAACACTATTTTCAAGCACATCCTGTCAAAGTTATGACAAACTACCCACTTCCGGAAGTATTGTCTAAGAAAGAGAAATCCAGGCGAATACAGCAGTGGTCTATCAGTTTTGGGGAGCACGAAATCAAATTCGAGCAGGGAATTTTAGAGAAGGGTCAAACAGTTACTGATTTCCTAGCAGACTTTCCAGTTTCAGATCCTAACTGGGAAGAACATGATCCAGATCTCGTCGAAGATGCAGCAGATGAATTTTCACCCTCCAAATCTTTTGATGATCGAGCATCATGGATATCTCAAAAAGGGTGGAGGCTCCTCATCGATGGTTCAGTAGGACCTGCAGGGTCAGAAATTGGGATCGTTCTCATTACACCTTCCAACAACAGAATCGAGAAATCCATCCGTCTCGACTTCGAAGCCTTGAACAATGTTACAGAGTACGAGGCACTCATTCATGGTTTGGATATGGCTCTTGAACTCGGAATCACTGAAATCTCGGCCTACACAGACTCTCTTTTAACCGTTCATCACTACTCATAACATTACAAGAAGAATGACATCATGGTTGATTATGCAGCTCTGGTTGCAGAAAAGCTAAACAAATTTCACAAAGTTACGCTCGAATACCTCTCTCGAGGAGAGAATCGCCACGCCGACTCCTTGGCTTAGTTAGCCAGAGTATTAGGTACAGAATCAAGACACCTTCAAATCAAAGTTATTTCTAGCCCCAGTATTAATCGTACTACAATATATGCGATTAACATTGGGGGCGATGAGATGGCAGAAAATGATTGGAGGAAACCATTCGTTATTTATCTCGGTCCGGATAACTTATGCAACGGGCCACTACCAGATGATCCACAGCAGCGCAAACCCATCTTCGAGAATTCAAAGCGCTACACAGTCCAACCAAACGACAATCTCTACAAACGTTCAGTCACTGGTCCATACCTCAAGTGCCTCTCTAAGGAACTTGCCGACAAGATGCTTCGAGATCTATATGAAGGTACCTGCAGATCCGATACCGCAGGATGAGCTCTTGCTAACAAAGCTATTACCCAAGGAGTGTTCTGGCCAGGGATGCAGAAGCAAGCTGAAGAATACTCACGAAAATGTGACGCGCATGTCTGCGTCATGGGAATCAAATTCGGGCCTTTGCCCTCGAAATCTATGCCAGTAAGGTGTATTGGCCGTTCAAGCGATGGGCACTCAATCTAGTTGGTGAATTCCCCAATACTCTTGGTAATAGGAAATTTATCCTTGTTGCCACAGATTACTTCACTAAATGGGTCGAAGCAGCTCCTCTATGCAGAACTCGAGAAGAAGAGTTCATTTCTTTCATTTGGCAGTATATCACCACAAGATTCGGTTGTCCCCATTTGATCCGTATCAATAACGGTCCACAGTTCGTTGGAGCCAAGGTCGTAGCATTTCTCAACAAACATAGCATAATCCATTCTCCATCAAACCCGTACTACCCCCAGGGAAACGGACAGGCGGAGATCACAAACAAAATCATCGTGGATGGTCTCAAAAAGTGCCTTATGTCATAGAAGAAGGTAACTGGATACGTGAATTACCTCACGTCTTATGGGCTTATCGAACTACGCCCCGGAAGTCAACACAGTGTTCTCCTTTTCTATTTGCCTATGGAACTGAAGCAGTGATCCCAACAAAGTACCACCATCCTGTAAGAGACCACGAGCTCACAGACGAAGAAAATGAGTTCGAATTGGCGTGCAACCTCAATTGGATCGATGAGACACAAAATCGGGCTATCCCAAATCTTGGTCGATATCATCAAACACTGGCAAATTCATATAACAAACGAGTTCTCACTCGGGAGTTCGCTATCAACGACTGGGTCCTTCGAGAAATCCCAGATAACAGAAAAGATCCACATGCTGGGAAACTAGCAGAAAACTGGGAAGGTCCTTTCATGGTCATAGGTCGAACTAGTCTGGGTTCATACTATCTCATAACGGAAGCCGGTGACAAAATTCTAAATCCATGGAATACAAGAAGATTAAAGTTATATCGACACTGAACAGCTCCTCCGTCGCTCAGCAACGCCCAATCCACCTCGAGGTTTTACCTCCAATGTATGTACAAACTCTTTTCAATCAATGAAATCTCTTTTTTATCACAAGAATTTCTGCTATACAGTTCCACTTCATCTTCATCCATCTTCACCCAAGGGTTAAAGCACAGTTTATACTAGCCCGATACCTAAGGGTAAAACCAACTTCCAATATTGGTAATGACATAGATAATACTAGCCTAACTCATGAGGATACTCATACATCCGAAGACGGGGGCCATAACGAACCTCTTAGTCTGAAGATAACAAGCCTAAATCACGAGTGACGAAAAAATTTGCCCGCTGCCAATAAGCTCTAACATCCAATATTGGTAAAGGCATAGATAATACTATGCCTAACTCCTGAGGATACTCATACATTTGAAGGCAGGGGCCATAGCGAACCTCTTAGCCTGAAGATAACAAGCCTAAAGCGCGAGTGAGGAAAAATCTTGCTCGCTGCCGATAAGCTCCAACATTCAATATTGGTAATGGCATAAATAATACTAGCCTAACTCCTGAGGATACTCATACATCCGAAGGCGGGGGCCATAACGAACCTCTTAGCATGAAGATAACAAGCCTAAAGCACGAGTGAGGAAAAAACTTGTTCGCTGCCGTTAAGCCTCCCTAAAGTCCAAGGGTTGAAGCACAGATAATACTTACTTCTACACCCATGGACTTCTTCTAATTCGATAGGTTAAACCAGTGAATAACATCTACTGCAGGCGAAGAAAATGTTAGTTTCCAATATCAACATTTTAAATTACAATGCTCCTCTCAAGGGCCTACATCGAACACTGATCAATTCAATCAGTCACTGAAGCGTCAACATCTAATTACAAAAGGTGTTATCAGTATTCAAGTCTACTTCTTTTTAGTTATGCTAGATTTTCTTGATGAGAGACCAGTCGACCTTCCTCCCATAGCAGGAGTAGGTGAAACTGCACTCGAGCTTCCCCCTATTTCAGTCCTGGATGCCATATATTCTAGAGATCGTTCAATAACAATTTCTCTCCCTCGAGCTATCTTTTCAGAAGTAGTGGTCCCAATAACACGATCTATAACCTCAATCGGATCTATTCTCGAGATATCGAGTTTATATACACAAGTCCTCCCAAAGAAGCAACCTTGCATCAAATCCCTCTCGACCTGCAAAAATTTTATTTCCTCGAAAAAAAATGCAACCAATGCGCTTAATTGCCGTTGATGCAAAACTTCACCGTCACATTTATCCTGCTCATGAACTACTAGTTCCTTAAAGGATTGGTGAGTAACAGCAGCATGCTTGTTATCCCTCAAACGACGAGCTTTCGATTCAGCCAATTCTGTTGTTAATTGATCAATACGTTCACTCGTCTGCCTCGTAAGGTCTATCGACTTCTGCCGAGAATTTGTGAGGTCAATACGCATATTCTTCACTAACTCATCTTTTTTACGAAGGAATTCCTTCATCTCTCGAATCCCCTCGCCAGAAATAATTTCACCATCGCTTTTATCCAATTCCAATTTGAGATCCTTCTCATACTTCATTTCCCGTGCACGTAATTCCCGCTCCAATTCGGTAATTCGAGCACAGAGTTGATTAATTCTTTCATTCATCTCCTTATTAGATTGCACCGCCCACCTCACATTTCCGTGGACATGGGCCAAATCGTCCACCAAACTTTTGTTCCTGGCTTGAACCTCTGCTAAATCAGCCCTGCTCTTAGCCTCTCTCACTTTTAAAAGACGTAAATCAGCCTTCAAACGATCTAACCTGGTGATCAAACTATCACGTATTTGTGCAGAGTTACGCAACTCTAAATCTTTCCCCACAATACTACTGCTCAATTTTTCAAAATCGGCCTCAGACACAGCCAAGTTAGTTCGCGCAGTATCCAGGCCATTATCTCTCTTCAACAACTACTCGTTCAGAGCACGAATGTTACATTTCATATCAGATATCTCGTCATTTAATGCGTTAATGCGGTATTCAGCTAACTCAGCATCGTGCCGAGAACCTGACGCCACTCTTTCCTTCAACTCAGCCAGTTCCCTGATAAGTTGGTTCAAAGCCAAATCCCTGCTCAAAAGTGTTGCACTCTTATCCTCGGCTTGGCTCTTAGCTTCTTTGAGCTTTAGAGAAAGCTTCACATTATCATCCAATCGATCTTCATACTGAGAGATCAAAGCCTCATATTTTTCTGCATACTCAAAATTATACAAAAGAGCCTACTCTTCTCTCTTTCTAGTAACATCTAGCTCCTTCTGCATAACAGTTAGCAGGGACTCACACCATCAGTACCAAATTGGGAAACAAATTGACAGACTCATACTGACAAACTTGCAGAATAGACACCTGCAAGCTCACGAGAGCCAGTGCCCCCTTGGCCTATCGGCCAAGAAATCTTAAGGAAAAGTGTATATACACAAACATCTTGAACTAGAACAAACTTACAAGAGGAGTTTTTCTCCACTTCAAGCAGGCCCTCTAAGTCCACAACTCTGAGGCGCAAGCTTTCTACCTCCTACAATACGGGGTTTCATAAGAAAAATGTTATTGGCATCAAACAGCAGTATAATATTACAAAGCTCGAGTTCATGTTTCACAATCGATGTTACATTACACGATCATCCTACTTGATCAATAGTTTCCTGATTATCGGCAACGGTCTTTTCAGCAACATTTAGACCATCCACCATTTCCTCAACCTCCTATTCATCTACAATTTTCTTTTCCTCATAATTCCCTTCGCTAAATGCCAAAATCTCTGCCTTTGTATACCTCAGCTGGTAGATTTTCCCTTCAAGGTTATTCTAAGAAGTAGCAGACGCGGAAACTAATCGCTCCACTTCAGCTACACTTTCGGCCCTAACTTCCTTCAGCTTTAAGGCAGCAGCTTCCCTTTCTTTCTTCACCTCCAACTGAAAAGCTTCCCTCTCCCGAGTCAAGCTCTCTTCAAACTGGTTTTTCTCTCCCTCGAGCTGGAAGATCCTCCTTTCTAGCTCAATAGACCTATCCTGGAGACCAAGTTGAACCTCCTCAGAGCACGAGGACAGGTCTCTAGTTCTTTTCTCATTGCCAAGATAATGCTGATCTTTCAGATAAACCTCAGCCACAACTTGAAAAATGCAAGACTGTAACAGGTCAAACACCTCTTTTCCCTTCATTTCCTTGCAGGAAGAATTAAAAGAAAAGACTATTGTGCCGAAGGAAGCGATCCATCTTCCATATGCCACCTCCACCACCGCCGTCTCTTCCTCCTTATCCCCACCAACCCGGAGTTAGTAGAGCTTGAAGATGACTCCTACCTCAGAAATCAGAACGTCATTAGAGGCCAAGGATTTTGTATCGCACACACCCCAGCCGCTAAATCGGATGCTACATAATACCCAGAAATTTTTCAAACAACACTCCTTCAACAAAACAACAAATGGAGTTTCCCTAGTCTAGTAGCCAAAATACCGTATCCGGGGTTCCTCCATGATAAAAGAAAACCGGGTATGATACACTCGATTCCTCATCTTAACCAATATGTTGCAAAGTGAAGATTTGTTGCAGGTTATTCGGCGATCAGATCTGACTACTATTCATAGAGATACCGCATTTAACGCACGCTGTTTCCCAAGACAGTCATCCGTACGGGAAAACCACAAGTCTGCCCACAATACTCGCGCGTCATAATGGAAACACACTCATCAATACAGACGTTCCGGTTTTCAAACACTCGCTTACGTCATCACAGGGTCCGAGTTTAGGTTTTTTTTTAACTAAAGCCACACGTAACTTCAGTTGCGAGGGGGCAATTATAGGGACTTATCCCTCGAGCCATGGACACTCGCTCTCATCTATACCTCGAGCTTCAGAAGACTCGATCTTATCCAGTACCAGACTCACGAATAAACAAGCACGTTACATATACGTCAACAGTTACACATCGACCACGAACTCAAGCAGAACGTGGGTCGTCTACAGCAGATGTAAACAGAACAAGTCAACATACACCTGTCTCCCACGAGCTAGCAGTTACACACTCAACTGCCCATGACATCCACTTTTAGGAGAACGTGTTCAAGCACGATGTCAAGCTGAGAGCAGGGTCTATAAAAGGGCAGAGCTCCTAAGGAAATAGGACGGTCAACAGACAATTCAATACATATAATTATCTGATCTCTAGCTATCAATTCTTAGATTAACTCTTATAATCAGATTTTTTCTCTCTCTCAAGTAATAATACTACTTTAACAAAATCCTCCACTCGAGGTCGTGGTTTTTTACCTATTTACAGGTTTTCCACGTTAAATCCCCCGTGTCAAGTGTTATCCCTTATTTAATTCTTGTCATAGTAGTTCTTGGTGTAAGGATCAATTTCAAGCTATTTCGAGCTTTATGAAATCTGGTCCCTACACTCTCATATTTCAAAATTGAAATTCTTTATTCAAAACAGTCACAAATAACATTAACAGCAAAAGATGATAGATTCAAACTTTATTCTAATTATATTTTCCTAACAGTTATTCGACCTCATACAATTCACTCTCTTACATATAATTATACATGAAACATCCCAGATGTCCTGGGGAACCACAACTAATCAGTTTGCCTCCAACAATCCTCACATCTTCCAACTCGATCTCTTATTCAGCAATTAGCCTCACAACCTCTTTTCGAGTTAAAAACTCTACAATTACTTCCCTGAATAGCTCATCATAGAAGCGACGTCCTAACTCAAGTTCCCTACCCATCCAATCTAAACCTTCAAACTGATATTCGAACTCTGGCAAGTCAACATCGTAATTTAGCAGGCCAAAAATCCTCTTCCGCACTTTGGCTATCTTTATCGCCAATCGTCCCTCAGTAGCATAGCAATTTTTCTCAGATCGAGTCTACACTATATTCTATTTCTTCCTCCTGTTTAAAACTCATTCCTCACTATTTATGCAAGTTTTTAAATCACTTCAGATCCCCCACATTTCGTATATATATTATATTTTTCCATAGCAGCAGACCTTATAATCCTGATTATAAATTATTTGAACTTATCTATCCACATCGACCTCGGGAAGTCGACAAATCTCATTTCGAACTTATTTTTCCATAAATCCTACATTTAAAGAGATCTCTCTAAGCTCAAGTTTCTAATTCTTACAAATTCTAAATCTTCTACAATTATCTCCCCCAATAATTCTTAATTTTTTAGTTCAAAACAAATTTTAACACATCATTTATTTTACAAACACATTTTTACAGCTCGATCTCTATAATATACTTTTTAGTTAAATTTGATATATTACATGTCATCCTCTATTCATACATCTCTGAATTACTCATAACTCGATTTCAATAACAAGAGTTAATTCTATCTATCAACAAAGAGTTTGAATAACTATTTTTATTAAGCTCGAATATAAATTACAGGTACTTTACAGATAATAAGTCTTTAACGTACTTTACAGATAATAAGTCTTTCAAGTACTCCAAAGATAACAAATCCTTCGGTTCATATGTCTTCAGTGATGTTTCACTCCGAGAATCTTTTGAAGTAAAACAGGCATTGGAAAACATAAAACATCATCCTTTCCCCAAGTTTGATCGAAGTTTAGACATGGAGCTGAACTTCAAATGGAAACTATGAAAGAATGGAAGTCAGTGCTTGAACCAACTCTTCAAGCAGAATGACTTCTTAGAGCCAAGAAACGATGATTGTGCAGGGGAAGACTTCTAATCTTCGTCTCCCTTTTCCACTAGTACCATTGCCTCCTCTATAACCACCACCATCAGATAATTTGAAGAGATAAAATAGGGCCTTCCCTTATAATCCAATCCTATGCAAGATACCGACGATACTATCTAGCAGTTACACTGGTCCCCACATCTGTCTCCTCAACCTTGTCCTCTGTAAGGATGCTGAGACACCTCCAACGTTGCTCGTTTATCAAGACAGCGTAGTAAAATCTCCACATACAGTAAGAATCTTCTTCAGCTTCAGCCGCTTCTTCTTCTGACATACCCTGATACGTCGGTGGAACAGGAATGGGGGTGGGAATCTCTGCAGACTGATCCCCAAAGTTTCTCATTTTGAATCTCTATATTTCAGCAGAAACCCTCTCTTC
The DNA here is from genome assembly GCA_014058105.1 of Kingdonia uniflora. Taxonomy (NCBI): domain Eukaryota; kingdom Viridiplantae; phylum Streptophyta; class Magnoliopsida; order Ranunculales; family Circaeasteraceae; genus Kingdonia; species Kingdonia uniflora. The sequence continues at coordinate 378,434 of JACGCM010002784.1, forward strand.
GTACACCAGCCTCCGGGATTTTACCATTATCATTTATGGATTACAAATAATTTTTCAAACAACAGCGTACTTTGCCAGAATCCACGGTACAGGTACTATTTATATAACCCTCGTATTTAATGCTCATGTACGTTTCCAAAGAAGTCATCATTCAAAATAGAGCCACTCTCAGAACCATAAGCATCGCGTACATCAATACTTTCCATCATCATTCAATGCAGATACATCCACCCATAAAAAAGAAGACCCATTTCCATTCCAGTCAAATCAACATTAAACACATCATTTTTTTTTAACTTCCAATACTACAACTCCACAGATTCTTTCTCAACCAAAGCCACTCGTGACTTCAGTTGCGAGGGGGCAATTGTAGGGATTTATCCCTCGACTTAACCCAATTCAAACTACCTCCATATCAGATTCACGCATTTTACATGTAACATGGACAGTCAACAGTGCCACCTAAACCACGAACTGATAAAGAACATGAATCAAGCACAACAGAAGAATATGAGAAAGTCAAGACACCTGTCTCCCACGAACTCAATAGTTACTTAGTCAACTACCACTTATCTCATTTTTCGGAGAACGTACTTCAACACGATAACGAGCTATAGGTGAGGCCTATATAAAGAAAATGTTTCAGAAGAGATAGAGACCCAGAAAAATATATGATAAATAGCAAAAAAAACTAGATTTTTAACATTCTCAAAACACCAAATTTCTTATTTACAAGATTAAATATTTATAGTTTGAGAGATCACTTGTAATAAGATATCAGCCTAAAGCAATAAAAATTACTGTTACTAAAACCCTTTACTCGAGGTCGTGGTTTTTTTTACCTATTCAAAGGTTTTCCATACTAAATCACCTGTGTTATTTCTTGCTCTATATTAGTTTTTGTCACAGAAATATTGGTGTAAGAGAAAATTCCAAGCCATCTCAACCTTACGGAATTAGGCCATTACAATCCCCATTATTGTTGATTAGCGTTTTACCAACAATGAATCTTTCCAACTTGAGTTTTGGTTGCATCTTGCATGCACAATATTAAACAATATACTTATATTTCTATGAGATGCATGAACCTGAAAGAAACCATAATCCTCCCTAGGTCTTACAGCATGCTGAGCAATATTTGCCCCTTAAAGTTCAACTGCTGGAATATTCAAACATGCAGGAACAATTCTTTTCCCTGATTGTTTTTCAAGAGGTTGTATCTAAGATTCCAGTAGTGATTGAATGCTAAATCCATTAGACATGAGCTTCCCCCTCTTACAAACCAGGTTAAAGAAAACTTGACGTGTTTCAATGTTGGCAAACTTCGATGTGGAAAAATAGATATGAAATATAATCATTAAAATTTAAGGTCTTAAATGAAATCGACAATATCTTCATATGGTCTGGAAATGACACTATTAAATTTAGTAGTTAAAATATAAGCTCTTGGAAAACTAAGACTTTGGCATATAAGAAGCCTCTCTAAGCTTAACTTTAAAAAAAAATAGAAACTAGATATGACGTGTTCTGCCCTCTCCTTCATTTAGAAAAACAAGAAGAAGATAATTTTAGTTCACCCCAGATCTTTTTTTTTTTTTGGAAGGTAAGCTCGGGTTGTAAGAACCCCCCCACCTACTATAAAATAACGTAAAATTGGATTGGGGACAACTGTTGAATACTCTGCCGAATAGACTTTGGGTTGTTCGAATAAACTCAATCAGGTGGTTTTCTATTCGAATAGACTTTGGGTTGATCGAATACAATCAATCAGGTGGTTTTCTATTCGAATAGACTTTGGGCTGTTCGAATACAACCAATCAGGTAGTTTTCTATTCGAATAGAAAATGTTTTGTTCGAATATATTGGGTCTGTTCGAACAGACTATTTGTCTATTCGAGCAAACATTAGAAATACTCATTTTTTAGAGTTTTGTTGAACCCTTAACCTGCCTCGATATTTGAGCGATTGCAAAAGGTTTTCCCTAGTATACAAAGGGAAACATAAGTCATTTGTGAGCTACCCTTTAATAATCCTTTGGTGAGAACATTTGGGGGATTTCTTGAGTGAGAAATCCAAAAATGGGCTTAAGTGATTGTAATTGTGACATTGAATAAACTCTATCTCTCTCTCTTGAAAGTGGGCGTAGGCAATTTGCCGAACCACGATAATCTTGGTGTTATGTATTTCTTTGTTTGTGTTTGTTCATTGCTAACCCAAATCGACTTGGAATTTATGGCTTCCGGGCTTACAGCTCAACAATTGGTATCAGAGCGAGGTCGATTCCTCCGTTGTGCGCGATTTTGAGGTAACTTAGGGTTTCTTAATTTTAATTTGGTTTTGATTTTGTTAGTTTATGAAAATTGGGGGTTACATGGAAGACGATGTTGAATCGAGTTCTTTGGCCCCGAAAAGAAATACAACGGTGATGTTCAACAATGTAAAGGTTGATGTTAAGAAATTTAACGGCATATGGCGATGCGAGGTTATTGATGCGTTAAGTCAATTGGGCTTAGATGAGGTATTGGAGGACAAGCCGGATGAGGTAGAGGAGAGTGTATGGAAGAAGATGACCAAGAGAGCTTGTGGTCAAATTCGTTCGTGTTTGGCTCGAGACATTAAATACCTTGTAATGAATGAAACCTCGGCAAAGGAAATTTAGAGGATTCTAGAGGAGAAGTATTTGGTGAAGAGCATCCAAAATTGACTCCATTTGAAGAGGAAGCTTTATCGCTTCAAAATGAGACAAGGAATTAGTACGTCGGAGCACTTGAACGATTTTACCAAGTTATTAGCCGACTTGGAAAATCTAGAGGAAAAGGTTGGCGATGAAGACAAAGTACTATTATTCTTGAACTCGCTTCCCGAAGAGTACGAGCATTTCGTTGCGACGATAACGTACGGGAAGAATTCGTTGCAATACTCGGATGTGACTGTGGCAGTTGTAAACCCAGAGTACCGGAGAAAGGAAAAATGTGAGTCCGAGGAGTCGACATCCGAGGTATTGATGGTTCGAGGAGGATCTTCGGACAAGAGAAAGTCGAGTGGTAACGACCTTCGATCGAAGTCGAAAGGTTACGGTTTAAATATCAACAAATTGGGTAAGGACCAGTGCACGTTTTGCAAGGAAACGGGTCATTGGAAAGTTGATTGTTCCACGCTTAAGACGAAGAAAGTGGGAAAATTGGGCTCTTCTGTGAATTTGGCCCTGGACACAGAAACGGAAGGTAATGATTTAGATTACTCTTTTACTATAACTTCTAGTGCATATGTTAGTGATACAAAAGAATGGATTTTAGATTCGGGTGCTACTTATCACAGTTGCCCTGAAAGGGGTTTGTTTTCTAGTTTGAAGAAGCTAGAAGGTAGAGCGGTGTTGATGGGGGACGATGGTCATTGCCGCATCTTGGGGATAGGTACCATTCAACTAAAATTGCACAATGGGTTAGTTAAAGAGATTGATGAGGTTCGGTATATTCTGACGATGAAGAAGAATATTATCTCAACGGGTTTACTTGAAGCGAAAGGCTACAAGGTCGTGTCTGAGAATGGGGTAAAGAGGGTTCTTAAGGGAGCCATGGTTATATTGAAGGGCCACAGAAGAAGTAATAACTTGTACTACTTGGACGGTACGGTTGTTCTTGGTGAGGTTGCTACCGCGGGAAGGGAGGAGACCACTTCCATAGATACCACTCGGCTATGGCACATGCGTTTGCCGTATGCTGAGAAAAGGTCTTTGAGAGTTCTCGCAAACCAGGGGCTATTGGAAGGTGCCAAGATGCGCAAATTAGAATTTAGTGAACACGGTATTCTGGGCAAGCAGACAAGGGTAGAGTTCGGCACTGCTATCTACAGTACTCGTGAAACCTTTGATTATGATCACTCTAATGTTTGGGGACCCTCCAAGAATGCATCGCTAGGGGGAAAACATTATTTTGTGTATTTTGTGGATGACATTTCTAGGCGGGTATGGGTATATACCATGAGGAGAAAAGATGAAGTCCTAGAAATTTTTATGACGTGGAAGAAGTTGATTGAAACTCAGACTGGCAGAAAGATCAAGGTACTTCGTTCGGATAATGGTAGAGAGTACACTAGTGATCCATTCTTGCAAGTATGACGGGATGAGGGGATAGTTTGATACTTCACGGTTAGAGAGATACCGCAACAAAATGGGATAGCCTAGCGTACGAACCGTACTTTACTGGAGAAGGTTCAGTGTATGTTGTCCAATTCTAGGTTGGGCAAAGCGTTTTGGGCTGAGGCTTTGACTTATGCATGCTATCTCGTTAATAGGTTGCCTTCGACTGTAATTGAGGGTAAAACACCAATGGAGGCTTGGTCGGGAGAACCTGTTACAGATTATGATACTCTTCGTATATTTGGGTGTCCGGCATACTATCAAGTTAAGGATGGTAAGTTGGACCCACGAGAAAGGAATGCCTTTTTCTGGGTAAGAAGAAAGGTGTGAAATACTACAAGTTGTGGGATACGAGAGACCGAAAGATCATTCTGATTTGAGATATTACTTTTGATGAAACTTCTGTGATGAAGTCACATGGCTCTTAGCACACAGAGCAGATGACCAGCAGGGTATTGCAGCGGGTGGATATTGATGCGTCTTCACATTGGCCAGAGAGTTTTGTACTTATAGGAGTGCCATCTACCAGTGTGGCAATGGGTGATGAACCATTAGTACATGTTCCAAATGGTGAAGACACGGTTGAAGGTGGAGCATTTGGTAGTACGGATGAAGAGATTCCGGTGGCGGAATCAATTGCAACTTGTAAACTAAAGAGGAATGTGGGTAAGTCGGAATGGCTTACCATGGCGAAGGCCACGGTAGCCTATGCACTACCGATTGTCGAAGGTGTTCCTTCCACGGCTAAACATTAGGAGGGAGCAAATATGGAAGATATGTATTATCTTTACAAGAGGGCGATTGGTGGTAAATTGGTCTATAATAGGAAATAGGGATTTCAAAATAATGTTACGCTTCAAGGCAAGACTAGTGGTAAAACACTTCTCCAATTGCATCCTATTGGCTTTGGTAGCGAATTTGAATTGGAATTGCAATATCTCGATGTTAAGACGACACTCTTACATGAGAAGTTTAAGGAAGAGATCAATGCGACTCAGCCGAGTGGGTTTACTGTTGCTAAAAATGATGATATGTGCAATTGAAGAAGAAAACGTTGTACAGTTCGAAGAGGTCTCCAAGAGAACGGTACAAACGGGCTCTTGATATGAGGATTCATAGAGATAGAGAGAAGGATCTCATTCATATGGATTGATTTGGCCCCTTACGGGGATTGTGTGAACTACGGGAGACTTGATCCGCGGAGGTACGTAGGCAACCATTGATTTGGTACAGTCGATTTGGTTCTTTGGGAACAATTTGGTCCATTGGGACATTTGGTTGGTTTTGGTTCTTTGAGACGTTTGGTTTGTATTTGGTTCCTTGGGACACTTGGTTTTGGATTTGGTCCTTTTGGGAATACTTGGTTTTGGTTGGTTTCCTTGGGTTGTTTGTATGCTTGGGTCTTTGGAGACATTTGATGATGGAAAGGGTTTATTTGGGTTCGTTTGTATGTTGGCGATGTTCGGCCCAGATTTCAGCTTGTTTGGTTAAGGAAATCTTCACCGAGGTGGAGAATTGTTGAATACTCTATTTTCTATTCGAATAGACTTTGGTTTGTTCGAATAAACTCAATTAGGTGGTTTCCTATTCGAATAGACTTTGGGTTGTTCGAATACAATCAATCAGGTGGTTTTCTATTCGAATAGAAAATATTTTGTTCGAATACATTGGGTTTGTTCGAACAAACTATTTGTCTGTTCGAACAGACATTGGAAATACTCATTTTTTGGAGTTTTGTTGAACCCTTAACTTGCCTAGAGATTTGAGCGATTGTAAAAGGTTTTCCCTAGTATATAAAGGGAAATATAAGTCATTTGTGAGCCACCCTTTTACAATTCTTTGGTGAGAACATTTGGGGGATTTCTTGTGTGAGAAATCCAAAATTGGGATTAAGTGATTGTAATTGGGACATTGAATAAACTCCATCTCTCTCTTGAAAGTGGACGTAGGTAATTTGCCGAACCACTATAATCTTGATGTTGTGTGTTTCTTTGTTTGTGTTTGTTCATTGCTAACCCAAATCGCCTTGAAGTTTGTGGCTTCCGGGCTTGTGGAACATTTGGGGGATTTCTTGAGTGAGAAATTCAAAATTGGGCTTAAGTGATTGTAATTGGGACATTGAATAAACTCTCTCTCTCTCTCTCTTGAAAGTGGACGTAGGCAATTTGCCGAACCACTATAATCTTGGTGTTATGTGTTTCTTTGTTTGTGTTTGTTCATTGCTAACCCAAATCGACTTGGAGTTTGTGGCTTCCGGGCTTGCGGCTCAACAACAACTACCCCAACCTCCAACAGAACAAACTGGGAGGGGGGAAGAGCCTAACACCTGGACGCTAAGCCACAAGGACTACCAACTAAATTAAAAACACCAGCAACCCTTTAGTGGGAAAGAAAATAGCCACGTCTTTTGCAAGTTTCTCTTTCTTCTCTTCCTTTATAGCCTCCTTAGCCCTTTGTCTTTCAAGAGTTTTAGCTTCCTTGGCCTTTTCATTAGGTCCAGAACATGCTCTAGTCGAATTAGCGCATGAAGTCAACTTATTAAAGCTAACAGATCTAGCCAAATCCCCTTGTTTGATGTGCTTTGCTTCAGGATGAAGATCGCCTATGCCATAAGAATTACCAAATGATTAGAAAAGTTTTAGTATTAACAAACTTACTTAAGTTTTGGTTACCTCCACCATAAAATTGTGGATTCTATGAGAGAATATTTCAAAGTTTGCTATTTGTCTATAATGGTTTCTGTGTCTTACTTAATTGCATGGATTCGCATTAGGCAACAGCTTTTCTTGATTCACCTGCAAGAATTCTTGACTGCAACGTGATCAAAGAACTATCCTACACATCCTACGCCCATAAGGTACTGACTTAAATGTAAACTTTCACCCATGACTATTACTCAATTAGTTCCAGATGTTTATCTCTTATTTTCTTATTAGATTGCTATATGGAAATTAATACGCCACATTAAAAACATAGACTAATACGATAAATTTAAGAATACAGTATAACAAAATGTTTAAAACAGCAAAAGAACAGAGAAGGCATATCTCATCCTTTTACAACAGCAACATAGTAAAATGCGTGTAGATCATACTCAGTGCTAGAAGATCTACATACTTGAAATCAATGCATAGTACATATATCAATTTCAAAGATTTGACTGAAGATCCTTAAAGGGTTCGAGGACTTCTTTACTATCACCTTTTATAAATGTATAGTAGTTCAGGAAATGTTGGTATTTGAAAGCTCGGTAGAGGGGTGGATCCTTCTCATTAACAAGTTTTGGTGCAGGTTTAACGGTGCTGTCCATCGAAGGAGTGATAAATAATGCGACTGTAGTGCAAGCAGCAATTGAATTAGTCACCGCTCGGTGTTCAGCACACATTAACTTCCCATTATTAGCAACCTGCATCAAGTAAAATGGAATTTGAACTTTAAACTAAATTCTCATACAAATTGTAGACCAAAATGTTTCAGATAAACATAAAAGGACGATTATAATTCAAAGAAGAGGCCAAACTTCGAAATGTAAGGAAAAATGTTTTCAAGTGTCCGGACAACACAACATCTCTACATATTCCTTTGACCTCAGACGCTCTAAGTTCATGCATAAGAAAGTTCCAAACGATGCGAGATTTGGCATTTTTGTTTTTACTTCTCAAATTCACAGGAAAAAAATATGCGAGATTAGGCATTTTTACTTTACATTTTAAATTAGCTTTTCAGTGAAATATTATGATTTTGCAGATATTTGAGAATACTACGACGTAGTATCATATTTACCTCTAACATATGGCCTAAGTTGATAATGAGTGCATTGGGAAGAGGATTAACAACAATCCATTCTCCATCCTTCAACACTTGAAGCCCAGAGACATTTCTAGCTTGAAGAAAAATAGTGAGTATATTGGGATCACAATGCTTTGGTAAACCAAACGTGAGGCTCGGGTCTGGGCATGGTGGGTAATAAGTAATAGTCATTATCTGATTATGGCTAAGCTCGTTGTTAAAATGGCCCAATTTGACTCCCAGTCCTTCCGACATTAGATCTAATAGCCTTAAGCCCAACCTCCTTGCCTCAACTGAATATGTTCTCACCACCTCTCTGAACAGAAAAGAAAATAACATTTTAGTTACTTTCAAATTTGACACAAATGAATCAAATAACAAATAAATAACTTTTTTCCAGCATTAAAGAAATTGTTGCAGTTATATGAAGCCATGGAAGATGTAATGTACGGTCTTGGATAGACCTATCACACAATTCTACGAGTGTGTTGTATATTAGTATCAGTAAAACCAAATTTACTAGTTAGTTATTGCAAATTTGCTTTTTAATATTACATTTTTGTGGTGTTCATCATTATTCATTAGAACACATAATTGATTCCCACTGGTTGTACTTGATCCCCAAGAGATTCAGTACAAGAAGAAAAGAAAATGAAAATCAAATACATCACTGATTAGTAGGGCATTATCACAATCAAAGATCACATGAAAATGATGGAATGTCTCTTCAGACCCCTAAAGGCTTACCATTATTTTATTTGCTTCCTGTTAGGAGTTGGGTCCAGCCCAAGGTGGGAACCCAACTGGGTTGGGGTGCTCTACTGGACTCCTAACAAGCCCATAGGCCTTTAGAGTTTATGGGGAGAGTTTAAGTAGGATAGGTAACATATGTTGTAGAGTTATCTTTTTTGTAGTACGTACAGGGAAACACTATCCAATTAATAAGAACTCATTTTCTCTCTCAATTGCTCTCAATATAGAACTGTTAAGCTAGATTCTATTATTCCTCAGCATCTTATCAGCACGTAAGCTAGTGGATCAAGAGGAGAAGAAAAAACTCTCCAAAAATTAGCATTTTCAGGGAATTCTTGAGATCAGGAGAGGTATTTTATATATTTTTGAATTTAAATTCAATTTCTCACTAATCTATGAATTATAATATCTAAATATGGATTATAATTATTTTTACATTTTTTTTCGGATTAAAAATAGCAAATTTTGGTATTTTGTACCCTTGATTAAGGGTTGTCTTCAAACCAATTTTTCTTTCTCTGTAGAGATTGGATAGAGGGGAGACCAATTTTTTTAGGTTGCCTATCTCACGAGCTTTTCAACGATATATGCCATGTCTCAGGGAGATGTCCCAATCGCCAAAAAAGTGACGTTAAAACTAAGCAATTTTACGGCCGAAAATGGCAGTTTTAGGTCATGATAATGTCAGTAAATAAAATATTATTATTATTAATTACTTTTTTATATTTATCTACTGATGACGTCATCATTATTTACTGTGCTGATGTCAACAGTGACACGTGTCGAGGACACGTGACATGCTGACGTGGCAGTGGGGTCCTATCACGCCCCAAAATTCACTTTCTGATAATAAATCATAAAACAAATTCTAAGGCTTAACAAGTTGGGCATCCCACGGATGAACCCCACAGATGTAATATATTTCTAAAGAAATTAACTATATCTACTTACTAAAGAAACGTAACGGAAATAACTCAATTATAAATTAAAATGAATTGAATGAATAAAGTAAATAATATTCTGAACCAAATCTAAAATTGAGAAATAGACTACGACAATGAAATCTGAAATAAAAACATAAATACCCTACGACACAGCTTAGTGATCCAATAGAACTTCAGAGAATTCCGAAATGATCACCCAAGCCTCACTAAACAAATTCTTACCGTACTCAGCCTCCTATGAAAATGTAGCGTACAAGGCGTCATCAAGCATAATTATTACCGATCACTGAACATGACAGACCGATATAATAAAGAGATACTAATGTGATATAATATACTATCTAAATGTATAGATGATGCAATGTTTACCGAGGAGATGAAGTTTAATTATTGTTTACTGATGCAAGATTTTTAGTGAAAAGAAATGATGCAATGTATAAAGTGTCGGCGCCAACCGGTATTATAAGTATTTATTGAGTGTTATTAGATGTGGCGGATACCTAATAAACGATGTACACAGGGTCACTTTTAATTAAGTGGGACCACACTCTCGTACCCTTCTGTCCTCAGCAGAAGCGTATCCCTTATTATCGAGTCAAGGATTGATGGATTTCTTTTTAGTGATCCAGGAATTAGCGGAGGAAATCACCGGATCAAGGTGGTCAATGAGTTTTAACCTACATGTCTAAAGCCTGATTTATTTTCACTTTTAAGGATCTATGCCCACGCGGAGTATTCATAAAGAATATTAAAGCCGATATGTAATTGGGGAAGAATTTTACAGGCTTGCAACCCTGGAACACTGATAAACAGTCACTGAATATTTTATTTAGGGAATTTAACCCAAGGACCCTGACATCATAGCCCTACTGTGAACATGATTCTAAGTTCTCATATGCATTATTAATTTAAGAGACCGACACTCAATCAAAATGACCTATATGTCCTTGCTCTATAGGCAATGAGACTATATCATATGATTGGCGATCTAATGCTCAGCAACCTTTCTACCCTCACAAGTATAGGAGTGGGGACTTTATCGATGATCTTATACTCTGACTATAAATGATCTTTCTACCTTAAGTTAACAAGGTTATATCAATTGAAGTCCTATAATCGTAGTTGAGCTAAGCCGCTAACCAAATATCTTTATTTGTCAGTAAACATCTGTACACTTACCCTAATATACTAAAAGTACATCGGGTCTCTTAGCAATCTTTGCATTAAAAGAACTAATAACCACGATGTTCAACCCAAGCCACTTACTACAAAACCTGTTCTAATTGCCGCATACCCTGAATAATAATATCGCATAGCCGATATATATTTACATAGTCCTAGTAATTACTATTAAGGGCATATATATATTAGGTGGAGGGAATATTTATATTCTGCCTAGATATGTAATTCATGATCCTTAAATATATTCTACAACAAGAGGTTGTGTATTACCTGTAAGCTAAAGGGCATGGTGATTAACTGTTATTGAACATATAATAGTAGTTGTACACTGAAGATATAGTATTTAACTCCTTATAATATCAAGTTTTGCTACTGATATATAAAATTAAAATGTCACATAGAATATAAAGTTCCCTCTAAATCTTATACACTTATGTGACCTACTGTACCAATTGCACTAGTGTCCAGAACATGAATATCTATTTTATACACATTCCATAGCCAATTACCAAACATGGACAGAGCCAGACTATCGATGCTGACCTAAAATCGTAAGAGAGTATACGAAACAGCGATAACAACTAATATGGCATATACAATTTACTATACTCAATTCGTATTCGGAATCGTAACAATCACTCAATGTTAAATGCACGGTGATAATGGTACTTGCCTTATTTTACTGGATTAGGAACGAGTAGTAGAGGATAAAGATTAACTCTCAAATTTCTAACACTTCCCTTCTCTTACTAAGCTTCTGGAACCCCTTACTCTAAGATTATTTAATGATGCCGAAAGGATTTGTAATTCTCCAATTTACTATTTCTCTTAAGCTCTCACGATCTGATTTATGGTATTAAAATTAAAATATGGGGATAATAAGCATAGTTCTCTCTGACGGCTAGCTATAGAGTAGTTGAATTTGAAAAGGAGTCGAGGGTTTTAGGGAGAAGAATAAGGGGGAGATTTTGGTAGAAGGAGGAGAATGGGAGGAGAATAAGGAAGAGTTACGGTGGTGGGTTGAATGGGTATATTAGCTTAAAACATTTAGGAACAAAAGCTAGGATAACATACTATAAGTACAACCTACTAAACTACAATGGCTACCATTACTAACATGAAATGAGTTATATAACGGGGAAAGAAAAAAAAAGTGGGCCGCTACAGGTCCACTGTGCCGATGTCAGTATTGGCACGAGTCGAGGAAATGTGGTATGCTGACATGGCAGTGACACATAGCAGACACTGGACTAACACCAGCTAGTCACCAGACTGGCCACTGGATGGCCATCGGACCGGCTACCGGAGTGACACGTGGCAGGCATGTGTGAGACCCATGTGGCAGTCATGTGCGGGGCACGTGTGACCGCCTCAAACCAGACTAGATCGGTCAACCCGATCCAGGCCTTGACCTAGACCGAGTCAAACCGATTCAAGACCAGTTCAGACACTGAATTGACTATAAATAGCCCAATTTTTGGTCAAATCGAGTCAAAATTTTAAAAAAATTCCTATTGACTAGACCAACCCCACGGGGGACCCATTTTTAAATATTTTTATGGAAAATATTTTTTAATTTTGTTTTGGAACGGGTGCCTTATATAAGAAAACTTACTCACTTATATAAGATATAATTAAAGGGATTAATACCTATTTAAGTATCTTACGATAGCTAATAGGATATTAATGGTATGCCCCTAGGATACTAATTATCATGATCAGGGGATCACAAATAATACGAAATCAAGACTAATTTAGAATACAACTAGGAGTCATATCTAAATCATAGTTAATTTTCAAGGACAAATAATTATAGCTCAATTGGGAATTGCCTTAGTCTTATTTCTAAAAACTTGGTTTCTGAGGAATTAATTTTTCGTATCTAGGTATAATTAGATGTTACATGATAACATTATGAGGTATATAGACACTAATAGCAACCTATAACACTCTAGAATGTTAGTTCAAGGACATGCATAATTAACCTATCTTGTGAACCCAGTAGACTTTGGGGTGGGTCCACTTATCAACTAAACATCTAATACCCCTCAAATTCATAGCAAAGAGGGTCATTTGGCTAGAATATACATACATTTATAGAACTTGAAGGCTTAGAACACTTTAGTTCTCAGAATAAGGAATGCAATATCTAGTGGTTTTAAACAGCTGTCTTGGCTAAAACTCTATTAAAATGTACTTTAAGGTTAAGATCACCATTTTATGAGGTAAAATTAGGATTTAACACTTAATAGGATATGAATAAGGTTCAACTATAAGTAATGATTGGGAATTACTGACTTGAATAAAATGAATTGTCTTTAGTAATAATTAGAAATCATGTAATTAAATAGGATTTTCTAAGGAACGCACATCTAACATTAAGATCGTCATTTTACGGAGTAAAATTGAGATTTAATTATTATAAAAGAATTTCATAAGTTTTAGAATATGAACAAGGTTCAACTATAATATGATTAGAAATAATTTATTTCTCGTTATTCAAAGTACATATTCCCGTTTAATTGAACAGAACATGCCCCAATTGCATTCATAATCCCCTTCGCCAAATTGGTGGGGGGAAGGCTTAACCCATACTCTAATTGAGATAGGTAATACAAAAAACCCTCTACGAGGTCACTCCGGATATACCCATCAAAATATTCTAACGAGATAGATTCATCTATACCCCTATCTTATTTTTCCACTTCCAAATCAGCCAACAGATAAAATTACTCTTCCCCCACCGCTACCGTACAACCCCTAAACTGCCTACCGAAAAACTCTACATAATTACCTCACTTCCCTCCTACAGCTGCCTTAGCTTTACAAAACTCTCTAACATATATACGTTAACATATATTGCATACATCTTTACTAACCATCAGTATCCGAATGAGAATCGACAGTTGCATCAAGCATTTCCCTCACAACGCTACTGTATAGCTACCTATGAGATCTAGAATCTTTTACCCTCTTCAACCGTTGATCACCTTCAGACAACTCTTTATCAAATCCCCTGATTTTTCATCTCTCTCTCTCTGAGTGCTCTCCAAATTTTTAGTAGTTGAAAAATGTTTGATTGGAGATGAAGAAGCACTATTTATCTTTTCTCTCTCAAGCGGCTGGTATTTATTGCACCTCGCACGAACTATCCTAGATTCTGGAACCTATGCGTCCTTTCCTCTCTCCATGTCAGATGCCTTGTATCTTTTCAATAAAACTACATTTCCATCATTACAACTTCCCTCATTTTTTAACATATTTCCCGCACTCAATTTCCATATCTTTTCTTGACCTTCCCACGCTCATGATGACCTGTCTCCTTACATACAAAACAAAACTAGAAGCTTCTGCATTTTCATATTTTTGATTCTCTATCCTTGTTTATCATACTTATAGAAATTGACGTCATTTTCTAAACTGCGCAAATTTTCAAAATTATTCAAATTATTTGCTAAAACTGTCTCAAAACAGATTTGCACCTATCGAGGATCCGATTGACTTCTTTTTTTCTGTTACATTCAGAACAATTATATTATTCATGAGCAATGCTTTATGCAACATCTATCGCAACCTTAGTAAGCTGAGCGATATCATCCCGTCACATTATTCGTCGGTCCTCAGATCCTCAAATTCGATCTTAACTTCAGCAATCAAACCCACCAACCATTCTCGTTCTACCGCATCCCTAGCCAATTCACGAAAGCACACCACATAAAAATAATGAGCATACTTCAGTTCTCTACTCCTTACATCTAAACCTTCGAGCTGACATTCCCACACCGGTCACTCAGAATCGTAACCAAACGAACCAAATATCCTCTCCACCACTTCAGCAATTTTTATAGCCAATCGTCCTTCTGTGGCGTGATAAATCCTCGGAGATCGAGTTCGTACCATCCTAATCTATCCCCCATTTTTTTACAGATCATCTTACCCGTATTTATACGTTTTTCACACACTTTCCCCTCAACAACGTAATTTTTTACCTTATCTCGTAACAAAAAAACCCATAATCTTGGAATAAATTATTTGAACTTATCCCCTCATCTGTGCATACATTAAATACCATACTCGACCTTAGGCTACTCTGAGTTGTACCTCTATCAACCTATAGCAGCTCAAATTTCCACGATTACATATTCCCTATAGCAGTTCGATTCTAAAAAAAATTCTCTATACAGTTTATTGAATAACAACTTTTATTCATGTCAAAAACATTACATACAATTTATAGATAACAAGTTTTTCAATACATCGACCTCAGGAATATAACAAAATTTTATTCGTCCAGCACCAAGCTCCAAGTTCTTTACAGATAACAATTTTTCCCTGTATTATTAAAAGTTACAGGTCATTCAGGCACGCCGAGGCATCATGTCTTTTAGTTCTTCTTGCTTCAATGATCTTTCACCTAGATGCGAAGCAAAAATTAGAACCAGCATAGAGCTTCCCTCGTATGAGTTTGGATGAAGTCCAATTGAACTTCAAACGGAAGCTACACAGGCAGTAAACTTTCTGCTGGAACCAAATTCTCGAACTAAGAATTTTCTGATCGCCACAACGTGATGGAAATACAGAAGTAGACTCCGACTGGTTGTCTCCTTCCTCCACTACCATCACCTCCTCCTCTAAAACCACCACCTCCGAAGAGTTGATAGAGATAAAGAGGGCCAAACGTTAAAATCTATGGTGACAAAAGAAATTAGCAGATCACCCCCATAGATATACCTATCTCAGCATATGAAGCCCTAACTCTATCTTCTACAAGAATGTAGAGACAGACCCACCGTTCCTCGCCTGTCAAGAAGACAACATGAAATTTCTACTTATAGTAGAAATCTTCCTCAGCTTCAACCACTTCCTCTTCCGACAAGTTATGGTACGTTGGAGGAATAGGAGCGGCTATCAATATTTCCAAGGAACGGTCACCGAAGTATTTCAACTTCAACCTCTACATTTTAGACGCAATCCTCTCTTCAAGAACCATCCTCCGAGTTTTCACCATTTTAAAAAAATGATCACGTTTACGAAAATGTTACGCAAGCAGACACTGCTTCAAAGATTTGCTACAGGTACTATTTATATAACCCTATATTTATTGTGCAGGTATATTTTCCCAAGCGTCATCATTTATTACAGATGTGACTATTCAAATATAATCGTAACATACATCCACATCCGCATAATTATTAAATACCCATCACTTCCCATTATCACGTAACTTTCATCCAGTTAAGCGCCATCATTACTCTGTTTTGAATTTCTACTTTTTAACACATTCTGTCTCAACCAAAGCCACTTGTGACTTTGGTTGCGAGGGGGTGATTGTAGGGACTTATCCCTCGATCTCGTTTAAAGACGAGCTCACCTAGCTCGAATTACCTCCATCTTAGGCTCACACAGTTTTTGCACTTCAGCCAACCTTCCAACCAACCCCATGAACTACTCAAGAATGTGGATCGAGCTAAACATAGATAACATTACCCAGTCAAAGATACCTGTCACCCACGAACTTGTCAGTTATTCAATCAACCACCACTAACCATATTATTCGGAAAATGTACTCCAGCACGATAAAGAGTTGTGGGAAAGGCCTATATTAAGGAAAAGTTTCAGAAGAGATAAGGACCAGAAAAATTACACAAACTTCTTACTTACAAGCTTAAAAGCATTTCAATATTTAGAGATCACTTATAATAAAGATATCTGCCTCAAGCAATAAAGATACTTTCACAAAAACCCTCCATACGAGGTCATGGTTTTTTACCTGTTCAGAGGTTTTCTAAGCTAAAAGTACTTGTTTCCATTTCTTACTTTTCATTTGAGTATTGTTACTGGTTCATTGGTATGATGGCTAATTCATAATCATTTCGAGCTTACGGAATTTGGCCATTACAAAGGCAACAGGTTGCTTTAGTTGAGAAGTGCCCATTGATTTGTGAGTTGAAATTTGAAATGTGTTTGGTCAAAAACGAATGATGTATTTTACTGACGTGGATGAATCTTGGAATTGTGATGTATCTGTTAGATTTTAGGTTGTGGTATTGAATGCGTTTGAGGCATTGAGTTGACTGATGTGTTTTGCTATTAGGTTCCCCATACAATATCTCTTAATGATAATTGTTTCGGAAATTCTTCCATGCATTGAATGTTCTTTCTCTATAAATATTGTTTATTGTACTATCGGTCATTTGTCGACAAGTAGTTATATCCTTTCTAATTTTGTAAGCTTGCTCGCTGTAACTTGATGAATAGTGACCACCAGAAGTCAAGCCAAGGAAGCTAGGGTACTTGCCAAAATGCAGGAACTCCAATTTTGATATTTTGATACCCATACCCATGATCTTTCGACTCCCATTCCTGTAATACCTAACTTTTGAAGGTATAACTCGTCATGAGGTTGTGAAAGCTGATGAAGAGTATTGTTACATGTACCGCTTCCAGTATATGCGTACATCGAGGCAATGTCGTATGGAGTATCTGAGTTTCCTTGCGAAGAAGGCCGTGACTGAAGAGGTTGAGGAAGTTGGTGCCTGTATTAGGAAGTACCACGGGTATCCTGCCAGTGATTAGGTTTTATAGGTGGAGGAGGAGGTCGTAGCTATTTGTGACTGCCACCTTCATTATTTGCGGTGGTGGTGGTTTTAGAGGAGGAAGCATGCTTTTGTAACAACCATCTTCATTTTCTTACAGAAGTAGTAGTTTCAGAGGTGGAAGAAACTTGGGTTGCCCGAATTGGAAAGCTTATTGATGTCTAAGAATTATTGTAATATGTAGAATAATTTGTAGGAAGTTTCTCTATCTTTTTTATATTTTGTAATGTACTTTCCAGTATTCATTGTCGAGCTATGAAACAAAAAATTCTAAAAAATTGGCTTACATCTTGTATCAGTATATAAATTAATTATATCGAACTGTAGAAAATTGTACTCTTAGATCAAAATAAATATGTGTCGAACTTTGTGAAGAAATGTGAGAAAGATCCATTTTTGAAATTTCGAAACAGTTAGTTGTTTTGAACTTAATAAAAGATGTTCATCGTAATGCAAAAATTATACTATTCGAGCTATTACCAATGTGCAACATATAGGATATTGTAATGCAAACTATGGAAAACAACTGGAAATTAAGTATGAAAAAATGACGTAAGGGCTTGTTACGTTAGTTCGAGGGAATGCGGAGATTGACATTGGTAATGTGAAGGTCATAGAAATAGGAGGTAGTTAAGAATATATTTTTCTTGATTTTAGGTTATGTAACTGATAGATAAGTTTGACAACTGTGATGCTTATCATTGAATTTCCTGTATGCGTAAAAGGTGGGATTGAATGTTATCATACTCTGTGTTTATAAATAAGGTTGCAAATGAAGATGTGAAATGAGTAAGCATGGTGAAGACTCGCTCTTAGAGAGTTCAACATGCGGCGGTAGGGTAGGTATCAATAAAGGTTGCTGAAGTTCGTGAAAATATATCTGGGCAACTAGACTACGACGCCGATTTGTTAGAATCTGTACGTCAGTTGGAGGGGTTGAATATTAGGGCGAAGGAGAATGAGGTTAGTCATCATTTTTTGTTGTGAGGTATTTCGTGAATTGATCGGTCAGCCTGAAGCTTGAAAAACTGCAGTGAAGGAGATCGCACTAGATGAAGATGAGACGACTATTGGTGATGTACTGATATAATGTGGTACTGCAGGGCACCTTGGTTATTTTAGATGTAGCGATGTTTGAGATGGAAAATTTGTGTGTAGTTTGAAATAATATAATGAATATAGTGGAAAGTTTTAATGTTCTGCTATTACTCCTTAATTTATAGGAAAGCCATTGAGGATTCGTTTGAATTTTGAATTATGAGCAGTTGGAATGATGTTGTAATTGTTATAAGTAAGGATGGTGAGTAGGAGAATAGAAAACATGAGTATGAGTAAGATGGTGCAGGTATAGGTTGATTGCGTGTGGTTTAATTTTAAATCATGAATATGGGGAGGTGTGAGAGAGGAGTGGGCAGGAGAGTGAGAGAAAGAGAAAGAGAAAGAGAAAGAGAGATGCATTTAATTATAGGGTTTGGGTTAATGATGAAAAATTATTTTCACCCAAAAGGTATGAACCGTCTGACAGGTACAATGGAAGAGACGCATAGGTTAGAAAATTGAGGGAGGCTTGCGTGAGTCTCAAAAACAGCTAGCGGTTTGAAAGAAAAATTATAAATAGTCCTTATCTTTTTTCTTCCAAACGTTTAGAAAAAATAGATAGGCAATAATCTAGAGAGAGAAAAAAAATTGACCGTAGGGAGATTGGAGAGGGAAATTTTGAAAATAGGTATCGTCATCGGAAGGAAGAAGAAGGTGCCATTGTGGGTTTGGAGAAGAAACTTGTGTTACTGAGTTCTGTCGTAAAGGAAGAGACATTTGGGGATCCGGATTTATCTTCTGTTGTCGAAGGTTAGTGGCTGATCTTGGTTGTAACCTTTCTTCGTTATTTGAATATCTATGTATGTTGTGATGATTCCTTTATTGTTGATAGAATGAATCTTTTTGCTCTTGTTTTGTGCATTTAAATTTTGAAGTGTGTACTATATGGGAAAATTTTGCTTTTGTACGGATGTGAGGAAAAATATTTGGTGAAAGCTGTTTTCCTTTTTGAGTGAAAAGTTGTGTAAAAAGATGAAATTAATGTATTGTATATATATATATATATATAGTTTTGTTTGATTTGAAAAAATTCTATAAAAGAGATATTAAGAAATTTATTGGATATACCTGGACCATTATGTAGGTGTAGATTCATAACAGAACTTAGAAGTAGACGTCTGTTCTTGTTCAAGCTTATTGCTTGATATGGAGGTCGGTTGATTGAGGAAGTACCAATAGGAATTGAAGCTTCCAAATCTGGGGGGGGGGGGCAAGCTAAATAATAGCTTGAATGAACCTGTTCGAGATGCTGAGGGGGAGAGCGCCTCTGAGGAGAGAGAAGGTGAGGAAAAACTCAAGTTTTTAGACTTTCCTGGTACTCTCTATGACTATCCTCCATACTCAGATGAGTTCAGGGAATTTTGTAAGTAAAAATGAAGTTTAGGTGGTAAATGGAGTAATGTGATAGAGCATAGGGAGAGATATTTTAGGTGGTGTACTGATGAAAATGGTGAAAATACATTTTTCCTGTTGTCGAACTTGGAACGTGAGAAGTTTCATAGGAAACAACCAGAGTTTGTTTCCCTTGAATATTTATATGGGAATAGAGAAGGTGATTTAGATGAGGGTTTTTTGTGTTATCTGGCCCAGTTTGAATATGGGTTGGTAATGCCTTTAAACATCCTTGCGAAAGGCATCATGAATGAGATCGAGGCGTACCATGCCCAGTTGAACGGGAATATGTGGGAGGTGATATGTAATTGTGAGAATTGAAATAGGAGGTGGGCCCTTAAGGGGAACGAGAGAAAAATAACACCGTTAGATGTTTTGCAATATTCTTCTGTGAAATACTACATGACTACTAGGGGTGCGTATTTCTGTTCGAGCTCGTATCGACCCCAATTTTTTTATTTGAATTCGGCTGGAGGAGTATGAAATGATAATTTAGTATGGGTAAAAGGCGAGTGTCTTTAGCGAGATCACGAGGAACCCCTGGATCTTTGATATACAATTTTAAAGAAAAGTAAGTAACTTTTACGAATACTAAAATGTATGTGTTGATAGTAGCCTATTTGGTGTTGAGGATATTTTGTTTTTATGCAGATCCTTAGTCGAAAGTGAAGAGGAAAGAATCTCTTATCCATACAAGAGCTCTAGAGGGAAGTGAGCTCGAGGTTGTAGGACTAACTGTAGATCAATTAATGTCCAGAAGTCGCAGGCCAAGATAACAATTACTAAAGCTGGTCCACCGGTTGGAGCTGGAGGGGGATCGTAAGTGAGTATTGAAAAATGGCTCTAGCAATAGCAAAAGCTGGACCCATGTCCTTGAAACCAAAACTTACATGTTCCATGTCTTGGAAAACGAGCCAAAGGGAACCAAAGTGAATAGGCACAAAGACTGAGGGCTCAAAGTCGACAACTACAGAGAGTGGGGAGGTCAAGATTCCCTCAAAGAAGAGAAAAGTAAACAGTCCCCTCCTACTGCAGTAGAGGAGGTGAAGGATAATGTGGTCAACGAGGATAAGTTACTTTCTCTGGAAAAGAGGTCGAGACTTACTGCTCGAGGAGATACCAGGGAGTTGGATTCTGTTGTGAAAACGGAGTTGTACAGAATAAGTGTAACAGTATAATGATTGGCTGTCGCCTGAAATGTTCGAATTTAATTTTGGTATGTTTGTTGGTATAGGTTGCACCCGATCTAAAGGGTATTTGCCTTGGGTTTGAGGATGGGAAGGCAGATCTCGAGAAGAGAGTTACACAGCTCGAGAAGGAGTTAGCGGAGGAGTGAGCTGATTTGGCAAAAGAGAAAGTGTACTCTAGCTTGGAGGTTAAAAACTTGAAAGATGAGTTCCAGGTAGCTATGGAAGAGCTTGGAGAAGAGGCTAAAAAGAATGTGGATAAAGTAACCCCTGCTCATGACATTCTCCAGCAAAAGCTTCTTGAGGAAGGCTATTCCATGAATGATGTTTTTACTATATCTGAAGGGTGATTTGTAGATGTTGAAGTACCCAAAACAAAAAATGAGTCGGAAGCTTACAGTACTCCTCCCTCGGATACTACCAGGGTTGAATATTATTTATGTTAGCACTGAGCGAGAGAATCAAGGAGGGGAAGATAATTACAAGGTAGAGTGATATGCATGTAATGGCTTTATCAAATATTGTATTGAAGGAGGGAAAACATTTGTATTGTTTTTTAAGTAGGAAATATGGATGTTGGTATACTATTTGATAGGCAAATTATTATGTAGTAGCTAAACAAGTTGAGCACCATCAATGAGGCATTAAAGATTGAGCTCATTAGGGAGAATTTTTTTGCACATGCAGCAGCGTTCAGAACTGAACGCGCAGAATTTCTGGTGAGAAAATATTATTTTAAGTGAAAAGATAGGTATAGGTACATATAAATTTGACCCTTTGTTTTTAGAAGTTGAATTAAACAGTGAGAGAGGGTTAAAAAAGGTGTACCTTAGAAGATTAGAAGATTGCGACATTAACCTGACTCTGACATTGTAGAGCATATGGCCACTAGAGCAAGAAATCATCATAGCTTGAAGGCTAAGTATAAGCTCGTTGTGGTGGGTCTATGATAGATAAATGACTGTATGTAAACTGTTACTCATCGAACTATTTATATGAGAAATATAGGTTGTTCTCTATGTTTTGAACGTGAAATCAAACAATTGCGCAGGACGATCTAGAAGCCGTATGAGCACACAAGGAGGATGTGCAAAAATGTAATTAAGAGTTTAAACTTGAATTGGATAGGATCCATCAGTTATTTGAAGAGAGTTCAGATCAGTATGTAAAAGTAGAGCTTAGGTTGACTAAGTCAAAAAAGACAGTTAGTAAGCTGAGCCAGCAGATCAATAATAAGGAAGCTGATTTGGGTAGACTGTAAGGTTAGCTAGTGAGTTCTCAAAAGGAAGTTGAGAAGTTGAAGAGCATGGTAGAGTGCTTGAAGGGAGAAGAGCAAAGAAATGGATATCGCTCAATATCGTATCAGATTGTTAGAGGCAGAAGCGTTGCAGTTAAAACGGTATCACAATAATTTAAGGGAACAATTGAGGAAGAATGAGGTTGAATTGGTGAGAGTGCGAGTTGATATGTCGAGTACTGAAAGTGATATGGAGAAGTTGAGTGACACTGTAAAGAGAAAAGAGGATAGTATCCAGAGTACGCAGAGTTATTGTGACAAGCTTTCCGAATGGCTGGATAAAATGAAGGCTGAAATATCAAGTAGTCATGGGAGTTAGAGGGATGTGATGGAAAGACTAAAGTGGAAACTCAGGGATATAGAGGATTTGAGGGAACAACTTGAGAAGAAAAATCATGAAGTGAAGGCACATTTGGAATAGATAGCGGCGCTTGAAGCCGATCATAAATATGTTCGCACGGCAGTAAAAAATTCTAATGAAAAAATAAGCAAAATGGAGGTTGAACAGGCTGAGGCCCGCGATAGGGATGTTGTTTTGAATAAAAAGGTTCAAAAATTGGAGGCAAATATTAAAATGGCCAAATGGAACCTTGATGGTGAGGTCGCTGAGAGAATTGGCGACCAGGCAAAGATGGAGGAAGCTATCAGCATACTCGGGCAGATGAATATGTTTTGAGAGTGGCAGAGGAACGTGATACTGATTTATCCTCAGACAATATGAAAGAAAGAGAATACTGCAGGAATTTAGAAAAACTACTAAAGGATGCCCTTACAAGGTTTATCGAGCTTACTGTACCAAATAGAGACAAACTTTTAGTCGGTAAAGTGCATGAGAAGGAGATGACAGTGGTTCTTGCTTATTTTATAAATGAGATTAAGAAAATTGAAGTAAAAAGAGATACCTTGCATGATAAGACGATCGTAAAGGGAGTAAGGTGTGAAATGGGCTTAGTACGCTCTGAATATTTAGAGTTCTTTACTTCAAAGCTACGAGTGCTTACCCAAGGGATGGTGAATCAAGGTAGAGACTTTGTTGCAGTTAGAATACCAGAATTTAGAACGTCTGAATCTGGTGGGAACTCGCATGAGGGTAGTTGAGCTCGTATTGTAAGAAATCGACGGGTGAATTATTGATATTTCTTTACTTTGATCTTTGAGATTTAGTAGATAATAGATGTGTATCGATTAAAAGCTAGTTTTAGCTTTTGCTTTAATCATTGAGATATTGTAGATAGTAGATGTGTATTAATTGAAAGCTAGTATTACATTTACCTTAATATTTAAGATTTAGTAGATAGTAGATGTGTATCGATTGAAAACTATTATTACCTTTGCTTTAATATTTAATCTTTGAGATTTAGTAGATATTAGATGTGTATGGATTGAAAGCTAGTATTACCTTTGCTTTAATCTTTGAGATTTAGTAGATAACTACATATATCACTATAGAGAGTAATATGAGAAAAAACTTGGAAGTTTTCATTGAGTAGAAAAGAATGTACATAATGTTGGAGATTGTAATCTCACTTTTGAAATGTAAGGAATAATAGTAGATGTATCTTGTGCTTGGAATATTAGTTATTTAGCGGCAGTATTTCTTCAATCTCCTAGTATTCCAAGGGCTTGGTATTTGGACTCGTCCTATGTTATGAGGTAGTAAGATTCGAGGCTAGTTCATCCTACCACTTGAAATGGATCTTCCCAATTCTCTACGAGCTTCCCATCATTCAACTCTTTCCCGATTTTGGGGATCTCACGGAGTACTAGGTCATCAATTTTTAATTCATGACTTCGTACTCTTCTGTTATACAAATTGGCTAGCATATTATGTTATCGACCCAAGTTGGCAATAGCTCGAGTTCGTGTTTCATCGATCCAGTTCATGCTGCAGGCTAACTCGAATTCATTTTCTTCATCAGTTAGCTCATGATCTTTGACTGGATAGTGATATTCTGTTAGGATGACAACTTCAGTTCCATAAGCAAGGAGAAAGGGTGAATATCCTATTGACTGCCTCGACGTCGTATAATAGGCCTACATAACATGTAGTAGCTCCCTTATCTAATTGCCTTTCTTTTTTTATTTGAGTTCCTTCTTGATTCCATTAACGATTGTCCTGTTTGTGATTTCGGCCTGCCCATTGTCTTTTTAGGTAATAGGGATTGGAAGGTGAATGAATGATGTTGTAATTACTGAGGAATGCCACTACTTTTTCTCCAACGAATTGTGGTCTGTTAACAATTCAAATAAGGTGGGGTAACCAAATCGTGTGATGACATGCTCCCAGATAAATGAGATGACTTCTTCTTCTTCTTGAGTTTGACAAAAAGGAACTGCTTTAACCCACTTCGTAAAGTAATCTGTTACTGCGAGTAAGAACTTGCGGCTACCTGGTGCTTGGCAATTCTCCCACTAGATCGAGTACCCATATTTTGAAAGGCCATAATACTTTACTAGCATGGAGCTCAAGTTCAGGAACTCATATTTGATGACCATATCGTTGGCATGCATCAGAGTTTTGTGAATACTCCTCAACCTATTTTCTCATGTTGGGCTAAAATACTCCTTGTCTAATAGCTTTTGCTTATGAGTGATCAACCTGCGGCATAGGAGCCACATGTCCCTTCATATAGATCCTTACGCATTAAATCTTCTTGTTGTTTGGAGAAGCACTTGAAGTATAGTCTAGTGACTGATCTCCTGTAAAGATTGATGCATTTTTGACCTGTATAATGTCTAGATTTTTTGATCAATTGTTTGCGTTCTTTGGGATCTTCTAGAAGGGGCCAATCACATTTGTTATCCGGACCGATATATACGATGAAAGGCTTCCTCTAATTGTATTCCTCCTCTTCATCGCCCCCAGTGATGATCGCGCATACTGTTGGGAGACCAATGCTAAGGGTTGAAATAACTTCGATTTGGAGGTATCTTGCTTCTGTACCTAATACCCCGGCTAAATATGCCAAGGAATCAGCGTGTCAATTCTTCCCACGAGGTAAATAATCAAGTATGGCTGTATTGAATCTGCTCATTCTGCCAATGACCAATGCTACATAGTCGATCATTTTGCCATTTTTCTTGTATTGCTCAGAGTAGTGATGAATGATTAATAATGAGTCTCTATAGAATGAGAGATCAGGAACCTCATTCTTTAATACCATGTCAAGGCCATGGATTAATACTGCGTACTCTTTGATGTTGTTAAAAGCTTTAAAATCTAGGTGTATGGATTTCTCAATTCTATCATTTGAGGAAGTAATTAGTCGATTCCGATCCCTGACCTACAGGTCCTACTGATCTATCTGCAAGAAGTTTCCATCCTTTTCGTGTAACCTATTTAGCTCGTTCGCCGAAAGACTTTGCATGCGGATCTTCTTTGAGATCAGGATCGTGCTTTTCTCAATTTGAATTTTCTACTGGGAAGTCTACTTGAAAATTAGCCACTGCTTGACCTTTATCTGAAGTTCCCTGTTCGAATGTGATATCGTGTTCCTCCAAACTTATTGACCACTATAACACTCTTCTGGACTTGTCTTTTTTAAATAGAACTTCCCGAAGTAAGTAGTTCGTCATGACATTGACTGAATAAGCTTGGAAGTAGTGCTTGAACTTCTACAATGTGTAAAGGAGGGTGAGGAGGAGTCGCTCGATTTTGGAATATCTTGTTTCTACTGGTGTGAGGGTTTTGCAAATATAATACACTAGCTTCTCAATTTTTTTGTCAAGGCAAATGAGAACCGAGCTGAGGGAATTATCTGCAACTGAAAGGTAGATGATCAATTCCTCATTGTCTATTAGGGTACTCATTACAGAAGATTTCCCAAGATAGACTTAAAGTTCTTGAAAAGATATTTTACATTCTTCTATCCATTCGATCACTTCGTTTGGTCAAACTTTGCCTCTTTTGGTACATCCTCGAAGTAACAAGAATAACCATCAACATCAATCTGAAGATTTAGAGATGAATCTGTTGATAGCTGCAATCTTGTCAGCTAGCTTTTGTACATCTTTGTTTGTTTGTGCAGACAATATGTTTATCAGAGCTCAAATCTGATCGGGATCAGCTTCGATTCTATTTTTGCTAATGAGATATCCTATAAACTAGATTATACTCTTAATTGATATTTATCGGGATTGAGCTTTATCCAGTATGATCGCAATATGCTGAAGACTATATCGAGATGTGTAATATGATCTTTCTTCTGTAAATTTTTGCAAAGGAGATTGTCGATATGTACTTCAGCAGTTTTCCCAAGTATGCTTTGAACATAATTGTCAATTGCCTTTGATAAGTTGTTCCGGCGGTATAACGTTGTAACAGTAGAGCCCCCTTTCAGTTACGAAAGTAGTCATTTTCTATTCTTCTTAGGAACTACGATAATATTGGAGATCCAATCCAGGAACTTTACTTCTCGAATGAACCCGACATTGATCAACTTATCAATTTCATTGTTGACTTTATCTCTGAGATGAGGTGAAAGCCTTCTCTATTTCTGTTTGATTACAGTGGCTTTATCATCGATGCTCAATTTGTGACACACCATGGCTGGGTCGACTCCTGGCATTTTTTTAAGAGTCTAAGCGAAGACGTCTCGGTTCATCCATAAAAAAATGGACAAGGGTGTCCTTCTCTTATGGGACCAGTTGGGTACCAATATAAATACTTCTGCTAGGCCCATCAATGTTAATGTACTCTGTAGGTTCTACTGTGGAAGGCTAATCATCAGTGTGACCAGCTTTCTATAATTGATATGCAACAAATGTATCGGATGTGTCTAGTATGGCAGAGACTGCATTTTTTCACGATCGTGAGAGCTTTTGATGGCCTTTGATTTCATAGATGCCACCATTGTACTTGAAACAAAGTACTTGATGGTATGTAGATGCGATTGCTTCCATGTTGTGTATCCAGCAGCAGCTCATGATCCCTAGATAACGGGATTTGGCATTGATGATGTAGAAAATAATGTCAATAGTGGTGGGTCCAGCGGTAATGGGTAGGATGACCTTTCCTACTTGATCTTCTTTATATCAAATTAAAAACACTAATAGCGATGTCGTTTGGTATAACTTGATCTGTTAATCCTATTTGTTCGATTGTGCTTTAAAAAAGGATTTTAATTCACCTAACGATATCGATCATCATGGTATGCATGACGAATTTCTTCATCTTAAGCATAATAACTAGAGTATCGTAATGTGGAAACTTGACGTGACTAATATCGTAATCCTGAAATAAAATCCCAGTTTATCGATTACTCGATTCGGGAAGGAGTTTAGCTTTTCTTTCGAAAATGGTAAGGTCACAGCATTTCGTTAACCTCCTCCTCTTGAATCTGGTAGAGTTGTTGATCTGGTGGATCTCGATCGTGTTGCTGTAGTACATGTGGTACAAGTATTTTTCCACGGACTGATCTTCAATCTGAACTACTTCAACTTACGTTTTATAGCTTCCATTCTTGTATCCTTCAAGGTTGATAATGTACTCGCACATTCTCCTATATTTGATAATGTATTCTAGAAATTTATGTAAAGCATAATAGTTGTCAATTGCATGATGTGTTACCATGTGATGCATGCAGTATGGTTTGCCTTCAATTGGCTCCAGTGGCTAAGATACACAATAGAACTTGTCTTTCTCCAATATGGGAATGATCGCTGAGATTTGGACATTCATTTTTGGAAGGACCAGTTTGGGTAGTAAATTGCCTTTTTGAGATTTGCCTGTATTTGCTTTAGCTCACTTTTGATCACCCTGGCCATCCTTTTGTTCACTGTTGCATTCTATGTTTTGACCCTTTCATGATTAGGACGTTTTTAGTATATTTATGTCTTTTGGTCATCATCTTTTCCAGGTCGACATACCCATTGACCTTGGTAATGATGTTTTCCAAGGTCGAGGGTTTGTTCAAGAAGAGATGCTCCTTCACTTTGCAATCGATCTGTAGTGGATTGGTAAACACAGAAGTGGTTGTTTTCAGATCGAGAATATAAATCATATGAGGGAATTCCATAAATTTATTTGCAAAGACCTCGAGCTTCTCCTCCTGCGATTGTTTGAGACTAATAAAAGTATAAAAATTCTTTTTTTTGCCTTTATTTTGAGTATACATTTTGATGTAGATCTTTTATAGTTGGTCAAATATAACGATGAAATCTTCAGGTAGTGAATGGAACCGCCGAAGCGGTTCTCCCTATAGGTTTGTGGCGAATAGATGGCATAGAATGTGGTTTAAATTGAAATGCAATCCCACTGAGTTGCAGAATTGTAGAATGTGTTCTTTTGGATTGGTGCGTTTGTACTTGTGTATCTTCAGAGTATGGAAACCTGTCGGTACTTCCATATCAAACAACTCTTTGGCGACCGGACTACCTTATAATTTGGTCAAATAGTCATTATTACTAAGAGCTTAAGCCTTAATTAATACCTTGATTCGCAGATCTTTGTGTTCTTGTGTGACATATTATCATGGTTCTTGAGCGACTTTGTGCGCAGGTCGGGGGTTATGAGAACCACTACCCTCGCTCAAACTTTTACGAGTTGGTATTCTGGATTGTGGTCGTGGCTTCTCTTCTTAACGTTTGGAGGGCCTACGTCCTCTAGTAATGTCGGACTGATCTTCCCATCCAATATGCATTCAATCTTCTGGTACATGTGGGTAATTGCGTTGATGTCTGGAAGCTCCCTTGCTAGTTGTTCCTCGAGGTCCCAACATGCATCACGTTGAAACTTTGGAGTTCGCTGGTATTTGATCACGTTTCCTTGGAAGGGGAACTTGTTGATTGCCTACAAGGCTTACAAAGTAGTCTTAATCGTTGTTATCTGCTCTTCATGTCATTTAAATTTTTCTTGACGAGTTTGACGCTTAGTTTCTAGTTCTTGTTCATTGAGGTCGTGATTAAGCAACAACTGACTTTCGAGCTCATTTTATTTCTCGGTTTCGGTGTGATGGTTTGCCCGTAATTCTGCGAGCTGATCTGGTTTGACTGAAATATCATGTTGAACACTTGAGGCTGGTCACTTGGAAGTTACCATGATTGAAAATTGATTGTTGGGTAACTATATACCTTAGGATTTCATGGAAATGTCTCTGTAGTGGCTTATTCCACATCTCGAACTTATGCTTCATCTTTGAACTACATACAAACTTTTGACCTCAACAATAGAGAATGTGACATAATCAAAATAAGACAACAGCGTCAGGAAACACATACAACACGAGTTTCTTAACCAACACCACTCATCCCTGATGCTACTCGTGTTATATTTTGAGAGCCGTCTTGTAATAGCTTATTTTGTAGCTCAAACTCAAAGCCTCATCCCCAACCTCATTAGCATACAGGAAACACTACTAAAATCATATTTAAAATTCCTCAGTTCGAGTCATCGCTTTTGAACTCCTCATTAGTAGTTCGATTTATGCAGGTGTGCAGTCATCAATAAAGTCGTTGTACAACAACAGAGATCAGAACGTTATACTATCTTGTCAAAGAATATCTTACATACATTTGTAACGTCCACCATTAAGAATATTAATAGTCATCAAATGGTCATATTATAAGACCTATAAATAGAACCATAGAGCTACAGATTAGAGAAAGGTAATTCTATACAAAAGAATCCCTACTCCGAAATGCCATATACTCAGAGTGCTCATTGTAATAAGTTAACAACTTCAATAAAATCATCTTCTCTTTCTCAAAATCCCCAAGAAAGGTCATGGTTTTGAACATATTCAAAGATTTTCCACGCTAAATTATCTTGTTAATTTTTTTTTACGGCTCTCGAGCGTTCTAGACACATCTGGTGTAAAGGCTAAGTCCAAATCCCAGAATTAGGTCATTACATTTGGCACCTTTTGTGGGAACGAAGTTCTCAAACCCATTGTCTTAGAAACCGCTGACCATCTCCTTTTAGAATGTTGCCTCTAAGTCTGAGCACGCTAATAGTCCAAGCAGAAGAAAATGTCACTCTAGCAGATCTGCGAGCCACCTTAAATTCTGAAATAGAAAGACGTGCCACTTTGAAGTAACAGCTAGCGAGTGTACAGGACGCACTTAAGGTTTTACAGGGTCAGCAGGCCACCTAAAGAACAATGCCTTATAACCTGAAGGCTCGCGAATCTCCGTTCATGATAGAATATGGCCCCCTCCGAAAGGAAATCACGTTGGAGGTGCGCTTCGATCTAACCATCATCAACAAGAATATAGCCCATCCCGATCCAGGAGATCCACTAGGAAGTAGATGGTGGCCCAGCGGGAGTTAGACAGATTGAAAAGCCACCTCGAAGAGTTCGAGTCCTAGCAAAATAACGTCTAAGTGAAGGGAGTAGCAACCATAATCCTGGAGAAGGACGTATCACCCGCCCGACCACCGCAGCTTGACAATACATGACTTAGGAACATTTAGTGAGACGAATCAAAGAAATTTTTGAATCTCAGACCCCGACTAATGGAATCCACAACATATTATAGAAAATCCCGATCGCACAATAGCTATTGATGGCGAAGTCCCCACCGGATTCCATACTCTGAAGATCCGTAAATACAAAGGAATAGATCCAGTGGAACATGTCCAAGAATTCCAGGATGCCTTAGGCCTACATTCTGCGCCCAAACACATTTTCTGTCGGCTCTTCCCTACTAGCTTGTCAGGAAAACCTCTGTGATGGTTCCACACACTACTTGAATGATCCATCACAATTTTTGAACAGTTATGAAACTTTTCGTCAAGAATTACCTGTACAATAGAGAATAAGAAGAGAATCTATATTCCTTTTTCTGCCTTAAGCAGATGCCAGGTGAGAAACTCAAAACGTTCACTAAGAAGTTCTTGGAGTTAGCTTGAAAAGTAGATTGGCCCGACCAGATGATTACCATTTTGGCCTTCACCAATGCGTTACTTGTTGATGGAAGGGCGGAGGAATACCTCATCCTCAACAAGCCAACAACTTTGGAAGACATGATTGAAAAGGTTAACGTTTATATCGGCCTGAAAAGAATGGTGTCTGATAGATAGAAACCCCAAAAGTTAATATTAACAACTCGAAATTAATCAGCCAGTCAGGACTTTAATCGTACTGCCGATAAGAGAAGAGACAACAAACGGACAAAATCTAACAACGAGCGACCTTGAAAGGGGAATAACTTGCCCAATCCCTGCCTTCCCATGATGAATGTGACCATAGCCAACATTCATCCTATACTTTAGAAGGATCAGTTTTCCCACAATGCACAATATCTCCAACCCATTGAGAACAAACCATCTTGTATTCACCACAAGGTCTAACATCATGAAACATAATACTATTTTGCATCATAGCTGTTGTTAGAGTATATCTTTATTGATGAACGAATGCATGAGTACATTGTAGATGTCAAAAGCTATAAGAATGGGAGTTACAAACTTACTGCAGATGTCGCACAAACCGAAGAGCCGGCTGGAGAGAAACACTTATACCATATGTCGTTCTGCCACTTCGTCAAAACTCAGATCATCAATGAATCAAATAGAATAAAGAGACGATGGTTCAACCAATATCATGACCTATCCATGAAAGACAAAGAAGTTTGTTTACTTCCTGTTTCAAGCTCTCAACGAACAAGAATTTCTTTCGACGACTGTGATGTTCGTCATATCAACTATCCTCACCATGATGCTTTTGTGATCATGCTAAAAATACAAAATATGGTGATTCACATGATGATGATAAATACTGGGAGTACTATTAAATTACTTTCTCAAAGCATGATTGATTAGATGGGACTGGCCGACAAAGTACAACCCGGTGACATTAATATTTATTGATTCAACGGATCTAAAGAAGAATGCGTAAGAAAGATTATACTTCCTATCACGGCAGGACCTATGATACTCGACGTTGTCTTTTATGTTATCAATACAAAATCCCATTATTTGGGGATAAAGGGGCGCTGCTGGTTATACATTATGAGAGCTATTCTATCCACCTATCATTTGGTGCCATGATTTGAGTAGAATAGCGACGTATATGAGATCAAAGGAAGTCAAAAGCTCACTCGAGCATATGAAAATTTTGTCGTCATCGGTCCAAAATCTTCAGAGCCACATTTCGTATAACAATTATAGAAAACAACAGGAAAAGTTACAAAAAACTATACAGTAAACTCTATATAAAACTATCTACTAAGCGTAGAAACAATAAAGTACATCGAAAAGTTACAAAAAAACTATACACCTAGCCTTATAACTCGGGTTGTTAAAATAGGTCAACTCTTTTGGTTCTCGAACTAATAGCCCCCTTTCCTCTTCCTTCTTTAACACCTTATCCCTTTCTATTTTTATCTTAACATATCTACATTGAAGATCATATAGCTCTTTAAAAGATTTCTTTGAATTTAACTTAAATTTCCTTCTCTCATATTAAGTTTTATTAAGCACCTATTAAATTCGAGCCACAAAATCCCTCAATCTACTCAATGATCTCTCCAGTTCGGAGTTTATTTTTCTCAGTCACTCAATCTCTAACGCATACTACAAATATTTTGTTATAATATAGGCATCCAAACCAAAAATGTTTCAAATCATTACTCCAGCTTCAACAAATACATAGTACTATCACTTTAATATCACATGAACTGCATCAAATCAAAAATAGAGTACCACAGAAAGTTTAGATATTCTTGCTTGTTTTTACCTCAGATGGAGGATCCAATGTTTGTCCAACAAGCTGACTCGGACTAACACGTTCAGAAGGAGGATCTAGTAATTTTTCAACTACTCAGACTGGTCCGGTACTTACTGATAGAAACTCCAACACCTTCTCAGAAGAAACACCAAAGTCCGCCATCACTGCCTCTGAAACCTCGAAGGAACTTAATTTCCATGTACCTTCTGACCTGGCCTAGCTCCATATCAGCTGGACTCAATCCAAAATCATAATAGGATTAGATGAAGTAATTTCATTCTACGCCAGAGACAGACGGAATGCCTCATTTCTTCAATAAGACCCACTCATTAGAAGGGTACCGACGGGACTACCTCAGGCGAATCCCTGCCGCTTCATCTCCAGTAGTCATAGCTTCCTCTGCTAGCAACTGAAGACCATTTTGGTGCTCCGCCTCAGCAGCTAGTGGATAGTGGAAATGTACCATCTGGTAATGATCATCCCCCGCCTCCATCACTTCTTCATATGATATATGATGGTAGGTAGGAGATATAGGAATTGGCATTGGCAGATACAACGCTTGGTATCCAGAATACCTGATGAGCAATTCTTCAATCTTTCTACGAATCCTAGACTCTCGAGCATGAGTCCTTTTCGTCACCATGTTCTCAAATACAAAGAATTTTTTAAGATAGAGTAAGGCAGTTTGCAATAGTGGGATATAGAAGAAGATTCAAGAAGACTTAGTTTATCATGCACAAATTAGAATCCTCTTTATACTACGGTCAGCATTAAAGGCGACTCCCCAAATTCCCAATCAGCAAGATTCCCCATAAAATAGCATTGACTAGAGCCATTGGTTCTAGGAAACCCAAACGACACCAGCCGATATTGATGAATTTATATTGGATATGATTCCTAGATATTCACTACATCATTAATGACACTTCTCAACCAACACCACTCGCCTACCATATTTTTCGTACAGTTTCCTGGGAGGGGGCAGCTGTAGTGGCTTATTCCGCATCTCGAACTTATGCTTCATCTTCGAACTACATTCAATTTTTCAACCTCAGCAGCAGAGTACGTGGCACAATCAGAAATAAGACAACAGCATCACGAAAAACATACAACACGAGTTTTTCAACCCATACCATTAATTCCTAATACAACTTATGTTATTGCTTGAGAGTCGTCTTGTCATAGCTTATTTTGTAGCTCAGACTCAAAGCCTCATCCTTGACCTTATCAGCATACAGGAAACACTACTAAAATCATATTCAATATTCCTCAGTTTGAGTCATTGCTTTCGACCTCGACATTACCAGTTCAATTTATGCAAATGTACAGTCATCAATAGAGCCATTGTACTGCAACAGAGGTCATAACGTTAGACTTTCCGTTTAAAGAATATCTTACATACACTTTGTAACATCTACCATTAAAAATATTAATGGTCATCAAACGGTCATATTATAATACCTATAAATAGAACCAGAGAACTATAGATTAGAGACAAGCAATTCTATATAGAAGAATCCCTACTCTGAAACTCCATATATTCAGAGTGCTCATTGTAATAAGTAAGCAACTTCAATAAGTTCATCTCCTCTTTCTCAAAATCCTCAAGATAGGATGTAGTTTTTACCTTATACAAAGGTTTTTCATGCTAAATTATCTTGTTAATTATATTTTACTATTCCCGAACATTCTAGACACATCTGGTATAAAGGCTAAGTCTGAATCCCATAATTAGGCTATTGCAATCTTCTTTCCCATAGACGGTGCCAAATATAAGAGCATAATTTTGTTGTAGCTTGAACTAACTCGAAATAGCTCTTACATTAATTGTACATGTGACAAGAATTAATATAGCTTAATATAAAAATGCACATATGATTAGCATAGAGACCTTTGAATAGGTAAAAACCACGACCTTGACTTGAGGGTTTAGTAACTATAACTTTATTGCTTGAGGTTGATAGATTTGATTACAAGTTATGATCTCTTGAGCTTAAGAAAATTGGTCTCTTCTCCTCTGAAACTCATCCTTTTTATAGACCTCACTCTCAGTTTGTTATCGTGCATAAGAAAGTTCTCCTAAAAATGGGGACAAGTGGTAGTTGGACTTGTAACTGTTAGTTCGTAGGAGACAGGTGTCTTTGATATATTTTATGTCATTTGAAGTGCTCGAGTCACATTCTTCATTAGTTCGTAGTTTAGGTGTCATTGCTGATGGTGTATGTCACGTGTATATTGCGTGATTCTGGTATTAAATCAGTTTTAGTTTATCACAACTCGAGGGATAAGTCTTATAGTTGGTGCTTGTGATCACCTAGTAAATATGCATGTGACATTAATTGGACCATGTTTTTCTCCCTCATAAGTAATTTTAATTTATACATCCAAAATCTTACGAAAAATCAATACGTTGTTAGTTATGATTTTTTTGTGTTAATTAACTCTCTTTAGCGGCATGTATTGAAATCTAGTGTTTTTGACAAATTCTGATATGTTGAATTTGTTCTTTTAATTGTAGGTATGACATGGAAACAAATTTATTTGATGAAGGTGTTAAGACATCAAAGCGGCAGTAGTTGGATGATAAAGTATAGCATGAATAGCCTTCTATATCCCCTCTTCTCTATTTAAGTGTCATCTAATAACATATTTTCATTTGGTGGCTTCTGTATTTATTGGCATGATTTCTTAAGCAGTTCATACCCCTTTTCTCTCTGTAATAGCCTAATTTTGGGATTTGGTTTTAGCCTTTATACCAGATATGTTTATAATACTCAAGAACAGTAAGTAATATCTCACAAGATGATTTAGCATGGAAAACTATTGAATAGGCTAAAAACCATGACCTCTCTTGAGGATTTGACAAAGAGATCTAATATTATTAAAATTGCTAGTTTATTACAATGAGTATTCTGAGTATATGGAATGTTATAGTGATAAATCCTCCGCCCCTCATCTCGAATTCTCTGGTCCAATTTATAGATCTTATAATATGACCGTTTGACGACCATTAAGATTCTTAATGATGGACGTTACAAAATACATGCTTGATATTCTTTGACCAGATTGTATAACGGGTAAATTTTGCTTGTCTGGTAATGGCTATATTGACGATGTTGTACCTGTTGACTCAAACTGTTGACGTAAAGACTGAATATTAAATACTGAATGCATCTTTAGTAGTGGTTTGTGTATGCTGAAGAGTTCGAGGATGAAGCATGAGTCTGAGATAGGAAATAATTTATTACAAGAAATTTCTCAACCAAGAGCACTAGTAGTATCATGGGCGAGTGGTGTTGGTTGAGAAATTCGTGTTGTTACCTTTTTCCTGACGTTGATGTCTTGATTCCGATTGTGCCACGCGTCTTATTGATGAGATTGAAAGTTCATATGTAGTTCGAAGATGAAGCATGATTTCTAGATGTGGGCGGAATAAGCCACTACAACCGCCCCCTCCCGACCAATAGTACGAGAAACCTAGTAGGCTAGTGGTATTGGTTGAGAAATGTCATTAATGCTGCAGTTAATATCTAGAAATCATTTCCAAAGTTAATTCATGAATATTTATTGGTGTCTCTAGGGTTACTTAGAACCAATGGTTCTAGTCAATGTTGTTTGTATGGGAAATCCTTCTGATGTTAGGAATTTGAAGTCAGTTTAAATGCTGATCATAGTATAAAATACATACTGGGTTGATCTAGATTTGCAGAGATCTTCCTGGTGGCTTAAAAAGTAGTGATTCTTGGATGTTATGACTTGTATCTTCTGCAGGGATAATTTTTCCATAAAGGTAGTGTTATTAATCATGGTGAGGATTCGTTCTCAATGTGCACATCAGGCAGTAGATAGTTGGTTTCATATCAAGGTTGCTGAACTTCGTGAGCGATATTTTTGTCGACTTCCTTATAATGCCGTGTTACCAGAATGGCCATTGAATATGATAGGACTAGATGATGAAGGTAAGCGTACAGAGTATGATCATTTTTTCTGGTACTATATGTTTTGTAGGTTGCTGGTGAGTGCCACGGTGTGGGAACTTACTGTTCGATAGCTCGCGTGTGACAAGATTGTTGAAGATGATGCAAGGGTAGCAAGATGAGAGATAATTATGTGTGGGTAGGTGAACCATCAAGGCTGCTTTAGATGTAACTAGAGAGCTTGGTAAGCTCAAAGTATGCGAGCACGTAATAAGTAATATGTTTTTAGTATTCTGTGTTGGAACCCAAATAAATGTAAGATAAGGCATAGTTGATACCTCGATCTGATTGAATAAGAATATATAAAGTATTTAGTTTTACTGTTTATGTATGGAAATTGTATAGGACAGCTGCAGGATTTTAACAACAGTATCGATATCTTTGAATTTTGAATATTAAACTATTTTAAGAATGTTGTACGGTATTGGTAGAGTAGAAAAGTAAGGTGATTGGTCGTTTGTACTCTACTGAGGAAGAAGTACAAAATTTCTAATGGTAGATAATAAAGACAGACGTGATGACAATAGACATTATCGCAGAAGTCATGATGATGTTTTTAGCTGAAAAGACATACCTGTAGAGACAGTAGGGATGGCTGACGCGTGTGAGAAGGAGCCGCCATTTCCAAAACCGAGGAAGAGTATAAAAACTCGTATATCTTTCTTCATAAATTACTAACAGCTGTAGAAAGAGAAAAAAGTGGTACAACTCTTATTTCCAAAGAGAGGAAACGTTTGAGTTCTGAGTTTGATCTGAGAGGGAGAGGTTCATCGAGTGCTAAAAAACTACCTGAAAAGCGTCAGGAGTGGTCATCCTTAGGAAAACGTCTGGATAAAGCAAAAGATTGTTGCTCCTCAAGTATAGATTGGTAATCTGTGTATCTGTTTGTTTGATTTGTATTTGCTAGTACTTTGTATGATATTCTATGTTTATGTTTGTAGGTAGTAGGTTGTTAATATAAGGGTTTTAAGATCTGTGAATAACTGATGAGAAAGTTATAAAGTTTTAAAACTTTATCATATGAAAAAGTTGTAGAGAGAGAAAATGTTAATTTGGTGAAGAAGAGGGAAAACTTGAAATGATTGTCTTTTGTTTTTCAAGGAAATTATAGAGTAGGTGTATTCACCGGATAGAAATTTGGGTGGGACTATTTTTATTGTGTATAGGGTTTAATATGGAAAGTAGAGATAATGATAAAATATTTTGTGTATTTATAGGTTTAATATGCGTTCTATTCCTATAATTCCCTCAAGTAGATTTGTAGTATCTTCGAGTTCGGTGGAGACCTCATCGTCAGGGAGGGAAGGCAAGAAAAATGCCATGGAAGAGACTATAAATAGTGTAGAGGTGACAGGTGAAGTTGGGGAAACCAGTAAGATAGAGAAAATGATAGAGGGTAGAAATGAGAAAGACAATGTATTTATTATATACCTGAAGGGAGTAGATGTAGGAAAATAATTCTTAAAATATAAGAAGAAATTGCAAGGAGAATGGGGGAGCTACCAGGGGAACCAAGGTCGGTGTATTACCATATCCCTTTGCTTAGAGAAAGGAGAGAAGGATTGGTGATGGCGTTACTCTTTCATACTATAACGGTCTCAGGCTAGCAGGTCTGAGTGATGGGTTCTTATGTTATTTGAACCAGGTCGTATATGGCCTGAAGATTCCTCTGAATTTCTTTCAAAAAGGAGTCATGAATGTATCACTACGTGAAAATTAGATATTAGCGACATTTGTGCGCAACAATTATATATGTTGCAAAACTGACCAAATTTGTAACATATATATCTGAAGTAAAGTAAATAAAATGTGGTATTATGTCGAAACTGTCTCTTTAATTGCTGACTATTTTATATGTCGTGTTCTTGATGTCTTCACAACATATAGTAATGTGGTTTCATTCTTAACGATGATTAAGCCGCTAAACCTCTTTGATTAAGTTTCTTATGTATCCCGTACCCCTCTACTTCTCTATTCTCCCAAAACTCTTAACAAAAATTGGTTTTTCTAAGAGTAGTAGAACCATTGCACCGTGATTAGTAAAAACATTGCTTTGAATCATCACAGGGTTTCTGATTTTGCTGCCAGTGTTTTTGATGGATTGGGCAAGAATTACAGTGGCTCTTAAGCAAACCAGGTCTCTCCTGCTCTATACTATAATTCAGTAGCACTTTTGAGAGTGATGGGTATCATCTAATCTCAATTTGGATGTTTATAAATGATTTTTTCTAATATGTGAAATTAGGTCCCGTTAATTTTGATCCCTAATTAGGTTTTGGATTCGGTGTTCATGATGTTGTAAAAAATTCCTCAATTCTGAATTGAAGTTAAAGATGATATCATTAGTGAAAGCAAGTCCAAATAGATAGGAAAGTCTTGAATTACTATTACCGACCGGCATTCGATCATTCAAAACTACCTCAGAGAAGGGAATTAATTTCTTCACAAAGATGTTGTCATTAGCAAGGTGCATTGTTGTTAATCGACTCACATTGCTCAAGTTGCAACCCGATTTCATTTTCATGCCAATGGTAAATCTATTGGCTCCATCTCATACAATCATTCTTTACTATTTTTCACTTTTCAAGATGCAAATAATTGGATTTCAGAGCACTTTCCCAAGCAGTTGGATGTACAGTATGAGTAAAGGTAGATTCATGTATTTCTTTGTTTATTGAAGGCAACTTTGTTACTAATCTTGAAGTTCTCACTATCTTTCTCGTGCCTTTATCCAACACACAACTGAAGGGAGCCCTTGCAGTTCATCTAATAGCCTTAAACATGAGGGAGAAAGAAACTTCTTTGTCGACTTTGAGATGTTACGGGACATCAATGTTACACACATTGTCGGCCTTAATGGTGTGGAATGACTTAGACCCTTCTTCTCATTGGATTTATATTTTATTCAACTTTAACTTGAATTTGAAATTTCCAAGAAACTAACGATTTGTGTAGTTCATATTCTTGTAAAGAACTCCCATTAACAGAGAGTTTTTCTGGCAGTGTGGCCTTAGTATGGCCTTCTTGAACCTGTAAGTACACCATTAAAACTCAATTCGAGTCTCATGAAGCCTTTAATGTAAAGTTACATTTAGGTGCATAATTATAACTAATGGCACCATCATCCGCTTTAAGTAGTATTGTAAGAGTTTGTATTTGTTGTTCCTTAAGCCTGCCTAGATCCTATTTTGGTCCTTCCATTGCAGCAAAGTAACAAAGTGAGAAAGATGAAGCAACCATTTCCTCCCAGATATAGGCATGAACTTTCATGTATGCATTTGTGGTCAATATATGTTCTTATTCTATTAATTTCACATAACTAAAGAGTTGAACAAGCTTAGTACATATTGAACAGCAAAATTGGAACTTTCAAGATGAACAAAATGAACTTCAGAAGATGCTACATTAATGGAGTTTTTTGCATAAATGAGAGTTGGAATACCCTGAAAGGTATGTGTAAGCATACATTTTTCATTATTATTCTATTGGCTATTTTACAATTTTTTAAATTTTCACTTAATAATTAAATTATTTTTGTTCATTCTTAAAAACATTGCAGCACTTTCTTTAACAATGCATTCACGATAAATTGAATTTCATACCATCATAACCTGATGTATATTTTTGTTGTTGCCTAACACCAAGTTTGATGCACAAAAATCTATATTTTATATCGCCCGTAATTACTTTTTGCTTGATTTGATACATTATTTTAATGGATAAAAAGCTCAAAATCGACAGAGCACTCAAATTCTTGAGAGGTTGATGGTTCGAATCCATCGAGTCTAGTATATTTTATTTTGAAAGAAAAATCAGAATCTTAGAAGAAAAAAATGATGAAATATGATTGCCTCAAAGCGACAAATATAAATGTCAATAAAAGAAAATCTAAGAAAATTATATTTCATGAAAGCGACATATATATATTTGGAGAATTTTGAATATAAACGACATAAACTAAACGGCATAAAGAGCGACACATATAATTGTCGCATTTCTTTTTTATAAATAGCATATTTATACGTCACAAAAATACAGTATTTATAACTATCGGTAACAATAATGACTCCATTTTTGGCGACAGTTGTTAGCGATAGAATATAAGTAGTTAATCAGGCAATAACAATAGTTATATTCGTCGCTAATAATCCTTTTTCACATAGTGTATTATAA
This sequence comes from Kingdonia uniflora, assembly GCA_014058105.1. Lineage (NCBI taxonomy): Eukaryota > Viridiplantae > Streptophyta > Magnoliopsida > Ranunculales > Circaeasteraceae > Kingdonia > Kingdonia uniflora. The sequence continues at coordinate 419,630 of JACGCM010002784.1, forward strand.
TGTTGCCCTACCCAGCTGAATGGGAATGTATATTCCCTTACAGACCCAGATGAGGATCTGTAAGGCACTGAATGAAAAATGGTGGAAGGAATGGACTGTCAAGCAGTTCAAAGCTGAAGTTGTGCTGAAATTTTATAAATGGAAATATGCCGAAGGTCAAAGTAGTGGTTACCTGTATAGTTATTCATCGAGGCTAAAAAAATTTATTTTGAATCTGTGGGTAGACAATGGAAGGATCACCTTGTGTGGGTTGAGAGTAACAGTATGTAGGTTCCAGACGAACCAGCGCTTGAACTAAACCATAAATATTATAACCTAAGTAAGTAACGCCGACCAATCTTCGAATAACCAATAACATGTCTTCGAGCTGTTAAATAATGTTTTGCTCCTTATTTTGGCAGATCCAAAACCTTCATCGACGCCTCACAAGACCAGCCTGCTCTACTGCATTGCTTGAGATCTGGATGAGCTAAAGCAGGAACTTGGTGAGCTCGGTATCCGTAGGGATAAAATGGTAGATTTTGTAGTACCTAAAGTTTAACGAACTCATGAGAAACAAGCTATGGCTGAGGAGAAAGCTCGTTTGACTATTGATGATGTTCTCAGTCTTCCACCTCCTACACCTCAAAGTACTAAACAGACTACTCAGAGGTCGGGGAAGTTAGCTCGGTAGAGTACCTCTGCCACTAGGGTGGTGGCCACAAAACAAGAGGTCGCAAAGACTCTACCTATTGTGAAGAACAGACAGGACGTGAGTACGGTTAGTCCTGCTGAAGTGAAGATGAACTTGCTAAAGAGAAAACGCCATGAGGGTTAGGGCAGCTCTCGTACTATCCCTTATGCTGCAGCCAGGATGCAAGATCTGGAGCAGAAGTACTATCTGATGGTGAGGACCGATTTGAAGCGGCTCGATAAAGAGTGTCAGAAGCACAGTTTTGCAGTATGTGTTTAAAATCTTTAATTGTCTTGTATTTGAACTGAGAGCTTTTGTTTTGAACTTTTGTCTTTTTGTAATTTAGTACTGACAGCTCTCAATGTTGTTGAAGGGGTCAACAAAGTGTCTGGACAAAAGGAGACAGGGGTTCGGGGCTCTTACAGTAAAGTTTAATTCTCTTTCGGCTCGTATGAAGGAGCTCGAAGCTGAGCTCAAGCTAGAGAAATATAAGAGAGTTAAAGATGCTAAAGCGGTTGCAGAGTTTATAGAAATGTATAGCGAGCTGGTGAGGCATGATGACGTTATGTCAAAATTAGTCAAAACACTTTTAGTGGAAGCAGATTGCTTTGTCCAAATCGTATTATGATTTTGGATTAAGTGAAGATGATGTGGAGCTTGGCCAGACTGGTAGCTCTGGCAAAATAATCTTTCCTGTTGAGGTTGAAAGTGAGGTGGTAGATGATATTGTATATCCATCCAATGTACCTATTACACCCACTGAGCCAGTTGTAGCTGCTGAGATAATTTCGGATCCTCCAGCTGAGGTAGACATGGGCATAATTCTTTAAACAATCTGTAGTACTCTGTTTCAAACTATGCAGTTTGTTTAAATTTTTGATGGGATTGTACTCTGAAAGGTCGCAAACTGTTAAGTTTGATAGAAACTTTTAGTATGCTCATCTTGAATGTTTTTATGGTAATGAGATATTTGTAATTTGTGTAGGAGATAGAGCGATTGATAAAAACGAATTCCGAACAGGAGAGATCGTTGAGAAGAGCGAGGGATTTCATGGCTCGTATTCAACACGTACTTAATAAAATTGAATATGAAATAAGGCAATTTAAACTTAATTATGAGAAAACATCTAAGGAGTTATACGACCTCTAGTGTAGATATGCTAAGATAAAAATATAAAGAGATGAGGTGTTAAGTAAGGAAGAGGAAAGGGGGATATTAGTTCAAAAACCAAATTTGACCTATTTTAATGATTTAAGTGATAAAGCTAGGTGTCAAAGTATGCTGGTAGCTCTGAGATTATATTTTGAGGTCAAAGTAGATAGTGAATGGGCGTTAAAAGAAGCTTATGTCAAACTTTTAAAGGAAAGAGTTGTAGTTCCAAACTCAACTCGAGCTATATTTTTAACTCAAGAAGCACGTAATCGTCATAGTTTAGAGGCAAGAAAGTATCCCGCTCGAGCTGGTATGTCTGTTGTATGGGGCGATATAGAACATTTATCTTATGTGCTTGGCTTTATGTAGGATCGAAGGGCCATGAGAATTGCATTTTTTCATGATAAGAAAAGAATAAATAGAGGTTCAACAGTAATTAGAGGGTGGGGTAAAGGGGTTACAGGATGAAATATCGTAACAGGTGGAGCAAAAAAGATCTTTAGCGACGCAATTGTCAAAAGAAGAGACTGTTCGAATAAAGGTAGAAGCTGATGTGAGGGCTTTAGGTGTATTGCATAAGAAAACGCGTCAGCGGCTATACAAGGCGCATATGAAATTGAATGAGTATTTGTATCCGTCGCGTGCAAAAGTCAAAGATCAAATAAAACAAGAGCGCCATATAGCAAGCGTCATTGATTTGTATGGGGGGAACTGACAAGGGTAGAGAACGAATTTAGAAAGATCGTAATGGAATGTCAGAAAGATTTTGATTTTGAGAATGCCAAGGCTAAAAATATGTGGTTTACCAAAGAGGACGGGGAATTTGTTGGTGAAAAAACCATTCCTAGGACGTGGGAATTGTTACCAGAAGAGGACGAGAAGAAGGTCGAGAATCTGATACCTCGATTGCTGCACAAACAGCGTCAGAGGATGTGGTGACCTTTACAGCTCCTATAAATGTTCAAGTAACAAATAGAAAGAGTTTAAGAGATAAAGGATAGTCCTTGCGTATCTTAAAGAAGTGAAGATAGGTTATACCCATTTTTACCTGTTCTTCATATTTGTTAGATCTTTGTATACTACTTTTGTTTGATGATAAATGAATTCTGTTATCTGTGATGATAAATAGAATGATGTATTGATATTACTAAGATATCATGTTCTTGATAATCTTGTTAACTGTGATATATAATTTGTTTGCTTGAGCGAATTATTATAAATGTTAACTGTCATGACAGGGAGAACTAGTAGCTGTCAAGAGTCAATGTGACGTGCTACGTGTCCGAAATGAACAGTTGATCACTGAACTAAGTTCGTGTCAGGGGGCAGTAAAAAGGGCAATAGAATTAGAAGAAAAAAATGAAGGTAGATATTTTAAATGAGTAAAGTACAGTAATTTATGTAACGAGATGCTACGAGAGAAAGAGGCTGAACTAGCCATCGAGCTGAAGAAGATAGAGGGATTAGAAGAAGTGATAAAGAAAAAGGGTAGTGAAGTTGTAGGTACCTCTGAACAAGCTTGTCAACAAGGGACTGAATTGATATCCGTTCGAACTCAGGTAACATAATTGTTGGCAGTGTAAGAAGAGGTGGGAAATAATGTAAAAGACCTGCAATTTCAAGTAAATATGCTCAAGTCAGAGATAGCTGATATGCAAGCTTGTGCTCGTAATTATGAAGTATTATGGTTAGTTGCTGATGTGATGATAAAAAAGATGGAAGGGGCACGCAAGCATTAGAACGAAATCATTAATAAGACTTGGAGCAAGGAATATAGCTAGAACATACCGTTCAATCACGAAAGCTAGACAACTTAGAGTATAAATTGGAGAATATGGAATTACGTGACACAAATCCTAAATTGGTGGCGGATCTGTTTAAGGTTGTGATAAGTCTTAATGATAGTACTATAAATAGAAAGTACCGTAAGGTTGAAGTAGAGGGGGCAATGTTTATGGTTTGCCATATGCATGAATTCATGACAGTGTTAGAATATCAAAATGCTGATGTGTGGAAAGAAAAGGAACAAGTGGATAAGCATTGTGCACATTTGGAAGCTATGCTGAAGGGAGCTCAAAGTAAACTTAGCAAGAGGATTCTATCTAAATAGGTAAAAAGTGGGGGGTGATGTGTATGAGAGAGATATGACAGCAGTTATTTTATTCTTTATAGCAAATTTTAATAGATTGGAAGCGGAAAGCATAATTGTTTATGACAAGTAGACTACACAAGGTGCACAGTGTAAAATGAGGATGGTTCGATCTGAGTATCTAGATCCCATGCTCTCAAGAATTGGAGCTCTTAAAGAGAGTATGATTAAGGAAGGCAAACAAATTGTTGTGGGTAGGATGCCAGAATTTATGTATCATTACCTGTATAAGGGTTGTTGGAGTAATGCTGATATTCCCCAGGTGACAGTTCAAGTGAAAGCTCTGGTGAGGAATGAGGCGTAAAGATTATAATAAGGCTTTATATATACTAAACAAAAATAGTAGATATAGTATATGAAGATAGGACTATTGGCAAAAGAATGATCTGTACTAACCCTATGATTGACCAACGATACTATATGAGTTGGATACCTATTTTATAGAATGACTCCAAAAAATTTTGCTTAGTAGATGGTTGCTGAGGCAACAAACATAGAAGAGCATAAAAGATCGGTGTGGCTGAGGCCATAAACAACTTGTAATGTGATACATGATTAGTTTGGCCAAAGCAAAAAGCGATCTGTAATAGATGATCAGTGTGGCCAAAACAACAAATGATCTGTAATGTAATAGATGATCAGTTTGGCCAAGGAAACAAACAATCTATAATCTAATAGATGATCAGTTAGGCCAAAGTAACAAACGATATGTAATCTGTTTATAGACGTACTTGTTGGATATATTAGAAAAGTACTTTAATGTAGAGCAATCAAACACAAGTATTTAATTGGTGTAAGATTGACGTACAAAGAATATTTTAGATAGAGTATTGTATGAAATAGTAGAAAGTACTCAGATGTATGGGGATCAAACATAAGTCTTTCATTGATATAAGATCATCATACAAGATAGATTGATTTTAGAACAGTACACTGTGATAGATTATTATCTTCGATACAACTTCAATCTCCTCGAGTTTCAAGGATTAGGTACTCGTTCTCCATGTCCAGTGGCAAGATCGTAAGAACCAATGCCACTTTTTCCAATAATGACAAAAAGACCTTACCAATTTTTGGCCAATTTCCCAGCATTGACTTCTTTTTTCTATCTTTGGGAACTTCTCGGAGGACGAGATCTTTGATTTTGAACTCTCTATGATAAACTTACTTGTTATAAGATCAGGCTAAAGCTTGGTGATATCTTCCCAAAATCATGATTGTTCTATCTCGAGTTTCCTCTATCTAGTTCAAGTTACATGCCAACTTGAATTTGTTTTCTTCATCTGTCATGGTATGGTTGTGCAATGGGTTATGATATTGAGTGGGGACGATTTCTTCGGTACCATATGCAAGAAGGAACGGCGTGCATCCAGTTGATACCCGAGGAATTGTGCGATATGCCCATAAGACATACGGTAATTCTTGGACCCAATTACCTTTCATCTCTGTCAAGCGCTTTATGATTCTATCCACAATAGTATGATTAGTGATTTCTGCCTGACCATTTCCTTGTGGGTAATATAGATTGGAAGGAGAGTGGATGATGTTGTGCTGATTAAGGAATTTAACGGCTCTAGGGCCGACAAATTAAGGCCCATTGTCGATTCTGATGAGATAGGGGCAGCCAAACCGAATGATGGTTTTTTATATAAATTTGATGACTTCGTCTTCTCGTATGCGGCAGAGAGGGACTGTTTCCACCCATTTAGTAAAGTAATCCATTGCTACTAGGAGATGCTTCTTTTTGCCCAGTACAGTAGGGAATTCACCTACGAGGTCGAGGACCCATCTATGGAATGGCCAAACAACATTGCTGGAATGGAGTTCTAGGGCTGGAGCTCAAAATTTGGGGCCATGTCATTGGCAGGTATCACATTTACGTACAAGTTCTATGGCTTAAGCTTTTATTTTAGGCCAAAAACCTCTTTGGGTGAGAGTACGGTTGGCCAAAGATCATCCTGCTGCGTGGGAACCACAAGTTTCTTTGTGGAGCTTGTACAAGAAATCTTGAGCCTCTTTGTTGGATAAGCACTTTAGATATGGTCTTATAAATAAAATTTTATAGAGGAGACCATTGTCCACGATGTATTGTTTACTATTGTTGAGTACGCGTTGTCAATGTAAACTTCCATCGTTTTTTTGAGGTAATCTTTGAACATTTGTGTCATCAATCTTTGATAAGTAGCTCCAGTATTCTAGAGATCAAAAGGCATAACTTAATAGCAGTACAAGCCATGTTTTGCAATGAAAGTTTTTTTCTCTAGATTGTCGGGTAGTAGAGGTATCTGATTGTACCCTGATGTTGAATCCATCATGGATAAGAGTTTGTATCCCGCATTAGAATCGAGTAGATGGGATATGATAGGAAGTGGAAAACTATCCTTTAGAGTATGTTGGTCCGTGAAGTCCATGCACAATCTGATCTTGCCGTTCTTCTTTTGTACTGCTACAATGTTCGTGATCCATTCTGGATAATTGGCTTTTCGGATAAAATCTACTTTGATGAGTTTATTGATATCTTTATTGACTTCTTCTCGGAGCCCTGGAGCTAAAGTCCTCTGCTTTTGCTTGACTGCTTCAGCTTTTTCTTTCAAATTAAGCTTATGGCAGGCCAGATTTGGATCAATACCCGGCATTTCAAAGAATGTCCATGCGAAAACATCACTATTATCTTAAAGGAACTAGATGAGAACACCTCGTTCTGCTGCGGGGTAGAAGAGTGCCAATATATGTCCCTCGTTTGTCTCCACTAATTTCGTCATACTCTGTGGTTTTTGTACTTGGCAGATAGTTTTCTGTAGAGTTTAACTGTATAGTTTTCTGGATTATTTTTTGTTGTTTTTTACAATTGCTATGCGAGTTGTGGCTGTGAGGGCTCTGGTTTGATGGCTACATAGTTTTTGCACGCTCGAGCTAGTTTCTAGCTTCTTTTGATTTTGTAAATGGCGCCCTCCCATTCAAAGGGCAGTGGCAAATGATAGGTCAACGGAATAACTCATATATTGTGTAACCAGTAACGTCCCATTATACCCAAATAATAGGATTTTGCATTGATAACATTAAAGACAATGTCAACTGTTGCTGGTCCTACTGAAATAGGAAGTATTATATTTCCCACATGTTCTTCTTTATAACCATTGAGCCCACAGATGCCAATGTCACTGGGTTGCACCTTATCGGCCAATCTCATATGATTAATCGTGCTTTAAAACAGTAGTTCAATACTACTACCAGTATCTATCATTATTATATGTAGTATAACATTTCTCATTTTTAGCATGATTACCAAAGCATCATGGTGAGGAAAGTTCACATGACGAACATCACAGTCATCGAAAGAAATCTTTGTGCGTTGGGAGCTAGATACGGGAAGTAAACAAGCTTCTTTATCTTTTATGGATAGGTCATGACATTGCCCAACTCGACGTCTCTTTCTTTTGATCAATTGGCTGATAGTCTGAGTCTCAATAAAGTAACTGAGCTGGATATGGTACAAATACTTCTCCCATGCCGGCTCTTCAATTTGTATAGCCTCTGTTGGAAGTTTATAACTCCCATTCTCGTAACTCCAAGCATCCACAATGTATTCGTGCATTCTTCCATCTGTAAGGATATACTCCATCAGTCGTTATAAGGTAAAATAGTATTCTGTCTCATGATGTCGGACCTTATGGTGAATACAATAGGGTTTGTTCTCAATGGGCTAGAGATTCTGTGTATTGCAAAAAAACTTATCCTTTTGAAGTATAAGATAAATGTTGGTTATGTTTACATTCATCTTGGGAAGACAGGGTTTTGGTAAGTTATTACCCTTCTGGGGTCGTTCATCATTAGACTATGTTTGCTTCCTGTCTCTTCCTTGATCAGCAGTACGGTTGAAATCTTGGCCTGCCGATTGATCTCTAGCTGCCAATATTAATTTCTGAGTTTTCTGTCTGCCGGACACCATTCTTTCGAGATCAATATATTTGTTAACTTTTTTGATCATATCCCCCAAATTTGTAGGTTTGTTTAGAACAAGATACTCCTTCACCCTCCCATCGATGAGTAAAGCATTGGTGAAAGCCGAAATAGTAATCTTCTAATATGGCGCGAGCTAACTCGAGGAACATCTTAGTGAACATCTCGAGCTTCTCCCCAGGCATTTGCTTAAGGCTGAAAAGAGAGTATAGATTCTCCTCTTTATCTCTATAGTGTGAGTAATTCTTAATGAAGAGTTCTCGCAGCTGTTCAAAATTTGTGATAGATCCTTCGGGTAGTATGTGGAACCATCGCAGGGGATAGCTTGATAAGCGGGTAGGAGAGATCCGGCATAAAATATGGTTAGATGTGGAATATAGGCCTAAAGCATCATGAAACTCATGGACATGTTCTACTTGATCAGTTGCTTTGTACTTTCGGATCTTCAGAGTGTCGAATCCTATGGGGACCTCGCCATCCAACAACTCCTGTGCGATCGGGCTTTTCTATTATCTATTGTTGATTCCTTTAGTCTAAGTCTGAGCTTGTGGCAGTTCTTTAATTCGCTTGTCAACATGTTCCTGAGTCACATATTGTCGAGTTGTAGTGGTTGGGAATGTGACGCGCCCTTCTCCAGGATTGTGGTCGCCACTCCCTTCACTTAGACATTCTTTTGTTGGAACTTGAACTCTTTGAGGTAGATTTTCAGTTTGTTAACTCCTGCAAGGCCGCGATCTACTTCTTGGTGGACCACCACGATCGGGATGGGCTCCATTTCCTGTTGGTAATGATTAGATCGAAGTACACCTCCTAAGTGATTGCCTTTCAGGGGAGGTCTTATTTTGTCATAAACGAAGATTTGCGAGCCTTTAGGTTGCACAACTTTGTTCTTCTGGGTGGCGATCTGCTGACCCTGTAGAACTTTTAATGCATCTTGTACACTCGCTAGCTGTTACTCCAGAGTGGCATGCCTTTCTATCTCGCAGTTTATATTAGCCCTCTGCTCTGCTAGAGCGGTATTTTCTTCTTCTGGGGCAACCGATGTTGTAATGGCCTAATTCTGTAAGCCCGAAGTAGCTTAGAATTAGCTTTTACACCAATGTACCTGTGATAAAAATCTAATAGAAAGCAAGAAATGACACAGGTAATTTAGCATGGAAAACCTTTGAATCGGTAAAAAAACTACTACCTCGAGTTAAGGGTTTTTGTAATAGTAATTTTTATTGCTTAAGGCTAATATCTTATTATAAGTGATCTATTGACTTAGAAATATTTGTTTTTGTGAATAAACAGTTTTTGAGAATCTAGAATATATAGTTTTTTTGGTGATTTCTCATGTAATTTTCTAGGTCTTTGTCTCTTCTAGAACTTTTTCTTTATATAGGTCTTCTCCGCGGCTCTTAATCGTGCTGAAGCACGTTTTCCGAACAATGTGGTTAGTGGAAATTGACTGAGTAACTGCTGAGTTCATAAGAGACAGGTGTCTTTGAATTATTCAGGTATTTTCATTTGAGCTCGACCCATGTTCATCATCAGTTCGTGGAGTAGGTGGCAATGCTGACTGTTAAAGTCATGTGTAAAATGCGTAGGCCTAACATGGAGGTAATTCAAACTGGAGATAGCTCGATTTAGGTAAGATTAAGGGGTAAGGCCCCTATAGGTGCGATCTGATTTGAAAATGCCATCCTGATAAATGATAATTAGCAGTTTCTGAGACAATGAGTTTAAAAACTTTGTTTCCACAGACGGTGCCAAATGTAATAGCCTAATTCTGGGACTTAGATTTAGCCTTTACACCAGATATGTTTAGAATACTCAAGAACAGTAAGTAATAGCTAACAAGATGATTTAGCGTGGAAAACCTTTGAATAGGTTAAATAACCACAACCCCTCTTGAGGATTTTGGGAAAGAGATATGATATTATTGAGAATTCTAGCTTATTACAATGAGTATTCTGAGTATATGGAATGTTAGAGTGCGAAATTTTCCGTCCCTCATCTCGAATTCTCTGGTCCTATTTATAGGTCTTATAATATAACCGTTTGACGACCATTAAGATTTTTAATGATGGACATTAAAAAACACATGCTTGATATTCTTTGACCAGATTGTATAATAGGAAAATTATGTTTGTCTTGTAATGGCTATATTGACGATGTTGTACATGTTGACACGAACTGTTGACATAGAGGTCCAATATTGAATACTGAATGCATCTTTAGTAGTGCTTCGTGTATGCTAAAGAATTCAAGGATGAAGCATGACTCCGAGATACGAAATAAGCTATTACAAGATGGCTCTCAACCAAGAGCACGAGTAGCATCATAGGCGAGTGGTGTTGGTTGAGAAATTCGTGTTGTTACCTGTTTCCTGGCGTTGCTACCTTGATTCCGATTGTGCCACATGTTCTGTAGATGAGATCAAAAGTTTGTATGTAGTTCGAAGATGAAGCATGAGTTTGAGATGCATAACAAGCCACTACACTAGTTTCTTATATATATATATAAGAAACTAGTGTAACCTAACAACTATGCTATTCTATTTATAATTGAATTGATTTGAATCTATTGGTAATTTAATTTTATATTTTGACTAAGAGTTATACTTGGTAATAAAAAAATTAGTTTTAAGTCTTATCTTATATCCTTCGTTAAATCTGTTTTGCTGGTCCAACTGCCTACAATTCGATGTTAGGACATTTGCGGTCCAAGACTTTGGAAAGTCTGAAAGATGCATTTGATAAGGCTCTGTTGGATGGAGAAGGGTTTTCTGTAGTTGGTTCTATTTGTAGTCAGTCTAGTATGTCAGCATTTCATTAAGGATGTGTAGGTATATTATATTTTCTTATACATTTCTTACTACGCATGCATACATGAGCTCACTTAATTTCCAAAGTATATTTTCTCTCTCAGTCAGTTTTAGGGACTTGTACTATGTAATATACTAGTCTTATCAAGGTTATAGCTTTGGCTGGATAAGCTTAGGCGGGATATCGGTGCACATGTTGGTTCTATTCAAGCTGCAAAACTGTCTGAACTTGACTACTCTCTATTAGGTATGGGAGCATAAAGTCTTTCCCTAGAAAATAAACTGTTTTAGTCACGATATAGGCCTAAAGTGCCATTATATATTTATAATGCCTATAAGAAAAACTGAAAAAAAAACACTATCAGAACCGGCGAAATTTCTTCTAGATGCTGCCAACAAGGACACTTGACTAGCCATTAGGATCCTTCTTCGGTGTGAGACGCAGAGTGCTGTCTCCGAGATCTTTAACGCACTCTCTGGGTTTGAGATTGCCAAAAAGATCGTGGATAAAGCACACTTCGGCTTAGAAAACTACACAAGAAGTGTGGTTGAAACAAAGGCAAAAGAAGAAGTTGGAAAAGTTTTTATACATATTAAGGAAAAGAAGTGAATCTAACAATATTAATGTACTAAGTTCATCTAACGTATTTTATGGTAGTAACAATGAGATATGTTGTTACAGGTTTTCAACATTGTTTAGTCTTGATTTCAACTCAATGCCAAGGGTTTGGACTGGGAAGGAGGATATAAGGGCTATCACAAAAACTGCTTGTGCGACAGTATGTCTCAAGTACTTTCATAAATAGTTAAATCTTAATTTTTTATTTCATGTGTAAGCCTAATACTTTTTCTTTTGGGATTTTGTAAGTTTAGTCCCACCTACAAATTGGATATTTGCCTTTAGTCCCCAAGTTGTTGAAGCATCCACTTTTGGTCCCCAAATGGCCGGTCAGCCCTAGTTGAAGTTTATTTTTGCCCTGAAGTACCTAATCTACCCTCATGCGATTTGTACGTGTAGACAACTTGTTACATGCTAATAGAAATCACGTGAGGGTAGATTAGATACTTCAGGGCTAAAATAGACTTTAAGTAGGGTTGGCTTGTGGTCAGAGGCCATTTTAGGACCAAAAATGCATTTTTCCAAAAACTTGGGGACTAAAGGAAAATATCCAGTTTGTAATATCCCTTTTCTTTTTTTTTAGTCATTGAAGTTGTTATTTGTTTTTACTGCACTTTGTTGGACGGGGTTGGGCGGGGACGCTGATGATATCAAGAACATTCTCTTAGTTGCTCTACTGGAGACATACTCTAATGTGTTGGTTGTAGTATCATGCTTTCGCTAACCACGAGACTCCAAGGTCATTGGACGACTTCCTTAGTAGACAAGTACACCTTAGTGGAAGCTCTCCAAATGACCCACAAGCCATGATGAAACTACAAGAATCCAAGGTCATTGAACGACCTCCCCAGTAGATGAGCACACTCTAGGGGAAGATCTTTCAACGACCCATAAGCCACGCCAAAATTAGTTTGTAACGCCAAGCAGTAAATGTCCTGCCCATATGGAAAAGTAAAGCATAAGATCCCAGAGGGGTATCTTAGGAGTTACGTACGTCACGTGATCCTGGGCACTTTTAGGTTAGAGGCTCCCCCTATAAATAGGGAAAGAAGGTGACCTAAGATAGGGCCATTTTTTAGAACTTTCTCCTCCATCAACAAATCCTTAGTAGTCCGAGAGGATGAGAAGAAAGAGACCTGGAGAGAGTCGAGTGGTTCCCTCTTCCGGTGAGACGTGTCAAGCCCAAAACTACTAATCATTCATTGTCATCCCTGTGATGATCTCAGAGACAGCAATTGGGGCCATCAGCATTCACGCTACTAAACCTTTACCAAGCCGCGCGTGGATGGTGGCTTCTACGTGAAGCCAGACACAGGAACAAGCGATGGCAGAGATGTGCACTGCGCTTCTCCAATTACAAGAATAGATGCTTACAAAGGAAGACCAGATACAAAATTTTCAAATGGCTAACAACGAGATGAGAGAAAATCTCGTTACCAGACATCAAGTACCGGCCGCTGCTTCGATTGTATCCAAAACCGTAAGAGATTCTACGTCGCAATCGGAGGCTCACGACGGCCAACATATAAAAACTCACCCCCATTTACCACCATTATATGGACCTATTTACGAGCCCCACACTACCCCGGTTTACAACCTATACCCATTGCCTCGAGGAACAACAATACAACTCGTGGTCTATTGACCACTACTACCACGGACTCCTACACAACACGTGGGCTGACCACAACCATTGCTACCGCGACCAGCCCACCAACTTCTCTAAACCAGCCCACCACCACTTAGCCGGTATACCCCACAGTATCATGGTCTACCCCCCCCCCAGGCCCACAACACCTGAGATCTTCGTACGATAACTATTACGGGAATCCTCAATGGCATCAACAATACAGTCCCAATGACCCATCCTACCCACCTGGATACGGTCACAGACAGTACCAGGAAGGAAATCCCACTTACAATGAGAGGTTTAACAAACGGTACCAAGGGATACCTCAGTTTGGATAACCATATGATCAATAAGACGGTAACTACTACGACGAGTCGTCCATCCGAAGAGGATGAGGTCCACAAAGAGGACCTAGGCAAAAGTGTCCACCTACCCTCACGGCCGCCCCCGTAGAGGCGTTAATTAAAAATATGCAAAATAACGATCTAGCCAAGAGGTTAACGAAGGAGACTCTATACTGGATACATAACACCCCATTCAAAGAGACTATCAGGAATTAAGAATCGGGGCAGAGCTATTCTATGCCAAAGATAGAGCTCTTTACCGGGAGTTAAGACCCAAGCAAGTACATCTCAAAGTTCCAGTATAGCATTAACCTGCAACACCAGACCGACGAGCATATGTGTTAATTATTCCCTTTGACCTTATCAGTCGGGGCCCTCACCTGGTTTTAAAGACTTGAACCCAACTTAATATCCACTTTCGAACAGCTCTCTCTGGCATTTTTTGAAAAACACCTCTACAACCAACAATCTAAGAAGAAACTCGCTAAGTAATTTTTTTCTCAAGCAGCAGGTCAAAGAAACCATTGATTTCTTACTGACAAGGTTCAAGAACAAGTTGACCTTCATCGAAAGGGTAGACGCCCAAATAGCCTACTTACCCGGTTCAAAGCTACGTGAAGCCTTGCATATGAAACAACCAGAGACGCTGGAAAGTCTGTATGAAAATGTTAGAAAATTCTAAAATGTGGAAGCAGACAATTGTGCATCAGCCTCTCAAATAGCTGTTCTCCCCAGTACAGCTCTTACCCCATTGCCAGTCGCATGCCCAGGAACGCTCAAACACCTAAGGGACATGCCTGACATGAAATGCGGATACGACGAAGGCAGGAATAAAAGAAGAGTAAATAAGGACCCTCTTGGTAAACTTGATGCCCCCTGTGGGAAGGTAAGCCAAAGGTTGAGCGTTGTGAACGATATTCACCCGGCGAACTCACTATTATACGAACGGACCTTCTCATCATTGCCAAGTAAGATCTGGACTACAGGAAGCCATACCCAAAGGTTGACTATCCCGGATGACCATATTATGCTCATCAAGAAGTCTGCAACCATAAAACTGAGACGTACTGCGACCTAATCAATATGACTTAAATATGCTTCAGGAAAGGACATTATACTCAGTACCTGAAATAACCAATCCTAGCATCAGAGTACTAGCCGAACCAGCAACTACCGTGAAAGTACAGGAGCACATGGCAGTCTGTGAGATGGTCCTGGAAGACATCAATGGGGCACAATCCCATAGGGCCACCTCCAACTCTATGAAATAATGTTACTGGCTAAGTGAGAATTAAAGAACATCCCATGGGGTTATGATAGTTTTGGAGATGCACCACGGGTAAGCACTCTACTTCACAGACAACGATATGGGATCTGTATCCTATCCATATGATGACACCTTAGTCATTTGGATCATGATAGAAGGAGTCTTGGTCAAACGCATGTTGGTCAACTTGAGAAGCAGAGCAAACATCCTTTATCACGATGCTCTAAAAATATGAACAAGAAAGATTGCATGATACCCTCCAAGACCAAAATATCAGGCTTCAACGGGTCTACTGAACGAGTTGTAAGGGAACCGGTTACTCAGGTCCAAGTCGGATCCGTTTTAATCTCGACAACCTTTGTCATTGTCACCAAACCCTCAACCCATTACAATGGTATCCTTGAACGGGAATGGATTTATGCAATAAGAGTAGTCCCCTCCTCCTACCACCAGGTAATACGTTTCCCAAAAAAATTTGGAACGTACCAAATACGAGGTTGCTAGGTTACTGCTCATATTTATTACGCCAACTCTTTAAATAACCTGGTTGCCATCAAAAATTTAAGAAAGAAGGGGAATAATTTATAAATCAGGGCATAACAATGAACAGGGAATAAGCCCACTGCGGTGGACTGGTCTCCCTTTTCTGCCCACCCAAGCAATATGCAAATTGATAAAAAAGCATACCTCTGACTAAAATGATGTACTTATGTAAACACGTTTAACAGAGAATAGATGCCGCCACTCGTAGAGCTAGTCGATAAGATAAACCTCGACGGCCCTACGTGAACTACGTTTATTAGCTCACTATTGATAGGAAAAGAATGCTCGGAATTGGTAACCCTCCTCCAATGATGCAAGGATATCTTCGTCTGTTCGTTTGACAAAATGCTAGGCATCAATCCTGGCATTGCCTATCACCCTTGCACATTAACATGAAGGCAACACCCGTTAAACAGAAGCCACAACAAACAGCCCCAAGGCTCTGAACATAAATAAATTACGAGATCGAAAACTTACACAAAGAAGGGTTTATCAAACCCATAAATTGTCCCAGATGGGTAGCAAACATTGTGGCAGTCCCCAAGAAAAATGGCAAAACATGAGTCTGCATCGATTTCATAAACCTATACAAACACTGCCCGAAAGATAGTTTCCATATGCCCCTTATAACAAGACAACTGGATTCCACAGCCGGCCATGAGCGAATATCATTTATGGATGGTTACTCAAGGTACAACCAAATACCTATGGCTGTTGAAGACCAAGAATGTACTTCTTTCACCACTGAGCAAAATCTATATTGCTACACCTTAATGCCCTACGGCCTGAAGAATGTAGGATTCACGCACCAATGACTAGTCACGATGATGTTTGAGGAACAGTTGGGTAAAATAGTGGAAGTCTACGTTGATGACATGCTCGCTAAAAGTAATTTAAAAAGTGACCATCTAGTTGACCTCGAGACCGTGTTCACAAAAACTAAGACACTACAGAATGAGACTAAACCCTGAGAAGTGCAGCTTTGGTGCCTCTTTGAGGAAGTTCCTGGGATACTTGGTCACTCAACGAGGGATCGAGGCCGACCCTGGCTAGATTCAAGCCTTAAAATGTATGCCTTCACCTTAGACTTTGAAGCAGGTTCAGACTCTGATAGGAAAAATTATTGCGCTCGGCCTCTTTATTTACAAAGCGTGATATAAATACCGACCACTTTTTCAATGTATCCGGGAAAATAAGAAATGTCAATAAAATAAGGAGTGCAAAGCTGCCTTCTAGGACATGCTACAATACTTGGCCACACCCCCAATCCTCAGCGCACCAAAGGAACACGAGCTCTTAGGATTATATTTGGGCAACACAGAAGAACCAATCAGTGCAGTCTTCGTCCGAATGGACTTTAAAACCGAAAAGCAAGTTTATTTGGCTAGTATAACCCTATTGGGGGCAGAACTACGCATTATATCATCAAAAAGTAAGCGCTCACTTTGGTATACGCTTCATATAAGTTACGACTGTACTTCCAAGCACATAAAATCAAGTCTATAACCACTCATCCATTATGGGAGGTTTTTATGAAAAAAGATAAGTCTCGTCGAATTGCAAAATGGGTAATCACCTTAGGGGAGTTTGACATTTGATTCGAGCCCCGGGTAGCCATTAAGGAACAGGTCATGGCAGACCTCCCCATTGGCGGTAACAAATGGATCAACGGGGAAAATAACGACCAGGTCGTTCCTGCCGATGAGACTAATGCACCATATATGAAGGAATGTGACTATACATGGATGAATCAGTTAATACAGGTAGTTCTAATCTAGGGATCATCTTAGTCTCTCCAACCGACGATAAGATAGAGAAGGCCATACAAGTCAATTTCCCACTAAGTAGCAATGAAGCAAAATATGAAGCACTGTTGTGTCAAGTTGATTCTGCATTGGCACTGGGCGTGGATGAAATTTCCAACTTTACCGACTTGTAGCAAGTTGTTAAGCATAATAGAATGTTTTGGGCTAACAGAAAAATGGCAGAGTACTCGGAGATCTTGAAATAACGGCTTAGAAAGTTTTGGAATGTCAACCTTGAGCACATTCACCGAGGAGAGAATAGGCATTCTGACGTCCTCGCATATTTAGCTAGAATAACCGATGACCAGCTAAGAATCATCCAGGTCGAATTCCTAAACCAGCCAATCATACTAGAATACATGGTCAAAGTAATGCAAACTGACAGTGGAGCTACACACGAAGAAATTAATTGACGATGACCACTTAATGAATTTTTAGGCGACATCCACATACTTATAGTGGACCGGTCGGTCACCGAAAGTATCCGTAATAAAGAAAGGAAATATAGGATGATAAATAATGAGCTTTACCGAATGAGCTTGAACGCCCCACACCTCACATGTATTGTAGGGGCGCGTATAATGACAGTCATTGAAGAAATTCATGACAGCGCATGCGAGGCGCATACAGCGGGTAATTCCATGGCCAAATGAGCATGGATACAAGGACTTTATTGGCCAACAATGAGACAAGACTTTATAGAATATGCCAAAAAATGAGACAAATGTCAGTTCCACGGGAATCTCATCCACACCCCCATTGTAGACCTCCATACAGTCTCCAACCCTTGGCCGTTCGCAAAATGAGGACTGGACATTGTCAACGCACTCCCCATGGTAAGTGGGAAGCACAAATGGCTATTGGTCACTACAAATTACTTTACCAATTAGGTTGAAGCTATACCACTCGATCACATACGAAAAGAAGTAATCAGTTTCTTGTAAAAGCACATTATCATAAAGTTTGGCGTCCCAGCGGTCCTAATGATGGATAATGGAACATAATTTGTAAGTAGTAAGGTAACTGAGTTCGTACGACCCTATAACATCAAAATTTTGTTTTCAAGCCCAAGATATCCCCAAGGGAATGGGCAGGCCAAGGCAACCAACAAAACGATAATTCATGGTATCAATAAAAGGATGGACTCAGCCAAAGGTCGATGGGTCGACGAGCTACCCCACATCTTAAGGTCCTACCGAACAACCCCATGGAAGTCTGTAGGTTTCAACCCCGTTTATGTTCACCTATGGGTCCTAAGCAGTGCTTCCCACCAAAGTCATAGCCAACACAACCAGATCGCTGATCGTTCATAGTAAAATAAACGATTGACTCCTCGCAAAAAACCTTGACTTAATTGATGAAATAAGAAAGGAAGCCTCCTCCCAGATATTAAGGTACCAGAAGGTACCAGGTGACCTTGAAACAAAATTTTAATAAATGAGTCCACCCACAGGAGTTCCAAGAGGGGGAGTTCGTGATGAAGAAAGTCTTCCCCACATCTTAGAACCATAACAAAGGCAAACTCTAACCATACTAGGAGGGCCAATACCTTATCCAATGAGTCATGGATGGAAACACCTAATGCTTAATGATTAGTGATGAGGATGAACTAAAGTCTCCCTAGAATGCATGAATCTTTGAAAATGGAATCACTAGCGTACCCATGCTTGTACCAATTTTGCAATACATGTTTTAAAACTAATTTGACTTGACTTAACTATGTTGAATACTGGAGTTATTTTTTGAATTAAAAATGAACTCTCCCTACTGGGAAAGTTCTTGAAGTAGAGCGCCTTCCCAATACTGGAGGCATTTTTTGAGATAAAAATGATCTTCCCCTACTAGGGACGTTCTTAAAGTAAAGCACTCTCATAAATACTTGAGTTATTTTTCAAAATAAGACTGAACTCCCCCTACTAGGGAAATTCTTGAAGTAGAGCGCACACCTAAAAACTAGAGTCATTCTTGAAGTATAGCACCTTCCCAAATACTGGAAACGTTCTTGAAGTAGAGCGCCCTCACAAATATTGGAGTCATTTCTTAAAGTAAAACTGACCTCCCCCTACTGGGGACGTTCTTAAAGTATAGCACCCTCCCAATACTGGAGTCATTTTTTAAAGTAAAAACGATTTCCCCTACTAACGGCATTCTTGAAGTAGAGCACCCTCTTAATACTAGAGTAATTTTTTGAAGTAAAAATGACCTCCATATACTAGGGCATTCTTGAAGCAGAGTGCCCTCCCAATACTAGAGTAATTTTTTGAAGTAAATATGACCTCCCATACTGGGGGAGTTCTTGAAGTAGAGCGTCCTCCCACACACATGAGTCGTATTTTAAAGGAAAAATGACCTCCCCTACTAGGGGCATCCTTGAAGAACAACGCTCTTGAGGAATTCTTAATAACGCAACATCTAAATAGTCACTAAAATAGTACTCTTTGATAGCAAAAAATGAAAGAAAGAAAAAACTTATTTATTAAAGACAATTAGCACTATTACAAGATTATCTAGGGACAACACCCAGGACGCGCACATTTCCTCTTAAGCTCCTGGTAGTCCTTGCCATGATAATACTCATCATACGGCTCCAGTATTTCTAGTGCCATCGTCTCCAGCTCAAGTTTTACCCCTCCCGTGCCTCCTCATGGTCGCTTTCAGGGAGGGCCTTAAGCATAAGATGCTATCAGAGCATAGGTACACCGTCCAAGCCCCCAATACCAAAGAGGAGCATAGTCCACTTATCTACAATCGGCACAATCAACGCTTCTATCTCTTTTTCATGAGATTGTGATCGAGTCTTCATTGCCCTCAGATGATTACAGCCGAGAAACCTTTAATGAAGAAAAGGCAGGCTTAACACCTTTTTATAGAAATGCAATTCAATGCCCATAATAAATGAGGTACCACGAAACCAGTGCTATTAGTTTCATTTTCAAACAACACGACTTGACTGAGTCAACCAAGCCCCTTCTTGAGGTACCCCAGTCCCAGCCTTGTCACCATTGGCCGTAACAATAACCACATGAGATAGTCCAACGAGGACTAGAAAAAGAATTGGTGAGCACTTCACCCATCTACGTTTCCAAGTTAGGTTGCAACGGCGACCATATTAGATAGTTCAACGAGGACTAGTGAAAGAGTCGGCAGGAACTTCACCCATCAATCTTTCTAAATTAGGTTACCACGATAACCATATTTGACAGTCCAACGAGGACTAGTGAAAGAGTTGGTGGGATCTTCACCCATCCACCTTTCCAAATTAGGTTGCCACGAAGAACACATTAAATAGTCCAGTGAGGACTAGTCAAAGAGTTGGTGGGAACTTTACCCATCCACCTTGCCAAATTAGGTCGTTGCAATGACCATATTAGATAGTCTAATGATAACTTATGAAAGAGTTGGTGGGAACTTTACTCATCCACCTTTCCAAATTAGGTCATAACGAAGACCACAGGTGATAATCTATCGAGGACTAGTGAAAGAGTTGGTGGGAACTTTACCCATCTACCTTTCTAAATTGGGTCATCGTGGCGACGACATTAAATAGTCTAACGAGGACTAGTAAAATAGTTGATAGGAGCTTTACCCATCCATGTTTCTAAAATAGGTCGTCTCGACGATCGCATGAGATAATCCAACGAGGACGTCGCTCTAGGCCACTACCTTAGGACCAACATACACAGACTATTAAGAAAAAGAGATAAGCTAAAAAAATATATTCATTCCCAAAAATGATTACAGCAGATAATCAAACAAAACAGCACACATCTAAAAATCATGAGCAACAAGGGCATGGCTTCTCCCACTCACCCTAACCGAGACCCTTTACCCCGGACTCCCTCACATCCTCCAGTGTTATGGTCCCAAGGATAACCAAACACCAGGTAGGGTCTTCACTTGATTATGAAGTATCAGATACCAGAACCAGCACTTTTAGTACACCTTTCGTTCCCCTTCTGGAAGAGTCGAAGGGTCAACGTAAGCATGCTCCAGCGGCTTCCTCGCCAAACCACGATGGCTAAAGTACATAAGGGCATAGAAGTTTACCCATGTTGTAACACGATCCCCAAAGCGATCATGTAATCGGGTCTACATTGTATGCACAAGCTTAAGGAGAAGATGAAACTTAGTGCACCGAGTGAGCTTAAGGTGACAGCAAACTACCCTTTTATAATTTATACGGGTGTTAACCCTAGTATTTATTGGGGTGATTACCAAACAAAAATTAATGTACATGGGGAAAACTAACAACCCTCATAATTAACTCCCAAACCCAAGAAATATAATTTTAACTTTGTTAAAAGCAGCCCTAAATACACTCTTAAAGAATCTAGGAACTGCCAAACTAACATCAATATTATCAAAGGTAGGTCGTAGTTACGCCCAAGACACCTAGTTCAACGAGGACTAACTAAAACATTTGTGGGAGTTTCAAATAACTTCAATGGTAGCAAAGGTAGGTCGTAGTTACGACCAAGATACCTAGTCCAACGAGGACTAACTGAAAAAAAATTGTGAGAGTTTCAAAAAATATTAGCAGTAACAAAGGTAGATTGTAGTTACGACCAAGATACCTAGTCCAACGAGGACTAGCTGAAAATTTATGGGAGTTTCAGGATATCTAAAGGTAGGCTATACGAGCGCAAAAAAGATATCGTCCATTGAAGACAATCCAAAATATAAGCTAAAAGACCAGTATAAAATAAAAGAGGTTGCTTAATAGTTACATAAATACATATCGTTTTCCCAACAATTACAGCATAGCCACTATGGGCTCCATGACGTCCTCATAAGTAATTTATCAACGGGGTAGAGCTCGGCTCGGTAGTAGCAGTGTCCTCAGCGGCGACCTCGACCTCTTTCTCAGCAGTGATATCCTTCTCAAGTCCCGGGGTCACCAGGCGGAATAGCCAAGGTGGTGCAACTCTGGCACATCTTAGGTTAGCCGCAGAGTAAGGAGCGGTGGAGTAACCATGGTGATCCACCAGTAAGTGGATAGAAAAAATTCTATATAAATACTTGCCATGTTCTCCACCGGCTCTGCCACACAGCCCTACAAGTCTACCTATACCATCCTCTTCCCTGCAAGCTGTTTACGAAGAGCCTACTTGTTCACCTACTTTTCTAGCCCCAAACCCTTGACGCGACGGTTGGTGGCCTCCACGTCCCGCTCGAGCATAAGCTTCTCCTCCCTAAGTATTTTAGCCTTATCCACCAACGCCTTGGTTTGGCCCACCATGAAGTTGGCTAGCTCGAGTAACACTGCCTCTCGGAGTAGCTCCTTCTAGTGGGCCTGCATATCTACGAGGTGTAGCTCCAGCTCATTGTTATGACTGGCAAGGGTCTCGCCTCCAGAGCCAGGGTGTACTTGACACGATCAATAGCAATGGTTTAACAAAGAAATGAGGCCGTTACCATAAATAATAAAAGCATAAACAACTGTAACCAAGATCTTTACCCGCATAGAAGCCACGATCACAGCATAACGAACGCAGGGGTCTTGGAGAACCTCCGTTAGATGAGCCTTTTCTAACTAATTATAGGGCGTGTTCTGAACCTCCCCCTCTAGCAAGCCACTGGAGAACAATTTTCTACTAGCCAGGGAATGGGTCATCTTCTCCGTGAAGGACTGATAGAGTGCCTCCTTTTCTTTTCCCCATAACCCTTCCAACTCCTCGTCAATAAGGCCTTGGTGCACAGGCTTATAGTAGTTTGCATTTGGGGAATCTTTTTTATTATGGATATTAGCACCTTTTAGACCATCACTCTAACGCAGTACAAGGGGACCTATTTGCGAGGCACCGACCGAGTCCCTCCCCTTTGAAGCAAGGAAATGAGGCTTCATTTCAACACTTCCTACCAACTTTTAAGTGTGCATACTCTGCATGGATATAGTATCACTCGTACACGCCCACGTGGCTCGATATTCTTAGCATGTGACCAATACAGATCTGACTTAAATTTCCTATCAAAGAAATTTGTAAGCACCTGGTAATCCTTATTCTGATTGCCCAACCAGCACAGATGAGAACCCTTGTAAATAACCCCTACAAGCGTGACACCGGCGAGGAAAAGATAAGACAGCGGACCACACGCAAAGAAACAACAAAATTTTATAAATATATGAAGAGTTATGACATACACTTCGTGTTAAGAACATTGTGTCGGAGATGATGATTAGAACCGTCGTCAAAATTAAACGCACCCGGCACCAATATTGGGTGACAACACCAGAAATTACCAGCGGTGGGCAATTTAAATATTCTCGGCTCATCGGACTTACGATGGTATACTTTCCGAAAGGGAAACTTCGCCAATACTTCAATACCAAGGTTACAATTCTAAACTACAATACAATAGATTTTACGTAGAAACTCAGCAAATCCTGAGAAAAACTACAACCTTGAGGGTTTTGAGGGTAAAATCCAATATATGTTAGTTATTACAATTGCTCAATGATTGAGTAGATGTAAATAGTGAAAAAGAAAAGAGTTCTGGATGCCCCTTAACATTGTTTTTGCCTGTATTTTTAATGTATACGAGTAGTAATAAATAATTGGTCCCCTATATTAGTGATTAGTGGGTCGTGGGTAAACTTCTCGGATCTCTTTCAATGGCTATATTTGACCAAGTGTGACAATTAATATTGAGGGTCAAGATCTGTAGGCGTGTACTTAACATCTTCTCGAATGATCACATACCTTCGACATGGTTGTACTAGCTTCTCCTTATCGAATTTAGGGATTATGCTACTACAATCGCTCTATTCTCAATACAATTATCTGTTATTATGTCGAGAAAAAATTTAAAACTTCTCACTGGGAACTGCTAGAGGTCGTAGTGTGTTCTCGAACTTTGGTGTATGAACTATGGGATAGGTTGTTAACTCAGTGGTCATTTCCAATGCCCTGTCGTACATATCTGACAATGATTTGACCAGTTTAGATAAAGTTCCAATGTTCATTAATGGCAGTTTGTTTGGTTGTTGAGATTTGTAAATCGAAGTTGGAGGGCTATAAATAGCATGTGAGCAAGAGAGAGGGGTATCTAATTTTTCTATAACATGGTGAAGACGCGATTTTAGATCCTATATGATAAATTAGGACGGTATAAAGAAGCCAAGTATTAGGAGTTAAGGACACGATATTTTGGCCGGCTGTCCTTTTATTCGTGGACTCCCATACCTATTGAGCCATCTTATGAAGGAATGGCAGAGGTAAAAGCAGAGCAGGCTGAAAGGGATTTCTTCTTTCCCTATTAGTATCATTATGTACTTCTGACGGTGGCAGAGCGTATTAATAGTCTTTGCAATTTAGCCTACGCGGCGGTAGAAGAGTAAGATGCTTTGGCGTACAGGGATTATTGTGGGGGTCCTTCCGATGGTTGCCATAGGTGTAGACCAGTTAGGTAAAATAACTAGTTTTATCGTGTAACATAATAGATTTGTTATATCTGTGTTTCATTTTTTTGACTGTGTTGCTGTAACTTTTTGACCATTATGATATAAAGTTCTCGATGTTTGATAATAAGGAGACTTGAATGTGGAAGTTTTGATAGTTCTTGATGTATTGGTAATAGTCTTGTCGAATATGATGTGAATGTTTGAATTTGAATTGTGGTTACAACTGTACCCTAAAAATAGGAGGAAGATAGAAAAAGAGAATATGGCTTCAAGGAATATTGTTTAGGCGTGTATAGAGTAATGGCTAGGTGTGTCCCTGTAGGTGATGGTGATGTATTGAGGTATAAGGAATTAAATGTCCATTCTCTTTTGATGAATATAAGGATTGCATTGGTAAGGATGGATAAAACAAAAGAGGTAGAGATATATCTAGATGGTTTAGAGCAGCAGTGCAATAGCCTATTATCATTTAGGAGGCGAAGGGTTCGAGAGTTTGAGAAGAGACGTGTTAGATGTTATGATAAGAGGGTAATCGAAGGGTTGCAAAGAAGTAAGATGAATAGTTGTATAGGGCCTATAAATACCCTCATAGGTGGCAACTTTTCATACTCTACTTTTTCTATAAAAATTCTGTGATTACTAATTCTCTGTGCTCTTCCCTTGTTCCTTTGTCCACAATTGGTACTAAGGAGATTGGTGTTCTGATCAAGAGAGACAAACTTGCAAAGATGAGGGATTTAGAAGCTATACGAGTTCAAGGTTAGTTTCGTTCTATTTTGTGGAATTTTGATACGATGATTGTATGTAATGATGATTTCTTTCAAACTGATTGTTACTAATACATGTATGAGTACTATGAACGAAGAAATTTGAGTAATAGATAGGATTTGTGGAATAAATTGATAAAAACACTTCTAGGGTATTTTTGTAATTTTTCTTTTGTGGGATGAAATAGGGTGTCATTGAGACGCGTAAGGTGTCATGAATGACAATGGAGTATTGTGATAGAAGGGTGTAGTCCAAGTGTTGGTGATGTGAAGAAAGAATGATATTTTGGTATCGTATGCATTACCTTATCTAAGGGAATAGGGTGTTTGCAAGGTGTAGGATTTTGGGCAAACTACTATGCCTGAATTTGCGTCGTAAATTACCTTATCTAACTCCGGAGATAACGGAGAATCAAAAAAATTGGATTCGGTCCTTTTTTGGGGTGAATTTAGGTGGCAGACGAAACGTCTTCAAGAAGTATGTAATTCCTGAAAACTTCAAGAAAATTATTAGGTGAATTGACTAGTTCTCGAAATAAGATAATATCGATGTTAAGATTTGTATAAAATTTGTGAGATTCACATCGATAACTAATGTAACATTATCGAACTAAATGGAATAGAGTTGAATGCTGGGTTGGAGAATAATACTCGACAATAGTATCGATACTAACAATTGAAGATATATATAATATATAATATTTTACAAACTTAAAAAGGGAATATGATTTTAAGGTTTTATTCAAAAATGGCCAAACCGGCTCAAAACGTTAATTACCCTGATGCTGATACAGAGGGAATTTTTGAAAATATTATCGATGCAGAACCCATAATAATGGATGTGACTGCCTGTGCATAGGATTTAGGTAGAAATTACAGAGTTGCGGAGATAAGTATGGACATGGCTAAAGAGAATCGAGCAAGGTTGTAAAAAGGGTTGTCGATGTGTCTGATGAACAAGGTTTCACTTGCGTACGAAGAAAAGAAGAACAAGGATCCAGCTTTTTTTTTAAACTTGCGTACGCTCAAACTATTTGCCAACTTCTTTGACCAGCTTACATATGCGAAGTACTTCTCTAAACTTGATTTGAGATCGGGGGTTACTATCAAGTCATGATTGTTGTCAGTGACTCAAAAGAATAAAACAGAAATAGACATAGAACACGAGCCACATACCAATGGTCGAGAAAAGTGCTCGGGAAGGGTTAGGCCTAGAGAGGAATCACAGCTGTCTGTAGATGATGACTTTTATGGGGATGCTGATGAGACTAATGAAATATTAAATTTCAAATAAAAAATATGGTGTTCCTGAAGACGTTACACTAGAGGAGTATCTTGGTGATATGATTGGCCAAGACCTCCCGATGGATGGGATCCTTGTTCATCAAGAACAAATTAAAAAGGGTTTAAAGTTGCCTTTTCATGCTGACCAAAAGAAGTTTTTAAACTTCTTCGATGTTACCCCTGGTCAGTTCAATCCCAATGCATACGACCATTTTAGGATGGTAGTTGTGCTGAATAGTCGTTTAAAGGAGAAGAAGGAGCAGTTGATTTTGGTTGATGATTTATATGTGTATTACACACTAAAGCAAAATCCTCATAAATTTGGCTATAGATACCTAGCAAGGTTTCTCAAGAGACCCTTGTTCTACGATATGGTCTCGACCAGGGGGCAGTATTTTGCCGGCAGTCTACTAGTTTTGTGTAATTATGAGTTCGACCCGAAATATCATAAGGAGCTTCTAAAGAGGAAAAAATTTCATTTAGGTAAGTAGTAAAAGTGATTATGTTGTTGATTTGGATTGAAGTGCTAATTTAAAGCTATATTTTTTTCAGTTGCAAAGGATGCGGAAAAGAGCTTAAAGGTGAAAAAAAAGTTGCATCATCTAAAGACTAACTACATTGTGCAAGTGGATTCGATTGTAGTAGATCAAGAGAAAGTCGAATAGTTCTTTCGAGAAGTGGGTTCAAAATAATCTCGAACCAAGGGCTTTGAAATTTCCCTGATCGACGGAAAAATATTGGCCAAGAATAAGATATCTGCTGAGTCAAATCTACCCCTTGATAATCCTTCTCTTAGTGGGTACACCACTGACTCTGCTGTGGCAGAGAGTCCCTACTGAGTAGATCCTATGGCAAGATGAGAAAGAGAACTGCCAATCCTCCTATCACCTATATCCCCTCACCAAAGAGGATGACTCGACAATCTCCCATCAAACAGGGGGAGAATGTTGAGGTTGTGGGGTCTGGATTTGTAACTGTTCCAGAGGATTGATCACCGAAGTTGGCCGCTACTGCGCAGTAAAAGGTTGCATCTGGGAAGAATAATTCCCAGGTCAAGTCGAAGAAGGGTGGGAACCTTGGAGGTTCCTTCGAGGAGACCCAGCAGACTATTGAGTCTTATGCTGCTAGGAAATAGTCCTTGGAGGAAGACTTTTCCTACTACGTAACTGGAGCTGAAAGTCTGTCAACCTTATTCATTGAAGGCCACCGTACAATACGCCAGGTTAGAAATTTTCATTCCATGATTCATTTAATGGCTTTAGTACCTTCATCGAGGTCTCATTGTTGTACTATGATACAGATTAAGAAGTTACTTCTTGATGTGAAGCCTCAGATGCTTATTGGGCAGAGCCTTGCTAATGAGCTTCTTATCTCCAAGAACATCGAGAATGAGCTGACAGCTAAGAAGGAGGAGTTAAAGATTAAACTGGAGAAGATGAAACCTGAGGTAGCCAAGTTGAAGGATGCTGCCATTGCTGACACCAAGAAGATGTGTCTGGGAGAGAAGAGAAAAGAGATTGTGCAGATTAGGGCCGATCTAGAGAAGGAGATAGAGGAGGCCTTGGCTCTTCAGAAGTCCAATTTTAAAGACAATGTTTGGGAACAGATCTTATCTGCCAGAAGGTTAAAGGAGGCAGAACATGCCAAGATCCTCGCTGAAGCTAAAGCAGAAGCAGATCGAATCAACATTGACTCTCTCAAGCGTATGAAGGCTAATTTTGCTGGGGAGTTTGATTTGATGGAGGAGAGAAAAGAGTGTTATAAAGGCTTTGCAGCTGCAGCTGGGTTGATTTTTGTCGACTCCAATGCAGAGGATGAGGGTATCAAGGT
Source organism: Kingdonia uniflora (assembly GCA_014058105.1). Lineage (NCBI taxonomy): Eukaryota > Viridiplantae > Streptophyta > Magnoliopsida > Ranunculales > Circaeasteraceae > Kingdonia > Kingdonia uniflora. The sequence goes on from JACGCM010002784.1 coordinate 447,865, forward strand.
ACCTGTACCTTCTCCTGCTCGTCCTGAAGGCCCAGTACAAGAGGAAATATTAGATGAGTTGACTCCTTGTTTTCCAACGAAGGATGTTACCCCAACCCCTCCTAACAAGAACTAAAGTGGAATAAATTATTCTATTTTTTGTTAAATTGAAATTTTTGAACAAGTGGTCAATGGGACCTTGACAATTTTTTGAATATGTTGATAAATAACTTTTGAAGTATTTTTATCGAACGATATGTTTTGAAGTTTTGTGACTAGTTCAATAAGGAGTCGAATGTGATGTGTGATTATATACAACATATGTCAAGTATTTGATTTGAAATGATCAATAGTATGAGATCCTTTCTAAGAAGTTGTCAGAACGTTGCTTATGGCAAGTATCTAAATTAATGGAGAAGATGTCCATGTGATGGCTTTGTCGACTGAAAGATGTGTGCCAGATGTGTTCCTCAATGGGATATCTAGTTTTTGATTTAAAGGATAATTATATTATGTGTTGTCAAATTAGTAATGATGTGTAAACAATTTTTCCATTAACTGGATATTTATTTTGTCGAAAGAATGAAACTTAGTTTTGACAAATAATGTTCAAGTTCTGTCAAAAGAGAAAGTATAGAATAGATGATGTTATGATAGGAAAGAAAACATTATTGAAGAAAAATCAAATAGATTACAGTTGTTATCTGTAGAACATCTTCAGATGGGTTGTATTCCATGGGAACTCGAGTTGTAGTTCATTTTGAGTCATCAACCAGTATGTACCACTATCAGTCTTGTCACTTATAATGTAAGGTCCTTCCAAATTTTCTAATAACTTGCCAGAATTCCTTGGTCAAGTACAATCTTGGATTCATCACAGTACAAGATTACCAATGTTGAATGTATATTTTCTTACTTTCTTTTTGTATGCTTTTATTAGAGTGTTATGGTATCGCCCCAAGTTTGCGATGGCATGATTTTGGGTTTCTTTGATCCAATTGAGATTACAGAGAAGTCCAAATTCATTGTCTTTAACTGTGACATGTCTTCTGGCGGTTGGGAGATTGAGGTCTAAAGGGATAACAGCTTCAATACTGAAGGTCATCATAAATGGTGTGTAGCCTGTGGATGTTCGATGTGTTGTTTTATATGCTCATAAGATGGTAAGTCATTCTTCGACCCATCTTCTCTTTTCCTCATTGAGGCATTTTTTGCAATCCTGACTTGATGCACTTATTGATAGCTTCGGCTTGGTCATTCTCATGAGGATAGTAAGGTGTCGAAGTGGTCAACTGGATCTTAAATTTGTGGAGGAAGTTGAGGACTTTGTTACTGATGAACTGTTTCCCATTATATGATCATCTGTGGACAACTGAATTTGGTAATTATGTACTCCCATAGGAATTTGATTGGGATGTTTTCATCAGTGTGACAAAGTGGTATAGCTTTGACCCATTTGGTGAAGTAGTTTGTAGCTATAAGAACAAATTTTTATTGCCTGAGACAGGGTAAAATGGATCAATGATGTCAATTGCCAATCTTTTGAATGACCAAAGTACATTACTGACATGTAAGTCAAGGGCTAGACTTTTGATATCTTGGGCATGGATCTGGCACTTGTAGCATTTTCTGACAAAGTCTTCGCTGTCTTGCCTCATCTTTAACCAGTATGAGCCTTGTGTGAATGTTCTCTACACCAGTGATCAACCAGAGATAAGTGTGGTAAAGATTACTTTGTGAAGCTCTTTGATCTTGATTTGGGCTTGTCTTTGTGAAATACATTTGATAAGTGGACCTTCACCAATAATACGGTATAGTATTCCTCCCTGGTCCTTGAATCGTGGACATTTTGCTAGTAGAGATCGAGCTTCTTCCTTTTTTCTCGGGGAGGGTATTAGAATTAAAATATGTAAAAAATGAATTTCTCCAATCTTCAGGATCTTCATCTTCGGTAACTTAGATTTGCAAAGAATAGTTTGTATCAAGACTGGAATGTTCGATCACTTTGATGTCCAAGGTCCACTTTTTACAATCTTTGAGCATAACTGCAATGTATGCAAGGGCATCAGCATGGCGGTTTTCTGCTCTGGGAAGGTAAGAAATTGTGGCTGTCTTGAATTTATTCATTTTTTATTTAACCAATGCAGTATAGTCAGCCATTTTGCCTAATGCTTTGAATGTCTTATTGTAGTGCTTGGCCACTAGTAAGTAATCTACATAAACAGTTATTTCTTTTGCTCTAAGTGCTAATGCGAGCTTCAGGCCATGCAGGATAGCTTCATACTCCATTTTATTATTTGTTGCATAGAACTTGATCTTGATAGCTTTTACAATTCTGTGATTAGATGGTGTAACGAGAACGGTGCCAATACCTGATCTTCTTAGTCTAGTAGATCCATCTCTAAAGAGATTCCAACCTGTACTCTTCGACCTTGCATATGGTTCTGCAATGGAGTCATCGACTAACACCAGTTCAAGTTCTTCCCATTCTGGGTCTTCTATGGGAAAATCTGCCAAAAAATCTCCCACTGTCTATCCTTTGAGTAATATTTGTAGTTCGAAGGAAATGTCATATTCTCCTAGGAAAATAGACCATTATTGGATCCTTCCGGATTTCTCTTTTTTGGAAAGTACTAGTTTGAGGGGAAATTTGGTGATGACTTTGATAGGGTGTACCAGAACTAAGGTCAAAGTTCTTGGGAAGTATACACAAGAGCTAGAAGCTATTTTTCGGTGGTGGTATATCCTTTTTCTGCAGGCATGAGGGTTTTGCTAAAAATGAGATGGACTTTTCTACTCCATTGTCTTCTCGAATTAGAACAGAACTGATTGAGTCATATATTATCGATAAATACATCGTTAATTCTTTACCTTCTGCAGGGGTAGTCATTATAGGAGGATGCCCCAACTATCTTTTAAAATATTGAAAAGCCAATTCATACTCTGAAGTCCAGACAATTTCCTTGAGTTGATTATTTGTCATAGGTGATGGCTTTCCCTGAAGAAGGAGGTAAAGAAGTTTACCTCGATCAGAATATTTCGAAATGAACATGTGAACCTATGTAGAGCGGCAACTTTGCAAGCAAGTTTTTGGACATCTTTCTTGGTTCGCGGAGATGGCATGGCCATAAGTGCTTTGATTTGTGCTAGATTAATTTATATTCCTCTCTTGCTAACTAGATGGCTTAAGAACTTTCCAGATAGAACCTCAAATTGGCATTTTTGGGGATTTAGCTTCATGCAGTACGTGTCAAGGATGTGGAAGATGGTTTGTAGATTATTGCAATGATCCTCTCATTTCAGGCTCTTGCAGATCATCTCATTGATGTATACTTCCATGATTTTACCTAAGTAATCTTTGAATATTCTTGTGACGAGCCTCTGGTACGTGGCTCCTATATTTTTTAAGCCAAAGGGCATGAGTGTGTAGCAGCAAGGCCCCTTTTTGTTACAAATATAGTCTTTTCTTGATCTTCATCGGCGAAAGGGACTTGGTTATATCCTGAAGCGGCATCCATCATTATAAGAAGTTTGTGTCTTACTATAGAGTCGATGAGGTGAGGAATCAAAGGAAGTAGAAAGTTATCTTTAGGTGTAAACTTATTTGGTTAAGTGAAGCCAACACAAATTCTGATTTTTCCATTTTTCTTCGGGACAGCTATGATGTTCGAGACCCATTTCGAATACTTGGCTTCTTGAATGAACCCAACACGAAGTAACTTGTCTATTTCTTCGTTAACTGCCTCTCGGAGCCTGGGGACTAAGTTACGATGCTTTTGCACAACAGCCTTGTTGTCTGGTACAAGATTTAACTTATGGCATGCAATAAAAGGGTCGATTCCTGGCATTTCTTGAAAAGACCATGAAAAGACATCGACATTCCTCTTTAAGAGTTGAAGTAGGGTTTCCCTTTCTTCTGATGATAGTGTAAATCCAATAAAAGAGTTTCTTTCCAACTCATCGAGCTCTATGGATTCAACTGCTTCAGTGTCATGGTGCTAAAATGTTGGAGGTGGTTCTTGCTATAATTGTTATGTTTTCAGGAGCTGTGAAGCATGAGAGTTTGTGGTAGTATTTTTACACATTCGTGGCACATCTTGACACCCTTTAATTTCATAGGCACCATGATTTGTTGGAAAACATAATAAAAGGTGATATGTCGAGGATACTGCTTTGATTGAATGGAGCTAACTCCGCCCTAAGATCCCCAAGTATTTGGATTCAGCATCGATGACAATAAATTTGACAAAGGTGGTCTCTCGTCCTGCTTGAACTGGCAAAGTGATCTCTCCCAAGGTCGATTCTTTGGAACCATTAACTTATATGATTGTTGTTGCTAAATTTTTGACTGAATCATTAAGGCCTAGAATGTCAACCGCTTGTTTGAACAGTACATCAGCCGCAGTTCCAGTGTCGATAAGGAGTGTGTGCAAATATTCTTGTCCTACTTTGAACATTATCTCCAATGGGTCATCATAAGGGTATTTTACATGGCTGGTATCGCAGTCCTCGAAGGAAATATGATATGGGCGTTTGGCCTTGCTGAAGCTAGACAGAAGTTTGGCAAATTTCTCGGATGATGTCATTTTACAACAGGATGTTATTCTGTTATCTTATTTTCTCATCTTGCCTTTTTTAATTTCAATCATATAAAGATGTCAAGCTTGACCTAGCCCTTGCTCTTGTTCGACTTCTTTCCTTTTTGCTTATTCTTCAAGAAATTTAGGGACATCGATTATGTACTCGTGCAGTCTTCATGCCAGGACAATATGGTGAAATATTTGGATAAGGGAGTAACAGTTGTCGGTCTCATGACTATGTACATTATGATATTGGCACAGAGGTTTATTTGGGACATCTGAAATCACCTACGCTTCTCGAAAGAGTTCATCCCACCTTAGTATGGGAAAGATAGCTAAAAGGATGGTTATCATAGGAGGTAAGACTGGGAAAGGTCTATCTTTTTTCCCATCTTTCCATTTGACATTGTCATTGAATCGTCCACGTTGTTTGGCAGTAACATTGCTTGCAGGTTTGGAGTATGGTTGAAGTACGTCATTGGACTGAATGACGGAAGAGCTTTTAATTTTATCCTTCTTGGACCGCTTGAGTTAAATGTAATTATTAACCACATTTATCATTTTGGCGACAGTTTTGGGTTTGTAAAACGTACGCTCTTCTCAAACTTTTGAATCGATGTGAAGTGCGGAGGAGAATGCCAGTACGACAATCTGAGAAGCTGAATTCCCAATTTTTCTTGTTTTTTATAGGAAGCGCTTATAAAATTTTGCCAATGTTTCCTTCATGCCTTTCTCGAAAAAGAAGAAAAATTCTACTATTATTTTGCATTCTTTTGCATGCACGTAGTTTGATTCGAACAGTCGCTATAGCTGGGTGAAGCTTGTAATCGAACCATCAGGAATAGTATAAAATCACCTGAGAGGCTCTTCCTTGAGGCTCATTTTAAAAACATGGCACAACATATAATCAAGTTTGGAGTATAGGCCGACAGCTGCTTTAAAGTGTCGGACGTGAGTGAGTGGGTCGGTAAGGCCTGCATATTGATAAAACTTCAGCATGTGGAAATTGTCTAGTATTGGCATGATTTTGAGATGTGGGGTGATTTGGTTGGTATCGATCCTTTCCAGAGCGGATCTTCGACTAGGATTGTCCTAATGTATGGCTTGAATCCTATTGTTCATGTCATCTAAGGTAATAAATTTTTGATGAGCGTTTGGTTTAGATGTAGCTTGTGGATCAAAATCTTCTTCTCCTTCTAGGCCCAACCGCTCTTTAACTAGTCGTCTAGGAGGCGGCGGTGGGGTTTGATGATGAGTTCATCAACTTCCTTGAATTGTCGATGCTAAAGATGTAAGGCCAAAATGTTGAGATACTCAATCTAGGTTCCAGGATCGAGATCTGGAAGTTCTAATTCGCTCTTCCCTCGGTAAGTTTTCCCTCTATGAAGTTCGTGACCGATGATCACTTCGGCCACGTGGAGATGATCCCTGTCAACCAATGAGTCAATCTTGTTACCTTCGTGAACTTTCCATTTCTTTTTGATGATTTCGGCTCTATTGTTTCAGGGTTTTCCTCCTCTCGTCCCTCTCAACTTGGAGGGATTGAGAATAAATTCTCTTATCCTCTAGTCGCTGGTTCCTGTCAGATTTTATCCGCTTATGAAGTTTGACAATAGTATTGTGTAGATTGATAGTTTCTAGATGGATGGTGACTAGAACGTCCTCATTATCTCTCTGGGTTCTGGAGGTACTCCTCAGGTTCATGTTGGTCATGTAAATGATTGTACAGAATGATATTTGATAAAGAAAAAGTAAATTTTCCCACAGACGATGCCAATTGTAATAACGTGTTTTCCAAAAGGGAAACTTTGCCAATACTACAGTAAGGAGGACGCAATTCTAAGCTAGAACATAATAGATTTTACGCAGAAACTCAGTAAAACCTGAGAAAAACCATTACCTCGATAAGGGTTTTGAGGGTAAAATCCAATATATGATAGTTATTGCAATTGCTCAATGATTGAGTACACATAGATAGTGAAAAATAAAAGAGTTCTGGATGCCCCTTAACATAGGTTCTTCCTGTATTTATAATGTATATGGGCAGTTACAAATAATTAGTCTCCTATATTAGTGGGTGGTGGGTAAAATTCTCGGATCTTTTGCAATGACTCTATTTAACCAAGTGTGACGATTATTGTAGAGGGTCGAGATTTGTAGGCGTATACTTGACATCTTCTTGAATGATCACATACCTTCGACATGGTTGTACTAGCTTCTCCTTGTCGAATATTGGGAATATGCTACTACATATGTAATACCAGTGCCTTCACTCGGGGGCACGACTACGCATCACCATTTGGCCCTTCAGTTCGACTCCCCCTTCCTAATGAGGGATGCCTTAGCCACACCTGTCCTTGCCTTCATTGAGGTGTGGGTTTGAAGCCCCTCAGGATGCGCCCTTGAACGAGCACAAGTCATACGAGACGAAGGTACAGGTTTATCTGATGTACCTACCCCCTCACCCTCATTCTCCACTTCCCCGGGGACCAAACCCCACTGACGGGGATAACACCCCATCTTTGTATGAAACCATCATGTCAGCACAACCCACATTGAAATGAGGTGGATTCGACTGATTAATCAGATGGCAACCAATCATTACCCTGGCCTGGCACTCGTCCAAACGAGTTCAAACATTTTTTGAGTAGAGTCATCTAACGGGAACCGCCGGCGAGCATCAAATTGCCCAAAATAGCATATGTACTGATTCAAGGCCAGCGCATGGTAATCTGGCCAAATCCAGTCGTCAGTCCCACTCACCCTCGCTCTTTCATTCACGTCATCTAAATATTCCATCTTCATCCCATCATATTCATACTCAGCTAATGACGCAGGTGGCCTCTACTCACTTGGATAAGGCCAGAAGCTTTTAGAGCCTCCCCTGGCATGATCACTAATGAGTGCCTCATGGGCTAAATCCCCAGCCTTCCTCCAATGTGATATGAAATATATGCCAGCCTTAGCCTCTAGGTTATGAGGGACCGAGGTGCCTGTCTCGTGGTCGTGACTACTCCCCCAATCCTGAGGTACTGCATAAGGAAGCTTCATAGATGACCCTTCTATCGTTGACTTGTCACCTGATGAGTCCAATCCTTGCAACGATCACTCTAAGATAAGGGCACACAAACTCGTACAAGTTGATCGGCTGTCCCTGTACGAGCCAGATACAAAGATTAGACTTAACCTAAAGATAAGGGATAAGTTATTATATACCAAGCTAGGGCACCTCAGGGACCCATCGCTCTAAAGGTACCTCCCGCCACTATGTAACCGTTCTCCCAACTATATTCCTAGTAAGGTCAAAATCGTACACCATCTAAGTACAGCCAACGGCACTACTGGTATGCCAAAATTTTGGTTTACAAGGGATACCAAGGAATAGGAAAGTACTTTTACAACAGTCATAACAACAATGGAATAATATTTTAACCAAAAAGAACACAAAAGCAAACTTACCAAAAAAAACCTTCAAGGGACTCGATATAGAGCGCAAGCGAGAGAGAAGTCACAAACGGAGAAATTCAACAGTACTGAGAATTAAAGCGAATTTCAGTAATGGCAGTGCAGAGATGAAGATGAAACTAAAGGTTGGCCAAGAAACGCGTATCACTAATTTATAGGCGAACACAAAAAGACAGTTTTAAAATATAATAACCAGGGCCCACCACCATGATGGGACACGTCGCCCCATAGTGGCTGCAGTAACCGCACACCATGTGCTGAACAGAAGCATTAATTATTGTATGCTCTCTTCCCAAAGTACAAGCAATAATGATGACGCACAACTTCCAATACAACGACTGAAATATGTAGAATTCAAAAAAGACCCCGCATCAGTAACGCGATAAACACATTCATTTCACCTCAGCTCTCCCTCTCTACGAGCAAGAACTGACGGGGTGATTGTAGAAGCACGTTCCCGCTAATCATGATACTCCAAGGTTGTTGGACAACCTCCTTAATAGACAAGCACGCCTTAGTAGAAGCTCTCCTAATAACCCACAAGCCACAATAAAACAACAAGACTCCAAGGTCAACGACCTCCTTAGTAGACGAGGACACCCTAGGGGAAGCTCTCTCAATCACCCATGATCCACGATAAAAGTAGTTTTTAACGACAACTAGTAAATGCCCTGCCTATGTGGAAAAGTAAGGCCTAAGATCCCGGAGGGGTATCTAAGGAGTTACACACGTTACGTGAGCCCGGGAACTTCTGGGTCAGAGATTCCCCTTATAAATAGGGATAAAATGTAACCTAAGAAGGGACCTTTTTTTTTAGAACCTTTTATTCCATCAACAAAGCCCTAGCTGTCCTAAAGGAAAAGAGGAAAGAGACCCGAAGAGAGTCGAGTGGTGCCCTCCTCCGGTGAGACGTGTTAAACCCAAAACTATCAATCATTCATTGTCGTCTCTGTGAAGATCTCGGAGACTACACAAATAAGAGTATTACATTTTTTGACCATTGGCTTCAAGCAGTTGGGATGAGGTGACCTTCATGGCCGTTCTTTATTTTATTTCTTTTCCCATTTGATGTTTGCTCATCTCCAACTATTGATCCCCTTTAGGCCATGTTTTTTTTTTTGGGTGAGAAGAGGTAAGAAGAGATTAGAAATTTTGAGGATAGAAGATCGAAAAGAACTCGCGTGCGTTTGGCTGAAGGTTAGAACTTGTACTTAAAATCCTAACTTCTAACTTCAACATCTCACAAGTCTGTTTGGCTGAACCATCTAATTTGACCACAGATTAGAAGTTTCTCCACAAAACATCAAAAACACATCTATAAACCACATTTTCCTCTATATTAACCAGCCAATAGTACAAAATGCTAAATAATATATATAAAATAGGTACCAATAGAGAGCATCTACATTGTTCAAAAATCGGTACCAAAGCAACAAATAAGTCTCATAACAACTGAGATAAATATATAAAAAGATACTCTAGAGATAAAGAGGTAAAGAACCAAGAACACCTACTCATCTAATGTACCACCAATTTCATATAAAGAATAATTATTTGGCCCAAACCTTGAACGTAAATAATTAACCTCTCCTAGTCTCATCATCTGTGTCGAGGAACCAAGCACAAAAGGGCTTCTCCTTCGTAATCACCTCCAATACAATGAAGAGGTGAGTCATATCAAACCCTGTGATCCCTCGTAAAGCAGCCTCAACTTTTAGCCCCATAGTCCAATTAAACTCTCTCCTAACGACTAACTCTGATATAATACGAGACAACTCAGTAGTCATCACATTAATACCCGTATCAAGAATATGAGCAGTAGGCCTAGTCCTCTTCCTTTTAGCAGTAGGAGTGATTCTCCTGGTCTTAGTAGAAGTATAATCACCAGTGGTAGGAATAGCAGAGGAAGTACTAGTGGCAGGAGCAGTAGTATGATCATCAGTAGGAATAGCAGGGGGAGTACCAGTAAGAACCTGAGTAGAAGTAGTAGACTGGTAATCCTGATCACTCTGGCCATAGTCAAGCTCAGCACAGTTTTGAGTAAGGGGAACAGACTCTGTGTCAATACCTATGTCATTTAAATCATCAGCAATGTCCTCCTCATCTATCATGTGCCCAACAGACCTCATATTATCCCCATTGGCACCCTCATCACCCAGAAGCTTAAGTAATACCTCATAATCCTTAAATTTCTTGCCCTTATGGAGTTTGAGTTTCTTTCTGGACAGAAAGAGAATATTGAGAACAAAATCCTTTAAGGGCATTAAACTAGTAAAACTTAGGAATAAACAAAAGGAAACTGCTAGATAGTTTACCTCTACTTCCAAAATAGCATCCCAGACCTTCTTGTCAGCAGTCATAGTACAGTTTATTGGATCCCAGCCAAATCCACTCAAGCCCAACAAAAGCTTCATATCAGCAAGCTTTTCCAAGTCTTTTTCCTACTCCTGCAATTATTAGTAGTAACAGTTATACCAAGTTGATCAAAAGTGTTTGTTTCACTTCAGTATATGCTGGAGTCTTCCAGCTATTATCAGCCTTGTTCCCTTACAGTTTTAGCTCCTTATATGTTTCGATAGCCACCTTATCCATAGCATCAGTCTGATTAATTTGTTGACGTTTGCCTCAAAAATTTACAAGTGTCATCAAACAATCTAAACAAATAACACAATCACATTCACATTTACAATACTATCACAATCACAATCACAATGTCTCACACCCCAAAATCCAATAATCGTTAGCTGGACCAATTATAGTCATTCAGAATGTGCAGGTCGGGGAATCCAACCAATTCACCCCCACAAACAACCGAGCCATAGACAAGTTCAGGCTTAGTCATTGACAATAGCAATATCATTAGTGTAAAAGAGTAAAGCGGAAGCAAAAGATAAATACATCAACTGAAAACATAAATACAACGTCTCAAAATACTATACAGCGACAAGAGCTGAGATCAATACAAGGAAAATACTAAGCCGACACCGAAACATCAACTGCAAACACCTGGTCCAACCGCTGAAGCCTCAGAAAAACTGTACTACTCAGCCTCTGAAAGGGGGGAACAAAGCGAGAGTAAGTAAAACCATGGCTCACTAATGCCCAACAAGGCTAAATAATATACTAATAAAACATGTACAGAGATAGATGAGAGATGAATGAGATACAAGAATATTCTAAAGAACGGAAATCTATGATTACAGGAATAGAGGGAATATATATATAAGTGCAGAAAGGTATGAAAGAGAAACAATGGAGTGCTGCGATGAATTGATATGATTAAAGAGGATAATCCCACAATTATCCCTAATGATGGATGATGTGATGATTATGAGATGATATGGTGATAATATGACACTAAAATTGTTCTAATGTAAATGTTTTATGATGTTATGAAACCAAGAATTAGACCCCATAAACCAATATAGTGGGCAGATCAACCACTAATGCATAATAACCTTAACGAGATCTCAGGTGGATACAATGGATACGATTAGTATGCAAGCCCGACCACGCTTAGGATTTATCACTTGATCAGAGTGTTCCAGGCTTTACAACCCACGGAGCCAGCATCCGAACTTTATTTCACTTATTCCAAGGGATTTCAACCTTACGAAGGATAGGACTTGTACCCAAGGAAACTGCCTCATACCATCCCACACTCCCGAAGGGTAATAGATATGATAGTGTCCAACCAGAACTATACCTACTTGTTTTAACCCGATGTAGGAATCATAGGTCCTATCGAGGGTCAGCCGATGTAGAGCTTTGTTATGCATCCGATCCCGTTAAGCTAAAAGAATACAAGTCCCACTTAAGAAAATGGATCCCATGGATCAAAACACAACGGCTGCCAAACCTGGCTAATACACATAGAACAACCCCTGCCCAAATAAAAGGGCAACAATCCTAACCCATCAGCCACAATCTGGCCAGCACTCACGTAGGATAACCACCTGCCTCAAAGGATGGCAAACAACCCTACCACAGATCCAAACAGTGACTAACCCGTCACAACATCCAAACAACACCAGTCTCTAAAGATTAAAACCCAGTAACAAGGATAAGACCACGAGATTACCACACTAATGCAAACCCTCCTAAAGGACAAGGAGAAACATACCCTATATGCCTAATAATATGAAATAGCAGCGCTGAATTAACAACTACAATAGACAAAACATTATATCTTAAAACCAATTATAAACACCTCAATGCCAGTATGCACAACTCTAACTACTACAGGTTAAACTAGTATGGGAATTTAGCAGTGAAGGGACACTTACCTGATAAGGACCAAACCGTAAACCCAACAAACGACGGAATAACCAACCTCAATACCACATGCAGCAATCACGCCAACCCAACACCTGTAATAATACACTCCGCAAATCGTAAAACCCCAAATCAAGCCACAATCACAAACCCTAGAAATACGAATCACAAATTGGTGAGGAAAGAAGAAAAACACTCATCGATGAATTGGCTAAGAATCCGCCCAACAACGATCGCCAATCTCCGAGGATCGAGCAAGGATCAAGTGGGGAAGAGGGTTAATTGGAGAGAGAGGGAGAGAAATGTGAGAAAGAGGAATGAAATGAACAAATGAAAACCATAAGTAAGAAAACAACTGCCAGACTCGTTCGAACGAAAAGGAAGTCGTTCGAACGAAGAGGATATGAAGACAAAATTTCTAGGGAGGTGCCAAGGTCGTTCGAATGAGGAAATGGAGTCGTTCGAGCAAAAGATGCCAACTCGCTTGAACGAAACAAGAAGTCGTTCAAACGAACCATCCCCAAAGACAAAAATTCTAGGGGACATGCCAACTCGATCGATAGGTCGTTCGAACGAAAATAGGGCCGTGCGAATGGATACAGAAGTCGTTCGTACGACTAGGAGATCTTGGGCCAAGTTCCAGGATATGAGTCGACTCATTCGAACGACTATGAATCTCGTTCGAATGACTACTGGAAAATCCCAATTCTCCCAAATCCACACGAACGCCCCAACACAGAAATAACCCACACTGAAAGCACCACAACAACACAACAACAATGACAACAATGACGACCACAACAACAACACACCTCCAACCCAACCACGGGCACCCAACACCTCCCACATACTTCATCAGCAACCACCGAAACCCAGAAAAGAAGAAAAAAAGAACTCCAAGACCTGATAAGAGAAAAAAAAATGCAATGCAAAATATATGATATGAACATGGATGTGTGAGATATGAGGTATGATGTATGAATGACCATAATATTTAATAACCAAATAAAATAAAACAGAATAAAATTAAAAAAAAAATTGGGACTCTACATTCTACCTTCCTAAAATGAAATTTCGCCCCGAAATTCCACACATACCTCAGCCCGAGAATAACTATGGATAATTCCCCCTCATATCAGCCTCTAACTCCCAGGTAGCCTCCTCTGGTCTATGGTGACTCCACTGCACATTTAAGAAAGGGATAACCTTGCTGCGAAGAATCTTCTCCATGCGACCCAAAATACACACCGGATGCTCTATGTACGAGGCATCGCCCCGAACCTCTATGGGTTCCCAGTCAATCACGTGAGTAGGGTCCCGCTCATACTTCCTCAGCATAGAAACATAAAATACGCTGTAAACTCGGTCCAACTGCGGCGACAATGCTAAACGATACGCTAACTCTCCAACTCTGGCCAGAATCACGAACGGACCAATAAATCTCAGAGCTAACTTCCCTTTCTTGCTGAAACGCATCACGCCCTTCATCGGAGAAACCTTCAGCAAAACGTGATCACCAATCTCAAACTCTAGCGGTATCCTGCGAATGTCGGCATAACTCTTCTGTCGGCTCTGTGCTGTACGTAACCGATCTCTGATAATAGTAACTACCTCAGTAGTCTCACGAACCAAGTCTGGCCCCAGTAAACTCTACTCACCAACCTCTGCCCAACTCAGCGGCGATATGTATAGTCTACCATAAAAAGCCTCAAAAGGTACCATCCCAATGCTCGACTGGAAGCTGTTGCTGTATACAAACTCCGCCTACGGTAAATGCCCATCCCAACTGCCCTTGAAGTCTAACACACAAGCCCGATCCATCTCTTCAAGGATCTGGTTAACTCTCTATGTCTGACCATCGGTCTATGGGTGGAACGTTGTACTGAAATCCAATCTAGTATTCATAGCTTGCTGAAAACTCTTCCAGAAATTGCCGGTGAACCTGGCAACTCGATCCGACACTATAGATACTGGAACTCCATGCAACCACACAATCTCCCTCACATATAATCTGCTCAGCTCGTCAACCGTCAAAGTCTTGCGAACCATAATAAAATATGCTGACTTAGTTAATCGGTCAACAATCACCCAAATAGAATCGTGATTCTTCTTCGTCCGCGGTAAACCTGAAATGAAATCCATCGCTATGTGATCCCATTTCCACTCTGGAATAGGTAAAGGATTAAGGTGCCCTGCCGGTTTCTAAAGCTCGGCTTTCACTTGCTGACAAGTAAGAAACTTGGAAATGAACTCGGCTATCTCTCACTTCATGTTATCCCACCAGTAATGCCTCTTCAAGTCCTGATACCTCTTCTTACTGCTTGGGTGAATAGTATACCTTGAACCGTGAGCCTCCCTTAAAATCTCACGTTTTAATACCTCCGAATCTGGCATACATAATCTACCCCTATATCTGACACTGCCATCTGAACTTACTATCCAATCAGGTTTGTCATCGTCTAAAGCCCAAGACTGTAATCTAGCATCTTGCTGCTGAGCCTCTATAATCCATAAAATCAATGAAGGTTGAACTCTCATATTTTCAAGAAAACTACCCGTACCTTGCGAACAAAAACTCAGCCTGGAATTTGCTACATCGCGAAGCATCAGCCACTCACAAATGATCAGACATGCAAGAAATCCCCTAGGCAAACGGCTCAAGGCGTCAGTCACCATATTTGCCTTACCTGGGTGATACTGCAAGTCGACGTTATAATCCTTCAAGAATTCCATCCAACTGCGTTGCCTCATATTCAACTCCTTTTGAGAGAAAAGGTATTTCAAACTCTCGTGATCAGAAAAGAGTTCGAACCTCTCTCTGTAAAGGTAATCACGCTAAATCTTCAACGCAAAAACCACAGCTGCCAACTCAAGGTCATGAGTAAGATAGCTTCTCTAATGCACCTTAAGTTGTCTCGAATCATAAGCCACCACCTTTCCCTCCTGCATCAGAACACAACCCAGCCTATTGAGCGAAGCGTCGCTGTAAACCATATACTTCTGCCCACTGGAAGGAACAATAAAAATAGGTGTTGTAGTCAATCTCTTCTTCAACTCTGTGAAAGCTTAATCACATCTGTCATCCCAAACAAATCTAACATCTTTTTGCGTTAGGGGAGTCAAAGGAGCTACAATCCGCGAAAAGCCCTCGATGAATCTAAGGTAATAACTGGCCAATCCCAAAAGGATGCGAATCTCTATAACATTAGTCGGTTGCGCCCAATCTGCAACGGCCTCAACCTTAGAAGGATCAACCGCAATTCCATCCTTGGACACCACGTGCCCTAGAAACTTTACTTCCTTCTGTCAAAAATCACACTTCTTAAATTTTGCATATAACTCATTCTCTGTCAAAGTCTGCAAGGTAACTCTCAAGTGTTCCTCGTGTTCAGCCTCGGTCTTCAAATAAATCAAAATGTCATCCACAAAAACAATAAAGAACATATCAAGAAGAGGTCGGAAAACCTGGTTCATCAAATCCATAAAAGCTGCGGGCGCATTTGTTAACCCAAACGGCATAACCTGAAACTCGTAATGTCCATAACGCGTCCTGAATGTTGTCTTAGAAATATCCTCCTTCTTGATTCTCATGTGATGGTAACCTGATCTGAGATCAATCTTCGAAAAGAACTACGCTCCCCGAAGCCGGTCAAACAAATCCTCGATCTTAGGTAAAGGATATTTGTTCTTAATCATGACTTTGTTCAACTCGCGATAATAGATACAAAGATGCATAGACCCGTCCCTCTTCTTCGCAAAAAATACCGGAGCCCCCCACGGTGAAGTACTAGGTCGAATAAACTTCTGATCCATCAACTCAGAAATCTGATCATACAACTCTTTCATCTCAATAGGTGTCATACAATACGGAGCCTTCGAAATCAGAGCCGTACCAGGTAAAAGATCTATACTGAAATCAATCTTTCTCATCGGTTGTAAGCCAGGAATCTTCTGAAAAACATCAGAAAAGTCGCACACCACCAGAATAGAACTAACATCAAAACCAGAGGATTCTAACTCTAAGAATGCCAATAAACCATCTCCGGACCGCACTGGTTCCAAACAAACGAACATGAACCGCTTTTCGCCAGAAATACTAAAGATAGCTATCTTTTCAAAACAATCCAATGTAAATCGATGCGTCGACAACCAATCCATACCCAAGATAATGTTAAGCTCCTGCATCGGTAACACCAGCAGTTCTGCTAAAAGGACGCGACCACACACAACTATCAGGCAATCTGTACAAATACGGGAAATAGAAATTGAAGAATTGAGAGGAGTGTCCACAGAAATCTCATCATGCAACAAAGAAGACTCAAAACTAATAATGCAGAGGAATACATATGTTATGAATGAATGCGATGCACCGGAATTAAAAAGAACATAAGCGGGCGGATAAGAAATATTAATTGCGCCTTCCAATACAGGTTGAGCGGCGTGAGAACTTGCCACCCCACTGCGTACATCCTGCTCTGCCCTTGGCCCTGACCCTGCTGCTGAATCGGCTGTTGCGGCCTCTGTCCACCCTGAGGGCCTGGAACTATCTGTCTACTTTGTGGACCCTGAAACTGTCCTTGCTGAATCGGCTGAAACTGCTGAGTCTGCTGTGGTCTCGGCTGGTGACAATTAGGACCCTGAAACTATCTCAATGGATGTGGACCTCTGGCTAGGATAGGGCAAAACTTCCTAGTATGCTCCTTTTCCCCGCAGTTCCAACACTTGCCAAAAGTAAGCTGAAGTCTATCAGAATGTTGTCCTTTCACAACTTTAGCTGGTGTACCGTCAGTAACGCCTAACTACTGCCTCTTCGAACCCAAGCTTTCATAATGCGTCTGAACTGCCTTGCCCTTATCAAGTCTTTGTTCCTGTCTCATTTGGCTCCTCAAGTCCTTGGACTTGCAATCCTCCACATCATATTGTTCTATAGCCAACGCTTTCGACAAAACCTCTCTGTACGAACTAGCCCCCGAAGCAATCAAAAACTTTCGATAATATAGATGAAGACCCTTTAGAAATTTCATCTTACGCTGCTCCTCATCCTGAACAATAAAAGGAACATACCGAGAAAGCTTATTGAAACGTTGATCATACTGAGAGATACTCATATTACCCTGCTCAAGCGTATAGAACTCTGAAATGCACGCATCCCTGTAACTCAGTGGGACATACTGCTCAAAGAACCGCTCCTGAAAGGATGCCCAAAGCACTGGAGTCTCTACTATGGTCATCTTGGTGGTATCCCACCAGTGATCTGCCTCGTCCTGAAGGAGATAGGTAGCAAGTATCACTCTCTGATCGTCCGGATACTTCATAGCGCTCAAAGTCTTCCCTATAGACTTGAACCACATCTCGGCCTCAGACAGTACCGTAGTGCCAGAAAAAGTCGGATGCTTATATTTCTGAAGATGCTCCAAATATCTATACTCTCTAACCGTTGGGCTCCTGGCCTGCTGAAAATAAGCTGTAAAACTCTTTATAAACTGTCTCATCTCAGATGAAATGCCTGGAACAGCAGGGGTAGGTAAAACGATAGGCTGCTCTGGAACTACTGGAGCTGGAGGAAAGTCCTACTCAATCGGGACAGACCCCAAACTCTCATCACTGAGTGCCAGCTCATCAGCAGGTGCACCACTGCGCAAACCTCTACAGCCACGGCCAACTGCACGGCCCCTGCCTCTGCCACCCCTAGCCATCAACACAGCAGAAGGCACACCTCAGGAAAGGAGAAAAGATGATAAAATACGTAAAACTGAATGGAAATCGATCATATTTCCATCTAGAAGGAATTACTCATCATATGATTGCTAGACCAGAGATAGGGATTAACCTACAGCTCTGATACCAAGTCCGCCACGCCCAAAAATCTAATAATCGGTAGTTAAACCAATTATAGTCATTCGGGATGTGTAGGTCGGGGAATCAAACCGATTTTCCCCCACAAACAGCCGAGCAATAGACAAGTTCAGGCTCAGTCATTGACAATAGCAATATCATCAGAGTAAAAGAATAAAGCGGAAGCAAATGATAAATACATCAACTAAAAATGTAAATACAATGTCTCGAAATACTATACAGCAACAAGAGCTAAGATCAATATAAGGAAAATACTAAACCGACACCGAAACAGAACTACAACACCAGGTACCAACTGCTGAAGCCTGAGCAAAACTGTACTACTCAGCCTCTGAAAGGGGGGAACAATGCGATAGTGAACAAAACCACGGCTCACTAATTCCCAACAAGGCTAAATAACATACTAATAAAGCAGGTACAGAGATAGAGGAGAAATGAAGGAGATACAAGAATATTCTAAAGCACAAAAATCTATGATTGCAGGAATAAAGGGAAGATATATATATATAAAAATATATATATATATATAAGTACAGAAAGGTGTGAAAGAAAAACAATGGAGTGTTGTGATGAATTGATATGATGAATGAGGATAATCCCACAATTATCCCTAATGATGGATGATGTGATGAATATGAAATGATATGGTGATGATATGACACTAAAATTGTCCTAATGTGAATGTTTTATGATGCTATGAAACCAAGAATTAGACCCCATAAACCAATATAGTGGGTTGATCAATCGCTAATGCATAATAACCTTAACGAGATCTCAGGTGGATACAATGGGTATGATTTGCTAGCAAGCTCGACCATGCTTAAGATTTATCACTTAATCAGAATGTTCTGGGCTTTGCAACCCAGGGAGCCAACGTCCGAACTTTATTTCACTTATTCAAAAGGATTTCAACCTCACAGAGGATAAGACTGGTACCTAAGGAAATTGTCTCGTACCATCCCACACTCTTGAAGGGTAATAGATATGATAGTGCCCAACCAGAACTTCGCCTACTTACTTTAACCCGATGTAGGAATCATTGGTCCTATCTAGGGTCAGCCAATGTAGAGCTTTGTTATGTATCCGATCTCGTTAAGCTAAAACAATACAAGTCCCACTGAAGAAAATGGATCCCAAGGACCAAAACACAACGGCCGCCAAACCCGGCCAATAAACATAGAACAGCCCCTTCCCAAAAAAAAGAGCAACAATCCTAACCCATCAGCCACAACCTGCCCAGCACTCACGTAGGATAACCACCTGCCATAAAGGATGGCAAACAACCCTACCACAGATGTAAACAGTGACTAGCCCGTCACAACATCCAAACAACACCAGTCTCTAAAGGCTGAAGCTCAGTAACAAGGATAAGACCCCGAGATTACCGCACTAATGCAAGCCCTCCAAAAGGACAAGGAGAAACATACCCTATATGCCTAAAAATAGGAAACAGGAGCGTTGAATCAACAACTACGACAGACAAAACAATATAGCTTAAAACCAATCACAAACACCTCAATACCAGTATGCACAACTCTAACTAACACAGGTTAAACTAGTATGGGAATTTAGCAGTGAAGGGATACTCGCCGGATAAGGACCAAACCGTAAACCCAACAAACGACGGAATAACCAACCTCAATACCACAGGTAACAATCACGCCAACCCAACAACCCAACACCTGCAACAATGCACTCCACAAATCACAAAACCCTAAATCAAACCATAATCACAAACCCTCGAAATACGAATCACAAATCAATGAGGAAAGAAGTGAAATTCTCACCGATGAATTGGTGAAGAATTCGCCCAGCAACGATCGCCAATCCTCGAGGATCGAGCAAGGATCAAGTGGGAGAGAGGGTTAATTGGAAAGAGAGGGAAAGAATTGAGAGAAAGAAGAATGAAATGAAGAAATGAAAACCCAAAGGAAGAAAACAACTGCCAGACTCGTTCGAACGAAAAGGAAGTCATTCAAACAAAGGGGATATGAAGACAAAATTTCCAGGGAAGTGCCATGGTCGTTCGAACGAGGAAATGGAGTCGTTCGAACGAGGAAATGGAGTCGCTCGAACAAAAGATGCCAACTCGTTCGAACGAAACAAGAAGTCATTCGAACGAACCACTCACAAAGACAAAAATTCCAAGGGACATGTCAACTCATTCGATAGGTCGTTCGAACAAAAATAGGGTCGTGCGAATAGATACAGAAGTCGTTCGAACGACTAGGAGATCTTGGGCCAAGTTTCAGGAGATGAGTCGACTAGTTTGAATGACTATGAATCTCGTTCGAACGACTACTGGAAAATGCCAATTCCCCAGAATCCACACGAACACCCCAATAAAGAAATAACCCACACTGAAAGCACCACAACAACACAACAACAACGACAACAACGATGACCAAAAAAAAACACCGCCAACCCAACCACGGTCACCCAACACCTCCCACCTACCTCACCAACAACCACCAAAACCCTGAAAAGAAGAAGAGATGAACTCCAAGACCTGATTAGAGAAAAAAAAATGCAATGCAAGATGTATGATATGAACATGGATGTCTGAGGTATGATGTATGAATGACCATAATATTTAATAACCAAATAAAATAAAACAGAATAAAATATAAAAAAATCTGGGACACTACACAATGAACCCCAAATTCATTGTAATAACAGAACACCATTTAACCAATTTATCTCAATTTTCATAAACCATTCATCAAAATTTCCATAAATCAATAAACCAATTTAATCACAATTACAAATTCATACAACCAATTTATCACAATTTCCATACACCATTCATCACAATTTCCATAAACCAACCAATTTAATCACAATCACAAATTCATACAATCAATTTATCACAATTTCCATAAAGCATTCATCACAATTTCCATAAACCAATAAACCAATTTATCAAAAAATTTATACAACTTACATTGTCGTGGAGAGACGCAGAGAGAGGGTGGAGAGAGGCATTGTTGGAGGACGGAGAGGGGTCGGGAGAGAGGGTGGAGAGAGGCGCTACAAGGGTGAGGGAGATAAGGGAGGCGCTGATTTGTTTTTTTTTTTTTTTTAACTTTGGGTTATAATTTAGCAAGTTAGGGGTGGCTTTTCATTCGGCAGATTTGAGTATTTTCGGGTTAAAAATCCCAAAATATGGCTTAAACCGGTCACGGGGTGGGAAATGGCCAAACCACGGTATAGCGGCAAAATGACCTGTCAAAGCATGGCCTTAGATCACACCTCTTCTCACCCTTGACCAAAAAACAAACATGGCCTTAGACTATAAAAGTGCGACAAACAGGTATAACCAGCAACTATGAACCTCTTCTTTTGTTTTCTTTTTGGTAGAACTGTCCAATTCTCATCTAAGAAACTTTCTTTATGAGAAAAGGATATTGATATCCAATTGGATTAATTTTTCGAAATAATGTTGCATAATAATTCAGCCATTTTCTATTAATTTGAAAAATAATTGTTTCGTCTTACTTCAGGGCCATGTTATCTCGAACATTTATTTCAAATTTCATCAGCAAAACAGCTGTTGGAAATGAGAAGAATTTTAACAAAATTTAGGCCCATTTTCTTTTATCCTATCATGTGAATGTTGGCCAAGATTTCGGACACTCTATAAGCACATATATATCTCCTAATCTTTATTCCTGATCCTTTCTAAGGGCACTTTTCTTTAACCATTTGTACAAGTTTTATTCGATAAAATGAACTTATGTTTGATGTTTTCGTCGTAGGTTTCCTCCACAAAGACATTAATTACCCCTGTCGAATGGAAGTCGTTGTGGAGACAATTCAAGGTAGAGACACAATACAGTGTTACTCAAGCCATTACTGCTTAGGTTTGTCTCAAAAACATTTTATGGATCATTAACAATGGATTTTTCGTAGCATCTCCAAGTATCTATGATTAGCATAAAATAATCGTTAACTTACAGTTCCATACAGATTGGTATAGGTATTTGTGTCTATTTGAGTAGTAAAACGAATGTGAAATAATAATTAAGGATATCCGAAATAATTTCCTATCATCTTATGACGTTTCAGGAAGCTAATAAGCGTACCAACAACTGATTACCACCTCCATGGGCGATTATCGCGATACTTGTCCTTGGATTCAATGAATTTATGACACTCCTAAGGTAGTTAATCACCATGCACTTGAGTAATTGAGAACTAATATCTAACAGAGCTTTTAATTTTTGCCATCTTATTTAACACTGATCTTGGTTTACTTTACCCACTCTGGCTGGACAGAAATCCTTTATATCTTAGTGTGTTCTTTATGACTTTTCTTCTTTTAAAAGCTCTTTGGGTCCAGCTTGACATTGCAGGCAAATTTCAAAAATGGCACTGTGAGTGTTTCAAATCCACAATACGATTGAGAAGTTCTAGTTAGCAAAAAAGAATGAAGAACACCAATTGGTTTGGAAAAATTAGATATTCGATTACTTAAGAGCGAAGTAATTACAATGAAAACTCTTAAAATAACCCTAGGTTTCTTCCTCCGAACTCTCTCTAGATCTAACATCGCCCTAGAAAATAACCTAAGTTCCTTTTATATAACAGGGAACTCAAAATAATAAAAGAATGGATCTCGAGGCAAAACAATGCCTAAAAATTATAAACACAACCAAAGTCGTTCGAACGAAATAGGGAATCGTTTGAACGACTTTACGCCTAATTGGTCTAAAACTCTAGAAAGTTGTCAACACATTCAAAAGAAATCTCAACTCGTTCGAACGAAATATGGCTCTAGGCCAAAATTTCCAGTAGGGTGAACTTTGGTCGTTCGAACGTCTTTGGGTTCTTGGGCCAAATTTCATAGAGGTGGAATTTGGTCGTTCGAATGACTTTGGCTCCTTTCCAAATTACTCTAGATCTGCCTCGATCAGTTTCTGTTATTGAACATTTGAATTGTCCTCAATTTTGTTTCATTTTGATTAAGAATAAGTTTTCTTCTATTCATAAAGAGAGTTGATATGTGATGTGACTATGTCTAATGCAGCTTCCTGGGATTGTATCGTTGTTTATGAAGTTTCTTCCATCTATAATTAGGGTTGTCAATGGGTCGGGTCGGGTCGTGTTCGGGTTGGGTTGTCACGGGTTCTGGTCAATAAAGAGCCAACCCGAACCCGACCTATTTACTAAACAGGTCAAAAAATTTGACCCGAACCCGACCTGCAAATTATCGGATTGACACGACCCGACCCATTAAACCCGCAAAACTATCGGGTCAACACGAAAGCTTGGCAACCCAGGTCAACCCGACCCATCAAAATTCTCATAGTTCATAATTTCATAAAAGACAGTACTGATTACATCATTATCACTTATCACTTTATAAGTCATCAGAAAAGACATAAATGAATTCAAAAATTCATATAGAAATTACAAAAACATCGACAATATCACAATACATAGTCATAATAATAGTGTATCATAGTCAGAAATTCAGATAGTCACAAACAGTCAAAGTGTCAAACACCATAGTGACAAGTGTATCATACTACTTCTAGTCTTTTACAGTTCTACCACATAGTATTCATACTTGACATCTGTTCATCATAGATTCATACTTCAGTTTATAGTGTATCATCATCTGATTCATCTCAACTACTCAAGTCTCAAGCTGTCAAGCATTCATTACTAATACTATCATTAGTTCATTACTTACACAAACTGAAACAGTCAATTCAAAGTTCAAACACCACTTCCACTTGGTCCATTGCCGCCATTACTTGCACTCTCCGGCGATTCATCCACGTCGTCACTAGCAACTCCATGAACATTTTGTCCTACATAGTATATACATATCAAATAAAATATTTAGAACACAGTTAAATAAGACTAGTTCATAAAAATTATATGCATTCTAAATGTGATATTTCTATTTGGAGTTCCAAATCCAGACTTCCAGTGATGTTCTTTTATGTTTTATATACATAGTCATGAGTCATAGACTCATAGTCTCATAGACTCATAAATCATAGTCTCATAGACTCATATATATATATATATATATATATATATATGTGTATATATATATATATATATATATAATTTATCAATATATGTAGAGTGTAGACTTATGACCTTATAATTAAATAAAACATTTGAATCAAGCTCCTCTATAGAGATTAGAGTGTAAAGTCTGTAGACTTACTTACCAACATCCAGAAGTGACAACTCTTCACCAAGCTCCTCTATAGCCAATTCCACAACATCATCAACATTTGAATCCCCTACAAAATTTATTTATAAAGTAAGTAATGAGATTATGAGATCACTCTCAAATAAATAGCGATTATTAAAATGCAACAACAGAATACATAAAATCAATGTAAAATGAGATTACCTCTTGCTCTCTGATATAACCAATCACGAGTACAAACAATAGCCTCAACACACGCAGGTTTTAAAGTACTATGGAATGGATCTATAACTCTTCCACAAATCCTAAAAGCAGACTCAGAAGCTACAGTGGATATCGGGATGGCCAATACATCACGAGCCATCAAAGCAAGCTCGGGTTATCTAAATTGGTATGACTTCCAAAAGGAAAGTTTATCGAAATCCCTGCTTAAACTAAACTTAGGCTCCTCCAGATATTGTTGTAGCTGAGACTTCACCGGGGCATGTTCACTCTCGTCAAACATCTCAAATGCCTAAAATGATATAAACTTAGCAATATCTACTAATTCATGGCAAATATGGCAAATTCATAGCAAATATATCAACTAGCAATATAGATTAGACATTAGAGACATGCTATTACATAATATCTACTAAGTCATACTCATACAAAATGCTATTACAGAATATCAACTAAGTTAGAATGCTATTACAGATTAGACATTAGACATTAGACATTAGAGGCATCAGGCATGGCAAATATGAAATATCTAAGTCATACTCATACAGAATCATAGTCTTCACATATTAGACATTAGACATTAGAGGCATGACAAATATCTACTAACTCATACTCAATTACTCATGCAGAATCACAGATTAGACATTAGACATTAGAGGCATCAGGCATGGTAAATATGAAATATCTACTAAGTCATACTCATACAGAATCACAGATTAGACATTAGACATTAGACATTAGACATTAGATATTAGAGACATGGCAAATATCTAGTAAGTCATACTCAATTACTCATACAGAATCACAAATTAGACATTAGACATTAGAGGCATCAGGCATGAAAAATATGAAATATCTAAGTTATACTCATACAGAATCACAGTCTTCACAGATTAGGCATTAGACATTAGAGGCATGGCAAATATCTACTAAGTCATACTCAAATACTCATACAGAATCACATATTAGACATTAGACATTAGACGCATGGCAAATATCTACTAAGTCATACTCAATTACTCATACAGAATCACAGATTATACATTAGACATTAGGCATAGAAAATATGAAATATCTACTAAGTCATACTCATACAGATTATACAACCTATAGATTAGAATATAGATTAGACATTAGAGGCATGCTAATATAGTAATATGCTATTACAGACTTTACAATTTATAGTCATACAGTCTCATACATGGAAAATATCTATAACAGAATTACAAATTACAGTCATACAGTCTCATACAGAATCACTGATTATAGAGACTATAGAATATAGATTAGAGATAAGCTAGGCATGCTATTACAGACTTTACAGATTCAGACTAATACAGCTGTACAGATTACAGTCATACACATACAGATTACAGAGTAACAGATTACAGTCATACTCACAGTCTCATACAGAATCACAGATTATAGACTAAAATATTAAATTTAAAAGCAAAAGGTATAATAAATTAATAATACCTGCATAACTTCCATGTCCATATTTAACTTCATGGAACTAGAACTGGAATTAAGATTTAGCTTGGAACTAGAAGGAGATCCCGTGGAATACAAAGCCATATAGATGTCAAAAAGTTGATTCAACTTCTCCTTGAAGTCTCTAAACTCTTGATTTTCTAGCCCATAGATCTCATTGTAAGCAAACTCTACAAAAGCAAGTTTGTACCTAGGATCTAAGACTCAAGCCAAAACTAATATAAGGTTATGCTTTAACCAATATTTCTCAAACTTAATCTTCATTTGTGATGCCATGGATTTCATAAACTCATCCCTACCCTTCATAGCCTTTGAAATATGATGTTGAACCGAATAAACTTGAGGAAAATATAAATTTGAAGTGGGATACTTTATCCCAGAGAAAAGACATGTCACATTGTAAAATAACTTCAAAAACTCGCATATCTTCCCAACTTTATACCATTCATCCTCGGAAGGGCAACACTTATAGTTAGAATCACTCAACTCCAAATGAGTAAAAGCTTTTCGGTAGAAAAGAGCACTATCAAGCATCATGTAAGTGGAGTTCCAACGAGTTGGCACATCTTGCATCAAACACTTGTTAAACGGTAATAACGCTTGCCTAACACAATCCTAAAAAATTTGCTTCCTACGTTGAGAGCCCCTAAATTACCTCACACTCTCCCAAACTTTACCAACCGACACATCAATCTCCTTCAAACCCTCTTGCATAATTAGATTTATCACATGAGCACAACACCTTGCATGAAAAAACTCTCCATTGAACAACAAAGAATTACTCAACATTAATTTACTCTTAAGCATCCCAACAAAAACATCATTAGACGAAGCATTATCTAATGTAATAGAAAAGAGTTTCTTCTCAATGCCCCAATCACAAAGTAAAGTATGGATTTTCTCACATATGGTCAATCCGGTGTAAGGAGATGGCATATAAGAGAAAATAAGAATCTTCTTCTCTAAAATCTAATCGGAATTCACAAAATGTGTTGTAATTGAAATAAAGCCATCCATTGTAATAGAACTCCATAAATCGGATGTTAGACTAATTCTTCCCACTACCCCACGCAACATAGTCATAACCTTCTTTTTTTCCCTTTCATAAATCTTGATAACATCTGCCTTAGATGTATTTCTAGACACTAGCTTCAACTCCCTATTAGCAAATACCACATAAGTAAAGGCATCACGAATCCCCTCATACTCCATAAGCTTGAAAGGGAGTTGATGCCTAATTATTGTTAGATTCAACATCTCACGAAAAACAACAGGGTCAAACTTTGTTGCCCTCAAAGACATGGAAGACTCGGATTGAGACAAAAGCATTTGTCCCAAATCATGTGTTGTAGTCTTCTCACATGTTTTGAGATGGCGAGAAAGATTTTCAGTCCCATGTGAACAAGCAGAAAAATAAATAGCACCACATTTCTTACATTTAGCCCTTTCTTTCTTATCCTTACCAACGAAGATTTCAAAAAAAGGCCAAACATGAGAAGTTAATTTTTGCTTACGATTACCGGGTAGCCTAGCAAGTGTGCCAACACTTTCATCTCCAGCCTCTGACAATGGGTCATCAATCCCCTCCCTCTCCATGATATCTCCATCAAGATCAATGTTGATGTCATTATCATTATCTAACTCAACAATTGGATCCATCTAGAAAAAAAATCAGATTCAAAATTATAAACAATTATTGAATATGACAAACAAAATAAACAACTCATCACGTAAAAATTAACTTCTAACTTATTAGTAGATGTTAAGGCAAACGCCATTACAAATTACTTCCAAGTCTAATGAAAACAATTACAATTACAAATCACTTAGCTAAGAGTAATGCAATTACAATTAGAAGTGTTGCCCAAATAAACAAAGCACATACAAGATTACATCCAATAAAAGCATATGTGAGATAGTTGTCCCTAATCCTAGGTCTCATAATCTCAACTTGTTTATATTCATCAACTGGTTCTCCCCCTTGTCCTAGGTCTCATGCCCCAAGGCCCCCAACAAGAACATCCTCCTATATAAATGACTTGCATTGGTTTTTGAATTGGGGACAACGATAAAAATAACGACCATTGTTATTCTTAGTATTAGCCCTATAACGTCTCATGTATCCAGCCCCACAAGTGCAAGGAGATCCAACTTGTGTCATTTTTGCAAAAAGCCTAAAAATAACCAAATTAACATTTAACTAACATAGATCACCAAATCACTAACCAAATTTTAGAAATTTGATAAATTTGTGTTTAAATAATTTTTTTTATGAACTCAAATGCTCAATCCATTCTTCTTGCACATTGTATCATAGATTGATTTCTAAGTAAATCTCTCATTGCAGAGTGCAACCAATAAATTCATGTGCAGCTCTTTGTTGAAGCCTAATATTTTGGCATTAGTAATTGCACATGTTCTTTTTTATGAAAGTTACATATTTTGGGCATTGAAACTGTATTTTCTTGTTAAAGAAAACCTCATTGCAGTTTTCATCACCAAAAAAATGTAGCTTCCACAAAAAGAGTATCATACACAATTGATAATGCCTACATCCAGCCTGCACAAAAGAGTGAAGCATGCAATTGTTGCCCACAGGCTTACAAGTATTCATTCACATACTAATCAACCCATTAAAAATATACCCAACAAAAATTCATTAAGATTATGAAGAAAAGTTATGAAATTAAGAAACCAAAGCCTCTATATTGATATAAAGTAAAGTATAGAAAATTAAAAATACCCCACTTTTACCTATTTTATAAGCTTCATCTTATAATAGTCTAGAAAAAAAAATAGGACTTAGAGTAAAATCAGAGATATCATACAAGGCTTGGTGATCGAACTTCTCAACACAGTAAAATCAGAGATATCATACAAGGCGTATAAGTAACTCTAAATTCTAATAATGAGAGAGATATCATAATCATACACAGTAAAAATATAAAATCAGAGATATCATAGTATGATTAGCATCACTATCATACACAGTAAAAATATAAAATCACTGTTGAGACTTGAATGAGAGTCTGACTGTCTAAGACTATAAGAGTTTAGAGTTGAGACTTGATAGTTGATAGAATTAGAGTCTACAATTTAGAGAGTGAAGTTGTCACAGAGTACAGACTCACCAGTCACCACAAATATAATTAGGCGTAACTCGTTTTGGAGATCATCCAAGGTTTTCACTTTTGATGAAAGGTAAAACTATAATTTAACCTCAAAACTCAAAAGTAAAGACAGAGAGAAAGAGTAACCTGTTGAGAGTCTTGAGACTTAAGACTTAAGAGTGATCTCAAAAGGAAAGACAGAGTGATCTCCAAGTCCAAACTCCAAAGATAGAGTGATCTCAAAACGATGATCTCCAAAAACCCCCCAAATTGATGAACTGTTGAGACTTAAGACTCACCACAGGCACAAATTGATCTCCAAAGTCCAACTGTTGAGCACCACAAGTAATCTGATTCTGAGATTCTGAGTGCAAATCGAGAGTGAAGTTGTCACAGTTAGAGACACATCACCACAAATTGATCAATCGAGATTCGAAAGTGAGCAATCGAGACTCGAGAGTGAAATTGATCAAATTGATCAAACTAGTCACTAGTCAGTCATCACAAAGGCACAAATTGATCAAACTGAACAAATCGAGAGTGAAATTGTCAGTCACCAACGACAGTGAGACTTAAGAGAGAGAGAGAGTTGTGGTGCTGTGTGTTGAGGAAAAGGAAATGAGGACTTTAGGTTCAGGTTTAGGACTTTAAATACCTTATGGAAAAAGACCAAAAGCCCTTGAAACTTAAACTAAATTACATAAGGGTAAACGGGTTAGCGGGTCACCCGTGGGTCAAATTTTGAAACACTACCCCGACCTGCTTTGTAATCGTGTCTGCCGTGTCAACCCCTTTACGACCCAAACCTGCCAAGGGTGAACCCAAACCTGTTTATAGCAGGTCGGGTTCGGGTCGTGTTATCGTGTTCGGGTTGGATTGACAGCCCTATCTGTAATGAACCTTCTTAGGAAACTAGTTGAGGAAGGCCAAAGGCCTGCAACAACTGATACTCAAAAAATTATAACCCTCCGATCAAGAGTTTAAGAGACAGGCCAAAGTCCTACAACAACTGATCCTTAAAAGAAATCAACGATTCAGGAAACAGTAGCTTAGCATCAAGTACATCTAATATGACATCGAAAAGTTGGAGTGAACGACTCTGAGTGCTTAAAAGTTTGAGTGAACAGCTCTATTTTGATAATTTTTTCACCTTAAGCTGATCATGTCATTGACATAAAAAAAAACTTTGATTTTATGACGAGAGGAGAAGTGAATCTGTATAATTTGATAGTCAAATATAATGTTATATTTGATTAATTTTTAAGCTTAAAATACAGTTAATGGCAACAAAAAAAATCTGGGGGACAAACCCCCATATACCCTAATATAATTCATCATACTACCTTCACCCCCTAAACATAGAATCCCCTGGCTCCGCCCCTGTTTGCATCTATATTAACCAATAGATGCATGTATCAGATTCTATATTTGATATCTTTTTCAGTTTCAGAATAAGAATTATAAGATGATTTTCTAATTTGTAACTGTGATACGGGAATGTTACTGAAAAACATGGATCTATGGAGAGGAAAATAATACCACTAAAAGATTTCGTACCAAGCTAAAAAAACAAAGGGAACAACTTTTTATCATGCTTGGCCTTCAGCTATTGGAAAGGACATCTCCGACAAGTTCTTGTCCCAACCAGCACTGAGCATTTCTGCGGTCTCCCCATTTCAATAATTGTTAAGATAATGGAGATTAAACACTCGGGGCAATCTTCATAAAATAAATATACGGCTGTAGATAAATGATCAAACCATAGGAAAGCCTTGTAAAATAACTACAAAATTTACTTTGATTACAAAACATGGTGGAAGAATTCTTACAATACAACATGATATCATAAATTGGGAAGACATGCTTATAGATCAAGACTGAGATGATCATATGTGCAACTCCTACCACTCAATCCCCCTACCACTCAGTCCCCAGTGATCTTGACTGATCTTTCAGGAAAGAACAAAACAGTCTTCACATACAACGCCAACCCGGACCGGGTCCAGGTTTCACCAAGACACCAGCGCTGCATCACCCTTTACAGAAATTGACAACCAAAATCAAAAACAAATTCTTCTACCTATCCTTAACACCTCACCTTAGTGGTGCTACTTCCTCTCACTCTTCCTGTACATCTTACAGTGGAGCCAACTCCTCAAACAGGCATTGTTTCTTCTTCCCCTGCAACAGCTGAAAGTGGTTCCAAGCAGGCACTTGGCTCTTGCATTCTCTTCTCAGGATTGAAACCAAAACATTAAGGAAGTTAACAAAATTAAAAATCCTATTTGGTGGTTATGTGCTCTCTACCTTCTCTCTTTCCTGGAAATCACAAAGCAAAACCTGTTTCCACAATAGGGCCTCTCATTTCACACAATAGAAATGGGCATGTCGTCATCGTGATGCATTCGCTTTTGGACAGCCTTCACAGCTGCAACTCTTGCAGCATTGGCTGCCTTATTGGCTCCTGCTACAGCTTTGTTCACCCTGTCGTCGACTCTTGCCACATCATATGCTTTCTCTGCAGCTCGTCTTGCTTCCTAATAAATAACAACATA
Source organism: Kingdonia uniflora (assembly GCA_014058105.1). NCBI lineage: Eukaryota > Viridiplantae > Streptophyta > Magnoliopsida > Ranunculales > Circaeasteraceae > Kingdonia > Kingdonia uniflora. The sequence continues at coordinate 479,573 of JACGCM010002784.1, forward strand.
CATAAGAATGTCTTAATCATTAATAAACTTACTTCCTGCTATTAATTCCATATATTACTCCATTCGAATAATAATAGCTTCTAAAGGAACGAACAAATTTTCATTTGTTTTTATACACATTTAGAAGCTAGAATTAAAACATGATCAACAAATCCATCCAAGTATTGGAATTTCCAGATGTGATTGGGACTGATCTCCGGAGGAGATGTTGGTTTGTCATACTGGGTAGGGTTCAAAAAAGGAGACATTTATTAAAAGGCAGATTTTTATGTAAAAGAACATGTTGTTTCACAAGATAAGAATCAGAATAGATAATATTTATGATGATCATCTTGTTGATCACATTATTTGAAAGACAAATTCTTTCGTCTTTCATCATCGTATCTTTTCTTTCTGTTTACCTGCACTGCATTGAGTACTTTAGAATGGTTAACAGCAATTGGAGATCCGGGATGGGTGTTTTGTGTACTTGGGACATCAAGGACACCATTTTGCCAGTGACCAGATTGCGTCTCCCCATTCCTGAATGTGTACATACCAAGACCTTGTCTTCTTCCTTCGTGCCAAGCCCCCTCGTATCGATGCCCATTTGCAAAACGATAGACTCCAAAACCATGCATCTTATCTCCGAAATATTCTCCAGCAAAAGTGTCCCCATTTCTGCATATATATTACAATATAAAGCCTTGCTATAAATAGCCATAGAAAGGAAAGACAACTTTTGGAGGAGAAAATAATTGATGTTATCTGAAATAGTAGTAGAGAACCTAATCATACCGCATCCTGCAGAATGCTGGATACTCTTTACAAACTTCAATAGTGTTATACCAATTATCCAAAATTGTTTACCCAGATTGAAAAAATATCATCTGCCATAAATTCTCTAATGTCATTGCTAAGTATTTAGCAGCCATCCAATCATAATCTAATTGACCCAGCAAACTAATATTGATATGTTGTATGACACTAAATGTTAGTATGTGCCTCTAGGGCATACAGACCCTATATACACATGTCAGGATACAATGATGAAAATCCATAAACTAAGCGTCCCCTCACAAGAAAAAAGAGAGAGTCCATTATCCCTTTAACTAGGTCCTCAAAGCAACAATGCAATAACAATAAATTAATTCTGCACTCACATAAATACAAGCTTAAAGATCCCCAATGTCCAATATTGGCAATGTTATTTGCCAAACATTGCCAAATAACAAGAAGCCAAATCTGATTGCACCTCCAAAAATATCAGGGTGAAAAACAAAGAGTCACAAACAGCTCAAGTCACAAATGAGTGCAAATATCAAGTAATAGGTCTGCCATCAAGAACAACTAAACTAGCGGCTGGTATTACGTACTAGGGCAAATAAAGCTAGGTGTACCAGAAAATACTGCATATATGACCACCGATAAAGCCAAATGTAGTAGGATGGTACTACAGCAGCAAAAATCATGGGCACAACACTGCCATCATAACCAAACCATAATAAAAACCACCACCAATAGCAATCCCAAATTGAATTGAAGAACTAGTACCAAAGACATGATTGAGTTTGGATAACTGAAATATCCGGATTTAGGAAACTGGTCAACATAGTTGACTTGGTCGACGGACTTGGTCAAAAATAGTCGACAAAAACTGGTTTGATCAGCTCAGTTGACTGGAAAGGGATAAGAAGCAGTTGAATTGGTCGAAGAACTTAAGAACCAAGTCCAGAGGAATGGTGGGAACATTTGTGATAAAGGACCTCCCACCAAAGTATTACACAATCAGAATAGAGTGACCACTACGGGCTTTGATTGAGGCATGATAAATGGCCATCACAAGACCGTTTGCTTAACCCTTACCACTGAGGTTATGGATAGCCTAGTTTACAAGAAATTAACGGCGCCTAGCACTAAGGGGAAATGCTATTTCAATTAATAATGACCTGCAAAAGGAGGGACGAATTCTGCGATATGAACGGAGGCGATATTGAAAGACTGGGAAAAAGTTCTGGAGATGGTATTATGACAAGCAGTTTGCAGCAGCGGATCCTGATTCTAGTATCCGACTAAGACAATTGATAGTATAACAAATCACAGATTGCACCAAGCTAGCAAAGTAGCAAGAGAACTGAAAGAGATTCAGGATGGAGGGAATTACAGATCTTTGGCATACAACTATTATTAGCCGGCAATATACTAACACAAAATCATGAAATTCCATGGTCAAACTCAATTGTTTGACTTATTCAGCTATTATTATGTTATAGAATGTCACTTTGACCATTCCTATGACCATCAGTATGGAAGAGGCAGGTGATGAAGTATTTAAAAACGACATAATAAAGGGTATGGCGGAAACTTGTGGAATAGAAAATATTCGAGAGGCATTAGAAGTTTCCTCAACATGTATTGTTAAATCGGTTTATCGTGATATATGTGATATCACTTTTCTTTCAGCGTGATATATGTGATATCACCTCTCCTTTATTTTTCTTTTTTCTTTTTTACAGAAAATTATAAACTATCTTATGAATAATCAATTATATACATCCTATTGTTACCCTTATTTTCTGATATACATTTTGGTACATTACAATATATCATGATCACTGTTCCATGGTTGATACCCAAGGAGTACAGGAGGTTCACTTACCATGTTCAAAAGAAAGAGCAAAACACAATTTTCACAGGGAAAAAAATCATAACTCGACACATTCATGCTGAATATTTACGCAGACTCGAGGGTGTTTTCATATTTAGCATTACCTAACCTAATGACTTAAGGGGTTAGGTTCTAAACATTATTTGTCAGATTGAAGAGCCCGTGTCTGATTGCAATCTTCTCTTTGCTTTCCTTTTACTTTTATTTCCCCTTTTGCCTCCAATTTAGTTAGCATGTTAATGCCCAAAACTCCTTAAAATCCAGAAGGCTTCCTTATCTTGTTGCAATATTTAGTTTCTAAGAAAGTTGAATTTTATTCGAGAATAGAACAAGCTAATGAAAGGATAAAAGTTAACAGAAGCTTAAGACAAATCAATGCTTCAAGTTTCTTACAAACACTAGACTGATTGTAACCGGTAATGGGAAGTCATTAAATAATTTATGAACCAAACTCCATATAATTCTCTACTAAGACCGACACTCCAACACCATAGGAGCTAAAATTCAAATTCGAAAGGCAAATCAAACAGCCATAGGGTGTTTGATGCCTACATCTAGATGTTTTGCTCTTCACTCCCCCGCCTAAGCATCTCTCCTGTGAAACCAAGAACCCTTTAGTAGAGCACTATTTCCATCTATTCCATCAAATGTTTCTCCGCCACATGTTTTTCAGGACACAGTATACCCTGGTAGACGAAATTTGACATCTCATCGAGGTATTTTTAGTATTAACTAGAACAAGACTGCCCATAGTCAACATTGTGTGAAAAAAAAAGTGAAGTGTCTTCTCTTATTATAACATGAAGGGACTCCACTTACATTAGAGTACCCACAACTCCACAAACACAAGGTTCAATCCCCCAATATCTAATGAAACCAACAAACATACTAAAGATTAATAAAAGTCTAAATTTTTTATAGCTTATGAACCACTCCCCTAAACCTAACATATGTACCAAACTAGTCAATAATTCTCCAACAAACTAACAAGAATCAAAATCACCCGAGCTGAACAATACAAACTACATAACTTCTAGAGTCACATAACCAATAGTACTAAATCCAAGAGGTAAGGACCTATATATTACATACAAAAATTGAAAGACACTAATACGAAATTTACCTGAAATGGTAGTGACCAAGGCCGTGCTTGACTCCCCATTTAAACTCCCCAATGTATCGACTCCCATCCTCGCAGGTATGAACTCCACATCCATGACTCTGCCCATTAGACCACTCTCCGGCATAAACATCACCAGTATAAAACCTATACACCCCAAACCCATGCCTCAATCCCTGTCTATACTGCCCCCTATACCGACTCCCTCTCGCCCATGTCTCAACTCCATACCCATCATACTTCTCATCAACCCAATCACCCTCATACTTCCCACTCATATTATAGTAATACACACCACTCCCTGAGCACTTCCCCTTATGAAACTCGCCCTCATAAACGTCCCTATTGCTATACTGTTGCACCCCGTAACCCGAATTCACCTTCTTCTCCGCTTTCGGCTTCGACCCAATGGACCAAAACACGGGCGGATGTGTTTGCAACCGCGCCCGATTGGGTAGTTTCAATGGGAATGATCTAGCTAATAGTAGCTTAATCGAGGGGAATCTCGGAAGAGCTAGATTAATAGACAGCAGGAGCGAAACAGAGAACGCTAGAGCCGAGAGAAAGTCGAGAAGGAAAGACCGGGTAGGATTAGACACAAAAAAGTAGAAAGAGGGGAACGAAAACAGAAGGAGAAGGCGAAGATGAAGGCGAAGGCGACGAAGGTGGCGAAGAACCCTCGCAGATGACGCAATGAGAAATGGAGACGCCCTGAACGACAATGGGGCGTAAGAATTCGAGGGGTTTGTCGAAACGGGTAATGAAGAAAAGGGTGAAGAATGGTTTTGGGGATGGTGATGAAGAGATGATAAAGTGGGTGAGTGAGATAGATGGTGATGATTCATGGTGATGGGTCTCTTATGTGGGGTTGAGAGAAGCTTTGATTCATGATGTTGGGGTTGTGTTATTGTTGATGTAGATGATGTTGGCGATGAGGGGATTTGGATTTGAAGATGATTTTGATACTGGGGTTGTTGTTGTTGATTGAGATGCTTTAATGGTGGAATCAACAAAGGCGGTGTTGGATTGAAATCGGAAGAAACACCGCTGCTTTCTAACCCGATCTGAACTTCGGATTTCTTCTGATGCATTACATACTATCAAATCAAATCAAATCAATCTCTTATTGATTATCTTTCTGAGTTTTTTTTTTTTTTTTTTGCAGAGAAGGTATTTGAGGAAATGTCCCTATGGTTGTTTAGAAAAACAATGATGGATTGGATGCTCCCTTTGCCCTGGTTAATCATTTGGTCCTAACCAAGTAGGTTGGCTGACTTGGTCCTTGGCTGGATTTTTAAGGTCCTACTAGGTAACAGAGTTCGTAAAACTAGGAACCCGCATACGGTGAAACTCCTTCAGAGATGAGATTGGGACAGGATATTATGCACTACTACATAATGAGGCCTGAGGAGCTTGCAGTGCTGCTCTCTAAAATCCTAAACTGCTAGAAACATTGGAATGTTGTGCTTACCCTTGAGTCCACCAATGAAACTTAGGGCATAAAATGGGTCAGGTTTGGAGCAGGGTACATCTGTAATGAAAATTATACTTTGTTACCTCTGCAGCAATTATCAAAGGCAGAGATATAATAGAAATAAACCAGCAACAGTAGCAAGATGATCTAGAGATACCGAAGTGATGATCAGGAGATGTTGAGTCGAGGACTAAGTCTCTATCTTTAAGACGTTTTGCCGCACTGCCCTTTGCAAATAGTTGATTGCTGCGTCGCCTCCAGGATAAAACAATAGAGTAGGAACTTCTCTTGCAAGGAAGAAGGACCTTCGAATTTGAAATGCACTTTCAACTATTTTACTCGAATTCAAGACTCAGTTATTTCGAAGAGGAGACGAACTGTGTATTCGATGGATTGATGAAACTGAGTCACAGTTTCTCTTTATATAGAGCAAGTTCGAAACGGTAACAAGAGTTAATGGTGGGACACGTCATCAAAAACGTTTGAAACATAAATGAAACGTTTAAGACTTAATTACGAAACAGTTACGTTTGAGAAATTCAAAACGAAAAAGTTCAGTTCGAATTTGGTCTTCTGGAAACTCCATGTCGAAATAAACTCAGTTCGGATTGGTCTTGTGGGAACTCCAGGTCGAATAGACTTTGTTCGAAATGATCCAAGTCGAGATCGAATGGACTCAGTTCGAATTGGTCCAGGTCGAATAAAATTGGTTTTGACAAAATCAATTTTTTCATAGAGGTCCAAGACCGAGGCCAAAACCCATGTATCAAACAAAGGTTTAAACTCTTTTTTTCGGCCCGCCGCCGCCCACGCCCAACATATAGAATAAAGGATCTAGTTTTCATCAAGGCAACAAACTACTCTTCCAAGCAATGTGGGACTAAAAAAGCTACATAGAGTTTTGGAGATATAAAACCCAACAATCCCCCACTATATCGAGAAAACAGTGCGTAAGTAGAGGTATTTTTCGACTTGAACCTTTACATAGTGAATATACTTTTGAAGTACTAGATATTAGAGTGACATTCGTCTTGAACTCTAATTTCGGAGGGTACAACTAAGGCACACCCTACACAACTTTTATAATGCAAAGTTCTAAAAAAATGTCAGCGCTATACGACCATACGCTCGTATCCCGGTTCTAATGATGGCTCTAGAGAACTTACCCAAGTTCCCATAGGAAGCGGCCTCACTTCCACAATCATCGAGGTGAGTCTATCAGGAGTACTCCTATAGCTAGGTACCATACTCCACATAGAGTATAACCCTCATTAAGAATTATAGAATAACTCAGCCTTAAATCTCTACAGGATGCCATGCCCTTATAGGGATGGAGTAGGAGTAATTACCCCTTTAAAAAAATGCACGATTCTTCTTAATTATCATATGACTTGTTTTTCCCTTTGAACCTATTTCTAGGGATCTCCAGTCTATAGGTTGGGTTACCATCATAGATATTCTAACTATACGAGATTTAGCCCCATCCCTTTCGAGGTGTATTACACCTTCTCCCGAGCTAACCCTTTCGTCAAAGGATCAGGCAAGTTCATTTCTGACTGAACAAAATCTACTCTGATAGCCCCAGAAGTGAGTTTCACTCTTACAGTGTTGTGTTTACGACGTATTTGTCGTTTCTTGTCGTTGTAATAACGATTCTGTACTTTTGCAATACTATCGCAGTGGATAAGTATGGCTGGTAACGGCTTATCCCATAAAGAAATATATGACATAAAGTTTTTCAACCAATCTGCCTCCTCACTGGCAGTAGCTAGTGCTATCAGTTCTGACTCCATTATAGATTGGGCTAAAATAGTTTATTTCTTGGATCTCTAAGAAATTGCCCCACCAACAATGTTAAAGATATAACCGTTGGTAACCTTGGAGTCTTCAGATAGGGTGTTCCAATCAGTATCAGTAAATCCTTCTAGGACTGCGGGGAATCGTTCATAGTGTATTCCTAGGTTCATGGTTCTTTTTAGATACCACATGACCCTTTCTATAGCATACCAATGCTCCATCCCAGGACAACTAGTAATTTTGCATAACATCCTCACTGCGTAAGCAATGTCTGGCCTAGTACAATAAGTAGCATACCGAAGGCTGCCAATGATACTAGCATACTCAGTTTGTTTAATACTGTCACCAGTATTCCTGAATAGCTTCTTACTAGGGTCGTAAGGATAGCACATAGGTTTATAGTCATAGTAGTTATACTTTTTCAAGATCTTCTCAATGTAATGAGATTGATCTAAAGTTATACCGCTTTCAGTCCTAGTAATCTTAATTCCCAAAATTACACTAGCTCCCCCCAAATTCTTTATGTCAAAATTTTGACTTAGTAGAACCTTGACATCATTAACAACAGAGATGTTAGATCTAATAATCAGCAAGTCGTCCACATATAAGCATATAATAGTACAAACATTATTTACAGCCTTGTAATAAATGTATTTGTCACTTTCATTAATTTTAAAACCATGTGATATAACTAAGTTGTCAAATTTCTTATGCCACTGTTTTGGTACCTGTTTGAGACCATATAAAGACTTTACCAATTTGTAGACTTTACGTTCCTGATTAGGCACCATAAATCCCTCAGGTTGGTCCATGTAAATCTCTTCATCCAAGTCATCATTCAAAAAAGCAATTTTAACATCCATTTGGTCAACTACTAAGTTATATATAGCAACAGTAAAAAGTAATACTCTAATCAAAGTAATTCTAGTAACAGGAGAATAAGTATCAAAGAAATTAATGTTCTCTTTCTATCTAAATCCTTTAGCTACAAGCCTAGCTTTGTATTTCTCAACTGACCCATCAGATCTCAATTTTATTTTAAGGATCTATTTACAACCAATTGCCTTGCAACCGGGAGATAAATCAGAATGAACCCAAGTTCCATTGGACTCTAGAGAGACCATCTCACTGTTGATAGCATCTTGCCAAACATCTGAATCAGGGGAGGTAAGAACCTTTTTGAGGGTAGACGGATCTCCCTCTAGAGTATATACTTCAAAATCAAGACTAAAATCCTTCTCCACTCGAGCTCTCTTGTTCATTCTAATATTTGTAATAATGTTTATAGTTTCCAAGTTTCTAGGTTCTCCTATTCTAGGTACAACAGAACTAGATGAGGTACCCCCACTATCTCTAGATATGAAAGGAAACTTGTCTTCATAAAAATCGGCGTCAACAGATTTAATAATAGTTTTGTTTTGCAAATTAAAAATTATATACGTTTTACTGTTAATTGCATAACCAATGAAAACACATTTATAAGCACGACTAGCAAGTTTTGACATTTTAGGATCAGGTATCCTGACATATGCTAAGGATCTCCAAACTCTAAAGTATGAGACATTCGACTTTCTACCATTCCATAATTCCAAAGGTGTGGTCAAAGTCTTTAAGTTAGGAACTTTATTTAACACATAACAAACAGTTAACAATATCTATCCCCACTAGTGGGAAGCAGCTCCTGAACTTAGCATTATAGCAACTACAAGCTCTGTATAAGTAAGGTTCTTACATTCAGCCTTACCGTTCATCTCAGGTGAATAAGGAGTTGTGGTCTCGTGAATAATACATGTGGACTGAAATAGCTTGTGGAACGCCCTTGAGTCATATTCAGCTCCTCTATCACTCCAAAAACGTTTTATTTTCTTTCCAAATTGAGTCTCAATTTTAGCAAGGAAAATCTTAAACATGTTCAGAGCTTCGCTCTTGTGAGCCATAAGATATACATAAGTATAATTAGAATGGTCACCAATAAAAGTTATAAAATAACGTTTCATGTTCCTTGTTAAAATCCCTTATAATTCACAAATGTCATAGTATATAAGGTCTAAGGTTCCATATTATCTTTGTACAAATTTGTGAGGGGATTTAGTAATTTTTGCTTGAGAGCAATATTCACATTTCCCAAAACTGTCCAAAGGGAATTTTGGAATCAAACTCAGGTTACACATTTACATACAATATCAACTGCCATTTATATACAATATCAACATAGTTTTGTACATTAATTTCACTACTTAATTGAAATAACAAACTTCGACCTTTTGTCAATGTAATCCAAAGATTGATTATAACTCATGTAGAATATATCATATAAAATGAGTATGTGCTAAAAACATATTCCATGAAAGCAATGCTAACTATGAAATGTTAATTAGGATCATACCTTAGTAAAATAAAAAAATATTAATACAATTTTACTATGCCATTTGAGAATCACAATTTCACATCCGGTATTTGCACATATTTGGTAAATGATCTCCATGTGACCTGAAATGCAAAAATTGGTTTTATAAGTCATGTTTAATAATAAAATTAAGGATAATAAATATTAAGTCTTAGGGGAAAAGTGCTCATTTTACATGCTCATCACCTATGAAGCAAAATACAGCTAAGAAATGGATTTGTAAGAATGATTTGAACATGGTTGGTGTCTTAAAGACTATAGTACAAACTCCAAATTTCTTTTTTATTTTTTAAAACATAGCTCCCTCTTGGGGCTGTGGTCAACAATTAGTTTAAATTTGAGATGGGGAGAATGTGGGTTTTTTGAGACCAGAATGCTAGTAATGTGTAGAAAGCCATTATTGAAGAACAAATGATTACTATTAAGAGCACCTCCAACAGCAAGCAAGGTATGAGATTCTGGTTTGGTATACCGGTATAGATGAATCCCATATTGTTTTCATCCAACAAGGAGTTGTGGTTTTTCACCTGTATTTTTTTTTGTAAAATGTTTAGAATTTTATATAAGCGAGATCATAAGTACAATGTAATTACAGAACAAGGACAAAATTGCCCTTAAAAGCGCAAAAATGAAGCTGAAATATGCCCTGTTTAAATAAAGCAACACAGACTTAAATGTATTCGAACAAAGAAGATTCTATTCAAATAAAAATAATCAGTCAAGAATGTATTCGAATAGAGAAGGATTTTATTTGAATAAAAACATGCAGTCAAGAATATATTCGAACATAGAAGGATTTTATTTGAATAAAAACATGCAGTCAAGAATGTATTCGAACATAAAAAATTATATTCGAATACAATCACTCAGGAAAGAGTGTATTCGAACAGAAAAACTTCTATTCGAATAAAATCACTCAGGAAATGTTGTATTTGAAAAGGAAAAGTGCTATTCGAATATAAAATTAGTTTCAGCGAAAACGGAAGTACTCATAATGAGGGTCTTCAATTTGTATCAGAAAATCCGGTCTTCCCTCAACCTATTCCTCAAAAGGTAGGTCAGCTCTGGATCCTCTTTTACCTGTGGTGTCTGCCGAGAAATTTGCTTCTCTCCATATTAAGTTGAAGCGGATTGTTTGTATGGATGTGAGTAGGTTCCTCCACTTTCTTTGGAACTTCCATGGTATCTTACTTATAATAAAAGCTTTGATAGTTGCCGAGGAGTCCGACACTATCAACAAAGTTGTCCATCCTCTATGTATTACTTTTTCCACCCCGTCGATGATATCTTGAACTTTTACTAGGTAGTTAGTGGTGGAACCCACTACTTTACTGAGTGTGCCCAAAACTTTGCCCTCCCAGTCTCTATATACAGCTCCAATCTTGGATGGTCCAGGGTTACCAAAAGCTGAGCCATCACAACACAGCTTAACCTCTCCGATGTTCGACAGAGTCCATCCACAGCTATGATTGAATGGAGCGTTCCCCATTTTACAGTTGACCAATAACACTTTTACCACTTGTAGTTCGAAGGTTGTGTTGTACATGTTATTTGAAGACAGTTTGGCGCTATTGGATATGTCTCCCAGAACCTTATTTTGTATCTCTCTAATAGACTGCTTCCTTTCATCGAATCTGATTTTAGTTCTCAAGTTCCAAAGCCATCGACAGATTGCAAAGACCATAGTATTCCATAAGTCATTGAGGTACGAGATATGCATCCAGTATTTCTCCAGAGTATTTTCCCATCCATCCGTACCTGAAATAACAGCAAGTTGGAAAGTATTTGTTGCCCAAACCCACATCACTTTAGTCGTGGGGCATTCGAAGAATATGTGGTCTTCCATTTTGGCATTGCTTCCGCAGTGAGTGCACACTGAGGCTATCGATATTCCCTTCCGCTGGACTTTCTCATCAGTGGGGAGGATTTGGTTCATTAATCTCCACGCAAAATCACTTAGACTCGGATATAAACACTTCCTCAATGTATATCTCTGCCACCAAGCTGTGTTTAAATGTTTCCTGGTATATTCGAATGCATTTTTAACTGAGAAATCACCATAGACATCTGGTTTCTAGATCTGAATATCATCCACACTCAGGTTGTAAGGAATATTATTAATATATATTCCATAGCCAAGAAGGCTAGAGAGATATCAGCAGGAAAGTTCCATCCATCAGCATTTATGAAATCACTTACCCTAGTTGTATACTTCTTCCATAGGTGGTGAGGAAGATCAATATGTTCTCGTAAAGGGATGTTTGATGCCCAAAAGTCTCTCCAGAAGTCAATCTTCGTACCTTTCCAATTTTCCATCCTATAAAAGGTTCGGTAATGCCGTACGCATGTTTACTTCGCATCCTATATGGTACTGAATTCTTTAGCATGTAAGAGTTGAGCCCAAGTTTCTTCTCTTTGAGTAAAAATCCAATTCAACTTGCATAGATTAACATTATTTACCTCTCTCAAACTCCGTATACCCAGACCACCTTCATTGAACGGTTTACACAACTTTTCCCATCGTAGAGTAATTCCCTTCCGCGTGCTGAATCGTTCAGCTCCCATAAAAAACTGAATGATTTGTTGAAGAGACATATAAGTAAAGACAAAAAAGGCCAAATGATTTGTTTATATCAGGCTAGGCGCATAACAGTTAAGTACACGGGATAAAAAAAAAAGGTAGCACTCACTTAACCATTCAGCTCCTGATGATGTGAATGGTATGCGAAGACTCCCCGCCAAGTTTAGGTTTTGCATAATTTGGAGGGATGTTGAACCCCATACCTCTGTTTGATGGGGTTTTTGCAAGAGTATGTGAAAACCGTCACAGCATACCATGCTGTTGGAGGTACTTTAAGATTGTGGTTAAGAGTCAGGCTATTATAATTTCTTTTGTTTATGGAAGCATATTTCACTATGTCAAGAAGAAGTTGTGGAGTTCCATAGTGAAGATGGCTAGTTATATTAGAACTATGGCTTTGTTGGGGGATTTTAATTCCAGTTTAAATTTATAGGAAAAGGTGGGGTTAACTCTATCGAGGCCTTACAATTTGATTATTTTTCAACTGCGTCAAACAAACTGGGCTAGTTAGTAGCAAGTACAAAGGATTTTATTTGACCTGGAATAATAAAAATTGCCTAGGAAAGAGGGTAGTTACTAAAAATTGACTGAGCTATGGTGAACAATTAATGAGTGTGTACTTATAACAATTGTGAGGTTGAGTTCCAAGCAGCTGGTATTTTTTAGCATTCCCCTTGTGTTTTCACCATGCAATATCAAAGGAAGTTTGGCCCAAGACCATTCAAAAACTTTAACTACTGGAGGCAGTGTGATACTATGGGTAACTCAACTTTCAAGTTTATGACGAAGCTCAAACAAATAAAAGTGAAGCTGAAGGAAAAGTATCATAAAAGCTACTCTGCAATGGATGACAAGGTTAAAATGCCAAAGTTGCATAGAAGATAATTCAAAGTAACTAGAAAACTGATCATTTAAATGAGGTCCTGGCCAATGATGAAATAATAGTAATCCATCATTATGTTAATTGCATGAGGGCTAATGAATCCATCAAGAAGTAAAGTCTGGGTTACAATGGCTTGAACTGGGGAATTGTAATGATAGTTTATTCCATAAGTTTATCATTTCAAAAAGATCAAGAAATAAAATCCTTTCTATTGATGATGAAGAAGGGAAATGATGATAAAGATAGTATTGGTAAAGTAGGTGTACAATACTTCAAAAATATTCTTGGTGTTATTGGTAGCTCAACTGCAATGCCTGATGGGATCAACCTCACTACTATTATACTACTTTGTTGCTTGAGAGATATGTGTCTGATGATGAAATTATTGAGGCCTTGTGTTCTATTGGCAATGATAAAGCCCCTAGCCCAGATAGGTTTTCTGCTATATTTTTCAACAAAATCACAAGCATAATTGAGAAAAAAAATTCTAAAAGTTGTTCACAATTTCTTCAGGTCTACTAAGATGCCCAAGCAAATTAATGTTATTGTGATTGCTTTTCTACCAAAAATTTTACTAACTTTGGAAAATTTAGGCGTATTGCATGCAGTAACGTACTTTATAAGTGCATATTAAAAGTTATCATAACAAGACTGTAGAATGTGATGGAAAGTTCAATAAGTCCAACTCAATCAGCTTTCAAAAAGGGGTGAGACATCACTAATAATATCTTGTTAACTCATGAGATTATCAGGAATTATCATAAGAAGGAAGGCCCTAAAAGGTGTATGTTAGGAGTTTGGTCTGACCCAAAGTGGGAACCCAACTGGGTTGGGGTATCCTAATCAACTCCTAAGAAGCCCATAAACCATTAAGGTTTATGTAGAGAGTTTGAGTTATTTTATCTAACCTAATAAGAGTTAGGTCTTGTAACCTAACCTCTGCGATACAGAGCATTCAATTATCAATAGTATCTCTACTCTTCTCTAATGTCAATACTTTGATTAACTGATAGAATAGAGTATTATCCAATACGTTATCAGCACTGTGAAGAGCTAGTGGATCAGAAGGGATAAAAAAGGGTTCTCCAATCAGCGTTTATATGATTTCTTTTAGCGTTGCGGAGAGGTAATTTTTACCAAATTTTAAATTTTATATACTAATTACTTGATCTATGATATAGGATATGTAGATCTGTATATAAAGATTAATATTATTTTTTTCAAAATTATTAGGGCTATTTTAGTGGTTTTTTACCCTTGTGAAAGGCACGTTTTCAAACTAAAATAGTGATTACTGTAGTTATCAGATTGACATACTCTTAATTTTTTTATATAGCCTATTCCACAATGACCACATCCATATATTTTATGTCTTTGGGAGATGTCCCTATCGCTGGGAAATTGGCTTGGAAACTAGGCAGTTCACGACCAAAAATAAAATTTTAAACAGCATATTAGGTTATGCTGACATCAGCTAGGGTTTATTATTATTATTATATTATATTTTTTGAAAATAATTATTAAATCATGATGACGTCATCAGATCCATATCCATTTTTGAAAATTGAACCTAGATCTGACCTAATATATAAAAATCAGACCAGATCTGATTGCTGACGTAGCAGGGACTGAGCCCACTATGACACGTATTAAGGACATGTGGTTGTAGGACCCACCATGTTGACGTGACATGACACATATTATGGATACGAGATAGGTGGGGTCAACAACTTGCTGATGTAGTATGATACGTGTCAAGGACACGTGGCAGTTAGGGTCCACACCTTGCTGACGTGGCATACTGACGTGGTAGGTGGGGTCCACATCATGTTGATGTGGCAGACACATGTCAGAGATGTGGCATGGGATACGTGACATCACCGTAGCAAACAAGTGTTACCACAGGCTTATGATACGTGGCAGTATTGTTCAGGTAACATGTTTCAAGTGGTTTGACCAAATCAAGCTGGTGTAAACCGGTCAACCCAGTCCTGGCTTTGACCTAGATTAAGCCATACTAGTCCAGGACCAGTTCAGATACTAAATTAGCTTTTTAAATAGAGCCGACAAAGTATCCCAAGACCCGCTAACCCAACCCGGTTTTTAGTGGGTTTGGATTTGGCCTTAATAGGTCGCGGGTCATTTGATCCAAACCTGTCTAACCCATCTAATAAATGGGTCGGGTTAGGGTTTACCTTAAATGGTTCAGGCTGACCCATGACCCGTTTAAGTTTGATTTGGGCCAATTATAATCTATGATTTTTATGCTTGAGAATTATCTTGGTGTTACCAAAAGTTAACCCCTTTCGTCTAAAGTATTTATGCAAGTAACTCAATACATAAGCTTGTCAATGGGGTTTGGGACTAGGCATTCTTTAAAATAGAGATAAGGCGTGCATAAGACTTGTACATTTATCTTCTTTAGAATTAAAATAAACACATTAGGTGCCTATCACTTCTCTTTAAAAGAGACGGGCCTAAGAATCATGCACTAAAAGCCTATTTCTTGGTAGAAAAAGGGAATAAGTAAAAAATATTGAAAAGTTAGAGTTAGGACCTTCGAGCATGTGACTAGGGTTGCTAGACAGACCCAATTTAAGGTTGTTTGAAGTATTGTTGAAGAAAATTTATTCTACACGGAGCTTGTTTAAGGAGCATTAAACATTAATTAACTCTGAGCCTCAAGCATCGTTTGAGATAATTTAATATTGGCAATGTTTCTATTTCTATTTCTTCTGAACATACACAAATGATTAGCCAGACAATGTTAAATCTTTACCACAAATTATCTATTAACCCATATATCAATACATGTTTAATGAACGTGGATATTTTGCAATAATTTTGACAAACTGCCTGGATAAATTTTGATAATATTTAAACCCATGGCCTGACCAAAACCAAATTAATATTTAAATAGGTCAAAAAGGTCGGGTCGGGTTGACCTACTTAAATTAGGGTCGGGTTTGGGTTTGTATTTCTGACCCACGAACCCGTTATGACCCGACCCGTTTGCCACCTCTATTTTTAAAGCTCAATTTTTGGTCAAATTTAGTCATTTAAAAAAAATCCTATTGACTGGACCAACCCCTTGGGGGACCTATTTTAAAATTAAAATTATAAAAAATATTTTAAATTTTTTTTGGGAACGGTTGTCTTGTATAGGAAAACTGACTAACTTATATGTGATATAAGTATCTAATAATGGCTAATAGGATATTAATGGTATTCCCCTAGGATACTAATTATCCTGATCAGAGATCATAAATAATACGAAAACCAAGACTAATTTAGATACGACTATGAGTCATATCTAAATCACGGTTAATTGTCAAGGCCAAATAATTAGAGATTAATTAAGAATTGACTTAGTCTTATTTTCTAAAAACTTGGTGTCTCAGGAACCAATTTTATGTATCTAGGTGCAATTAGATGTTACTTGATAACATTTAGAGGTATATATGCATTAATAGCAACCTATAGTACCCTAAAATGTTAATTAAAAGATAGAAGTAATCTACATATCTTATAAACCCAGTAAACTTTAGGGTGGGGCCACTTGTCAGCTAAATATCTAATACCATTCATATTTGTAGCAAATGGGTTATTTGGCCAGAATATATAAATCTTATAGAATTTTAGGGATTAGAACACCTTAGTTGTTAGAATAAGGAACGCAACATCTAGTAGTTTTGAATAACTGTCTTGGTTAAGACACTATTAAAACACACTTTAGGTTTAAGATTATCATTTTACAGGGTAATGTTAGGATTTGATGCGTAATTAGAACTCATGAGTATAAAGCCATGAACAGAGTTCACTTGCAAGTAATGATTACAAATCATGTACTTTATTGTGCTATAAACTATAAACCACAAGTAATTAATGATTGGAAATCATGTACTTAAATAGGATTTCAAAAGTAATAGGATATGAACAAGGTTCACCTACAAGTAATAATTGGGAATTACTAACTTGAATACTATGAATTACCTTTATGCAATGAATGTTTATCAAGTACTACTACTGGTATTGATCTACATACATAATAGATGTTGGGGACACTCAAAACATTGAGTACCTCTCATACTGCAATTTTTATTTTGGCACCAATAAACTTGACCTCTATGGATACTGAAATCCATCTGCTATTGCAGAATCTAGAAAAGACTATTATTAAAAACAATGAGTCTCTAAAATAACAAAGTAGAAGCTTTTTTTGCACCCTCACCTCCATATTCAAGAATACCTGATAATAAATTATCCTATACTATTATAATATTATTTGACTGTGGCAGAATTTTTATTCGGTAGTGTAACTCCACTATAATCTCACGTGGAGAAATAGTTGAGATAAATAGAGATATTAGAAATATTTTATAAACTTTCTACGCTTTAAATATTGAGTTTCCAGGGCAACATTAGATAGTTCATTGTGCACACAGACCTGATTCAAGTTTTCCTCATTTTTATGTAACTTAATGAGCTATTAGTTATGAACCTCAAGTATATGCCTACTGAGAGTAAGCATGTGCCAGGGTCACACAATGTTGGGTTTAGTGACAGGTGAAGTTGTGGACAGAGTCGCAACCGTGAATAGACGGGAAGTGGTAACAATGGCAGGATTAAAAATTTTGCCATCAATAACCTGCGGCAAGGGGAACAAGAAGTTCACCAATGGACAAAAATGGAATAGGAAGAATTTGTAAAGGCGGACACGAGAATCTCGTGATGAACTCCCATACCCAGACTTATCACATGATCACAGCTGGCACAGACCTCATCATGGCAGAGTCTGTAACCATAAATTTCTCCCATGATACCAATGTAGCTTTGGATCAAGTTCTCAGAATGAATAGTAATAAATTCTTAATAGATAAATGATGTCACATAAAAAGCATTGCCAAGTAGTAACTTTACTTGTTTCATAGTAGTACTTTTTCTTTATTATTACTATTATTGACTGAGTTGGGTTGGGAACTCTTCACACATGCACCAATTCGGTATCCCATCTATGAGATTGTTCACTAATTAATTTATTTTTTTGAATTTATTGTTTGGGAAGTAGTTAAATTCCATGTATGATAGTTAATCTACTATATACAACCCGCTTATGGATCTATCTTCTCTATAAACATTATCGATAATCGGATGAGTGGTGACTCGTGTCAAAGATACATTATGTCACACGCGCGATCCTTTTGGGATATAAATATATTTCTTGTCTCTAACCTTGTACATCAGGGATGCTACGAATATCATTAGCGCGGCCAACATGATAGAATACATTAAGTGCGTTACGCTATTACTCCCTAATGGTACGATACCGGGTATCTAGTTTACTTTATATACATGTAAATTTAGCTGGATTTTACTAAGTTTAGGGAGATACATGATAATGTTTATCATATAATGACTATTGGAGAAAATGACAGACAAGGTTTTGTACATTCCCTCCATGTTTAAAGATTAGAATACATTATTGGAACGGTTTCCGATACACTCTTCCGGGCTAGGATAGTAAGGAGGATTATCGGGATTACATCTTAACTTTCCTTAAAAGGAGATAATATCCAGAGAGTATACGTGTAATGATTACTTTTAAGGAAAGTTTATTATTCATCATAGTATGACCAAGGTAGATTGGGATCTCCAACTTTTCCTCCAAACGGATCCATGGATATACATGTGGACCAATCTATCCTCGTAGTGACCCACTTGAGTATTTATGGTCATAATAGACGTATCTAGATGATAGACTTACGTTTGCCTATTATTAAAATCTATGAATGCAACGTTAGCACGCCTTCTTACTTAGATTATTCGATCGCAGGCTCAATTTCTAGATTAATCAATCAAGTCAATCGATGTGACTTGACGGGGGTTTGTGAGTTTAACTAACAGGCTTTTGATGATTATTTTATCGCTAAATGGGATAGATGATTGAGCATCGTGAGTACCCCATACCATACCTGGTGGATATCCAAATCAAGTGATTTAGGATAATCGCTAGGCCACTGTTATTATGATCATAGCTTCCGACTAGTATGTGGGATTTGCATTTTTGCTCCCGCAGTACTGATTAGGGTTTGTCCCATAGTAAGTCATTAATTTTTTCCCAAGAGCGACTAGTAACTGGGTCGGAGTCCGATGTCGCCCATCGATGAACATTTGGATATTCTGTACAGGTACCAACCGCACTACTACAATGTATGAAGATGGGACCCTTAACGTCGGCATGGTATTATGTGGGTTATGATTCGCATCTATCACTAGATATTTGAATCTCTACTGGCGACGTATATATATATATATATATATATATATATATGTAAGGCAAATTATTACTTTGATGAGATAATATTCCTAGCATTGGGGGGAGATATGATAGTTAATACTGAGGATGTTTCCAAGATTAACTGGAAAATACCATCATTATCTCATCTAGATCCCTATACATAAGTTAAGTGACAATAAGGTTCAACGGATAAGGAACTTCCAATAGGTCACAAATGAATTGCCAAACACATTCATAAGCACTATTAAAGAATTGTAAGTGTATTTACCTGCAAGTAATACACCTACACAGCTTAACATTCTAAGGGAATTAGTACCACAAGAAAATTTGAGGCTCGCACTTAGTGCGGGGCACCGTTGGAAGAAAGTATTTTGTGCCGGGGAGCTATAGAATAAGGGACAAATATGACTAATTGTGTAGTCAGTTCGTCGGGGATGGAACCACCTATCGACGAGGCAATAGCAGTTATGCAACCAGTTGACGCATTACGAGACAATCCCGCGGTGGCACATACTTATGATAATTAAAAGATATCGTTTTATTAAAAGTTTGTAATTGCACAATGTAGGATCGTTCAATAGACATTTGTCAACAAGGTATATATATTCGATATTGTGCTCGCCATCAATGATGAGGATTTAGAACTACTTATTATAAACGACTGGGTGTTGTTGTACATTGGCCAAAGTAGGTGTACAGAATCTAAGTGGAGCTCAGCTTGCTAGCATAATGCAAAGTAATACCAAAGAGCCTGTCGGTTATAAATGGAAATTGTATGAAAACATGATTTACTCAGAGAGAAAATTAGGTCAAGGCAAGACTAGTTGCCCATAAAAATTTTAAGAGATCTGGCATCGATTACAGTGAGACCTATCATTCAATTATGGATACTATAACATTTTGGTACATATCAATCTATCAAGTAGTTGAGAACAAGCTAGACACGTATCTTATGTAAATATTGCATATTTATATGGGAAACTAGATACGGTTATCTACATGAAGCCACCTGGGAAGGTATAAGATTCTTGAAGCAATTAAGCCTGATACACGAGGTGTTTACGTAATAAAATTAGAAAATTTATTGTTAACTTGAAGTAATCAGGGCCCATGAGACATCGTAAGTTAACTGAGTATTTAAAGGTCGGGGACTTTACAAATAGCCTTATCTGTCAATGTGTTCTTATTTAAAACACAGATATTAGCTTAAGTCATCATAACAGTATATTAAATAATTTTAATATCATTAGACCTCTGGAGGAGATCATGAGTGTTGCCGAATACCTTTGAAAGGAATTCAAAATAAAAGACCTTGGAAAATCCAGTAATATCTCGATTTGCAGATCAAACATCATGGTAGTGGCATACTCGTACACTAAGTAATATATATCAGAAGAGTTATCTAACACTTCGGTATGGATGTAGAACACGATGCTAAGTCGTTTATTGCACGTCCATCACTTGGATGTGGACAACAACATCTTCTACCATCCTAATGGGAGGAAAACTCCCAGGGTCGTGACGCCATAGCTAGGAGGTGCTTTGATATAGGTTGTTGGGTATACTAGACCTGATAACTTATTCACAGTAAACTATTTGGCTTGCCATAATTTTGTTCCTACCCAAAGGCACTGGAATGAGATCAAACACATTCTGAGGTATCTTATCAGTATAAAAGATTGGGGCATGTTCTACTTGAAATGGTAAAGGTTAAATTATAGGGTACGCCGATACAAAATACTTATCAGACCCACATAAAGGCCATTGTTAAATGGATTATGTGTTCATGTATGGGGATACAATAAACTCTTGGAGATTAATAAAGCAAACGGCGGTAGTTACATCTTCGAACCATGAGGAGATTCTAGTGTTTCATGAAGCTGACAGAGAATGATGGTTGTACTCCAAGATATATCACATTAACTAAAGATTATGGTATATTTTATCAAAGATAAAGTATCGACAATATATGAAGACAACTCGCCTTGTATCATTCAAGTCAATGGCGATTTTATCAATGGTAACAAAATGAAGCACATTTCATAGAAGCTATTCCATACTTATGAGTTACAAAAGGAGAATGAGATTGACATTATTCAAGATATTTTAGAAGATAACTTTGCAAACCTATTCACGAATACTCTTATACCACTTACGTTCAAGCAGCTGGTACATAGAATCGGCATGTAGAATTTTCATTTCTCTATATCTCAGGGAAATACATCTCAAAGAGATAGATCATGGGTGAGATCAGCGTCAGAGGGAGTAGTCCCAACCTGTCATGGATACATACGTGTTATACTCTTTTTCCTGATAGTGTAGCTTTTATCCTAGGATTGTACTAGAGGTTTTACTGACTAAAGGTTTTGATGAGGCAACGTATACGCGTCCATAACCTTTATGGGGTATAAGATTGTACTATTTCCTTACGCATCTTTTTGCCCAAAGGGGTTTTACTAGGCAGTGGTTTTAATGAGGCAAGTCGTCCTACTATGGAATACCTCAAGGAGGAGTGTTAGGAGTTGGGTCTGGCCCAAGGTGGGAACCTAACTGGGTTGGGGTGTCCCACTGGACTCCTAAGAAGCCTATAGGCCATTATGGTTTGGGGAGAGTTTGAGTTATTGTATATAACTTAATAAGTGTTAAGTCTTATAACCTAACCTCTGGGACACAGAGAATTCAATTATCAATAATATCTCTACGCATCTCTCATGTCAATACTTTGATTAACTGATAGAATTGAGTATTATCCAATAGTGTACAGTTAAATTTGATTTGTGCAAAACATATGAATTAGGGAACTGGGATGTTATTGTCTAAGCTATCCATGCTTATAACTTCCCTGTCAAGCTAAGAGTGCATTTCAACAACCAGATACACAGTGTCTATCAATGGTATTCACAAAGGTTATTTAGGGGCCATAATGGTATTAAACAAAGGGACCCCATGCCCCCTATCTTTTGTGTTGCTTATGAAATTTGTTATTAAGCTCATGGATAAGCAAGTATAAGAGGGTAATTTTACTCATTGTACTAGGTGTTCAAGCCTTAGTATCACCCATGTGTGTTTTGTGGGCAATCTTTTGTTTTTTGATGAAGGGTGAAGAACAAAGTGCAAGCACCATAGTAACCACTCTTCAATGTTTCAAATCATTGCAGGAATAAAAATTAACTATGCAAAAAGTAGGGTGCTCTACTCAGGCGTGTCTGGATAAGAAAAAGAAGTTATATCGAATAATTTCAAGATTAATTAGGAACAGTCCTTATGCATGGACATTTCTGTTGTTGAACAGTATTTTTAATAGTATGCATATTTGTTGGAGTTCTAGTTTCATCCTTCCAAAGTCAACTATCAATCTTCTTAGCAGTATCTGCAAGCATTTTCTATGGTTTGGCTGCTCACATGATAGCTCAGGATACATGTTACCAACATTTTTTAAGAATGTGGGTTGGGCTTGAGAGATTTATCGACTGTTGAGAATATAGTCCCACATTTAACACATAGAGCCTCACAACTCAAAATGTAAGATCATGGGGCTATTCCTCTCATTGCCAATTGGTATTGAGATGAACCCTTTAGTTCTAATGTGGTACCAGAGTGAAATCCATTTCATTTAACAGGTGACACTTCATCCGATAGCTCTAGCAACTCCAATTGCAATCAACTTACCCCTCTTTCCCTCCCACCACTATCCAAACTCACCCATTTTCTTCCTACCAAACTGACCTCTACCAACTACCTATTATGGAAGTCACAATTCATTCCACTTCTTCGTGATTTTGACGTACTTGGTTATGTAGATGGAACTCTGCCATGCTCACCTTCTCTTCTTCCCCCTACACTTGAAGGGTTATCAAAACCTAATCTGGATTATGCCTTATGGCAACGACAAGATCAGTTACTTCTTAGTTGGATCATTTCATCTCTCACTCTGGATGTTCGTGCACAAATCTTTAGCATGGATACATCGCAAATTTTTAAAGAAGGTGAGTTGGGCTTGAGAGATTTATCGACCATATGTAATAAATAATTTACACAAAGGCATTGTTGGAATATTATTTCTAAGAAGAATTACTTATGGATTGATTGGGTCAGCAAGAATCATATAAGGAATAGAGACTTTTGGAGTTTTCCAATCCATCAAAGTTGTTCCTTGTTGTTGAGAAATATACTCAAGAGGAGAAATGATACTAAGAAAATTGTCTAACACGTCATAGGCAATGAGCTTTAGATGGACACTTTATTGTGTCTATTTTATACTTTAATTAGTTGTATTTTAACTCCTCTAAAGCCCCCTAAGCTATGATATTATCTATAGTTTACCCTTACATGCTCTATAACTACTGGATATGCTTTTGTGCTTAAACAAGCACAAACTCTATATTCAAGCACTGTTGGGAGCGATCAACTAAATCGGTATTAAACAGAAAGTAAACAACTAAAGTGGGTTAGCTCCAGCAGTCGAAGCAAGAGTGGAATGTTCCAGACTCGGATAATAGCTCAAGGAGACCACACTTGCTAGAACTCAAAAGAATAAGTGTCAACTTATCAGATAAACTGTGATCACAATTTTGGTGTAACCAACTAAGCCATGATCGCAGGTTTGTTATAACGGTGAACATAACCCTTTCGTTGTTACATTGTGTAACACTCCCAGGATCTGATATATGGACCAGATTCAAGATAACTTCAAGTTAGTTTGAATTTTCTTTTGAGATTTGTATTTATCACAACATGGGCTGAACTTTTATAAATAACTGTCCTCAAGTTCATTCTAGAGCTAATTTTCAAATTGTAAAGCTTTAGGGAGTTTAGATCTTTATTCTTGAATAGTTTGTAAGATCAATTTATGTATTTAATTATTTTATCTTCTTTTTCTTTCTTATTTGCTTAGTTTAATCATGAAGGGCTATTCCTTTCAGGTTGTGGCTTAGAAAAAAACCTAAGATGACATAACTAGAAACCTGACCCAGCTCATATCTTAGGTAGTAAATGGTTAGTGAGACCTGATCATGGCCACTAACTATAAACGTTTGAGCATAGGAACCAATAAATGTATACTTAGCCATGCACTATTTATTGGAAACCAAGACCCAAGTCCCCTCAGAGAAAGACTCAATTATTGACCTGATCTAGGCAGCAGTAACTCTCCCTCCTATTCAGGCTCTAAGATGTAGGTGATAATCAAACCACATCATCCTAGTTGTCTACTCAAGAAAATAGGATATTAGAGACCGGAACCATTCAAAGTATTTGATCATAGACTTAAGTAGAGAACCCAACAATATTAAAATTCTAGATATGTATATCATAGGTATCTATTCTAGGCTACACCATTTAGTTTACATTCATTGTACTTTATTTATAACTGTAATCAAACCCAATTCCCCTTAGAGTCCTAGACCAACTAGACTATCTCGCACCTCCATATGTTTGATACCCTACTTGCCTAAATTACATTATAATCTCATTATAAGTAAGATTATTAATAAACCTTAGAAAATAACCTATCAATTGGTGCCGCAGACGGGAGGCAGCAAAAAGTTTTAGAACTTTAGGACTCTTTATAGTTAATAGATTAGTTTATTAAAAGTCAAAAAAGTGTATGAATTACCTAGGACTCTTCATAGAATTTTGAAAAATTAGGACACTAAAAATAAAATAAACATAAATATATATAATAAAAATCAACTGTTGTGAATTGCCTAGCAATCTACAAGAACAACTAAAGTAAGAGCATCTGTAGTCGACTCTCTATATTGGCTTAAACTCAAATTTGGAGAGCTAAATCTCTATAAAGCACCTACATCCGACTCTCCAAATTAACTCTTCATAGAATTTTGAAAAATTAGGACACTAAAAATAAAAATAACATAAATATATATAATAAAAATCAACTGCTGTGAATTGCCTAACAATCTACAAGAACAACTAGAGTAAGAGCATCTGTAGTCGACTCTCTATATTTGTTTAAAGTTAAATTTGGAGAACCAAATCTCTATAAAGCACCTACATCCGACTCTTCAAATTAACTCTTCATAGAATTTTGAAAAATTAGGACACTAAAAATAAAAATAACATAAATATATATATAATAAAAATCAACAGCTATGAATTGCCTAACAATCTACAAGAACAACTAGAGTATGAGCATCTGCAGTCGACTCTCTATATTGGCTTAAAGTTAAATTTGGAGAGCCAAATCTCTATAAAGCACCTACATCCGACTCTCCAAATTAAAGTCAAATTGCCTAAAGTCATATTTGTTCATTAAATACTTTTTTCACTCTTCAAACCAAATTTAATGAAACAAAATCTACCCAAAAATTAAGAAATTTATGGTTAAATTGACATGTGGCATTTGACGAGTACATTTTGAGGAGTCGGATATAGTGGGAGGAAAAAGTATAACTTTTATTTGTCAATAAAGCTAAATTTGGTGGCTAATATTTGAAGGGTCGACTACATATGCTTTAAGAAGCAAAAGACTAACAAGGTTAAACCATGGCAAATCATGTTAGAACAATTGCTGAATACTCTAAACCATGGCAAACCATATTAGATCCTTATCTTTACATCAAAGAGTAAAAAGAATTGTGTTCTACTTTCCACTATCGAGAATGTTCTGACAAATCAGCCTGACTATGTCTTTTCCCTTTTTTTTTTAAAACAAAGCAAAAGTTTGGTTGTATTCTTTTCCAGCATTATCCGTTACCACGTGGGAGACATAACAAAAATTATTGCTAAAATTCTTCCCCATCAATTAGGTAAAAAAATTTCAAAATAAAATCCACAACTTCACCCAAGGGGGAAGAGAAGGATTTTATGATAGTTGGAGACGCTTCAAGAACCTTCTCCTCAGTTGTCCCCACCACAGTTTGGATAGATAGAAACAGAATCATGGTTTCTACAATGGGCTCACACCCATTAATAAATGCATGGTTGATGCCACCAGTGATGGCTCTATCCTGTGAAAGTCATCCGAAGAAGCATGGAAATTGTTTGAAACTAAGGGAGAAAACTTGTACGATCAAGATGTATGCGAAATAACTGGAAATGAGCCAATACAAGATAACTCTTGTAATGTCGCTCTTGTAATAACAACCATGGCCCATTGTTTGACATAATAAAAAGTAAAGTTAAACATAAGTTGTAGTTTAGTAAACTTAACTTGTATCATGATTAGAAGACTATGGATGTTTTGTTAAATTGGAACCTTAATGCTATCGGGCTTAATCACATAAGTGTTACTTGTAACTGGAAAAAAACCTTCTTATGGCCATTTTGCAGTAAATACTAATGGATCTCCTGCAGATGCAGGTGGTAGTGGATCTTTGTTAAGCAACTGGGATGGTATCCCCATTAATGTTTGTTCGAGACATGGCCAACCTAGGGCTAATTAAAGAACTCCAGGCTATCTTGATGGGCTAAAGCTTGATAGAATACACATCGCTACTAGGTTATGTGTATACTGATTCACAAGAACTTGTGCATCTAATCAACAAGAAGGGTATTCCAAATTGGCATGATAGAAGGTTACCTAGAGATATCTTTTTTTTATCAACCAGTTTGAGGTGTGTAGTATCATATATCAGTTGAAAGAAAACTAATAGATCTTCTCTTGACCTGTTCCAATTGGGTATAGAGAGATTGATCCTGGAGATCGTGATGACGAGTTAATTCTCATCATAGCTGATGACAGAGGTGGGAAGCTATCTTCAGGAAGATTTAATTTGCATTCTTTTGTCTTTTTTCATGGTTTTTGTTAGGAATAGTCTGCCCTGGTGGGAATTCAAAATGGGTTGGGGTGTCCGCACTGAACTCCTAATAGGTCTCTGAAGCCTAGGGCCTTATGGGGAGAGTTCTCAGAGAGTTAATATATATCTTTTTAAGGGTTCAACATTGTAACCTAACCTAAGGCTTTAGTTTATCAATATTATCTCTATTCCTCTCATACGCTTTGTGACTACTATTGTGTGTGATTGATTAGCAGAATAGCTTGAGTTCTTCCTCATCGTGTAATCAGCCAATGTCTCATCTTCTTTGTCATTTAGTTGTTTTTGTTTTCGTTATTGTATTTTAGATATTGTACGGTTTCTGATCAATTACCAACCGTAAGTCACGTTACGGTACATAAAATGCGTGATTATGGTAGAATTTCATCACCTTCGTCATGAAAAATTAGGTTTTCTCTAGTTTTTAAGTTTTCCACCGTAAGTTAGAATACGTCAACCACATATTTCAAGTGATGTTTGAAAAAAATAGCATACAGTGAAGTTTACTACCATATATTGTGAATACGGTTAAGTTTTGTACTGTGCCAAACAACTTTTTACATTTTCTCCCTTGTTCGCGGTTCTATTAGGTACCGTTAATTTTGTCTTACGGTTCCTTCCTGAAGGTTGAATACATTTTTCTTAGTACCAAGGGCACTATTTAATAAATCTTATCAAATTCCAATATTAAATACTCTTAGTACATGCATAGGGTTTCTCAAACAACCTGTAGCCTCCAACCTGTTAAGGTATAAACTTAAATTATGTTTGAGGTCATTTTAGTTCGAGTTATTTAAGTTTAAGGATTGAAGTCGGATTGAAATAGATTAAAAATGAGATTTCCAATGTTTAGATTTGAACTGGTTATGATCGATAGAAGTTCGAGCTGGTTAAGTTAGCTGAAGTTCGAGCTAGTTATGTTACCTGAAGACTCGAGCTAGTTCTGTTCGAATTGCTGAAGATGAACTCAAAGTAGTTCGAAGTTGTTTGAACGAGAATGGAGCTCATTCAAGCGAGATTGTCTAATTTTATGTTTTTGAGTTAAAAACTAAAGAAGTCGTTCGAGGGAGATTAGATTTCATTAGAACGACCTGTATGCTTTCCAGGGCTGAAACCTTTAATCGCTTAAGTCGTTCGAACGAGTTTGGCCAAGTTGCCTTTGTGAGTTCTTCTGAGACGTCAAGTTTTGCCTTGAGATCCGTTCACTTGTATTTAGTCCTCTAGTATATAAAGAGGCACTAGGCCAAAAACTGTAAATAATAACATTTTTAGAGGTCGATTTACGACTTGGTTGCTCTGTTGTAACAATATGACTTCCATTAACAGTCGTTATTTTATAACCACCATCGTTTTTTACAATTTCCTTTCTTATTTTTGACTAAAAAAAATTGACTCCTCCTGTAGTCGAGATAACAATTTAATTTCGACTTTAAAGACTGTCGTTTCTCGTTTTCTCCCTTTAATACATCATTCACTACAAGAAAAATGACATTTGATAACATTTTTTCTATAGCTAATTGTGAAATGTTATCATAAGTGAACATTAATAGCATTTTACATGCAAAAAAACTAGATAAAATATTGAGGACTACTTTCATCAAACTCTATACATTTTTTCTCCTCTCTCCCTCATCTCTCCCCATTTTTTTTCTTCCCAAAATCAAGCTTCTCTTCCTCTCATTCCATCTCATTCTCTCCAAATTTGAAACTTCCCACCTCTGAATCTCACCCTCATAATCTCCATCTGTAATGGGTCTCTAAACCAGAATCCTTCCCTATACTCCTCCAATATCATCTTCCCCCTTGCTAATGATTCTATTAGATTTATGGAGGTTTTTGTGAGGTGTTCCCTGATTTGATTTCTCTTCCAATAGGCTTTGGTGAGTTCGATTTCATGCCATAACTTTGAGTTCGATTTCATGCCCTAACTCTAAATTTAATTTCATGCCCAAACTAACTCGGAGTTCGATTCGCCACATTGATCTATATAAGTTGCACTCGGCATTGAAGCAACAAGGTGAGTTTTTTATTTGGGTTTTGTAATTGCTTCCTTTGGTAGTAATTTAGGGTTCTTTTTGTATAATTTGGGGGTTTATTGCAATTGTAGAACATATGTGGATAAAGGGGTTCTAAGTTTCTAAAGAATTATGGTTGGGATTAGGTTGATTATGGTGTTCTTTGGTCCCAACATATTTAGTGATATGTTTATTTTTCCTTGGAATATTTGCAAGGATCAAGACTCCCTTTTGTAATGCTTTTCTGGTAGAGAATGACCATGACGAAGCCCAAAATGGCAAAATGAAATTATAGCAGAGAAGTCTGGGCTCTGGAAAGTTTTTGAGACATTAACATAAACCTTGAGAATTTGATTCAAACATTGTGTTTGGTCACTTTGGTGTATAAATAATCATTGTTAAGAGAAATTCACATACTTATGGAAAAGCAAAAAAAGTTTAAGTAGAATCAAAAAATATTTGTAACTATGGTTTTGCCTGCCTTCTCTTTTTGCTTCATATACAATTTATTGAACCTCTTCAAAATGTTTTTTAATCAGTATTTGTTTTTCTTGCAGAGTTTCGCCCCTGAGTTTTAAACTTGAAGCTACCTTGAAATTGGCTAGATTTCTTTGTAGGTATGGGTTGCATTACCTTATGCGCTCGAGATGCAGGCTTTTTTATACTCTATTCACCTTTCTACTCTCTCCTTTTCCATGTTTCTTTCTACTTTTTACTTTTGAGATGCTAGAAAGATTTGTCTATATTTTGATATTAGGATTTCTGGTATTGAAAGAAAATAATTTTTGTGATAGATGAGAGTTGGCTAAGGAGGTTGTGGAGCTTTAAATGACTGTCGCAGATGGTGCAAAATTCTTGATTGATGCCACTGACCGGCTAATATTATATGCTAAAATAGCCCGTTTATTTGGGACGCTTGGTTACCAGCGAAAAACTGCCTTCTTTTCAGGGCAAGTTGCTCAGTTATATTTGTAACAGGAGGATTTCTTGTCCACAAATCTCTCTCCAATGTGAGTTTTACTATGTATGGAGTGAACAACTTGGGTTATATTTCATAATTCATCTTAACGTAAAAATATCTAGAGGTCGAACGGGGATGTTCGTCCCCAAGAAGATCCTCGAAATTTTAAGCAGAGTTGCTATTAACTCGAACTAATCCAGGAGAAAAATAAATCTGTCATTACGAGTGTGAAATCTATTGAAGAATATTACTGTTGATAGAAGATCTTAGTGTGGATTCTTATACATTTGGTTGCAGTATTTTTTATTGCAAGAAGACTTCTCCAAAACTCGGTTATTCAAGATATCTACACATTTCTATTGGAATTACATATGTAACATTTTCTTTTCTTTCCCCTAAATGGTAACTCAGCCTTGGTGGATCTTTAAAATGAACATTATTGCTTATTTACTTGTGGATTCCTGATTTTTATTTTACTTTTTTGGTTTTTTCTTTGTAGAAGGAAATGGGATCTAGTTCGGCTGACATTGGAAAAGTGCACCTAAACTCAGTAGTTGCATTATTTGAATCCCAGTGGAGCACTCCGCAAATGGTTGTGCTAAGGGATATATTGTTGTCTTCTGTTCGTGTGGGAGATCCTCTTGCTAGATGGAGTGCAGCAGCCCGTCTACTGCGATCTTATCACCCTCTCATAACCCCTGCTAGACAAAGTGGCCTTGCAAGTACACTTTCGAATTCAACATATAAGTTTCCATCAGGAATACGTTGTGCCGATCCTACTCTACCTTTCATAAGGTATTTTAATACTTTTTGTTGCAACAACAAAATAAAATAAAATAAAATAAAATTCCTTCAGCGATGCAGCATCTTTAAGAGGTCTTAGTCCTTAATTCCTGATATAAAACATTGGATGTATCTGCAATTGGATTTTTCAAGAATGAGACATCTTCCTTTGATAAGTTTGGTATTGTGTTAGTGACAACATGCTTCTCATTGGTTGTGTGTGGGTACCTTGGTTGATACTTTGTGCGTCTTAATTGTAATATAGCCTCTTGGGACGGTCTTTCTTGTGGTGGTCCATGGCTTTTATAGAAAGGAACGAATAGTTAAGACAACAGGCTATTTTATTTTGTACGTTGACGACCTACCCACTATAGGCACCTTCATTTGTTGAGGAAGTTAACAAGTAGTAATTCTTTTTATATTATATTTTCTCTGAAAACGTAGGCTCCTTTGTGTGTATACCTGTAGGCTCCTTTGTAATCATGTTGATTTTCTTGGTATATGTAGGCCCCTATGCCATTGTACCTGTAAATAATGACCTATGAGCTTCAATATAAAGACCTATAAGTTTCTTCTTTTGAAACTTTCAGGCTCCATTCTTTTCCTCTTCATCCCTCTCAAATGGATATTATAAAGCGCAGTCCGGGAGGAGAAGAATAGTGGGTAGGCTTTGCTCCTTCAGGACCTTTCATTTACACACCTTTTAGCAAAGGAGAGCCGAATGATAACAAGCATAATCTCATTTGGATTGTTGGGGAGCCCATCCAGGTGCTAGTGGAATTAGCAAATCCATGTGGGTTCAACTTGCTTGTCGACAGTATATATCTATCAGTCCATTCATAAAATTTTGATGCTTTCCCCATGCGTGTTACTCTTTCACCAAATTCAACAAAGGTGATTGCATTATCAGAACTTCCAACTTCAGTAGGTCAAGTAATCATTCCTGGGTGCAAAATTCACTATTTTGGAGTTATTACTGAGCACTTTTTCAAATACGTTGATAATTTGCTACTCGGAGCCGCACAAGGACTTGTCCTTTCTGACCCTTTTTGTTATTGTGGGTCCCCCAAGCTGAGAAATGTACTAGTACCGAATATTTCTGTGGTGCCCTCTTTGCCTTTGTTAGTGTCTCACGTGGTTGGAGGTGATGGTGCTATTATTTTGTATGAAGGTGAAATTCGTAATGTCTGGATAAGTTTGGCAAATGCTGGATCTGCCCCAGTTGAACAAGCGCATCTTTCACTATTAGGCAAAAATCAAGATTTTCCTATTTCAATTTCCTACGATACTTTAAAGTCTGCTCTTCCTTTGAAATTGGGTGCTAAAGTGACATTACCAGTGACTATAAAAGCTTGGCGGCTTGCTTGTGCAGATCCTGATAGTGTAACTGGAAAGAGCAGTTTTGAAAGTATGGCAAGGGCACCACCCAAGGAGGGAAACAGCTCCATGTTGGTTATCCATTATACAGGTTTAACTGATACCCATAACCATATAAAATTAATTTAGTTTCAGTCTATTTCTTCTTCTAATTTTAGTATTAACTCTTATGCGACATAATATCTTGTAAGATTGAAAACTTTGTTTAAGTAGTGTTTTGATGGTATAATGGGGTTAAAGTTAAAATATCCTTCCTTTTTAGTGGTTGGAGAAATGGTCCATACAGTTTCCTTCAAAATACAGTATACACAAAACATTCTAAAAGACTTGGGATATTTACTTCCTCATGAATTAGTATATCCAAAAGACCATAGTCATCTCCTATTGAATAGTAGAAATTCAAACTTCTACGAGTAAACTTTGAGGTGGTCTAAAAATTTGGCCTAGCATATTTGTAGCAGTATGCAACACACATGCCGAGTTGGTAATCACCCAGCTAATGAGTATTGATTTGTCTTCTCTTCTAACCTTCCAGTTCATTTTATTTTTTCTCTGATAAATTGCATTAATTAGTACCATGAAAACTTGGTGTAAGCTCTTTTATTATAATGTTCTTTTATGTTTTGTTTATCAGGGCCTGTGACACAACCTGAACAATCCTCATCAAATGGGCCTTCCATGCCCCCCCCCGGCAGATGTCTAGTTGTTCCATTACAAGTTTGTGTTTTGCAGGGCTTGTCTTTTGTAAAAGCCCGTCTCCTCTCAATGGAAATTCCTGGACATGTTGGTGAAACCCTTCCTAAAACCATGTTTTTGGAGAGCGGTAACACTGAAGAAATTGTTACTTCTGAAAGTAGGCCGGATTGCGTGGTAAAATTTGATCCATATAGAGGAAGTTACGGTCTTCACCATCTCGAACTTGAGTTATCTAATCCAACTGATGTTGTATTCGAGATTAGTGCTTTTATACAAATAGAAAGTCCCAGAAATGAAGATACCACGTTTGTAGGCCGTAGACTTTAGGTATCCCAAAACTAGAATCGATAGAGATTTCTCTGCAAGAGTATTGATACCGTTGGGGCACTTTAAGCTACCTATTCTTGACAGATCATTTTTATCGAAGGATTCTCAAACAAGTGAGGTTTCAACCTATAAAACTTCAAGCTTTTCAGAAAAGAATATGAAAGCCGAACTAAATGCTTCTATCAAGAGCTTGATATCTATTATAAAGGTAAGATGGCAATCAGGACAGAATAGTTCTGGTGAACTGAATATTAAAGATGCAATTCATGCCGCTTTGCAAACATCTGTGATGGACATATTATTACCAGACCCATTAACATTTGGCTTTAAGCTTGCTGCGATTGATTTTTCAAAAGATTCTAATACTGGCGATAATTTGCCTAGTTCAAAAGGTTATATATTTGTACACGAAATGACTTTAATGGAAGTTCTTATTCGCAACAATACCCGAGAAATGATCACAGTGAACCTTAGTATTACTTGCAGAGATGTTGCTATAGAAAATTACATCGAAGGGAACAAAGCGTCCGTCTTTTGGTCTGGTAAGGTTCTTATTCACTGCTCAGTAGTTTATGTTGGAATTAATGCATTTTTAGATGATTGTTGTGGTTTATCCTTTATTGACTTAATACAGACCATACTCATCTCTTGTTTTCTATAAAACCTCTTTGTCATCTTACTATCTAAAAATTGGCAAGGTTTTTATTTACTGCTTATTGGTTTCTGTTAGAGTTAGTGTTTTTTTTATATGATTGTTCTAGTTGATGCTTTATTGGCTTCATATGGACCATACTCATCTTTCTTTTTTTCTTTTTTCTTTTTTTAGCGTCTTGATCCAAGGTCTTCTCTCTCTGCGGAACATACCATTTTAACAAATCAATGACCTTTGGGATTTTCAAAATGATATATTATCTTTGCTGCCTATCCATTTTTTAGTAAACAATTTATCATCTATTTGGTGGTTGCAGGTACCAGAATAGTTGGTGTGATTAGTATAATAGACAAGGTAGCTTCGTACAAAAGATCATTGCCGCAGTTCAGGCTCTACTGTTAAACCAAGGTCTGCGCAATGCATCAGATATCCCATGGGTTGCTTTAATTGGTCAATCTGTGTATATTACTTCACATTGACTTTTTATGCATCTTTATTGATAGAACAATATGCTCTAAATGGCAAGAGCTCTCATGAACTTGAGATAATGATGGTTCAAATCCATCTAGTTCTAATTGTAAAAGTACAGGAAAGATTATTTAAGTAAACTAATATTATTTAATAAAATTTTGAAATTTATAATTGCGAAAAACGACTAAAATTATTGTCAATAATTTTGTCTAATACGTCGACGTTTTTACGTAACAGATAACACGACTAGTTTGTATGTCAAATTTTTTTAGAATTACGACAAATAAGGCGATTTTGACATCGTAAAATTGCGACGCATAAAAAAATGGATAAATAAATCAAAAAATGAAACAAATACGACAAAAAATGTATCACAATTTTAACTAAAAATGACAGATATTACGATGTGGTTTACAGAAGTAATATTACGACGTATTTCAAGTCGAAAACATAAAACTACTGCAAAAAGAATGATGCCTTTTTTGGCTAAAATAGAAGTCACTTTAGCAAAATAACGACTGACCTACCCCATTGTTTTTTACTCATTTTGGCCTAATGAAGACTTAGGTTATTTTGTTAGCCTATCCTTCCTATGCAAGTTTAATTCTAGAGACCTGGAATTTGAGAGACTCCATTAAAGCTTAAGAAGCTTGGAGAGATCATTGTAACATGTTTGATCATCTCAGTAGATTGTTCTGGGAGTGGTTTCTTTATCTGTAAGGGTTTTTTACTTCCCTCCTCATGAAACCTTATGTTCTTTATTGTTTTGTATTTCTTAATTTGATTGATTGGCATATTCCGCGTATCGTTCTTATCGAAGAAGAGAGATTATCTATCTCGATTCTCAATAATTGGTGCTAGAGTAAGTGTTACAGAGCTTGTATGATGAAGAGCGATGGCTGATTAGGAGAAGTTGAAGGTCACGAAGTTCAATGGTTCAAATTTTGGCGTGTGGAAGATGCAGATAGAAGATTACCTCAATTAGAAGGATCTTGATTTACAACTGGGTAGAGATGAGATGATGCCAGAAAAATACGATGTTGTTAAGTGGGCGTGATTGGATCGCAAGGCCCTTGGAACTGTTAGGTTAGCACTATCATCTCAGATTCTGTACATGATCTCTAAAGTGGCGACAACAAAGGGTTTGATGGAGACGTTGTCCGCTATGTACTAAGAACCGTCTAGGGCAAACAAGGTACACCTTTTACGGTACTTGTTTACTTTGAAGATGAAGGATAATGGTTGTGTGCAAGCTCATATTAGTGAGTTCAATACTATACATGCTCAACTGGGATCTTTTAAAATTACTTTTTCCATAGAGGTGAGAGTGTGGGCTCTTTTAGGGCAGATGCCTGAGAGTTGGGAAGGGTTCATCATAACTGTGAGCAACTTATCAGAAAAGGAAGACATCAAATTTGATACTATAGTCTCATTAATTATGTGTGAAGATAATAGACGTAAATCATATGAACCCTCTTCGAGTTCAAACGGTAGTATGTTGAACATCGAGGAAAGAGGGAGGTCTTGCCGAAAAGGGCCAAAATTTGGAAGAGGTGGATCATAGTCAAGAAGAAAGTCTAAGCCGCCCGGTACGTATTGGACTTATGGAAATAATGGTCACTTCATGCGAGATTGTAACTCTTATTCTTCTAAGATGATTGATGATGAAGAAAAAGATACAATGACACTTACTGAGGAGGTTAGTTCTGATGAGGCTCTACTACTATCATGTGACGATGTGAATTAATCTTGGATAGTTGATTTGGGTGCCTCTTTCCATACTACTGTGAACGTAGGCTTTCTAACTAATATTGTGAAAGGCGTCTTCAGTACGGTCTTTCTTATAGATAAGAGTGCATACAATATTACTGAAAAGGGAAACGCTGGGTTGTTGTTGCCTTCAGGGGGAACGCTGATTTTACAGAATGTGCAACTTGTACCTAAATTAGAGTGTAACCTTATATCAGTTAGCGAATTGGCGGATGATGGTGGATATGTGAGTACCTTAAGTACTACCTTCTGGAAGGTTACAAAGGGAGCTATGCTAGTAGCTCGAGGCTTACAATAAGGAATGTTGTATACAACAAAAGCATAATTTATACTATTTGTGCGGCCACTCCGGGGATTGATACAAGTACATGTCACAAACAGCTCGATCACATGAGTAAAAAAGGGATGAAGATAATGGTAACAAAGGGAAAGCTAGAGAGTTATGCTGAGGTTAATCTCAAGTTTTGTGAAGAGTGTACTCTTGCAAAGCAAAAGAAGGTCAGTTTCAAAATATCTGGAAGATCAAGAAACCTAGAAAATTAGATCTTGTACATACGAATGTTTGGGTGCCAATCAAGGTATCTTCTCTTGGTAGTTCACATTATTACGTTACTTTTATCGGTGATGCTACTCGTAAACTGTGGGTTTACTTCGTGAAGAACAAATCAGATGTGTTCGATTAATTCAAGAGGTGGAAGGCTCTAGTTGAAAATCAAACTGCCTTAAAACTTAAGTGTCTCAGGCCGGATAACGGGGGCAAATACTGTAGTATCGAGTTTAAAAAATTTTGCGCATCAAATGGGATTAGGAGATAGAAAACTATTCCCAGAACACCGCAACAAAATAGAGTTGCAGAACATATGAACCAAACAATAAACGAAAGAGCGAGTAGTATGAGTCTCAACGCTGGGTTGCCAAAGTATTTTTGGGCAGATGCGGTTAGTACGGCGGCGTACTTGATTAACAGATGGCCTTCAACGGCTTTAAATTTTGGACTTCCTGAAGAAGCATGGACCAGGAAAGGGGTAAACCTAAATCACTTGTGTATTTTTGTTTGTACCTCATATGTACTTGATAATTCTGATACAAGGACCAAGTTAGATGCAAAGTTGACAGTGAATATTTATTGGATACGGTGGTGATGAGTTTGGGTACCAATTTTAGGATGTGAAGAATCAAAAAGTTATCCGTAGCTGTAACATTACATTTAATGAGGAAGTCTTGTATAAAGATTTCAAAGTACCTGTAGAAAGGAAACGATGTGAAGCAGCAAAAAGTGTCAACATTAAAGATGATGAACCCTCTCGAGAGGTTTATGAAGAAGTCGTGATTGAGTCTGATGCACCGGATCAAGGCGAGGAACCTAATGATTTAGACATTCCAATAACACTTCGAAAGGAGCAGAGAGTTGCAAGAATTTATGTTAGGTATGTTAACTTCTTAAATCACTTGTTACTTACAGATTGTGGTGAACCTAAAAGTTATAAGGAGGCTTTAGATGTAAAAGCCAAGAGAAAGTGAGAGCTTGTTATGGATGATGAGATGCAGTCATTATCAGTAAGTTGAACTTGGGATTTAGTTCGATTACCGAAGGGGAAGAGAGCATTGCACAACAAGTGGGTATACAGACTAAAGCAGGAATCTGCCGATCCAAGGAGATTCAAGGCTTGACTTGTGGTGAAGGGCTTTCAACAAAAAGAAGGCATTGATTTTAGTGAGATCTTTGCTCCTATTATAAAGATGTCTACAATTCGGGTTGTCATGAATATAGTTGTAGTTGAAGATTTGCATGTTGAGCAGCTAGATGTCAAGACAGCATTTCTTCATGGCAACCTCAATGAAGACATTTATATGAAGCAGCCAGAAGGGTACTCTGTGAAAGGAAAAGAAGATCTTGTGTGTAGGCTTATGAAGAGCTTATATGGTTTGAAACAAGCGCCGAGACAGTGGTATTTGAAGTTTGAATAATTCATGTCCAAAAATGGTTATTCAAAGAGCAATGCGGATCACAGCTATTTTATCAAAAATACAGAAAACTTGTATATCATTCTACTTCTATATGTAGATGATATGTTGGTAACAAGTGCTGACATTGGAGAAATTGTCAAGTTGAAGGAACAATTATCCCGGGAGTTTTCTATTAGGGACTTGGCTACGACGAAACAAGTTCTTGGCATGCGTGTTACAAGGGACAGAAAGCGGCAAGAATTAAAGTTATCTTAAGCTGAGTTCATCGACAAAGTACTTAATATGGATGGTTCTAAAGTTGTTAGTACACCATTAGGGGATCACTTCAAATTATCAAAGGATTGTTATCCGAAGACGCAGACGGATTGTGATGAAATACGGAAGGTTCCTTATCAATCTGCGGTTGGTAGCCTAATATACGTTATGATTTGTACGGGGCATGACATTTCTCAAGTACCAGGAGTGGTTAGTAGGTATATGAGTATTCCAGGCAAGGAGTATTGGAGAGCTGTAAAATGGATGTTGAGGTATCAAAAGGGGACTCATGATATGGCATTATGTTATGGGGGTTCTCAAATATTCTTACAAGGTTTTGTTAATTCTGATATAGCGGGTGGCATTGATAGGCGGAAGAGTACTAGTGGTTTTGTATTTACATTGGGAAGCAATACAGTCACATGGGTTTCTAGACTACAGAATATTATAGCTTTGTCTCCGATGGAGGTGGAATATGTTACAGCTACAGAAGCTTGCAAAGATATGATTTGGCTTAAAGGGTTGATGAAAGAGCTCAGTATAGAACAACATTCTCCTAAGCTGTATAGTAATAGTCAAAGCGTTATACACTTAGTGCAGAATTTGGCTTTTCACTCTAGAACCAAGCACATTGATATTCGATATCATTATATTCGCTCGCTCCTCAAGGATGGTATGTTGAAGCTTGTGAAAATTCATACTGATGTGAATCCAGCCGATATGTTTAAGAAGGTGGTGACTTTTCAAAAGTTGACAACATGTACAACTTCTATGGGTCTTCAAGATTGAAGGTCTAGGTAATTTGAGCAAGTCATTTGGAGATCTGGAGATGAGTTATGATAGATTCGATTTCAAGTGGGAGATTGTTAAGGTATGAACTCGAATTATGTTCGAGGTCATTTTAGTTCAAGTTATTTCAGTTCAAGGATTGAAGTCTGATTAAAACGGATTGAAAATAAAATTTTCAATATTCAAATTTGAACTGGTTATGATCGGTAGAAGTTCAAGCTTGTTAAGTTACCTGAAGTTTAAACTGGTTATGTTACCTAAAGACTCAAGCTACTTCTGTTCGAATTGCTGAAGATGAACTCAAAGTAGGTCAAAGTCGATCGAACAAGAACGGAGCTCGATCGAACGAGATTGTCTGATTTTATGTTTTTGAGTTAAAGACCGAAGAAGTCGCTCGAACAATATTGGATTTTGTTCGAACGACCTGTATGATTTCTATTGATGGAAACTCTAATCACTAAAGTTGTTCGAACAACTTTGTGCTTCATTCAAACGAGTTTTGCGAGGTTGCCTTTGTGAGTTCTTCTGAGATGTCAAGTTTTACCTCGAGATCCTTTCTACTTGTATTTAGTCCTCTAGTATATAAATAGGACTTAGGTTATTTGTTAGCCTATCCTTCCTATGTGAGTTTAATTCTAGAGACCTAGAATTTGAGAGACTCCATTAAAGCTTGAGAAGCTTGAAGAGAATGCTATAACCTGTTTAATCATCTTAGTGGATTGTTCGGGGAGTGGTTTTTTCCACTTTCCTCAGGAAAGCTTGTATTCTTTTCTTTTTTTTGCTTCTTAGTTTGATTGATTGGTATATTTCGCGTATCGCTCTTGTCATAGAAGATAGATTAGCTACCTCGATTCTCAACACAGCCAAGCCATGGCAGTCAATGAAACTTTCAACCATTTTGAGATGTGAAACTATGTAAAGCATTCAAGAAGGTAATCACTTGTTATCCTAATTGGCAAACTAACAACCAGCAGATGTGGTAGGGGAGAGTACAGCAAAAGTACAAGTGTTTACCAGAGAAGTAAGCAATAACTTCGCTAAGAGACCATTAGCGCATAATTGAGGCTAATTGCTGAATTTTCTACTCAATTAGAGTTAAGAAAGCAAAATGGTCTCTGAAAAAAGCGATGCAAAAGTCCTCCAGATGGCTAGAGAAGATTGGTTCTGTCAGTTTGACAAACCATTCTTCATTGAGGAATGTTATCACCAATTGGAATTGAAACCTCCTTACTTCCTTACTGCGTATGTGGAAGAAGTAATGAAGAAGATCTCCGTGAAACATCAAACTCAATGGTAGTTAACGAATCTAGTAGTGATATGTTTTAATAATTGGTGTAATTGATTTCTAAATGTTTGTACGGTTATGTAATTTTGATTTAATTGAAAGACAAGCAATGAGATTTTTATTGAGAGTACATGTCTTAAAATTCTCATGAATATTAATGTAAGTCTTAAACTACGATATCTTGCTCTAACGTTAACTATTGACAAAAGGTTGTGAGTTTGGATCCTTCTAGTTCTAGTTACGGTAAGATGTACCAACACATATATGAATCCTATAACATAGCCTTTTATCCAAGCTGGGTCGTACACCATAATATATGGTAATTCAATTTACCATGTTTACATGATAGTCAAGGTCTATGGCATTTAGTGCTTTATTTCTTTTCGGTTGTGACGATGTTATGTCATGCTGTATGTTTGGTGAAAGCTGAAATAGTGATCTTTTGGTCAAGCTGATCTGCCTTTCGAGCTAACTCCAAAAACTTCTTCGTGAATATCTTGAGCTTCTCTCCAGGCATTTGCTTAAGGTTGAAAAAAGAGTATAGATTCTCATCCTTGCCTCTGCTGTACGAGTAATTTTTGATGAAGAGTTCTCGCAGTTATTTGAAAGTTGTGATGGATCCTTCAGGTAGTATGTAAAACCATCGTAGGGGCTTGCCTGATAAGCTAGACGGAAAGAGTCGGCATATAATGTGGTTAGACGCAGAATGTAAGCCTAAAGCATCTTGGAACTCTTGGACGTGTTCTGCTGGATGAGTTCTTTTGTATATTTGGATCTTTGGTGAGATCGGGATCTTCTGTAATCTATTGTGGATTCCTTTAGTCAGAGTCTGAGCTTTAAGTAATTCTATAATTCACCTGTCAATATGTTCATGAGTCACATATTGTCGAGCTGCAGTGGTCGGGCATGTGACGCATCCTTCTCCAGGATTATGGTCGCCACTCCTTTTACTTGGACACTCTTTTGCTGGGACTCGAACTCTTCAAAGTACATTTCTAGCCTGTCTGACTCCCGCTGGGCCACCATCTACTTCCTGGTGGGCCTCTTGGATCGGGATGGCCTCAATTTGTTGTTGATGATGGTTAGATCAAATTGCACCTCCAATGTGATTGCCTTTTGGAAGAGGTCCTATTATTTCATGAACGGGGATTCGCAAGCCTTCAGGTTGTACGGCTTTATTCATCTGGGTGGTGACCTGCTGACCCTGTAGAACCTTTAGTGCGTCTTGTACACTCATTAGCTGTTGCTCCAAAGCAGTATGTCTTTATGTTTTTTAATTTAAAGTGGCCCGCAGATCTACTAGTGCAGCATTTTCTTCTGCTTAAGCTATCATTGTGCTTTGACTTGGAGGTGACATATCGAAAAAAGATGATAAGTGGTTTATGAGATAATGGGTTTGAGAACTTCGGTTTCCACAGACGGCGCCAAATGTAATAGCCTAATTCCATGATTCGGACTTAGCCTTTATACCAAATGTGTCTAGAACGCTCAAGAGCAGTAAACAATAATTAAAAAGATAATTTAGCGTGGAAAACCTTTGAATAGGTTAAAAACTATGACCTCTCTTGAGAATTTTAAGAAAGATAAAATGATCTTATTAAGGTTGCTAACTTAATTATAGTGAGTGCTACGAGTATGTGGAATTTTAGAGTAAAAATTCTTTTGTGTAGAATTGCATGCCCCTAATCTATAGTTCTCGGGTCTTATATATAGGTTTTATAATATGACTATTTAATGACCATTAAGATTCTTAATGGTAGACGCTACCAATTATATGTAAGATATTATTTGACCAGATAGTATAACGTTCTGACCTTTATTACTGTACAACGGCCCTATTGATGACTGTACACCTGCATGAATCGAATTGTTGATGTGGAGGTCGAAAACGATGACTCAAACTGAGGAATGTTGAATATGTCTTTAGTAGCGTTTCTTGTATGTTGATGAGGCCGAGGATGAAGCTTTGAGTCTGGGATACAAAATAAGCTATTACAAGATGGCTCTCAACCAATAGCATGAGTAGTATCAGGGATGAGTGGTGTTGGTTGAGAAACTCGTATTACATATGCTTCCAGATGTTTTTATCTTATTTGTGTTTGTACCACGTGCTCTGCTGGTGAGATCAAATGTTCAAATGTTGGTCAAAGATGACGCATGAGTCCAAGATGCGGAATAAGCCACTACAACCACCCCCTCTCAGCCAGCAGTACGATAAACATTGTTGGCGAGGGGTGCTTGTTGAGAACTGGCATTAATTGTTGTAGTTAATATCTGAGACCCATTTCCAATGTATATTCATAAGTATCTTGTTTGTACCTTTTGGGTTTCCCAGAACCAATGGTTCTAGTCAATGTTATTTCATGGGGAATCTGGCTGATGTTAGGATTTTGGAAAGTCATCTTTAATGTTGACCATAGTATAAAGAGGATCATGATTTGTGAATGATGAACCAATTCTTCTTGGATCTTCTTCTGTATTCTACTGTGGTAAACTATCTTACTGTAATTTAGAAATTTTTGAGTGGTTGAGAATATGGTGACGACAAGGACTCAGGCTCGGGAGTCAAGGATTCATAGGGAGATGGAAGAACTGTGCATCAGGTATTTTGGATACCAACCGTTGTATCATCCAACGCCAATTCATGTATCTACCACCTATCATTGTATATCATATGAAGAAGTGATGGAGGCTGGGGATGATCATTACCAGATGGTACATTTCCACTATCTTCTTACATCTGAGGCAGAGCACCGAAATGGTCTTCGGTTGCTAGCAGAGGAGGCTATGAAAACTGAAGATGAAGCGGCAAGCATTCGTCCGATGGAGTCTCCTCGGTACCCTTCTAATGAGTGGGTCTTATTAAAGAAATGAGACCTTTTGTCTATCTCTAGTATGCGGGGTGGGGATTATGGTAGAAGAGGTGGCGATAATTGAGGGGATAATTCTCTTCTATGGACCATAGATTTTGTCCATGAAGAAGATCTTTTATTTGTGATTTCTAGTTTTATCAGTTTTCCTGATCTTACAGTATGGGATCAGGGTTTAAAAGTTGCTTCAGTTTTTTAGCATCTTCTCTGTGGGCTCCTAGAAAGCAATTCGAACTGTAACTTTGTGAAGTAATCTATTATAATTATTGGGATCATTTTTTTATCTGCAAAGTATTCTGTAAGAAAAATCTTCAAACTAATGAAATGTCGATGTTTTGGTATTTTGTTTCCTTGTATCGAACTAGTTTGTGAAGTTTTCTGGAATAAAATTGGAGTCTGTCAATAAGAATTAGTTATTATAGGGTATGATGGGGGAAAATGAGCAGTAAAGAGTTTCGTGTGCATGATGGCAAATAGTAGAGATATGTAAGTTTTAAAAATTTAAAGGAGTTCGAAAATGAAACTTGGTGGAAGCAATTATATATTATTTTCTGCGATCTTTGTACTCGAACTGTATGACAGAGTGTTTCGAACTGTGAGAAAGGGTTGATATTGATTTGTAGGTGTTATTACTGAATTAGCTTGATCTTGTAAGTTACCATCTTTATATTTGCTCGTATAAAATCTGAGGAGATATTTCATACTATGGAAAAAATGACTTGTCATAATATTTTGTATTTGATGTTGATATTTTGTTGTCCCAAAAATGTTCTCAAAAATATTTGTCTCAGCAAAATTTGTGGGGTGATCTGGATATGCGGAGATCTTCCTCGTGGCTATAAGTTGTGATTCCTTGTTGTTATGATTTGCATCGTCTGTAGGGATAATTTTTCTCTGAAGGCAGTGTGATTAAGCATGGTGAGGACTCATTCTCAGCGTACTCAGCAGGCAGCAGATGGTCGCTTCCATATCAAGGTTCCTGAACATCGTGAGTGATATTTTCATCGATTGCCTTATGGTGTTGTACTTCTTGAATGGCCATGGAATCTGGTCGGATTAGATGATGAAGGTATGCATATAAAGTATGATAGTTTTTTCTTGTGCGATATGTTTTAGAGGTCATTGTTGAATGTCACGGTACGGGAACTGACTGTTCGACAGCTCGCGTATGACAAGATCGTTGAAGAGGATGCAAGAGCAGCAATGGAGAGATAATTTTGTGTGGGGAGGTAGACCATCGAGGTAGCTTTAGATATAGCTGGTGAGCTCGGTAAGCTTAAAGTATGAGAGCTCGCACGAAGTATTCTATTTGTAGTATTCTGTGTTGGAACCCAAATAAATGTAAGGTGAGGAATTTTGAGAAAATAAAGTAATGTGATGTCTCGAT
Source organism: Kingdonia uniflora (assembly GCA_014058105.1). Taxonomy (NCBI): domain Eukaryota; kingdom Viridiplantae; phylum Streptophyta; class Magnoliopsida; order Ranunculales; family Circaeasteraceae; genus Kingdonia; species Kingdonia uniflora. The sequence continues at coordinate 524,161 of JACGCM010002784.1, forward strand.
CTATTTGAATAAGATTAAAGTATTCTGCTTTACTCTTTGTGTACGGATATTGTAGAAGATAGTTGTAGGATTTTAAAGACTGTATAGATATATTCGAATTTTAAATATTGATATATTTTAGGAAAGTTGTATGATCTTGGTAGGGTATAAAAGTATGGTGATTGGTCGTTTGTACTGTATTTGAGGAAGAGGTGCAGAATTGTTTAATGGCAGACAATAGGGACAGACGTGATGATGGTAGACCTTATCACAAAAGTCATGATGATACTTTTAACCGAAATGACGTTCCTACAAAGACAGTGGGGGTGACTGACACGTGTCTGAAAGAACCGTCATTTCATAAACCGAAGGAGAGTATAAAAATGTTCGTCTCTTTTCCTCATAAATTACCTACAGTTTCAGAGAGAGAGAAAAGTGGTGTAAATCTTAATTCCAAAGAGAGGAAACGTTTAAGCCTGAGTGTGATTTGAGAAGGAAATCTTCATCACGCGATAAAAAACTGTCGGGGAAGCGACGGGAGCGCTCAATCTCGGCAAGACATCCGGGCAAAGCAGAAGATTGTTGTTCTTTAAGTATAGGTTAGTAATATGAAGCTCTGTCTGTTAGATTTATTTAGTAATCTGGATGATATTTGTAGTAATTTGTTTGATATTTGTAGCAACCGGTTCGATATGTGTATTAACCTGTTTGATATGTGTATCTGATAATGTAGGGGTTTTAGGCTTTTTGAATAAATATAAGAGAGTTTTGGAGTTGGAGAATTTGTATATATGAACAGACTTTAGAGAGAGAAAATGTTTGCTTAAAGAAGGAGATAGAAAATTGAAATGATTGATTATTATTTTTTTATTTTGGGAAATTATAAGGTAGACATATTGACTGGGTAGAAGGTGAGGTTCTGGTTACTATATGTAGTTTAGAGATAATGATAAAATATGTTTTGTATCTGTAGGTTCAGTATGGGATCAAAACCTAGCATTCTCACTAGTAAATTTGCAGTATCTTCAAGTTCGGGTGAAACATCGTCTTCGGGGAGGGATGACGATTGTAGTACCATTGAACAAATTGTAAATAGTGTAGAGACAATCATAGAGGTTGGGGGGCCTAGTAATATTGCTGCAGTAATAAAGGAGGATAGAAAAGAGAAAGATATAGTTTTTTTCATTTACCCAAAGGGAGTAGATGTAGGAAAAGAATACTTGAAATATAAAAAGAAATTGCAGGGTGAATGGGGGAATTATGTGGATGACCAAGGTCTCTGGTTCAAGGCCTATATCCCTGGTAAAGGAGAGGAAACTGTATACTATCAAGTCCCATGCTTGGAGAAGTGAGAGAAGGATAAAGGGATTAGTGAGGAGGTTAATCTCTCAAATTATAATGGCCTCGGGCTATCAGGCCCGAATGATAGGATTTTGTGATTCTTGAATCAGGTCACATATGGCCTTAGAATTTCTCAGACCTACTTTTAAATGGGGGTTATGAATGTGTTACAGTGTTGCCCTGCCCAGTTAAATGGGAATGTTTAGAAAATGATGAGGGTATGTGAGGCACTAAATAAAAAATGGAGGAAGGCATGGACTACGAAGCAGTTCGAAGCTGAAGATGTGATGAAGTTTTATAAATGGAAATATGTCGAAGGTCGAAGTAGTGGTTACCTGTATAGTGATTCAACTAGGCTGAAATTCTTTAATTTTGAATCTACGGGTAGGCATTGAAGCGACCACCTTGTGTGGGTAGAGGGTAATTGTATGCAGATTTCAGATGAACCAGCGCTAGAACTGAACCATAGATATTATAATTCCAGTAAGTAATGTTGACCAATCTTCAAATAATCAATAACTTTTCTTCGATCTGCTACTTAATGTTGTTGTAGTGGCGTATTTTTTGGAAGGAGAATATTCACCAATACTTATTCGTAAAGAAAATGCAATAAAACTAGATAAACAAGATTTAACGTGGAAAACAAGATTTAACGCGTAAATTGATTGGTGATAATTTGTTATGTGATCGTGTCACGACATTGGGGTAGGAGAGAGGTCAAGAGAGAGAAGATGCGTATCTACTGGAAATAATTGTGTCATCATGCAGTGTTGAAGGTAATGTAGTGCGTCAGTTTCGGGTTGAAAGGGTAACTGTTTATGTTGATGATGATGATTTGAAGCTCAGGGCGTTCAGGGATCTTGCCAAACATAGGAGCTTTCTTGCAATTTTTTATTTCCTTCATCTGGGGAAGTAGCCTTTAGAAGTTCAGTGACTTGAGATTCATTGAGGTTTTTAGCACTGGAAAGAAGCTTTAATGTCTGATTCTGGTGAAAAGTAAACACAGAGTAATCAGTCATGTAAGTCGAATGTAAAAAATAGATGTAGTTTGATGTAATATAATCGAAGGATGAAGTTGTCGAATATGAATTGTAACTTATTCATAATAAATAAAGTTAATATCTTTGATATTCTATTCATGTGTATTTTGATTATCAATTATAGTTTGAAATAATCGAAGGTGAAATGTCGGACATGAATGCACATAAAATGTTGATGGGTTGTCATAATATCTTGAATGTATTTGACTGAGTGGGTCCCATAATGGATTTTAAGGTTGATTAATTTGATTTTGAAATTGTAGAGTTCCAAGGCAGAATAAATGCAGGTGAGTTGAATCAAGACTTGAGGGGGTATAAATAAGTCTTGTTTCTTTAGATGTGAAGCATTTATGCAAGATGGTGAAGATGAGAGCTCAGGCCAGGGATGGTATGGGTGGTGCGAGAATCGGTGGAAATGAGTTAAGAGAGTGATCGGTTAGTAGCGCTGTAGTTACGGTGAAATTGTAGAGATGAATGGAGATTGTCGTTTTGATACGGAAAAATTGTCGTGGACGTTATTTTTGTTAGGATTTAGCCGGATTTTGTGCCAGAGATGGGAAATTATCAATTTTTGAATAATGGTATTTTGGGTGGGAAACAGGTGAAGTGTGTTCGAGAAGCTGTTGAGTTTCCTATAATACGACAAAAATAAATTAGATTAACAAGTTATCGACGATATTATTAAAAATATAAAGGCATCGAGAACTAAGAAGATGTGTCACTTTAATGAAAGATAGGAATATGAATTAAATCATTTTAACTATATCGAGAACTGTGGTAATAAGTATAAATGTAAAATAATAGTAACAGATTGTAAAGCAAAATGTCATGTTGGAGAGTATTCTCGACAATGATATAATTATGAATATATGAACTTATAAACATATATATGTATCACATATGATAGATTCTAACTGTGTCAAAATTTTGGAATCAGTTGTACAGGTTTGATTTAAAATGGTTGAACCAATTCAAAATGATGAAAAAGACATATATGCGAGTCTAGAAGACGTAGTGCCTTTGATGATAGATGTGAGGACTTGTATACAACAATTGGGAGGGAGGTATAGGGTAGGGTCGAGTAGTGCAGATTTAGGTAGCGTGGAACAGTTTAGGGTGGCACCTAGTACTATCGAGCTGGCTGAGGAGGAGGCCACGAAGATGGATATAGATCACGAGCCTCAAGCGAGTGATAGAGAAGGTAGTGTGGATGGGGAAGAAGATGTGAAAGAAGGCAAGGAGGCATGTTACGGAGAGGGTCCAGGGACCAAAGAGATATTAAGCTTCAAAAAGATGTACAGTATTCCTGGGGATATAAGGTTAGAGGAGTATTAGTATGAAATGATCGACCAAGAAATACCCTTGAATGGTATTCTAGTGCATCGAGAACAAATAAAGAAAGGATTGAAGCTTCCCCTCAGAGCAGACCAAAAGAAATTAATGAACTTATTTGATGTGGCACCGGGGCAGTTCAATCCGAATATGTATGATCTATTTAGTATTTGTGGGGCAATAAATGGTTGACATAAGACCAGGGGGGAGGAGTTGATAACTGTCGATGATTTATGTGTGTCTACACACTCAAGATGAACCCGCAGAAGCTAGGCTACCGATATTTTGCGAGGTTCCTAAAAAGACCATTATTTTATGATATGGTGTTAATTGGGGGGAATACACCGATGAGCGCTTACTTGTCTCCGTAAATTATGAGTTTAATAAAAAAGAGCCCGGGGAACCATTAAAGAGAAAAACTTTTTACTTAGGTGTGTGGTTTGGTAATTGTAATTCTCGATATTCGAATTGGGTGAATGAGATGTTAAGTGTTTCTAATTTGTTTGTGTTGTTTACAGCGTTGAAAGAGGTCGATAAGAAGTTAAAAGTAAAGGAAGAGTTGTATAAGGTGAGGTGAGATTTCTTTGGTAGGATCGATAACTTGGTCACTGACCAAGATCTTGTGAACATGCTATTCTAAGAGGTTGGTTTAAAGATGTCGAGGGTAAAAGGTTTGGAAGTGCCAGTTATTGACGGAAAAATATCGGTGAGGAATAAGAGAGCCGCAGATCCAAGCTTACCATTGGAAAATTACTCCTTGACTTGTTACAACACTGAAACAGTGATTGATGTTATGCTAGGAGAGTCTCTGGGAAGGAATAAAAAGAAAAGGGCGGCGAGTTCTGATGTAGCTTCATTGCTTCCTCACAAGAGGTTAACTCGACAATCAACAAAGGAGGAGGTGGCTGGTACTGCTAAATCAGCAGTTGCTGTGGATATGCGTCCCCCATGGTATTCTGGTAGTGTAGTCCCGAAGAAGACCAGTGGTGAGACGTCGAAGAAGAAATTTGTCAAAGAGCTTTGGATAAAAATTCATAAGACTATGGATGTTTATACGTCTGGGACGGATGAGCTGAAGATGGAGCTGGAAGATTGTTTGGTGGGGATTGATAGTTCGAAAACATTTTTTAATGAGGGTCAGAGGAATTTGACGAAGGTGAGAAATTTTAATGTTGTTCTATGAATAAAAAATTGGTAGGTCACTCGAATATTCATTATATGACTTTGATGCAGATTAAGAAGTTGGTAACTGAAGATATGAGTCGCGTTGTGAGGAGCTGGCAAGCCAGATTATTGCCTACAAAACTATAGAGAAGGATTTGATCGCGAAGAAGGCTGAGTTAAATGCAACATTGAATGGGCATAAGCTCGATGCCAAGAAGGCGAGGGAAGCTGCGCCTGGTGAGGCAAAAAAAATGGCAAAAAAAAGAAAAAGGAGGCTTTGGCGTTGTAGAAGACCACCTATAAAAAAGATGTATAGGATCAATTTGTCGATGTTCGTAAAGCAATAGAGCAAGAGCAGGGAAAGCTGCTCGATGAGGTGAGGGCGAAGAAGAATGAGGAGAAACTAGAAAAATGCATGGAAGTAAGGGTGCATTTTTTAGAACAATATGATGAGGTGGATGAGAGGAAAAAAATTTACAAGGGACTTACAAAAGCTGGTGGTACTTTTTTTGATGATAGCTCGGATGACGATGTACCCCAGACTTTTGAGGTACGTAGGGCAATCAAAGTTATCGAAGATAATGTGATGATAGAATCTGATGGTGCTCGTCCTGGTAAGGTAGCAGATGTACAGGTTCCCGAAGGTACCCTAAATTTGAATGAAGAAAATCTCCCTCTGAAATGTTAAACCTTGTATAAGCTGTGTTTGTTGTGAAAGGATGTTAAAATTGTCAGTGGGACCAAAATATTTTAATTCGTAGTATTATGGTGAAACAATTTTGTGTTGTTGAAAAAAAAATTATTTACAAAATAATTATGTGCACTTGTTATGTAAATAGTTCTAAGTAGCAGATTTGATAAATTAATTTTGATCGAATGTGACTATAGATCGAGCAGATAAGTAAGGAACGCTTATTTGCGTGATATATGAAAAATTGTAATGAAATGGCAAGTAATGAGAATGAGTACCAGATGTATATCCTTAAATGGGTATCTGGATTTAAATTTGAGAAGAACAAGAGCTCTTTTAGAGGTTGTTCGATAAGTAAAGAGCGCGAAGTAGAATATCCTGTAATTGGATATTGTTCATATAAAATTTGAATGATAGGCTTTAGGTATACTTGTTAAGTAGTAAACAAAAAGAAATCAAGATAGTAAAGATTTTATTTGTCTGACGCATACTTATTAAGTATGGGCCGAGATCAAATCAAATAGTAAAGATATTGTTTGTCTGATGTATACTTGACAAGTATAGATTAAGATCAAATCAAATAGTAAAGATATTGCTTGTATGTTGTATACTTAACAAGTATAGATCAAGATCAAATCAAAAAGTAAAGACATTGTTTGTCTGATGTATACTTGACAAGTATAGATCGAGATCAAATCAAATAGTAAAGATATTGTTTGTCTGATGTATACTTGGCAAGTATAGATCGAGATCAAATCAAAAAGTAAAGATATTGTTTGTTTGATGTATACTTGACAAGTATAGATCGAGATCATATCAAATAGTAAAAATATTGTTTGTCTGATGTATACTTGACAAGTATAGATCGAGATCAAATCAAATAGTAAGGATATTGTTTGTTTGATGTATACTTGATAAGTATAGATCGAGATCAAATCAAAAGTAAGGATATTGTTTGTCTGATGTATACTTGACAAGTATAGATCGAGATCAAATCAAAAAGTAAAGATATTATTTATCTGATGTATACTTGACAAGTATAGATCAAGATTAAATCAAATAGTAAGGATCAAATTGATAATAAAAGATGTTTATTTGAATCGATTAAAATGATTACAGTGTCACATTTGTAAAATAGTTTCAGTTGAGCCGCGTTCCATGGATATTCAAGCTGTATTTTGTTTTCAGTCATCAGCCAATACGTCTCACTATTTGTTTTGTTGCTAACAATGTATGGCCCTTTCCAGTTTTCTGATAATTTTTTGGAATTTTTAGGTCAAGTACTATCTTGGATCCGTTGTAAGACAAGGTCTCCAATGCCAAATTTCCATTTTTGAACTTTCTTGTTGTATGTTTTTTTCAATGTATCATGGTATTGTCCCAAATTTATAATGGCCTTGTCTCTGGTTTCCTTTATCCAATTGAGGTTAGAAAGGAGACCGAGTTCATTATCTTCATCTGGAATTTTTCGTCGAGCACTGGGTAGATTAAGGTCCGAAGATATGACTGCTTAAGTACCAAAAACCATCATGAATGGAGCACAGCCTGTTAAGACTCAAGGTGTGGTGCGGTAGGCCCAGAGAATACTGAGCAATTCATCCACTCATTACCCTTTCTTATCGTCGAGACGCTTGCGTAATCCTGATTTGATGCTTTTGTTTATGGCTTCGGCTTGTCCATTACCTTGAAGATAATATGGTGTGGATGTTGTGAGCTGGATTTTGTATATATGGAGGAAAGTAAGTATTTTGGTACTGATGAACTATTTGCCATTATCGGAGCGTATCATATGCGGATTACCAAACCTGGTGGTGATGTGCTCCCAAATGAATTTGATGACTTCATTTTCATTAGTATGGCAGAGAGGAACTGCTTCAACCCATTTTGTGAAGTAATCAGTGGTGACTAGGTCAAACCTATGATTTCCCGATGCAGAATAGAAAGGTCCAATGATGTCAATTCCCCATTGTTTGAATGGCTAGAGAACATTGATAATATACAAGTCTAAGGCTGGGCTTTTGATGTCTTAGGCATGGATTTAGCATTTGTAGTATTTTCGAACGAAGTCTTCGCAGTCCTGTTTCATCATGGGCCAATACAACCCTTATGTAAAAGCGCGTTGAGCTAATGATCTTCCTGAAGCATGTGCTCCACAGATACCTTCGTGAAGTTCTCAGATTTTGATTTGAGCTTGTTTCTGAGAAATACATTCGATAAGTGGTCCCCCTCCTGTGATTCGATATAAGATGTGACCTTGGACCGTGAATCTGGGGCACTTGGCTGGAAGTGATCGAGCTTTTTTTTTATTACTGGGGAGGATATTGGAGTTGAGGTATGCATAAAATGGTCTTCTCCAGTCTTCAGAATCGTCATCTTCAGCAATGGTGATCTGGAGTATCGATAGTATATCGAGGCTGGAATGCTCGATGATTTTGATTTCTAAAGATCTTTTTTTATTGTCTCCCAGCATTGCAGCGATGTAAGCTAACACATCGGCATATCGATTTTCCAGTTTTCTAAAGAAAAGGTAAGTAAGAAATTGTTGTATGTTTGCACCTTTTCTTCGACCAGAGCTGCATAATAAACCATTTTTCCTATTATTTTGAAAGTTTTGTTGTAATAATTTGCCGCAAGCAAAGAGTTGGCGTAGACTGCTAATTCTTCTACTCTGAGAGTAAGTGTGAGATCGAGACCGTGTAAGATTCCTTCATATTCGGTATCATTGTTGATGGCATAGAAGTTTAGTTTGATAGCTTTTTTGATTCGATGATTGGAAGGCGTAACGAGGACGATGCTAATCCCCAATCCTTGTGGTCTTGCTGATCAGTCCTTAAAAAGTCGTCGACCAGAGCCATTGGACCATGCGTCTGGCTCTGCTATTGAGTCATATGTAAAGATTTCTTTTAGTTCTTCCCAATCGGGGTCTTCGACGGAAAAGCCTGCCAAAAATTTGGCCACTGCTTGTTCTTTGATTGATATTTGGGGTTCGAAGGAAATATCGTATTCTCCAAGGAAAATAGACCATTGCTTGATTCCTCGAGGTTTTCTTTTTTGGAGAGTACTAGTTTGAGGGGGTACTTGGTGATGGCTTTAATGGGATGACCTTGAAAGTAGGGACGAAGTTTTTGAGAACTGTAAACCAGGGCGAGTAGCTATTTTTTTGTTGTCGTGTACCTTTTTTTAGCAGGCATAAGTGTTTTACTGATGAAATAGATTGGTTTTTCTACTCCGCCATCTTCTCGAATAAGGACAGAACTTATTGAATCTTCTGCTGCGGATAAGTACATTGTAAGAAATTCACCATCAATTGGACTACTCATTATAGGAGGACGGTCAAGTATCGTTTAAGATCTTGGAAAGCCATCTCATAATCAGGAGTCCAAATAACTTCCTTTTGCTGTTTGCTCGAAAGAGGATTAGGGTTACCACGAAGAAGGAAGTAAAGGACTTTGCATCGATCAGATGACTTTGAGATGAATCTGAAAGAGCAACGATTTTGCCTGGAAATTTTTTAACGCCTTTTTTTGTTCGAGGGGATGGCATTGCATGTGCTTTAATTTGTGCGAGATTAATTTTTATTTCTCTTTTGTTGACCAGATATCCTAGGAATTTACCAGATGCGACTTCGAATTGATATTTTTCTGGGTTAAGTTTAATTTGGTACTTGCGAAGGATATTGAAAATGGCTTGAAGGTTACTGGAGTGGTCATCTCATTTCAGGCTTTTATATATTATATCATCGATGTATACTTTCATAATTGTGCTGAAATGATCTTTGAACATTTTAGTCACAAGTCTTTGGTAAGTAGCGCTTATATTTTTTAAACCAAAAGGCATTACCGTGTAACAGTAGAGACCTCTGACGATGATGAAGGTCATTATCTCTTGATCTTCTTCAGCTAGTGGAGCCTGGTTATAACAAAAGGTTACACCCATCATAGAAAGAAGTTCTTGTCCTGCGATTGAGTCGAGAAGTTACGGAATTAGTGGTAGCGGAAAACTGTCTTTAGGTGTGAACTTGTTGGGTTCGGTGAAGTCAACACAAACCCTGAATTTGCTAGTTTTCTTCGGTACCGCTGCGATATTGGAAACCTACTTCAGATATTTAGCTTCTCGAATAAATCCGACCCGAAGAAGTTTATCAATTTCTTTGTTTACTGCATCGTAGAGTCTGAGGGCTAGATTTTGTCATTTTTTAATAATAGCTATACTGTCTAGAAGGAGATTGAGTCAGTGACAAGCAATTGAAGGATCGATGCCAGGCATTTCTCGGAAAGTCCAGGCAAAAATGTCGATGTTCTTCTTAAGTAGTTGTATCATGGCCTCTTTTTTGTCAGTCAATAATTTGGAGTCGATGAAGGTTGTGCGCCCTGGGCCATCGAGTTCAACAGATTCGACTATCTCGGTGTCATGTTGTTCAAATGTTATTAATTCATCTTGTTGTAGTTGCTATACTTTGAGAAGTTTGGTTGTATGAGGGTTGGTTGTGGTATTTTTGCACATTCGTGCAACTGCTTGGCTACCCTTGATTTCAAAAAATTTGTGATCTGTTGGAAAACACAGCGCTAGATGATAAGTAGAAGACACTGCTTTTATTGAATGTAACCAACTTCATCCTAAAATCCCCAAATATTTGTACTCTGCATCGATGACGAGGAATTTTACGAATGTAGTTTCAGAACCTTCCTGAATTGGCAGAGTGATCTCTCCTGTGGCTGATTCCTTCAAACTATTGAAGCCTGTGATTGTTGTTGTCGATACTTTGACCAAATTTGTGAGGCCTAGGACTTCAATTGCTCTTCAGAACAATACATTTGTTACACTTCCAGTATCGATGAGAAGTGTATGTAAATAGTCTTGTCCGACTTTGAGCATAATGATGAGAGGGTCATCATGAAGGCATTTGACGTGGCTTTTGTCACAGTCTTCGAAGGCGATTTGGTAAGGACGCTTCGATTTACTTATGCTGGGAAGAAGTTTTGTTGATTTGTCCGAGGAGGTCACATTATAGCAAGACGTAATTCAATCGTCTTGTTTTCTTTTTTTCCCTTTCACAATCTTGATCATATACAGATGGCAAGCTTTCCCTAGGGCCTAATTTTGCTTTACATCTTTATTTTATGCTTCATTCTCGAGAAACTTTTGGATGTCGATGACATAATTATGGATTCTTCCAGCTAATAGGATACGATGAAAGATTCGAATGAGGAAGTTGCAGGTGTCAGTCTCATGACTACACACATTGTGATACTGACATAATGGTTTATTGGGAAGATCAGAAATTGTTTGTGGTGCGCGATAATACTCATCTCCCTTTATCGTCGGCAAGATAGCGGAGAGAGTTGTTGTCATTGGCGGTAAGACAGGGACAGGTCTGTCTGGTTTGCCATCCCTTCCTCAATTGTTGTCGGTGTTTCTGTCGTGTTGCTTGGGTACTTCAGTAGTGACTGTTTCCTAAGATGGGGTCAAAGATTTTTCTCGAGATTGGATTACAGGCGAGATTTTCATCTTATCTTTCTTTGATAGCTCCAGTTCGATGTAGTTATTAACTACATCAATCATTTCTGTGACTATTCGGGGATTATGCAGAATAAGCTCTTCTCAAACTATTAAGTCTATGTGCAGGGCGGAGGTGAATACTGGAACCACGATTTTTGGGTCTGAGTTCCCGATTTTCCTTGTTTCCTGCAGGAAGCGTTTATAAAAGCTTGATATTCGCGCCCTGCTCAAAGTAAAATAAGGAATCGACAGTGATTTTACGCTCTCCTGAATAGTATGGAACCAATGAAGCGGTTCCTCCTTCAGGATCATATAGAATAGCCTACATAGCATGTGGTCAAGTTTGGAATATAACCCCACTACTGCTTTGAAATGTCGAACATGTGTAAGCGGGTCAGTCAGGCCTGAATACTGAATAAATTTGGACATATGGAAATTTTTTGGGATAGGCATTATTTCAAGATGAGGGGAGATGGAGTTTGTCTCAATTCTATCAAGCGCGAACCTTTGGCCTAGAATGTCAGAATTTATGGTTTAGATCCTGTTGTTGAAGTCGTCCAAGGTAACGAATTGTTGCAAGGGTAATGGTAAGGCTGCAACCTGAGGAACAAAATTTCTATGTCCTTCTGGTCCCAACCGATCCCTGATCGGTCTTCTTTCAGGCGGGGGAGTTTGATGTCGAGTGCATCGACTTCCTTGAGTTGTCGATGCTGAGGATGTTAAACCAAATTTTTGAGAGGCTCTGTTTGGGTTCCCGGATCTGGATCGAGAAATCCATAGCTCGTCTTCCCTTAGTGGATTGTCGCGTTGAATTGTTCTTGATCTATGATCGCTTCGGGCGAGTGAAGGTGATTTTTGTCGACCGGTAAGCCGATCTTGCATTCTCTTCAGTCTTTCCATTTCTTTCTGATGTGTTTGACTCCAATGATTTAAGGCTTTCCACTATTCGTCTCTCTCCGTTTGTTGATCTTGGGCGTGAACACGCTGATCTTCTATTCTTTAGGCTTTTTCTGCAGCTATTTGTTGCTGAAGCTCGAGTACAACACTATGGAGATCAGCAGTTCCTGGTATTTTTTGACCTCTGACGGTACTGGAATGGCTTCTCAGGTTCATGTTTGTCATCGAATAGTGTTTAGATCAGTGATGGTAAAAGAAGTGTGGTATTTCCTACAGACGGTGCCAATTGTAGTGGCATAATTTCCGAAAGGAGAATCTTTGTCAATACTTATTCGTAAAGAGAATGTAATAAAACAAGATAAATAAGATTTAACGTGGAAAACTCCGTAAAGGTTGAGAAAAACCACGACCTCGAGGAGGATTTTGATATAAAATCCAGTAAGATGTAAGTTATTACATATTTTGGAGTTCTAGAAGTAAGAATAGTAAAAGATTGCGGTTCTGTAGAATCTATTCTTTGCATGTATTAATAGTCATACAGGCAGTTTTACAAAAAGAAAGAAATAGTCTTCTATTCCGGGGGAGTGGGCAAACTTTGCAGGTCTCTAACAGTTCTTTCTTGACCAGGCTTCAACGGTAACTTTTGGCAAGTCGAGGACTTATAGTAACTTCTCGAATGATGGCCTTCGATCATGTGTGGCTATCTTCGACTACGATTTCCTGGCTTACTCTTGTCAAATCTAGGGAATATGCTACTACAGCTGTGTTCCTTGTTTTGGCAAAACCCAGACCTCTATCTATGCCTGATAAGGGGAGTCTGTTCAACTGCGTTGCTCAAGATCAGGACGAGCTAAAGCAAATACTTGGTAAGTTCAGTATCCGTAGGGATAAAAGGGTAAATTTCAAAGTACCCAAAGTTCAACGAGCTCACGAGAAATGAGCAATGGCTAGAGGGAAAGCTCACTTGACTGTGGATGATGTTCTTAGTCTTCCACCTCCTATACCTCATACCACCAAGCGGAATACTTGGAGGTCCGGGAAGTCAACTTGGCAGAGTACCTCCGTCACTGGGGTGGTGGTCACAGGACAAGAGGTCACCAAGATAATTTTTGTAGGTGTGGAGGATAGTGCAGTTACTCCTGTTGAGGTCAAGAGGAGCTCGATGAAAAGAAAAAGGCATGATGAAGAGGATAGTTCCCGAACTAATCCTCATGTTGCGGCTAAGATGAAAGAGCTAGAGCTAAAATAATGTCTGATGGTTGAGACGGCTCCAGAGTAGCTCGACGATGAGTATCACGAACATAGTTTCACGGTATGTGTTGGAAATCATAAATTGTCTTTGTATTCTGACTAAAAATTATTGTACTAAATATGTCTTTGTGTATGTTTGTACTGGCAGCTCTCGATACCGCTAAAGGGGGCAAAAATGTTTATGGAAAAAAGGAGCCTGAAGTTTGGGGCAAAGTTTAAAGCTCAATCTGCTCGTATAAAGGAGCTCGAAGCTAAGCTCAAGATAGAGAAGGAGAAGAGAACTGAAGATGCTACAGCGGCTGCCGTGGTCGCAGTATAGCGATCTAGTAAAGCATGACGTTGTTATGTCACAATTGGTTAAGGCACTTTTAGTAGAAAGGGACCACTTCATCCAATCATATTATGATTTTGGATTGAGTGTAGCTGATGTTGAGTTAGGCTGAACCGGTAGATATAGTGAAATAAATAGTCTTTCTTTCAGAGATTGCTAACGAAGGGATGGCTGATACTTCTACTATATCATAAAAAGCGTCGAACCTTCCACTAGGAAGTGTCGAGCCGGTCCTATCTGTTGATAAAGTATTAGACCCTCTATCAGAACGTACTGAACCAGTTCCTCTTCCTGGGAAGACAATGGGTCCTTCTTCGGAACCTGCTGATCCAGTACATCTTGTTGGGTTGTCATTGGAGGCTCCTACTAAGGTAGAAATCAACAAGAATCTCTAAACCTTCAGTGGTATTCTATTTTTAATTTGATGCAGTTCGTGTGATATCAATGTGATTGTACTCTGTATTGTTGAAGCTGGAGTGATGATTTGAAACATGTTCATCTTGGATGTCTGAATTATAACTAAATATTTATACTCTGTGTAGGAGATATAGAACTGAGAAAAACTAATTCTGAACTGGAGAGGTCGTTGAGTAGATCAAGGGATTCCATGGCTTGTATTTAATAGGTACTTAATAAATCTGAATATGAGATAAGGTAATTTAAGTTGAATTCAGGGAAAACTTTTAAAGAGTTATATGATCTCCAGTGTAGATATGCTAAGATAAAAATAAATAGGGATGAGGTGTTAAGAAAGTTAGAGGAAATGGGGATATTAATGCGAAAACCAAAAGAGTTGACCTATTTAAACGACCCGAGTGATATGGTTAGGTGTTAAACTATGCTAATAGCTCTGACATTGCATTTCGAGGTCAAAGTAGATAGTAAACGAGGGTTAAAAGAAGCTTATGCAAAGCTTTTGAAGGAGGGAGGTGTAGTTCTGGACCCAGCTTAAATTATATTTTTAGCTCAAGAAGTACGTAATCGTCATAGTTTAGAGGCGAGAAAGTATTCTGCTGGAGCTGGTGTGTCTGTTGTATAGGGTGATGTAGAACCTTTATCTGATGCGTTTGGCTTTATATAGGATCGGAGGGCCATAAGAATTATATTTTTCATGTTAAGAAAAGAGCAAAATGAGGTCCAAAAGCGCTCAGAGGATGAATTAAAGGGGTTACAGGATGAGTTATTGCAACACGTAAAGCAAAAAATATCTTTAGCAACGCGATTGTCGAAAGAAGTGACTGCTTGAATAATGGTAGAAGTTAATTAATGGGTTTTAGGTGTATTGCAGAAAGAAACGCGCCAGCAGCTGCATAAGGCACATATGGCATTGAAGGAGTATCTATATCCGTCGCGAGCAAAAGTCGTTGCTCGAACAGAACATGTGCGTCATATAGACAGTGTTATTAATTTTTATGGAGGTGAACTAGCTAGGGTAGAGAAAAAATTTAGGAAGTTCGTGACGGAATATGAGAAGGATTTTGATGTAGAGAATGCCAAGGTAGAGAATATGTGGTTTACCAAAGGTGATAAAGAAATTGTTGGTAAAAAACCCATTCGTAGGCCAAGGGAACTGTCATTAGAAGAGAATGAGGAGGAGGTCAAAAGTCTGATACCCCGATCGCGGCGTAAACAATGTCAGCAAGAGGTGGTGACCTTTACCACTCTAGTGGATGTACAAGTAACGAATAGAAAGAGTTCGAGAGATAAAGGGCAGTCTTCTCATTTCCTGAAGAATCGAAAATAAGGTATTCTCATTTTTCTTTTGCTGGCCCTGCATATGTGTTAAATCTGTGTATACTGCTGTTGATGACAGGTGGAACTGATAGCCATTTAAAGTCAGTGTAACACGTTATGCGTCCAAAATGGACAATTGAACGCTGAGCTAAGTTCGCGTAAGGGGGCACTAAAAAGTGCTATTAGATTAGAAGAAAGCATGAAGGCAGAGATAGTACGAGAACGAAACATAGCAGCTCGATTATCGGAGGAGCTACATAAGAAAAATGCAGATCTAGCCATCGGACTAAGAAAAATAGAGGAGTTAAAAGAAATTATAAGTAAGAAAGAGGTTGGATTTACAGGTGGCTTGAGGCAAGCGAGCCAGCAGGGGGCAGAGTTGACATCTACTTGAGTTTGAATTACAGAACTGTTGGTAGAATTAAAGGAGGAAGATAAAAATGTGAAAGACTTACAATTCCAAGTAAATATGCTTTAAACGGAGATAGATGATACGCGATCTCGCGCTTTTAAGTATGAAGTGTTGTGGCTAGTTGTTGATGTATTGATAAAGAAGATGGAAGAGGCCCGTAATAAATATAACGAAAGCACAAATGAGGCTTGGAACAAAATAGTGACTCTAGAGCATGCTATACAGGCATTGAAGTTAAATATCTTGGAGCACCTGGAAGAGAATGTAAAATTGTGTGTCTGAATACAAAGTTTGATGTTGACCTATTGTAGGCGGAGATACGTCTTGATGAGAGGAGGGTAGAATGGAAGAATCGTGAAGCGGGAATTGATGGGTCAATATCTTTGATTTATGATATGGATGATTTCATGACAGTGTTAGAATCTCATAATTCTTATGTGTTGGATAAGAAACGACGAGTAGAGAAACATTACGATCATTTGGAAGCTTCGTTGAAGGAAGCTCAAAGTAAACTTAACGAGTTTTTTCTATCTAAACAGGTAAAGACTGAGGCAGGTGATGTGCACGAAAGAGATATGATAACAGTGATTTCATTCTTTACATCAGAGTTCAAGAGATTGGAAGTTGAAAGTAAACTGGTGTATAATGGTTTAGTTG
The DNA here is from genome assembly GCA_014058105.1 of Kingdonia uniflora. Lineage (NCBI taxonomy): Eukaryota > Viridiplantae > Streptophyta > Magnoliopsida > Ranunculales > Circaeasteraceae > Kingdonia > Kingdonia uniflora. The sequence goes on from JACGCM010002784.1 coordinate 540,489, forward strand.
ACAAAGGTGTGCAGTGTGATATGGAGGTAATACAATCTGAGTATCTAGATTCCATGGTAGCCAAAATTGAAGTTCTAAAACAGAGTATGGTTATAGATGGAAAGAAAATTATTATGGGGAGAATGCCAGAGTTTATGCGTCAATGGTTGTACAAGGGTTATGAGCGTAGCGTTGTGGGGACTTCTCATATAGGTGATGATTTGAGTGATAGTTCTAGTGAGGATTAACAATTATGAGGAGGCACTATGTATACTAGCGCATATAGTAGATAAAGTGTCTGAAAATAGAATTGTCTAGAATAGTAATTTATACTAGCATTTTGATAAACCAACGATACTGTATGAGTTGAATATCTGCTGTATAGGATGATCCTGAAGGATATCGTATAGTAGGTAGTTGTTGAGGCAATGAATGTAGAGGAGCATAGAAAATCAGTTTGGCTGAAGCCATAAAGGATTCGTAATGTGATATGTTATGAGTTTGGCTGAAGCAACCAAATGATTTGTAATATAATAGGTGATCGGTTTGACCGAAGCAACAAACGATCTGTAATGTATAGATGATCAGTTTGGCCAAAACAATAAACAATCTATAATGTAATAGGTGATCGATTTGGCCGAAGCAACAAACGATCTGCAATGTATAGATGATTGGTTTAGTTGAAGCAACAAATGATCTGTAATATATAGATGATTAGTTTTGCTGAAGCAACAAACAATCTGCAATCTGTATATAAAAGTATTTGTTGGATATATTAGAAAAGTACTATAGTGTAACGAAATCGAAGACAAGTATTTCATTGGTATAAGATTAACGTACGGTGAATGTGTCAGATATAGTACTGTATGAAATAGTAGAAAGTACTCAGACGTATGGGGATCAAACATAAGTCTTTCATTAATGTAAGACCGTCATACAAGATGATAGATTGATTTGCATAAAAGTACATTGTGATAGATTGTTATCTACGGTACAACTTCAATCTCCTCGTATTTCAAGGATTATGGATTCGGTCTCCGTGTTCACTAACGAGATCGTAAGAGCCAAGGCCACTTTTTCCAACAATGACAAAAGGACCTTCCCAATTTTTGGACAGTTTCCTAGCATTTTTACTTCTTTTCTGTGTTTGGGAATTTCTCTTAGGATGAGATCTTTGATTTCGAACACTCTATGACGAACCTACTTGTTGTAAGATCAGGCTAGAGCTTGGTGGTATCTTCCCAAATTCATGATTGCTCTGTCTCTAGTCTCCTCGATCCAATTCATGTTACATGCCAACTGGAATTCATTTTCTTCATCTATCATGGTATGCTTACGTATTGGGTGATAATACCGAGTGGGGATGATTGTTTTTGTACCATAAGCTAGGAGGAACGACATACATCTAGTTGATACTTGAGGTGTTGTTCGATATGCCCATAATACGTGTGGTAATTCTTGGACCCAATTTCCTTTTTTCTCTGTCAAACATTTTTTGATTCTGTCCACGATAGTACAATTAGTAATTTTGGCCTGACCATTTCCTTGTGGGTAATATGGATTGGAAGGTGAGTGTATGATGTTGTGCTGATTATGGAATTCGACACTCTAGAGCCAACGAATTGAGGTTCATTGTCGATTCTGATGAGATGGGAGCACCCAAAACGGATGATGATGGCTTCCCATATAAATTTGATGACTTCGTTTTCACGTGTGCGACACAGTGAGACTGCTTCTACCAATTTAGTGAAGTAATCCGTTGTTACTAAGAGGTACTTCCTTTTGCCTGGTGTGGTGGGGAATAATTCTACGAGATCGAGTGCCCATCCTTTAAATGGCCAGACAACGTTGCTGGAATGGAGTTTCAAGGCTGAAGCTCAAATTTAGGGGTTATGTCATTGACAAGCATCGTACTTGCTTGCGAGCTCAATGGCTTGAGCTTTCATTTTAGGCCAAAAGACCCCTTGAGTAAGAGCGCAATTGGCTAGAGATTGTCCTGCTGTATGGGAACCACAAGTGCCTTCATAGAGTGTGTGTAGGAATTTTTGAGCCTCTTTGCTAGATAAGCATTCAAGATACGGCCCTGTGACTGAAATTTTGTATAGGAGACCATTTTCTATGATGTACCACTTAGCATTATCAAGTACGCGTCTCCTTTCAGTGGGATCTATTTGGAGTTCACCGTCAAACATTTTTTTAGTCCCAATATACTTGAAGAAAAGTCATCTCCAATTGTCCTCGTCCTTTATAACTCCCCCAGTATTGACAGAATTCGAGCTTATGATGTTAATGTTGGGGATGGATAATACTTCGATATTCAGATAACGGGCTTCCGTACCAAAGATTCCTGCCAAATAAGCGAGAGAGTCAGAATGTCTATTTTCTCTGCGCGGTAAATGTTCAATAGTAATTCTTTTAAATCTGCTCATTTTGTCGGCTACAGCTACTGCGTAGTCAATCATCTTTCTGTTCTTCTAGAATTTTTATGTGTACTGGTTCACAATGAGTAAAGAATCCGTGTACGCAGACAGCTCAAAGACTCCAATCTCAAGAGCCATATCTAGACTGTGAATCATTGCTTCATACTCGGTCGCATTGTTGGTAGCTTCAAAATTGAGCATGACTACTTTTTCGATCCTATCATTGGAAGGTGTGATAAGTATGATTCCGATACCTGATCCTGTTGGTCTAGAAGATCTATCAGTTAAAAGATGTCACCCCTTTTGAGTTATCCATTCTGACTTCTCTACAAACATCTCTTCGAATTGTTCCTTATTTGTATCCATGCTCTATTCTTCCTAGTCAGGATCTTCTACTGGAAATTTGCTACTGCTTGACCTATTTCAGAATGTCGTGGTTCAAAAACGGATGTCATGTTTGCCAAGAGCGACCGACATTATTGTACTCGTTTGGATTTTTCCTGTTTGGATAAGATCTCTCGCAAAGGCTAATTTGTCACCACTCGAACTGAGTGTGCTTGAAAATACTATCTTAATTTTTACAATGTGTATACGAAGGCTAAAAATAGTTTCTCGATCTTGGTATATCAGGATTCCACGGGGGTGAGAGCTTTACTAATGAAGTAGGCAGGTTTTTCTGTATTTCCATCAAGTCGAATGAGAATATAACTTAATGACTTATCAGTAGCTATAAGATATATTACAGGATCTTCCCCCTCGTTAGGTGTACTCATCACTGGTGGTGAACCCAAGTAAAGTTTGAGTTCTTGAAATGTTGCTTCACACTCTGCTGTCCACTCAACCTCAGGATCCTTCTTAAACTTCTATTTTGTTATCCTTCATGTAATAGGTTGAACAACCATCGACATCGATCTGAAGACTTCAAAACAAAATGATTTATTGCGGCAATCTTGCCTGCTAACTTTTATACGCCTTTCTTTGTTTTTGGAGAAGGCATAGACTATAGTGCATGAATACGATTTGGATCAGCTTTTATACCTCTCTTACTGATTAAATGTCCCAAGAATTTTCCTGACTGGACCCCGAACTGGCATTTTTTAGGTTTGAGCCTCATCTTGTAGAAACAGAGAATTTTAAAAGTAGTGTGTAAGTTTGTAATATGGTTCTCTTTTTTAAGACTTTTACACAATATATTATCAATATAGACTTCCATTATTTTTCCAAGGTATTCTTTAAACATTTGTGTCATCAAACGCTGATAAGTAGCACCAGCATTCTTGAGGCTGAAAGGCATGACCTTATAGCAGTATAAGGCTATAAGCCATGCTCTGTAATAAAATTTGTCCTATCTTGGTTATTAGGTAGCATAGGTATCTGATTGTATCCTGATGCGGCATCCATCATGGACAGGAGTTCGTGCCCCGCAGTAGAATTGAGCAAATGGTTTATGATAGGAAGTGGAAAACTATCCTTTGGAGTATGTTTGTTGAGGTCTGTGAAATCCACGCACACCGTGATCTTGTTATTCTTCTTTGGGACTGCTACAATGTTTGAGATCCATTCTGGGTAATTGGCCTTTCTGATAAAGCCAACTTCGATAAGTTTGTCGATTTCTTTATTGACTTCTTCTCAGAGACTTGGTGCTAAGGTCCTCTGCTTTTATTTGACAGCTTTGGCCTTATCTTTCAAATTAAGCTTATGGTAGGCCAGATTTGGATCAATGTCCAGCATCTCGTGAAAGGTCCAAGCAAAGACATCACTGTTGTCTTTAAGGAATTGGATGAGGGCATCTCGTTATGCCGTTGGTAGAAGAGTGCCAACGTGTGTTCCTTGCTTTTCTCCACTGATTTTGACATACTTTGTTGTTTCTGCGCTTGGCAGATAGTTTTCAGTAGAGTTCACTGTATAGTTTTATATAGTATGTCCTGTTGTTTTCTGTAATTGCTAAGCGGGCTGCGGCTCTGAGGATTCAGGAACGATGATGACAGAATTTTCACATGCACGAGCTACCTTCTGACTTCCTTTAATTTCATATATGTCATCATTCCATTCAAATCGCAGCGCCAGATGAGAGGTGGATGGAATAACTCGTATATTGTGTAACCAGCAACGTCCCATTATCCCCAAATAATGGGATTTTGTATTAATAGCATAAAAAACAATGTCGAGTGTCACGGCTCCAACCGTGATAGGAAGTATGATCTTTCCTACACATTCTTCTCTAGATCTGTTGAATCAATGTCACTGGGGAGTACCTTGTCGGTAAGTCCTATTTGATCAATCGTGTTTTGAAAAAGTAGTTCGATAGATTACCAGTATCTATCATCATCGTGTAAAGTACCATATTTCTCATTTTTAACATGATCACCAAAGCATCCTGGTGAGGATAGTTGATATGAAGAACATCACAGTCGTCGAAAGAAATTCCTGTTCGCTGAGAGCTGGACATGGGAAGTAAACGAGCTTCTTTGTCTTTTATGGATAGGTCGTGACATTGGTTGACCCGTCGTATTTTAGTTCTATTTGATCGGTTGATGATCTGAGTCTCAAGGAAGTGGCTGAAGGATACATGGTATAAATGTTTCTCTCCTGCCGGTTCCTCGATTTATACGACTTCTGTATAAAGTTTGTAACTTCCGTTCTTGTAACTTTCAACGTCCACAATGTATTTATGCATTAGTCCATCTACAAAGACGTACTCCAACAGTAGCTGCAAGGCGAAACAGTGTTCGGTCTCATGATGGTGAACCTTGTGGTGAATACAATATGGTTCGTTCTCAATGGGTTGAAGATACAGTACATTGCAGAAAAATCTATCATTCTGAAGTATAGGATAAATGTTGGCGATGGTCACATTCATCATGGGAAGACAGTGGTTTGACAATTACTCCTCTTTTGAGGTTGCTTGTCGTTAGGTTTTGTCTGATTCCTGTATCCTCCCTGATCGACAGAGCACGATTAAAATCCTGGCTGGCTGACTGATCTCGAGCTATTAATGTTGACTTCAGAGGTTTCTGCCAGTCAGACACCATTTTTTCCAGGTTGATATACCCATTAACTTTTCGATCATGTCTTCCAGAGTTGCTGACTTTTTTAGGACGAGGTACTCCTTCGCCCTTCCATCAATAAGTAAAGCATTGGTGAAAGCTGAAATAGTAATCTTTTGGTCGAGCCGATCTACCTTTCGAGATAACTCTAAAAATTTCTTCATGAATGTCTCGAGCTTCTCTCCTGGCATCTGCTTAAGGCTAAAAAGAGAGTATAGATTCTCCTTTTTGTCTCTGTTGTGCGGGCAATTTTTGACGAAGAGTTCTCGCAGTTGTTCAAAAGATATGATGGATCCTTCAGGTAGTGTATGGAACCATCGTAGGGGTTCACCTGATAAGCTGGTCGGAAAGAGCCGACATAGAATGTGGTTGGACGTGGAATGTAGGCCTAACGCATCTTGAAACTCTTGGACGTGTTCCACTGGATCAGTTCCTTTGTATTTTCGGATCATCGGAGTATGGAACCCGGTGGGGACCTCGCCATCTAACAGCTCATGTGCAATCGGGTTCTTCTATAATCTGTTGTGGATTCCATTAGTCAGATTTTAAGCTTTGAGTAATTCTTTTATTTGTATGTCAACATGTTCCTGAGTCACATATTGTCGAGCTGCAGTGGTCGGGCGTGTGGCGCGTCCTTCTCCAGGATTATGGTCGTCACTCCTTTCACTTAGACGCTCTTTTGCTAGGACTAGGTAGATTTTTAGCCTGTCTGACTCCCGCTGGGCCACCATATTCTTCATGGTGGGCCTCATGGATTGGGATGGGATCTATTTCCTATTGATGATTGTTAGATCGAAGTGCACCTCCTACGTGATTGCCTTTCGGAGGAGGTCATATTCTGTCATGAACGGAGATTCGCAAGCCTTCAGGTTGTATGGCTTTGTTCTTCTGGGTGATGACCTGTTGACCCTGTAGAACCTTCAGTGCATCTTGTACACTCGCTAGCTGTTGCTCCAAAGCAGCACGTCTTTCTGTTTCAGAATTTAAAGTGGCCCACAGATCTGCTAGTGCGGCATTTTCTTCTGCTTGAACTATCGGTGTACTCTGACTTAGAGGTGACATTCTAAAAAAAGATGATCAGTGGTTTCTGAGATAATGGGTTTAAGAACTTCAGTTCCCACAGATGGCGCCAAATGTAATGGCCTAATTTTAGGATTCAGACTTAGCCTTTACACGAAATGTGTCTAGAGCACTCAAGAGCAGTAAACAATAATTAACAAGATAATTTAGCGTGGAAAACTTTTGAATAAGTTAAAAACCACGACCTCTCTTGAGTATTTTGAGAAAGAGAAAATGATCTTATTGAGGTTGTTAACTTTATCACAATGAGTGCTCCGAGTATGTGGAATTTTTGAGTAAAGATTCTTCTGTGCAGAATTGCCTGCCCCTAATTTGTAGTTCTCTGGTCCTATATATAGGTTTTATAATATGACCGTTTGATGACCATTAAGATTCTTAATGGTGGACGTTACAATGTAAGATATTATTTGACCAGATAGTGTAACGTTCTGACCTTTGTTACTATACAACAGCTCTATTGAAGACTGTATACTTGCATAAATTGAACTGTTGATGTGGAGGTCGAAAGCGATGACTCGAACGGAGGAATGTTGAATATGTCCTTAGTAGTATTTCATGTATGCTGATGAGGTCGAGGATGAAGCTTTGAGTCCGAGATACGAAATAAGCTATTACAAGACGGCTCTCAACCAATAGCACGAGTAGGTTCTGGGATGAGTGGTGTTGGTTGAGAAACTCATGTTGCATGTGTTTTTTGATATTGCTGCCTTATTTCTATCTGTGCCACGTGCTCTGTTGGTGAGGTCGAACGTTCAAATATTGGTCGAAATGACGCATGAGTCTGAGATGCGGAATAAGCCACTACACATACAAGAACACTGTTTAAGTCTAAAGCAGAAACTCATATTCATTGCGGTTATTTATGCTACCGTAAAGAGATATTTTCTCATTGTACACATTCATTGTAATTGTATGTTATTTTAAGTTTTGTAAAGATTTTTAGGTTTATTTTTTGTTAGATAATAGCATTTATCATTCTATTTTATTTTGTCCTCCACTTTCTAGATTTTTGGGATGAGTCAACAAGATAGTTCTTCCACCATTTTGAGAACCACCAGAAAAGGGAGGGGTCAGGCCTCAATTTTGCAACTTATAAAGAAAGAACTTAAAAAAGATGAGGGGGAAGCAGAGGGCGCTGACCCTGAATATCTAATGCTTTTAAATTTTCTAGAAGCTGCTGAAAGAAAAACTTCCCAAGATCTGATTCAGATTTGGAGGTCGTAATGGCTTATTATCAGTCACAAAAGGCCTTAGTCTGTGACGTGTTGTCTAAGGAACCTGCCGTTATCTCTACCGCATGTGACGCCAAGTCACGAGTCAACTAGTAGTAGTATATTGCTTAATATTTATTTTGCAGTCGCAGTATTTAGATAAAATTTGTATAACATTTGGAACGGGATATTTGGAATCTATTTCGGCGTTTATGTTAATTGGATATTTCTCTATCCATCTATTATTTGATCATATCAACTTGAAGTTAATGAAATTTGGATGTAATTTTGCCATAATTGCTTCCAGATTTCTACTTTCATGTTGGCTCTGTTATACGATTTTATAAGTTACCGTGATGTCCATCTTTGGTAGTAATAACCCAATAGCTAACGACAACCCTATCTCTTACCGTAACTACATGTGTTACTTACAGTCTAATATCTTAACATATATTTCTAAACTACATTACCTGACATTGTGTACAGTTGGATATTTTACCGTAGATGTTAAAAATTGTTCAATTACGGCTTGTTATAGTACCATATATATTTAAACCAATTAAAATTTTCATAATACATATTCTGTTATTTCATTGTATAGTGTTAATCTACATCTGCCTTCTGTTTAACTTCTCTCTTATTGCTGGAACACTTTAATTATGAATGTTTCAGGTGCATTAAAATGAAAAAAGAAAAAGAATGAGTCTGGATTGAAGACTGCACACTTGTTAGGTGCTGGAAATTTGATACAGATGAGGGGGCACCGAATGACATTGAAGATGACTGAGGATTTTGGAGAACAGTTGGACACCATTTCGATTGTCGTCATTAGACAGTACAAGATTAAGCGAATTAGACTTTGGACCCCATATAAGTAACCAGCTTTGGGTTTGCCCCCCACATATGGCATTTCTTAGACTTTAGACCCCAAATCCAAATTTTTGCCAAAGTCAGACCATAGTCAACTCATTTGACTGTTGTATACACCTAGATTCTTCTTCTCTATTAATCACCACTTGAAGAACCCTAATTTTCATAACTTTCCAAATTTCACAATTACAAACCCTAAACATCTCTAAACCTCAATTGAAGTGTCTTTGAATCTCTATTGAAGCTCCACTGTTTGAATCTCTAAACCCATTTCTCTTATCCTCTTCTTTGATCGAAGCTTCCAATTCTCTAATTTCTGACAATGGGTAGAGGTAAGCAAAGCGGTGATGAATCCCCTAAGGTAAGAAAACACTCCCTAATTCCATTGTATTTAATTTTGGGAACCCCTAAATTCTTGAAATTGTGTTGTAAAACCCTAAATTTATCTTGCAGGTTTTTTGTGAAATGTATTTTCTTGATACTCACAGTACAAAAGATTATCCTTGGGTCTACACAAGTTGCAAAAAACCTACCTGCAATGGTTTAAGGAAGTTGCTTACATCTTACACCCCACAAAATTATGGCATAAAATACTTGCAGTGTCATCTATCTTCTTGCAGCTTATTCCAATGGTTGGATCATGCATTGAAAGAAGTTGAAGGTGTTAGTGGATCACCAAAAGATCAAACTCAAACTAGTTATTTTGATGTGGAAAGACTGATCATTGGTGGAGGTCATGTCCATGGAGAGAAACACATTGTCACATGAAGGGATGTACAGGAATTAAAAAATTGAAGACATCTATACAACCAAGAAGTAATGGGGAGAAGTACTTAAAGTACCAAAATGATGAATGCAAAGAGTTCATATGGCTGAGAGATGCCATATCACAGTCTGAGTCAAAGGAGGGATTTAGTGAAGCTGATAAAAAAATCAAGTATGAATATCAAGATGAATATCACAATAAATCTAGATGAATTTGTTAGGGACTTTAAAGGAAAAGCTGTAGTGTAATAAATGTACTTCAAGATGTTATACTCTTTCATTAATGTAACAACCAGTTTTGATAAATGTCAACTTAAATGATGTTTGGAATTATGCAACATTGTGACTGAATGCAGAATTAATTCATAAATTTCAACACTGTAAAATACACACCATAGTACAGAATACACAATTGTAAAAGTAAAATTGTAACCAGAATTTATAGTCATATCTCTAAAACCCCAAAAAAATTACAACAATGCATAATTTAGATCTTCCAGCTTGATCTAGGTGGTTTATAAGCCTTTTTGTAGGGATTATATGAACCCCTCCCTCTAGATTGGCTATTACTTGATCTCCCTCTTGATCTACCACCTGCAACTACAGTTGATCTACCATCTGCAGCTGCACTTGATCTACCACCTGTACTTTATCTATCACCTGCACTTGATCTACCACCTACAACTGCACTTGATCTACCACCTGCAACTTTACTTGATCTACCACCTGCAGCTGTACTTGATTTACCACCTGCAGCTGTACTTGATCTACCACCTGCAGCTGCACTTGATCTACCACCTGCAATTGTACTTGATTTACCACTTCCCCTCCCTCCTGATCTACCTCCTCCCCTTATAGTTGATCTAACTCCAGTGCTCATTGGTTCATCATTTGTAATACTAAAGCCCATGTTAGCTCTTACTTTTCTTTGACTTACAGGTATATCTTGTCTGGAAATAGGCCTTCTTATTGGAGGCTGAGGCAATGTAGGTGGACCTTTGTATGCTTTCTTATTATGGCCAAATATTCCACACTTGCCACATTTTCTTTCCCCTCAATTGCCATTAAGCTCATCTGTATCTTTTCTTCTTTGTTTTCTTGGTCTCCCAACTGGCCTAATAAGTGGTGGTGGTCTGACCTCTCTTGGGGGCCAAAATCCAAATAAAAGGCTATTTTTTTTATTTGAAACAAAATATAATAGTATTTACTATGTAGTTCAAATTACTTTCCCCCAACTTGATTCATCTTCTACAGCATAAATGGCATCAACATATGTAGCAACATAATAAGACACCCAATAGTATTTACTACAATATTTGCATATAGGCATTCAGTAGGCATTACAAAACAAAATTTTAAAATAGAAAAGAAAATAACTTTAAACAAGTTAGGTAGTTATAGGCATTTACTTTTTCCACGGTCTCCTCATAGGAACATGAACACATGGTAGTCCAGAGATTTGCCACTATTTACATTCACATTCTTGGTCATCCAAACTCATTGACCATTATTGCCCATCTTTTGATGCTGTGTGTCTCTTCTTAGATGCACCTGTAATATCATACTTGCCATAGCTCTTCTTCATCTTCTCAATATGAGTCACTGCCCTAGGTACCAAACCTTGTTGGTCCCAAGTTTCTGCCGTGTTCCTTCTTTCATACATGAAAGTTATCATCATCATATTGAGCTTTTGCACTTCCTTGTGAAGTGGTTTATCCCTAATCTTCAAAATCCACTTGTTGAATGACTCACTAAAATTATTGGTTATGTGCTCACATTTTACAGTTCTGTCAAAATGGGACCAGCACTAAGTTTCAGGAGCTTCCCTCTCTAACCATATCTTTGCTTCAGGATGGTCTACTTCAAGTTGTGCAAGGAAATTATCTTTGTCAACCACTCTGTAAGCTCTTGCTGTATTCCAAGATAGTTTCTCCAAATGTATGCCTCTAAAAGTTTTTTTAAAATTCTTGTACATATGTCTAAAGAAAAACCTATAATTGCAATGTAAATAGTTATCTGTTACAGCTTTAATTAAGCCTTTTTGCCTATCAGAGATGAATATCAACTTGGCTTTATGTTGTTCAAGCCATGGCTGCAGTATTTTTAAAATGTGTTCCATGTGTCACAACACTCACTTCTGCATAAATATGTTGCAATTGGGAACAATCCATTGTTTCCATCAAGACCTATAATAGACAGAGAAACACCACCATATTTGACCTTCATGAAACACCCATCTAGACCAAGAATTGGCCTACAACCATTCAACCAACCATCCAATGAAGCCCTGAACATTACAAAAGTACCAGTCTACTGCAATGTTGATGGATCTGAGCTACAACTAATCACACTACCAGGGTTTACTATAAGGAGCTTATCAACTAAGGTAGACATCTTAAAGTATCCTTCATCATATGAGCCCACAATCCTTTTCATCAATATTGTCCATGCATTCGATGAAGTCCAATATGAAAGATCAATCCCAAATTTCCTCCTTATTGTTGTCTCAACATCAAGAGGCCTAGACTGCTTGTTATTCCTCAATCCATCCTCGTAGTAGTTGCCAACCCAAAGAGCATTTGTTAATTGATTTTTGTCATCACTATTGCCTTCACAGGTATGTTCCAAGGCACTTGAACCCTTAACAGTCATTGTATGTCCATCAGGGGATCTTCTCATATATAGCATCCAACTACAATTCTCATCTATACATTTGAACCTTAGCCTATAACTATTATTTTTCATTTGCATATATGTGAACTTGTTCATAATGGACCATGTCCTAATGTAGTTTCTTGCCTCATACATAGTTGGCCACTTCATACCAACAACAATTGGGTCCAAGTTATTGGAGTATTAAGTACTATCTCCAAATTATATTTCCTTTTTAGCCTCAAATATATTGGTAGTCTCCATCACATATTGTTTAAATTCTTCATGCTTTGCTAAATCCACAATGGTAGGTATGCCATCTCCATCTTGTGAAGAGTGAGTACTGTAGTAACCATCTTCAGGCTCCAAATTGTTAATATCATTCTTTGAATTTGGATCAACTTTCTCCTCCATATGGTTTTGTTTAAACTAAATTTCTTCAAAATGTTGTTCTTCGACAACATGATTTACTTGTATAACAGGTTCTTCAGGTTCTTCACCACCATATTCAACAACATACTCGTCCACATATTCATAAAAATCAAAAAGATTCTTATATGTGTTTCCCTCATCATCATAATCACTATCACTAGAATCTGGGATCACAACAAATTCCTCTTCAGACAAGTCACTTGGTCTCTTCTTTTTCAGCAGTTGGACATCTTTAGATTTCATGACAAATGATGCATAAAAATTGACCTTTCCTTGAGCAACACTGTAACTATTACAACACATATCCTTGAAAGCATTTGTCTTATCCACTACAATCTTCTCTCCAAGAAATATACAACATACTTGGATCATGAATCCTTTAGGAATTGTTCCTGTGGTATGCTCTATGAAATTTAAAAAATTTGGCCAACTTAGGGATCCATTTGAACTTCCAGATATGATGAACTATTTCCCACCAACATAGTTATCATGGTTATATCCATAGTTCCCTGCTTCCACCCAAGTCCCCCAAACATTAAGGATCGTGGTATTATTATAATTTCTACATAAAAAATATCTGTCATAATCTACACTTTATACAACTATAATATGAGAAAACAAAAGACAATTTCATAAGGAAACAAAAGACACTTCATACAACTATCATAATTCATAAATAACAATTTGAGGAAACAACAGACAATTTCATTCACACATCATAAACAAAAGTTTAGTTCCCAAAAGTATAAACCCAAAAAACTTCCCAAAAAGTTCCCAAAAGTATAAACAAAAAGACAATGTCATCAACAAAAAACTTTCCAAAAAGTTCATAATCTAAGCCCCTAAGGCACCATCATAAACAACTAACAAAAAAATCATATAAACCCAAAAAAAAAGAACCTACATCTTCAACCACCACATCACATCCCACCACACCACCATCACCACCACATCACATCACATCACATCACACCACCACCACCATCCAACTTTGACCTTTTGGGTACAGGCTCACCATCCCCACCATCATCACTATCACCATCCCCATCCCCACCATCCTCCACAGATGTCTCTTCTTCTTCTTTTTTATCTTCTTCTTTCTCTTCTTCTTCCTCTTCCTCCTCAGAGTAATCATCCTCTTCTTTAAGCCTTCTTTCTTCTTTCTCTGAAGAGTTCATTTCAGAATCAGAGGATTCAGAGTTGTCTGAAGGATGGGGTTGGTATGATGGGCAATGTGTGCCAAATATTGCCTCGGGATCATCGCAATTATGCTCTTCATCAGAAAAATACTGAGGTTGATGAGGTCTGGGAGACACCATTGTTGCAGAAAACAAGAATTCTAGAGAAGGAGATGGAGAGAAAGACAAAGGGTTTGTGTTTGGAATAAATACATAAATAGGCTGGTGCATAATTATGATTTCAAACGGCTAAAATGACTGAAACGACGAAACCCAAGGCATAACCCAACCCAATGTTCCATAACTCCCAACTCCCTCCCTAATTGAGTTTAAGCACTAATACCAACTCCCAACCACCTAAACTTCAAACTATAAAACCCTAAATTTCAAACTATAAAACCCTAAATTTTAAACTATAAAGTATAAACCTCTTATTAGATTAAAAGAACAAAATTTAAATATGTTTTTACCTTGGTTCCATAAAGTTGTATCAATTTCCAAAAAATACTTCCTTCAATTTTTGAAGAACCTATCCAGAATTGATTAGAGTCTCACTAATTTTCCCTCCCCAAATAGGCTAGGTAGGGCGGGGAAAAAATAATATAAACTAATGTCATGTGGCACATCCACAGCAAAACACGTGGGAAATTGTAAATAACAAAATTATTATAATAAAATTAAATGGGGACCATTAGATTATTCCTCGAGATATGAATTTTTGTTAAGATTAGATTCACTTAAAGATGAGTGTGCAATGCACGTGAGGGGCATTTCTGACATTTAAAAAATTTGACTTTGTCTTCCGGAGTCAATGAGTTGACTCTGGTCTTTGGCCGAAATTTGGATTTGGGATCCAAAGTCTAAGAAATGCCATATGTGGGGGGCAAGTCCAAAGTTGGTCACTTATATGGGGTCCAAACTCTAATTCACCCTACAAGATTACAATGAAATGAAAAATCGTTTCTCAATTATTTCATCATCTTGCAAATTGTTTCATGATTTTAGGATATCCACTGATAATTTTTACCTATGCGCCCCACCTTAATATGTTACAAAAAAGGTCATGGAAGATTGGGCTGAATCATATGATACCTAATTCATGTTTGAAACTCGCTACAATATTCTCTATAAAGATTACATTCCATCTTCAACTTCATCAAGTGGGTAAAACTATATACGTGTGGAGTTTAACAGGTTAACACTTTTTTATTACATGAATTTGCTTCTTCTAACGTACCCTTGCCTTATTTTTCATTATCGGATACGGCGAAACGAAAACCTATGCATCCAAAGATATTTCTAATTCTCTAAGCACTCAATGGAATCAAAAGATGGAGTACGCGGAAACATTGGTCGTTACATCTTCAAAATTGAAATTGAAAATCTCAAAGAGGGCAAAAAAATGAGGATAGTTAACCGATGATGGTTTGAAAAGAGCACTCGACAGGCTGTCAAAAGAAATTAGGACAATGGAACGTCGTTTTTATAGATTAAGAATAAAAACAGTCGACAACAAAGCCGTAAATTATTATAGTTCAGAATCAAATGTATCAAATAAAGGGTCGACCTCAGAATATGAAGATGATGCTTTAACAAATAAACCTACTACCACAGAGGAGCTCTGATAATTTGCGCAAAAAGAATTATGTACTTATTATTTATTTCTTTGCTACAAGAATGTTTAAACAAATATTCTCTATTGCTTCAAAACCTACCGTAATGCAATACGGTAGGTTCAAATACCGTAATGCTGGCTTACGTTAAAACCCTGACTTCGTTTCCTACATGTTAGAACCCTAATGGTAAAGAGATAATAAAGAGATACGGCAGAAAGAGAGAGATCAGATTCTAGACACAATACTATGAGAGATGATGATAGAGAAAAACGAGAGAAAAGCTACCACGGAGGAGAAGCTAGAGAAATGATAGAGAAACGAGCGATACGACCGAAGAACTAAAGATATGAGAGAGAGACAAACGAGAGAGAAACGGTGAGTGGTGGTGCCATGGGGTGTCACATCTTCTTCTTTTTGGTTTATTATTTAAGCTTTACTCGAGCTACGCATTTTCGGTCAAACAGTTTGACTAACTTTGACCAACCTTGACTCAAAATTGGGGTTGCTAACGCCTTTTACCGTATCTGGTATTACGCCCACCCAAACTTTGACCAACCTTTGAATTATGACACTTGACTTGCATGCCAAACTATGCATGCCCGTGCCATAAGCATGTCTGTGTCGTGGCATGCCTTTTGACCTATATAGTAATAACCCCTCTATAGTAATATTATAGCGTTGGTCCAAACTTAACTTCGTACCAAAAGATATAGTAATAACCCTTTCGTAGCCATGTACAAAAATATGGCCTCGTAGATTTTTTTAGTAATAAAAGGAGTAAATTTAAGATAACCCCCAAAAGTTTCTTGGCCAATTAGCTATTGACCGATTGGTTCTTCACTTATTGTATTTGAGTCCTTTTTTAACAGATTACGGTCAGTCAAAGTTAACAGAAAACACGTGCAACAAGAGGTAGGAGGAAGGGGTATTGACTTAACTCCAACGCGCGTGTTTTTTGTAATGGTATAATGGGATTTGTATAGGCCAACTGTCGGTCAATTGTCATTGACTGGCCGTAATCCGTTGAAAAGGGACTCAAATACAATAAGTGAAGAACTAAGGGTCAATCGCTAATTGGTCAAGAAACTTCGGAGGTTATATCAAATTCACTCTAATAAAATAGTCAATTTATCGAGACCCAGTCCCTACTGCAAAATATAATACACCTTAAAGTGATTACTTATATAAACTTCCAGAAAAGCATTCTCGCACACTTCCAAAAAAACCCTTCTCTCTTGTTGCCCTCTGTAAACGAAGCCTCTTCTCTTTCCTAATTAGATACAATCTCTTTCAAAATATTATCTAATAATACTAAAGAGACTAAAAGACTGTATTCTAGAAGTTCTAAAATAACATTTATGATTCTAGAAGTTCAAAATATTATCTAATAATACTAATTAGATACAATCTCTTTCCTAATTATATGTATCATGTATGATTATAGAAGTTCTAAAATAACATTTCTCTCCACCGTACTCTACATAGTAAAAAAAACTAAAGAGAAGAAATGGTTTGTTAGTTTAATTGTTAATAAAACATCATAAATATTCTAGAAGTCAAAAAGTCATCATTACTCATAGTCATAGTCATTATTCTTCCTCTTTCTAACAATTATAGAAATCAAAACTAGGTTTTCTAAGTGGCCAACAAAGAGGTAAAAGAACAATTGCTCAGAAAAAAAATCACAATTTAAAGGCCAATCACAATTAAATACTAAAGTTTTTTTTTATGGTAAGCACCACAATCATTTCTTCCCCCTTTAAGTTTGATGTTTATTTATTGTTTGATTATATTTATTTAATAAACATTAATCTTGTAATATATAGTTCGAATGACATAAAATTTGTGGTGAATTCCTTCAAGAATATAAACCATATGCCAATACCCGTGATTTTTGTAAGCGACTATGTACTCCAGGTGCAAGATGGAATCGCTTCTATCGATCCAAAGAGAAAAGTAAACAGAAACTGCTGCAATGTCACGTGTGAATTTTGCTTGTGCAGTGTTGAAGGGAGGCCAGAGAAACTTAAATGGGAAACTATGTTCTATGTTCTATGTTCTAAAAGTTGTAACCATGTTCCATGTTGTACGTAAAAAAGTTGGCCCTTTAAGACAAAACAGTTTTGTTACGAAAAATAAAGGGTAAAGGCATGTGACTTTCGGATTTGGCATGCCATGACTTGCCAGAAAAAATACGTGTCAGGTACCCTAACCCTCTACATAATTTATTTTGACTTATCTGGTGGCAAGTGAGTTAGATAGACCTGGTTTGCAAAATAAAATATGAGAGTTGTAATAATCATAGAAAGGGATTAGGCTCTCTTATTTGCCATATACATTGTCTTTGTCACCCCTATCACTCTCCCATATCTCTTGGCCACCATCCTCATCTAACAAAAAAGTGTAACATAATCTCTCAAATGTCTTTATTTTCTCTAAACAGACAAACACTCTCCATCAATGGCAAAATTCTTCTTATCTTCGTCGGCTAAAAAGTTGGATACACACTTGGAACCATGTATAAGGTGAGCAATTCTGCTGACCCCATATAAACCCACAGGAAGACAAGCGTAAGTTACTTTTCATGACCTTGAGGAACAGAAAGGGGGGAAATTGAATCCCAAAAGGGGAGAATGGAAAAGAAATCAACAGCAGATTAATTCTCCCGAAAAATGTTTAGACAGTGTTGAGAATGCCCTTGATCAAACTGAAAGCTATTAATCAAGAAATAAGGCGCATACAAATCATGAACAACCTCAGGCTGAACTGAGGATGGATGATGCTAAGGAAATTAAGCGCAGGGACTTGTTAACCCAAACTAAAGACACTAAAAAGAAAGATATTTCAGTATGAACTAAGTACGTGTTTCCAACAAAATGTATTAGCAACCGTGCAAACTTAGTCAGCTAACACCCACACTTCAATAATTGGCATACATCTAGTCACCAGAAGGTGAAAAGCAGTACAGAGAACCAGGCAGCCAGCACCAAGGCACACCATGCATTTCTCAACAAACAAAGAAGCTTACATATGTGTTCTGAAGTTCAAATACAACACTGAACTAATAAGAATGTGAAAATTGTTACAGGACTTCTACACTCTACCTGGGTCTTGTAAAACTATTCCTTTCATCAAGCATAAAGAGTGCGACCATCATGGAATATGAGAGAGATCTCCGCAAAACAGCAGAAGTCAATCAGGGCTTGCGAACCTTGAAGCCAAATATTTTTGGAATGTAACGCTGCGCTGGCTTCTGCGGATTGTATTGCCCATGAGACATTACAAACAGATGAGGAAATGTCGTTCCAAAATATGCTCCATCAATGTCTAGCTTGGGTCAAAGAAAAACAGTGCAGAATGCAGCACAGTAGAAAACAAAAATTGAGGTGGTAATGAGGCTTCCTATTACAGTTACATAGCTACTATTCCAATATAAAATTTTGATTCACTTAGATATAATGGTACACGTATGAGTGAAACGTGGGGGTGCTTGAGTTAACTCACTAATACAGGTAATTTAGAAAATCGCTTAATGCTAATATTTACTTTCAACGATTGGCGTTGCAGTCAGTTTATAAGTTGATCATGGTCACAGGATTTTTCTGTGCCTCTTTATGTTTCCCTCTAGATAGTTTTGTCATTTAATCTCCAGAATGAGCCCTTTAGGATAGATACTAGTCCGTTTTTTATGTGAGAAACTCGAAAGATATATCTGAACCAGTTGACCTTATAAAGTTATATAGCAGGTTGTATAGATATTACAAAACCAAATAATAAGGCTAATTTCATGTTGAAAGAGTATTAAATGTCATAACAATTTCAACAAACGTTCATATAGAATATCAAATACTTTATGGTTAAGTAATATTCGATGAACTACAGCATGCACTGCACCTGGATACTTAAAGCACTAGGCGTGCTTTCGGATCGGATCGGAAATGGGGGCCGTCGGAATTTTTTCAATTTTTTTTGGAAACGTAAAATCCGTTCCGATCCGATTTTTTTCAGAATAACGAAAATGGATCCAATTCCGAAAAAATTGGATTATTCGGAATTCCAAACATTTCGGGAAAAATTCAGAAAATTCGGATAGGTTTTAAAACTTTTAATTTTATTAAACTTCGGATTACATCAGATCGAATGTTGTCGGAAGAATCGGATCGGATGTTCGGATTAAATCGGATCGGATGTTATCCGGAAGAATCAAATCTAATTTTATTCAAAAAAATTGAATCGCATCTTATTCGAAAAAATCGGATCGAAAATTTCAAATTTTCGGAATAGGAAAAGGCTATCCAATTCCGATTCGATATTTTTCAGAAAAAATCGAAAACGTAAAATAGGGTTCCAAAATCGAATCGGATTTCGGAAAAAATTGGAAGTTCGGACAAAAGTTGCAGCCCTATGAAGTACTGACAAGAACTTTCATCACTAGGGAAACTCTTAAAGATGTAGTACTGGGAAAAATAAAGCGATTTCCCCTACTCACTAGCTATTACTATAAATAATAATTTGATGTTGATCAAAAGCCAGCACCATAAAAAGATTAGTAGTGGTTGAGAGATTTGGTTTAGTGGCAGAAACTAATGTTTACAAGATTTCGTCATCACAAAGGTGATGGGGTAATATTAGGGGTGTGAAATGGGTCGGGCTAGGGTCAACCCGACCCTAGAGAGATAAAGCCCTTACGAACTTAGGGTCGGGCCAACTGTGTTAAGGGTTGGGCCGGCCCTGCCCATAGCCTATAACATCAACCCTTACCTACCCATTCGCCCTAGTGTTAGGGCTCAGGGCCGGGCTAAGGTTTGGGCTTAGTGTTGGCCCCGCCTAGTCGACCTTAATGTATATTAATAAAATTAAAAATAAATACAAAAAATAGGAATCATATTTAAATTTTAAAATATTATCAATATCTTTTGACAAAAACACTAATTAGTTTATTATAAATATTGAAAAACATGAGATGGGGACATATGTCTTACAACTCTACAATGTTGCAAGGCTTAGTTTGGGCGGGTTTTAATGAGGGCTAGATTAAGTGTGAAAGAGCTGGGCTAAAAGCTGCAAACATTAGACCCTAGCCCCACCCTACTAGTTGCAAGGGACGAGTCAGCCCAACCCTTAGATGTCCAAATTAGGGCTTTAAAGGGTTGAAGCCCTAATTTGTAAGGACAGGGTTAGGCCGGGCCAAGGACTAAAAGAGCTGTTTTCGCAGGCCTAGGAAATATAAGCAATAGAATGATAAGTCTCAGAATTTAGGATCATCGAGAAGGAGAATACACACTTTCAGAATCTACTGTTGGTAATAAGAAAATGAATAATAAAGAAAAGTGTTTGGAGAGTATCAGTGAAGATATGAGCAAGAACAGTGCACATACAAGAAATTTTGCTCTTAGAGGCCAGTCAAATATACCAAGAGCATCTGTAGTCGACTCCTCAAATATTAGCCACCAAATTTGGCTTTCATTGGCTAATAAAAATCAAATATGTTTTTTTCACTGCATCGGACTCCTCAAAAAGTACCCATCAAATGCCACTTGTCAATTTTTCCATAAAATCCTTAACTTTTGGGTAGATTTTGTTTAATTAAATTTGGTTTGAAGAGCAAAAAAAAGTAGTCATATTTGTTAGGCAATTTGACTTTAATTTGGAGAGTCGGATGTAGATGATTTATAGAAATTTGGCTCTCCAAATTTGGCTTTAAGCCAATATAGAGAGTCGACTACAGCTCTAACAGATGCTCTATGTAAGAAAAGATGGCAATGAAGTGTGAAAGGGGTTAAATTGGACAGAACCCTGGATCGAAAAATTACACGCCTATGAAGATATAAAGACCTTTGTTAAATATAGCATAAGAGATAGCTTACCCTACCCCTATAAAGATGCTAAGAATATAGAGAGAGAGAAAACAATGCAATCAGTGATAATGCATGGTGATAACACTATCCAATAAAATGCAATAATTCTTCTGACAACAGAAGGGAAGGATACTGCCTTGGTACTTAGATCGTGGGTAGTATATATCTTCACATTTAGGGCAGTAAATTTTCACAGTACTTGATCGAGGAATGTCTGATTGACCAACTGGAAGACAGGGTTGTCCACAGCAATAAACTCTCGGGCATCTACCAAAGTCATAGTTCTTGTACTTCTCCAACTGTAAGGTTCCCAAAACATAATCTTAGCAACAAATTGAAAATTGAAACCAGTCACTCAAGTACCAAACAGTAAACATTAACATTAATAACGTATTACAAACTCACCATTGCAGCCATTCCTTTGCTGGTTAAAATGTACCTAACATGAATAAGACCATACAACATCTCTGCCGCAGATTCAATTAATTCATTCTGTTCTTCAGTGAATACTTCACCTGTGTGAAAGAAATAGGATGGTAAATACACAGAATCAAGGATTGGATGTCCGGTCGACACTTGCATCACTTTTTTGTTCAAAAACATAGCTAGATATAAATGGGTTCAGGAAACAATATGCGACCGCCTCTTCATTTTTTCTGCTACAAGATACGAGAAAAGACAAGGGGGCACACTTCACTTGAAGACAAACTTTCAAAGATTTGAAAGTGATGTAACAATAAATGAGTATCTTTTAGTACTCTAGAAGGATATGAACAACCAAGGTTTAGAAGCAAGTATTATTGGTGGTGACATTTCAGTAAAAACTTTCTTGGTTCAAATACTGGGACAAATTTAGAGGTTGGAACTGCAAAAAGGTCAGGACCTCTCATGGAGCAGTGTTTCAAAGGGGGGCCTAGGTGTGTGTGCCAAGATCAACTCATAGAGAGGTGATGATATCGATGGTTGGTGCCTCTTAATGGCAGATTTTCTTCCCAACTATACTACTGCAAGATGGAAGATCAAATAGATAGAAACTGTCGAGGTCCCTTCTAGAGTCACTTTCTTCTCTTGGACAGCTGTCTTAACTAAAATTCTTTGACGAGAATCTCATTACCAAAAATTGGGTTCTAGTTAACTTTTGCTGTATGAGGCGAGCGAAGAATCACTAGCATTGTAAAGACATAACAAGATTACGGTTTAATCCTTTGGATCTGCTGGTTGTTGGGCTATGCCTGAGAAAGCTTCAATCTTTTTCTTGCAGATGACCTAGTGCGGAAGAGTGTATCTTGCGGAAGTTGGTCCCTTTTGCTGACATATGAGGCAATTGGATTCTAGTAAACTTTTGTTGTGTAAGGCGAGCAAAGAATCACTAGCATTGTAGAGACATAACAAGATTACGGTTTAATCCTTTGGATCTGCAAAATTAGGGGTAAGGATCAATCCCTTGCTCGCCTAATCTTGGATATCATAGGTATCCATTCTCATGATGCAACATTCATACAGCATTCAGAGGTAGTTTCTACGAGGGCATCGTGGCAAGTAGGCGGCTTTGTTGAGAAATACCTAATTGGATCAGGGGACTGAAGTTAAGTTTTCTCTTTGATTTTACTTTGTCGTGGCCTTGATCACGGAGCCTGTATCATTTGCCCTCCGACACCTGCTTGCTACAGCTCAAAAGATATCCTCATTTATCAGAAGAGGAAAATAAATTTTATTGAAGAGTTGCGGACCTTATGTAGAGTTGTGGGCCTTGTTTATTTCTAATTTGTTCTAAAGTTCCGCATTAGTGATATTGATCTGTTGCAGATCCTTTACACCCCTACAATTTCTCTCTCTCTGAATAATGTTTTCTTGATTTTAATATCTTTTACTTTTAGGAAGAATTTTAATTGCATGGATTAAGAATTTTTTTTAAGAGGATTCCACTTGTTAAAACTCTTTCTTCTATGAAAAGAGATACTTTGTTTAGGATGGTTCAGTTGTTTTCAAAAAATTTAATAAAATTAGCAATTTTTTGAGTGAATGGGAATTTTAACTTGATTGATCATCAATTTGTTGCTTTCGCCGAATTATTTTCTATCAAAATGTACCAAAGCCTGTAAAATTCTCGGATATCCAGCCCAAATCTTTCGCATCAACAATAATGAATGTAAAGAATGGTAAGTCAGCTCCCAGAGTAGCAACCATATTTGACAGAATTGATCAAACGATTGCAACTATGTTGCAAACGTTTTTCAACTGGTAGATATCGTTCAAGGTAAGATATGCGGTGACAAAAAGGAGAAGACCCCATCTGCTATTCTTCATGAGTCAGAATCCTCATCAAAATCTGAACCTTTCACCAATCCCAGGTGAACCTCTTCTCCAAAAAAGGTCGTCTTCCAGAATTTTTTGTTTCGCCAACAATCTTGACGACGAGACGAGAAAGGCGATGACTTACTTTGGAAGAAGCACGAATAAAACAAATTGAAGGTCATTGGAGATATTTCTCACAATAGCTGTCTCATATGAAGACCCATTCCTTTATAAGGAACGAGAGAAGAAACACCGTCAATCTAATCGCAAGAAGATAACGAACATTGTCAACAACTCTAGTCGCACAAGGTGCGGTATAAATGACATTTGTTCTCGAAAACAACACGCAGCCAACATCTAATCATGATTCTTCTAAGGACTTCGCGGTGTACCTTTTGAAAGTTCTCTATCGCCACTCCCTCGTCCACCCAATTTAAAGGGACAAAGCACCCGACGCAAATTCTGGAGGTAATTGAGATATGTATCGTTTATTACGCATTTTATAAAAAATTAATATGGAGATATTAAGATTAAAGTGCCGAATTTGACGAGAAGTTACAGCCGATGCCTTTCTTTATTGGTTAAATGTAATAGATAGTGTTTGATTACAAAAAACTAAAGGATTCGAAGCGTTTTACATTAGTTTCGACAAAGTTAACCGGTTTCACTCTGTGATGGAACGGGTTGCAGTTAAACAATGCTTAACATAGAAAACAAAAAATTAAGACTTGGGGTCGTATGCGCAAAGAGCTCAATAAGAGGATTAATCCTCTCGGTTACTCGCAAAAGTTAGATATGAGGCCGCATAATTTACGACAAAAAACGAGAATGTTACTGTATACACCGAAGAATTTCTTTTACTAGGAACAGGGGTAACAAGATAGAAACTGAAGATGGTATGTAAACGACCATCAGGAGGTCAAGGGTTCGAATACCACGACTGGTGGAGTTTGAGGTTGGTATGAGCCCGTCGATCTTGTGTCGGCTTCCCTGGTTCGTGTGGTTTACGGGCTATTGCACGAGCCCTAGAGAGGATCTAGTCGGGAATTGACGGTCTGGCCAGATGGCCCAGATACTTCTATTTATCAAAAAAAAAACTGAAAATGAGAAGATTGGAAGGCATTTGAATGGTTTACAAACATGTAAGCAAAGAGCTCAAGTTCAAAGATATATATGACAAGTCCAGATGCTTTAAGTACGCTCACAGTTGAAGATTTGTTGAACACTTCTAAGACTGGTGTTACGCCTCCAATTGCAGCCCCGACTAGTTACGTGGAGATCCCAACCATGCAACCATAGATTGTCCAGTGAAGAAGAGTTTGGTTTTATTTGCAGATGCAATACACAAGCACGTGGTGGCAACATTGCAGATTGTTTTCACACTACCAAGAATATGAAGTGGAATTAAAATTTAAGGAAATTTTTATATAGGCCTAAAGCACATCATAAATTACATTTGATACCTCATACTTCTAAAACCTACTATAGGACCCTATTTCAAATTATCATTTCATCTAGTACTCTGAAATCTATAAATCCCAATCTTGCCCCTATTTTTCTATTGTTAACTAACTACAATCAGAGGTTAAAGAGATGTTTTAGCCTTAATGTCCCACGTTTTATGGATTACAAATAAGCTTCGATTTGATTTTGCATCGGGCTGACAACCTCGACTAAAACTACTCGCGTCTCTTAGCATCAAACCAAGAGACTACTTTCTTAGATTGAAACAAAATGCGGAAACAATAATGATGACTCTTTCTCCGAAATCTTTGATTTATAGAGTATGAGTTCCTAAATAAGTGATATGGATGAGTTGGGCGGCTTCCCCTGTATGTGTATGTAGGCTAAACTAGGACTAGGTCATTACCCCCGCAACACCGCCTTTCATGAAGTTCAATCAAGTCATTACGTTTAAAACAACCCACTATAGCAGTAAATTTGATCTTGAAGGGGTCACAAAAGGGATCAATTGGATTGATTTTACTAAACCTTGAGGCGACAACTTCTTTCCTAATTCCTAGATGCAAATGACCCCATTATCTTGATATATTTCTTACTACATATTTCAAGGGAGAAACCAAAATGTCTTAAACATCCATTCGTGATGTGCATTCCCGCAACCTTTTGAGGCCGAGAAGCATACACACATGAACTCCGTGAATGACTCGAGGTCACTATTTGTTGCGATAAGAACTCGTAGAACCCAGTTACAAGTAATTGTAGGTTACCAAAAACTAAAATATAGGGTCGTTTGGTCATTAACACATCTTAGGGGTAGTAAATGCAATGTAAGTTGAAAAACAGGGTCTACACTTAGATTTTCAAATTCCAAGGTACTATATGTAATTTTTGGAGTACTTCTGGCTCTGTATAGAAATTTCCTCTTAAAATTTACACCACCGGTGCCCTTGGTTCTTTTGTTAAAAAAATCAAGACGAATTTTCTAATGAGACGAGATATGATGTCTTAGATTGATTACTCCCCCATGGCATCTCTGTCTCTCACTCTAGATAATATTTTCTTGATTTAGTACATTTTATTTTTAAGAAGTTAGTATTTCAATTGCATGGAATAAGGGATTTCTTTAAGAAGTTTCCACTCTTATTAGGACTCCTATGATGAGTGGTCCTTAGTTTAAGATTATTCAGGTATATAGATTTAATAAAATTTCAAATATCTCGAGTGAATTTGAATTTTAACTTGATCATTCATCAATCGTTGCTTCTACTAAATTGTTTTTCTATCCGATTTACAAACCTAAAAAGCGTCCAAAACATTCTAAAATCACGAATCAAGTGTATATAAATCCATTTTAATAGCTTTCCCTACACATTTATGCACCCATTTTCTATGTTGTTTCCTATAATTTGAGAAACTCGAATCATATCAATGGAATAGTTATCCTAGAAACGCCAAAATATCGCATTCAAGCAAAACATATCATATTTTCCCTTGTCAACATCTCCCCAAGGAAGTTGATAAAAGGTGGGTTTTGAACAGAAAAAACAATTTTTGCCAAGTGTTAAGGAGCCCTTCCTGGCTAAAAGGAGGAAAATGTCAAACATAACCTAAAAAAATACTACAAGACAGCTTAGACACAAGCACTGATGACACTCCCCAACAAAAGAAATCAGGTCAAGGTGTGATGGAGGTGGAAATACTCATGACTTCACTTTTCCAATACAGTCAGTTGGACAACTTTATCGACATTAAGACTAGGAGTTTTTTGAACTTCTCTTACTGTATAAATAATAATATTCAGCATGATGCAACTTGTTTTTATGACCCACATTCATCTTCACTTAGTTCTTACAAAAATCTGACGTGTTGCTAAATTTGTGGTAAATTTATGGTGTGGGTCGTGAGATTTTGTCCACATCTTGAAGAGTATTGTAATTATTTTGTAAATGGTGAACCATACAATTATGAAAATCAGAGAGAGTTCGGAACAAGGTTAAGTATTGGAGTTGGTATAGATAATAGGGTAACATTTTTCGTAGATCGTTAGTTGCTTGACTTTTCTCTAAAGAAACAACCCTTTTCTCATCCACGAATTCAAATCATATAATGCTCCCTGTCCAAGAAACTAATAGTATGATCATACAAGTGTGTCATGAAACTTGGGCTTTTGGCGTCGTTTAATGGAATATGGGGGGATTGTAACAAAAAAAAAAATTATTGAGATCATTATATAAGTTTCTTTTGACCCTGCCTCTTAAATTCCCTCCTTGGTTTTCCATAAAAGAAATTTTAGGTCCCCAAACTCCATGTAGGACATAGGGTTGTTTATGTTGTTTAGTAGTCAACTTAAATAAGATTTTGACCATTAACAACTAAAGTGAACACATAAGCTTCCAATTACGAGCTATTGTTCCGTGTGAAGCGAAATGGGGAATCTACATTCTTCTTCATTATCGCTGAGAATTTGGATGACTTCTTCACCAAAATTGGTCTAACTTGTTTTCACCCTAGTAGCATAACATTCCTCTTAATAAATTGGCTGTCATGAGTAAGCTCTGTGATGGTTTCTATCTTTTGCGTTAACTTAGGCAATTTGCATTGAAAAATGTAAGGAAATTTGAAGGAATTGAGAAAACGAAAGAACAAATTTCTTTGGTGCGGTAAATCGATTTTTGATATGAAAGAAGTACTATTTGATTCTTTCGTGGCTAGGTCAAAAGATGCTATATTGGGAACTCAGTGGTGATTGGCACTAGTTTGCATAGAGCTATCGTTGCTACGTTGTTGGTTTTACTCTTTTGTGTTGGTTTGCTTAACCTTGGTACATAGTAATTTTTTTATAAATCAATGATATTGTATTGTAATTTATTAGAAAACAAAAACATACAACTGCATGATCCATATGTGTCTTGTTACTCAATCTCAGTGTATGGCCCCTCGGTGTCATGATTTTTTAAGTCTTATTTTCGTGTAAAATTTCCAAAAAGAATAAAAATAAAAGAAAACTTCTTATAAGCAATTGTCACGAAAGAGGAACATGAGAAATAGTTTTATCAAGAGACATGATTAAAACATTTAGCACTAAAATCAAAAGAATAATGTAACTGATGAAAACAATGTAGCTGAAAAAAACAGAAAAGCATACCATGTGAGGACTCCACATCCAAAATTAAGTCAAGCGCATATTCATAATAAGGAACTTGACTGCTCAGGCCACAAAGGTTAAAATCGTCTTGGATATACTCATCATCAACCTCACAAAAGAATTCATTCCCTCGAAGATTACAAAACCATGAGATCCAAGAAGTATCGTCATCTCCATCAGACCCACTAACATCTGATTCTTCACTGTCTGTTTCAGATTCCTCTGCAATTACAATAATCAAGAACAATGTCACCAAATTAATAAAAGGAATGCATCGAAGTTTAGGTGTTTACCAGATCCGAAACAATGTTCTTTAATATTTTACTGCAGCTTGTCTCTATGGATGATGAAGCAAACAGCTAGTCTTGCAACATAAAACATATGCGTGCCTTTTATATTTATTTTCTTTTACATTTTCCTTCGGGTTGTACTCTTTCCATATAATAAATTTTCTTTTGATTAATCAATAAATTATTCTTACCTTCTCAAAAATAAAAACATAAAACATATAAGGAAACGTAAGCAATTAGATTCAAAAAACTTATCTTAGAGGTTCTCACGACATTGAAGATTTACGCAGTTCTTTTTAGTATGTCGTTTGTTGCATGAAAGCATGAAATACAGAAGCTACAAAATAACTAAACTAAATAATAGGGTTGAATCGAAATGGCCAGACACTACCCTTTAAGTAAATACATAAGAGGGATATTTCTACAATGCAGCACATCTCATGGCTTAATAGCGAAGGGAGGCCTAATCTCGTAGAAGGGATATTACACTCTTACCCCACAAAATTAATACTCGACTAGGGGTCCTAACAAGCGTACTTAATAGAAATATAGAGATTCTAGTACACACTTGCATTGAGTCCAAGAATGAGATTCCTCCATGACCTCTAGTGAGGATTTTTAAGATGAGATTGTATATATAGATGAGATTACAAAAAAATACTCGAGTAGACTGAGTCTTCATGCTTTTAGATTGTGCTCGAAGGTTGTTAGAGCTTCTCAAGTGTGTGTGTGTGTGTGTGGGGGGGGGGGGGGGGGGGGGGGGGGGGTCTTAACCTCTCTATGGCGGCTCCTCTCTCCTATTTATAGAGGATAGGAAAGGTGAGGTCATCACATAAAGAAGTCAAATTACAAAGATACCCTTATGTACATCTGATTTCCACTGGTTCTTATCTGCTGAGCTGTCTTCCTTTGATCCGAGGCTGAGCTGTGCCACAATGGTTATCCGAAGCCTGGAGGATTCGAAGGTGTTTTATGACGTAGGTTGGTTAGCTTGCAAGTTTGGTACGCTTCTAGTTGCTCAAAAGTCTTTGAGTAGTCGATCTGTTTTAGAAGGCTGCGAGTAGGCTACTACATTAACCTTACCTCGAATGGGGCTAATTGGTACCAAAAGTTGCTAAAAAAGACATTCTGCGCGGGCGGCTGGAGGCGGGTAACATAAGAGTAAGGGACCTTACCTAGGGGGCAGCGATACTTTTAGCTTTAGTTATTCCTTTATGCTTATTATATAAGGGCAGCTAGTGCCGCAATTAAAAATGTTTACCGTGCGAAGTAACACCACGGCTATAGGGCGCCTTGCTCCCCCATTTCTACCCATGGAGATGGGGCTTCTTATAGGATGGTTGGGAATGCGAGTCGGGGAAAGGTAAATCAAATAAGGGTTGTGTAATGACTTTAAAATATAAAAGATAAGAAAATCAGGTGTTATTTTCAGTCTTCTATCTTGATAAGTGAATTATGAAGAATTGTTGGCAAAAGGAAACATAAAAAAAATGAACACCAAAGAAATTAATTGATGCAACATAATAAACCAATTAGGGCCAGAAAAATTCATCAAAAGAGTACAAATTCTACCTCAAAAACTTAGATTTTCTACAAAATAGTCTCTAAAACCTTTCCTAATCAAAGAAGGAAAATAGTGAATTAAAGAAACCACTGAAAACTAGGATCTGTAATTCGCTATTTTCCTGACTACGAAGTTATATCTGTAATTCGCTATTTATAATGTACCCATCATTTAGATTTATTATAAGAAATTAGTAAATTTAAAGCCTTTGTTCTGTAGAATATGAGTATGCCACCTCATGATACTTCAGGTATACCACCTCTCGCCATGAAGAGAACTACCTCGGGACCTAAAACCCCTGTTTTGAACATTGAGAGTACCAACTATTGCCATATGCTCTACCTTTTACATCAAAAAATGATAAAAGCTATAATTAACTAAAAGAGGGGACTTCAAGGAAATAAACCTCATACACATCAAAGTTATCTATTCCATGGCTATAGCGGATTTTGCAATTACAAAGATTTGGATTAGCGAACTAATGCACAGAGAATCATCGCAAGATATAACTGGGTAGATGAGCGGCTAAGTGCCTCTAAATCAGGAGACCTGTAAAGAGATTGATTGATGGCTAAAATTCCCCTTATTGATATTGACATTTGTCGTTGCTTCAATCAGAATTGTTCAAGGAATAGACATATTCTAAGAAGTGCCTTATACTGTATACTGCAAGTCTGCAACGAATTCATAAGATACGGATAGGCTAGCCTGGACTGTCAAGGAAAATGAATGGTAAGGTGGAATAAGAGGAGATGGACAAATGAAAATGTTACCTTGGGGATTGGTTGGAAAATATCAGTGAACAAATTACTGAAATTAAAGCCAACTAATGCACTTACCACACAGAAATTAATGCATACCTAGGCAATTACCACACCGTCGATGAGTGATTATTGACTGAAAGGTTCCTTCTTTCTATAAACTACTGAAAGGTTCCTTATTTCTATAAACTACCGAAAAGTTCCTTTTTTTTAAACTGAGGAACTTTCTTTAATGATGTTTTGAGATGTTGAACTTGGTCCGCCACAAATTTTGGCATCTATTAGCGTCTTTATACGCGAAGGTGTAAGAAACTTAAAATCCTCGTTCAAGGAGCTAATCTGTCTTGACTTGCCCCGATTGAACGAAAACATTCTAAAACCTTTATCTGCAGGTAATCCCCATGCCCTTTAATTGAAAATCTGATGGGGCTAAACAAGGGAGACACAATTTTTTCCCAGGTGTTCATCTTCAAGTGAAGTAATTGCCTTTTCTAAATATACAACACATTCTCAGTAGAGAAGAAAGTAACTGAACTTGAGATGTCTATCAAACTGGGCATGTGGTATTAGAGCATCCACGTCAGCTAAATCAATTTATAATGCCATCTTACTGTTTTTTAGAGTAACAAGCCAATAAAGAACACTTCGTCATGCTCCTAACACAATAGGGTCCCTACACTGAAATGAGAATCTAATGTGAAAAATACGGTGAAAGCTTCGAATTGGAAACTCTTTAATACTTCTCTAATTAAACTAAAAACAGAATTGAGTACCGAAGCAATGGGGGACAAAACCAATTTAAAGGGAAAAAATAAAGAAAACCAAGTTGGTCTCTCAAGCCATCTCTAATAAGCATAAATTTAGCAAACGTCCAGCTACATAGGAAACAAAAGAAAAGGAAAATACTGGGCCTGCAAGAGAGGGAGAGAGATGTCCGACATATCCGACACGCGTGCATGTCTGCACGACTCATCAGACTCCCTTTCTTTGAAGAATTCAACAATGAATTTTAAAGTCTGGGTAATCTAAACTAGCAAATAGTGATATCTTCTTTAGAAAATGTCGCCAAAGAAACAGCATAATCCACCGCATCATTCACACCTTCATCAGTGACTAAAGTGCTACTGAACTTGATCTCAATGAATTCTCACTTTATCTTCCTCACTAGGCACTCTCGAAATTGGTGATTTGCATCAGGACACTCGCTACATGTAAATAATCCATGACCATAAATAGCAGGCTTTGGAGTAGACGTGGTTGAAAGAGTGGTAGCATCTGGTTATTTAAGTAAACCCTCAGACTTTAGGGAAGGATAGATATACTGCACATGCCATTCAAAAAAGATCATTAAACTCAATATTGCATTTATTTAGTTTATGCAGGCCTTAAGTATATACCTCCAACCTTTTCTGCTTATGTCCGCTGCAGATTAGCTGGAGTAACTAGCTTAAAAAAAAGCACTTTGGGATCATGCTGGTATTTTGTGAGAGCATGCCCCCGAGTAGCAAAATTGTTGATATCTACAATAGGCTGATGTCAGTTGTTCGTAGGATGCTGCTGAGAAATCTGAAATAGGACTACTACCAAAAGTTGCACAACTACCTGAGGCAGCATGC
The DNA here is from genome assembly GCA_014058105.1 of Kingdonia uniflora. Taxonomy (NCBI): domain Eukaryota; kingdom Viridiplantae; phylum Streptophyta; class Magnoliopsida; order Ranunculales; family Circaeasteraceae; genus Kingdonia; species Kingdonia uniflora. Next base: position 572,732 of record JACGCM010002784.1, read on the forward strand.
TGGTAATACATGACCAAGAATATCTACAAAAGGATTATTACCAAAGTTCCAGCTTTGACCCCTGTCACAACGTTACAACTACCCCTGCCTTTGAATGGACTTTGCTGCCCATATCCACAACCACTGCCGCGCTGATTTTGTGCCTGTAGACAGAGTGGTTATGCAAAAGACCTCGTTTTTCTGATGTCCAAGTAAATGCCGGCTACTTGGGGAAGAGAAACAACAATATGCCATCTTGTTTGCTTATTTGGTAGTGGCGGTTGTTGATGTAACCCAAAAATACATCGATGGGATCCAATGGCAGAGACCCACGACATGATCCCGAAAAGGTAGTAGCATAACGAGAAACCCCGCTTGGAGCTTGTTTATCATGATTGAACAAAACTCCATACGACCTGATATCAACATGAAATCGGCAGACTGCCAGTGAGGTGGCGGCGGTTCAACCATAGTTGGCGACGGTTCAACTATAGCTGGTAGTCTATGTAATATTGGCATGGGCAGGGGCGAAGGCAAGACTTGAGTCCACTTGGGTCAAAAAACAAAACGAGGGGGTTTGGGGGCATCGTCCCCGAGAAAAAAAATTATGAAGCATATTAGGGTATTTTAGTATCGCTTATATTAGAACTCATGGCAAGTTTAAAAAAAAAAAAAAAAAAGTCTTAGAAGAGAGTCCCCAATCTAAAAGTTAATTCTGAATCATATATAATGTTAAATGATGAAGTAGGACTTGATAATTAGAAAATGTAAAAATGAGGCTGTGGGGACTTGAACCCTTGTTTAGGTAGTCAAAACCAACATACTTGTCCACTGGACCAATAGCAATTATATGATTAGAACTGAGTGGGGTAAAATATATACAAATTATACATATATGTATCATTTTTAGCTATCTGGTAAGTGATTTCTGGCAAATCCCACTGGTCCCCCCCCCTAGCTTCGCCCCTAGGCATGGGTATGCATGTCCGACACAGATACGGGGTGTCGGACACGACGGTTTCAAAATAAGTGAAAACGCGGACACAGCCTTATACCTAATAAGATAGTATCATTCTTCATGTTTCCTATATTGTGTCCTATTATATGTGAATATTTTATGAATATATAATTACGATAGTAACTTATGGGCAACTAATAAAAACATAAAATAGTGATATTAGTTAGTAAGGTTGAATAACATGTATACGAGTTGGAAACTTTCTAAGAGTTATGTCAAAAAGTTAATGATCTAAGCAAGAAGTGTCTGTTAGAGTGTCCACACGAGTGTCGGTGTGTCCAACACATTTGGACAGGATTTTTTTTAGGAATATGGAGTGTTCATGTTACATATCTAGTAGTGGTAGTGTTGTTGCGGTCAAGAATTGCTGGAATATCAGTTGGTACTGAAGTAGAAGAAGGGCAGTTGAGTTGTCGTGGTATCAAGAAAGTTCGTCTAGAAGGGGGTGCTACTTCCACAAAAGTCCAATCGGGTTTGTTTCCTTGGGCGCTTTCTCCAATCGAAAAGGAGTAACTTTACCTTTTCTTCACGTCCATTCACACTATCTCACTATCTAACTTCTCGCTAAGCTTCTCCACCTTTTTTATCCCTTTGACCCTCATCTCCACCCATTGATTTTGTTTACTCAACATTGATTTTTTCAAACCTTTTTTATCCCTTTGACACTCATCTCCACCGATGAGGGTCTTCCCATCGATTTTGTTTGCTCAACATTGATTTTTTTTCATGAGGAACATGTCGCTTTTGACCTATTTAATGAGAAATATTCAATGGAAGCTTCGAATTTATAGCAAGCATATAGAAATCACAATTCACGACTTGATTTGAGTTCCTGGTTAACACTCAAAATTGAGAAAATCTCTTAATTATTTTCCCAACAAAATAAAAGACTTACTGATCAAGCAATGGGGGGACGCAACCCTATTTAACAGAAAGAAAGTATACGGTTTTTATAACCACCTCTCTAGTGAGAGCATCTCCAATAGGAAAGTAAGTTATTCCAGATTCCGTAACTTGGTGTAAAAGATCCCACCAACAGAGGTATCCGGAATCGGATACCCCTCCAAAGTATGCGAATCCGGAACCAATTTGAGGAGTATGTGGATACTCAAAGCACCTCTAACATAAGAGTATGCTATTCCTGTTTTCGATGCTAGTATCCCGGAATAGTATACCACTTTGCTCCAATAGATCTAGAGATATTTTAGAAGAGTCTAAGTGAGAAAGATATTTTAGGAGGGAGAGAAGAAAAGTTACGTAGAGTAAAGAAGTTAGGTGGGGGTCATTTAATTGTTCAGCGTAGCATCTTATGAGTATATGCACTCCCCAAATTGGTTCCGGATTCGAATACTTTGGAGGGGTATCCGTATTCGATTCCGGAATCGGATACCACTGTTGGAGGGATCTTTTACACGAAGTTACGGAATTTGGAATAGCATACTCATGTTGGAGATGCTCTCATAAGATGCTAGGTGCTGAACAATTAAGCGCCCCCACCTAACTTCCCCTCTCCTCAACGTAACTTTTCTTCCCTACCTCTTAAAATATATATCTCTCTCCTAAAATATCTTTAAATTTGTTCGAGCAAAGTGGTATGATATTCCGAGATACTAGTATCCAAAACTAGAATAGCATGTTCTTCTATTGAGATGCTCTTAAGCATACATTAGGAAAATCCTAGCCACTGAAACAGTCCCAAAAAATAAGGAATAAGAAAAACACTAAGAACGCTTCAAGAGAGAGACATACTAGACGTGCGTGGAAAGTTAGACACGATAGGAGAGAAAGCGTATAACTTTCTTTGTTTGATTTGCATCAAATAGTTGATGTAAGAGAGGAGGTTTACCAAGACACTACGTATGGCAATACAGCCAGTCATTAAGGGTTTTCCTCGCCACATTTCTAGAGTACCTGATGGGGATGCAGCTCATAATCTAATGTTACAATACAGTAGTTCCCCGAGTTGTTACAATACAGTAGTTCCCCGAGTGCACTAAGATGAGTACTTTCCAACGGTGGAGTCTGGATCATCTTCTCAACATTGCTTTTGTACTACAACTGAGATCCAGATATCTGTTTAACAGAGAAGAAAGGGATTGAAATACTTGGGTTAAAACTTAAAAGTCAATGCAGGAACACCCAATCTGTAATGCTGGTCACCAGCTGCCAATGTTGCTAACGTCCGGATGGATGGACACTGATGCCTTTCCAACATATTTTCCTTTATCAAGTCCAGGCGCGAAAGATCCTATTTCACGGCTCATCTGATATCTCCAGATGGCCCTTTTAAAATAGATTGCCTCTGACGTCTGTACTTCATAGAACCTGTCAAAGGCTCACCTAATTGCCCAGCCAGTGCCCACAAGATCTGTTTGTGCATCCTGTCATCTTGTCATTTAATTCAAATTTAACATTAGAGCCATCTCCTACAATGCATTGGTTAGATGGTTGGGATGTGAAATAAATCCCCAAGCTTAAAGCTGAGTTTCAGGGCTATGTGCCTAAGATATAGGGGATTATATTGTAACTGAGAGACAAGCCAAAGTTTTAGGCGCGTGGAAAGATGTCTTTTACTAGCGAAAAGGGTTTCTTGTGCAGCTATTAACCGATGTTATATATTAAACTTAAACGCACATAATACTTAGGCACTGCTGGAAATGCTCATAAAGGTTACATTTTTTGAGGATTGTCACCAGTCCTAATATCCAAGCTCTTACATTCAGACCCAGTCATAACCACTTCTCGATGTCCGCTTTGGCCGCTTACAGGAGAACTTTTAACAATTGGAGGTAGTCAGCCTCTAATAGAATCTGGAGGCAGAGTCTTGCAGTGCCAAAAAAACCTGGGGATACTGAGGAAATGCTCTGATCAAGTGCCCAAGAGTGATGCAGGAGCTCCAAGTCCAAGTCCAATAGTTAAGGAAGCACAACTACAGAAGCCTGATCCGATGTGAAATTTTAGTTTTAATGGAACTTTATATTCCTAGGCTAGTTTAAAAATTATTATTGTTATTATAGAGTTAGAAGAAGACCTTGAGTCAATTTACTGTTTGAGTACTTTTTGGAGTTTGTTTATTTTCAGGAATAATATTAAAGGTCTCTACTAAATAAATTGAACTTACGGGATTATTATTAGAACTTGATTTACAGATTTTGAGAAATAAAAAATGCATTTTAGATAAATTAAGTTAAAGTTCTTGTGGATTCAAGATTTAATTCGTAGCTTTATGGATTTAAAACAACCTTGTGAATTAAAGACGTATTAAGAATTTCTAACGTCAACAGGTATCAGAAAGAGCTAGTTCAAGTTCTTTCTTGAACCATGGATGTGTGACAAAGATAATGAGAAAGAGATCTTCAACCAGCTCGCCCAAGAAGGCAATCTTGGAGATCTACAACAGTCATTTTTTGTTTTTTATTACACAAAAATAATTGATATTTCCTTCAGATTTTCCGTCTCCATCTAACCCGCGGGCACAACAAATCCCCACATACTACCATAATTTTTTCACAACCACCAAATCCATCTCCGCAACAAACCATTTATCCACAGAATCCAATTTATGAATTTCATCAATATATATTCCACACCCACTACAACCCCTCATTGCATATATCTCAATCAAATTCAATGTCTATACACTTTCAAATCAAATATTTACACCTTGCTTGGAGAACGTTGACTTTCACAACTCACAAAATATTAAGATAACTTTTGTTAAGGTAATATTTGCGTCATGTCGATTTTGAGTTTTGTGGCTTTAATGGTCAAGATAATATCGATTTAAAAATAAAAAATAAAAAATAAAAAAATTATGATCTTATTTCTTAAGTATGATATCTTGAAAGCAAATAAGGTCCCAATGGTATGTCTTTTTCTAATAGGAGATGCCAAATTTCAAGGGGAAGATCATAAATGCAGTCGCCAAACGAGAGGTCAATATCTAGTAAGAGCAACCTAATTCCCAAACGAGAAGTTAATATCCAATAAGAGAAATGTAATCGCCAAAAGTATAGAATTGGAAATTGATTTATGATTGACGATTACATAATAGTTCTTCCCATTAAAGTTTTGCCTATCTAATAAGAGAACAAGACAAAATTGAGATCTTATTTCTTTCAACGATATCACAATTAAGAAATAAGATCTCAATCTTCCCAAACCAAAAATCAATCTTGTATTGACCATCAAAACTACAAATAACAAAGTTGTCATAGCACAAATAATCTCATCAACAAAAAGTATCGTAATATCTTTATGAGACGTGAAACCCATCATACCTCAAGCAAGGTGACAATATTCATTACGAATATCTATAGACAAGCCACAATTAAGGTAAAAGTGGTTAGGAGGTGTATTGGGTGGGGAATGGATATTATTGAAATTCAGATGTTAGGTTTTGTACGTAAATGCTTTATTGCCTTATAATGGATGTTGATGGCAGGTGAGTGGTAAAGAGTTATCTTTGTCAGATGCATAACTCAAGATAAAAGTTGATCTAGTTTGTTGTAGCTGAAACGTCATGATAAACCCAAAATCCATGAGAGTTGCCATTAATCCATGCACGAAGCTATGAATTAGATCTTGAATCCAGAAGAATACTAACACATACTTGATTAAACTACTTATCATTATTTCTCAATTCAAACTAAAGCTTTAATAATAATCCCTAAGATCCTCTTTCTACAATAGAGACCTTTTACTATACCATTATTCTTTAAAATCATATGATTTAGATTTATTGAAATCCTAAAAGTAAAAAAATACATCAAAGCATTAAAACTAGTAATATACTCAAAATCTTTTATAGCAATAAAACATTGTAATAAACTAAAGGGCTCCAAGCCCATAGCTGGGTATGTGTGCCACCTACCGAGCCTTGCCCGTCTACCTTAGGGTTTGAGAAATACTTTAGGGAAACATATATTAGTGTGCATGCTTCCAAATTTTAACAATAAAATATATCAAATTTCTATTTTCTCACTCTAAATCCTTTTTCTTTACTCTATGCTTGCATAATAACATATATGGCATTCTAAACTACCCTAAAACTCTTCAACTTAGTACAACTTTTAAAGACCTACTAAAACTAAACTTCCAATGTATCGGGCTTCTGAAGTTGGACTTTCTTAAAGATTAAACTTGGAGTTTAAAACAGTTTCCACAAGTGTTTAATGAACAAGCAGTAATATTCTTATTATTATCTCTATGTTGATGATCTACTTTTTACAAGTAACAATCCTAACGTGATTATCTACAAATTTTAGATGACAGAATTGGGCTTAACGCCATACTCCCTGGGGGCTGAGGTTATAAGAAAAAGGGTCTTTATATTACAAAGAAGTGGTTAAAAATTGTGTTGGAGAAAATTCAAATGATGGATTGCAACCCTGTAAAAACTTGTATTAGAATAGAATGATTTTTTTAAAAAGGGTCGAGTTGATGAAGTTATGGATCCACATACTTTAAGTAAATAGTGAGCAATTTAAGGTCATTGGTTTGCACGAGGGCAAACATCTCCTATGGAGTTTGTTTAATTAGTCGGAATATACAGATACCCAACCAATCCCAACTCCTTCTGACAAAACAATTATTGTGTTTACATTGAATGCACCTATAACCATACCCTATTTTAATTATTTTTTTTAATATTACGATCTTGCAAGGGGTTTCATAGTAATTAGACAGGAGATTCAAAAAGCACATCAAGACACATTTTTCACATCGGATTGGTTGCATTCACTTGGGCGTCGAATAAGCAAGATATTTGATTAGTCAAGCGCATCTCAAGTACTTTGCTAAGGAATTAGCTATAGGAAAACAACTTTCAAGTAAAAAGCCCCAACATGAATTTGAGTTGATGTCTCAACAATTAATCACGCAAGAATCCAATTACTCATAGAAGGGTGGGCACATTGAGATGTAGTACCACATCAGTTGAGATCATGTGAAACACAATAAAATCGACTCTATTGCAAGTCTGAAGATCATGTTCTCAATATCTTTATGAAAACGCTGAAGTTTGATGCACTCATCACACTGAAGAATATGTTGGGAATGAGGCATGAACTAAGGAATGACTTTGAATCTAGTCTAGATTATTTTACGCTTAAGAACAAAATTTGGATTATGGGAAAACGTTGATGCTAATCCAAATATTTAAGATATAGATAAGGTAATAGTAGCTATGAGAATGATGTTCATGTAAAGGTGTAGCTTCAGAGAGAAGGGCTCCACTTTCACTCGCTCTCCTCTCTCTCTCAGTAAGTTCAGGATGCTTTGTGGTTTATCAAGTGGAGTCACATCCCTATCTAAGAACGTTCTTTATTAAAACCACAAGGTTTTCTTAAAGATGTAGCATGCTACCTTTGCGGAACACTACATTCCATGGTTGGGAATATGTAAATTGCAAAACACTAATAAAGACCCTTAAAAAGGAAAATAGCCTAAACTCTAAAAAAGGAAAATACCTAAACATAAAACGCATATATCTCTACCTAAACTGTTATACTTATTTGAAGTGTGCCCCTCCAAATAAACAACCGTATGGAGTTTTTCCCCTTAGACAGTTTAAATCGGTTACCAGATAAACCCCAACATTTCCTCTTCTTCTTCGCCCCCCTCCCCTCTCCTCTCATTTACTCTCAACCCACCTCTCCTTTCCTCCGTTCAGCTTGTATTTAACCAAATACACAACTCCCGTCATTTCCCACCGACAAAATTCTACTAATTTTAATGATCTTTCTTATACTATTAAACCCCTTTTCCGATAATTTTCATATACACTAGTAAAATTCATCATCCGAATTCTCAAATAAAAATCATCATTTTTCATAATTCAATACAAAATAAATAACAAAAATAAAAGAAGAACAAATTACTGACCCTCAGATAGCTTGTTTTTCGAAGAGGGCACGTGTAATCGGTCTCTATTATTATCCCTGTTGTTAAATCCCTTAGAAGTAGAAGGTGACGATTTCTCCAAGTGCTTATCTAGGGCATCATTTATTCGCTTTCGATCGAAGGGACCACCGATCTCCGTCTTCGATCCAACTCCAGCTCGATCTCTTTCCCTGTACATGATGATGATGGTGTTCTACAATCCCACCTCTGTTTCCTTTGCTTCCCCAAATTGATCAATCTACACTTAACATAGTGCCATTAAAACCATAGAAACACCATAATTGAGATAGTTGGTGCTCAGGGATGATGAATTTGGGGTTTTTTTGAAGATCAGAGTTTTCCTCAAATCAAGATTGACGTAAGATTTTGAAGAGTGGAGATGAAATTAGGGTTTTGGAGAAGAGAGAGAGAGAGAGAACACTCCTCTGTCTCTTTGGTTTCGTCTTACGACGAGTAGTGAGAGAAATAGAGTCCGCATTGGATCTCCATAATCTTCTGCAAAAAAAAAAATAATAATGAAGAAACTATCTTCAACAGTCAGATAATCTAATAAACAAATGATATATTCTAATGCCTCCAAGTAGGGGCCGCACTGTGCCCCACTAAAGAGCATCTCTAGCAGCCAGTTGCATTTTGGGTGTGGGCTCTGACAGGGGCCTACAAAAAACCCAACCCACACCCGACCTCTCCCAGCAGCCAATTGCAGTTGTTGACGTGTAATTTTTTATTTTTTTTATTTGAAAGAGATCAAAACACCGCGCTGTAATGGCCAAATTCCGTAAGCTCGAAATGGCTCAAAATTCGCTATCACACCAATGAATCCTGCAACAATATTCTAATGGAAAGTAAAAAATGATAGGTGATTTTTGCGTGGAAAACCTCTAAATAGGTAAAAAAACTACGACCTCGAGTGGGAATTTATATAAATGTATATTTATTGCTTGCGGCGGATATCTTATTACAAGTGATCTTTAGATATAGAAAAACTTGAATCTTGCAATTAAGAAGTTTGACTGTTGCTGAAAATAAAAAATAAGTGGTTTCTTGATGATCTCTAGTGTTATTTTTTTGTCTTTGTCTCTTTTGGAATATTTTCTTTATATAGGCATTCTCCGTAGTTCTTCATCGTAGTGGAACACGTTTTCTGAACAATGTGGTTAGTGGCGGTTGACTGAGTAACTGACGAGTTCGTGAGAGACAAGTATCTTTGACTGGATAAGGCTTTTCGGTTTGAGCTTGACACACGTTCTTAAACAGTTTACGGGGTGGTTTGGAATGTTGACTGGGGAAGTTATGTTAAAAATGCGTAAGTCTGAGATGGAGATAATTCGAACTGGCGACAGCTCGACTTTAGGTGAGATCGAGGGATAGGTCCCTACAATCGCCCCCTCGCAACCGAATTCACGAGTGGCTTTGGTTGAGAAATGATCAATTTGTAATTGGTATTTGGGTTGGGATTCTTGATATTTGAAGTGGAGTAATGGTGGCTTTGACTGTGTTGAAGTTACGCAGGTTACGGGGAAATGACGTGTATTTAATGTGGATGTGGATGTTGATGTATGTGACGATTACGATTTTGAAAAATTGGATCTGTAATAAATGATGACGCTTGGTAAAACGCACCTGCACAATAAATGTAGGGTTATATAAATAGTACTTGTATCAAATCCTTGAAGCAGAGTACGCTTGTAATCTGAAAAAAATTTACTGAAATATTAAAAATGGTGAAGGCACGGAGAATTGTCCTTAAAGAGAGGATTACGTCTGAAATGCAGAGGTTGAAGTTAAAATACTTTGGTGACCAATCCTTGGAGATGTCGATACCCGCTCATATTTCTCCGACTTATCAAGGCATGTCGGAAGACGAAGCGATTGAAGCTGAGGAGTAATTCTACTATAAGTGGAGATTTCACTTCATCGTCTTGATAGGCGAGGAACGTTAGGTTTGTCTCCGTACTCTTGCGGAAGACAAGGTTGGGGCTTCATATGCAAAGATAGGCATAACTGCAGGGCAGTTATGCCAATTTCTTGTATCACCATGGATTCTAAGGTCGGACCCTCTTTATCTCTACCAACTCTTCGGAGGTAGCAGCTTCAGAGGAGAGGGTGATGGAGGTGGAGGAGGGAGACAACTAGTGAAAGCCTGCTTCTGTATTTCCACCACGCTTTGGCGCTCAAAAGACCTTCAATTTGTAGAGTTGGTGCCAACACTGAGTCTACTACTTGCATAGTTTCTATTTGAAGTTCGACTGGACTTCAACCAAGCTCATATGAGGGAGGCTTTTTGTTGGTTCCAATTTATGTTTTATATCAGGATGAAAGATCACTGAAGCAAGAAGAACTGGAGGAGTTGATGTGTCAGAGTGCCTGAATGACCTGTTACTTTAAAAAGTAGTGAAAAACTTGTTATCTGTAAAGTACCTGGAGTTGGGTGCTGAGCAGATTAGATCTCTATAATATACCTGAGATCGATTACTGAGAAACTTGTTATCTATAAAATCACATGTAATGTTATCGACATGAATAAAAATTTGTCATCCAATTACTTATATTTATAAAATATCTCGTATACTTGAACTGAATTGTTTGAAGGATGTTTGAAATGAATTGAAATTCATGAGTACCGTAAGTATTATTATTCGAACTGAGACATATATGTGCAAAAATTTATCTGGTAATGTAAGTATGATATGTCTGCATGTTGGAAATATTAGAGATAAAAATGTAAAAAATTTGTGATAAAAAAAAATCTCTATTTATAGCAATCTATGGTATATAACATATAGACAAAATATTTGAAAGATATGTTACATATGAATGATCGATGTGTATAAAATAATTATAGATACCTGAACCTGTATGTTGGTCGAACGTGAGAGGTATTTGGGTAAGATCAAACTTTGCCTGTAAAATTATAATTGAGATGGATAGTTCGCCTATTAACGAGGTTTCGACCTCCGGTCGGGCGGTAGAGTCTGATAGTAAGGTTGAAGCAGGATTGGAGCAATTTCCAGATTTTTCTGGTAAATTGGTAGCCTATCCCCCTGGTTTAGATGTATTCAAAGAATTTTGGAAAGCCAAGACTTCCGTAAGTGGGACATGGGATAACTGCGTAGAATACACTAGTAGGATGTTTAGGGGGTGTACTGTAGCGACGGGGGAAGAATATTTTTACTTGTTGGCCGACTTGGATGAGGAAATATGAGATAGGGGTATAGATAAATCGATCTCGTTAGAATATTTTGATGGGAGTGTTCGGAGTGACCTTTCAGAGGGTTTCTTGTATTACCTGTCTCAATTAGAGTACGGGTTGAGTCTTCCCCTTACCAATTTAGCGAAGAGGATTATGAATACGATTGGGGTATGTTCTGTTCAATTGAACGGGAACATGTGGGAGGTAATAATTGTTTGGACCATTTGAATGAAAAATTGGAGAATGAGGAAAAAGTGAGGATGTATTACAATTTAATGGGGTGAAGAATTATCAAGCCAGTGGTGGGGCATATTTCTGTGCGAGTGCAACTCGGCGTCGATTCTTCTATCTTAATTCAGCAGGTCGAGCCTGGAATGACAACGTAATATGGGTGAAGGGTAATTATCTTCAGAGAGATGATGAAGAACCTTTAGATCTTCTATTTAGAACTGTAAAACAAAGTAAGTATAACAATGCATAGAGTATAATATTGATATGTATGAACTTATGATCTTTTGTTGATAATAACAAATGATGTGCATGGCAGACCCGAAGTCCCGAGTGGAGAGGAAAGATTCATTGTTGGACGAAGTTGCAGAGGAAGAGGTTGAGCTCGAGTTTGTGTTGGAAGGACTTGGCCTTAGTAAAAAAAAAGAGGATTGGGAGCAAGTTGAAAAAGGTTCAAAAATCTCAATCGACCAGGCTATGGCAGGTGTTGATGATGGGAAGAAGAGAAGAATTGGTAGGGAAGGTCAAACCAATATGGCCAAGACCCCTATAATAGACAGCTCGGCCCAGCCAGAGTCTATTACATCGAGCAAATTAGCTCAAATGTTTCCCAAAAAACAGATGTTAAAATGTGCGTCGGCCTTTGATACCACTAGAAGTGGTGAGGTCGACGGAAAAGAGAAACGGAGAAAGATCGAACCTTCAGAGAGGTCGGAGAGCGACCTGTTGCTAAGGACGATCTCAAAGTAGTGGAGGAAAGGGCCAGACTGGTGGCTCTTCATGAAGAGGAGGATATGAGTAGGATGGTACGTGTTTATGTTTTGATCATGTAAAAATTTATTGCGTTTCGAACTCACGCTAAGGTCGATTTGTTTTTTGCAGGTTGCTCGTTTGGTGAAGGGGATTTGGCTCGGAGTGGAAGAAGAAAAATTTGCGTTGATGAAGGTTAAGGTCAAGCTTGAAAAGAAGGTAGCTCGAGCGAAGGTTGATGCTCTCAAGGAAGAAAAGAAGCTAGATGCCCTGAAGGCTTCTCATGTAGTGGCGATTGGTCATCTGCAAGCAGAGACGAGGGTGAATCTGGAGGAGATGGAGGCAGAGCATGAAAGGTTGGGGCACCACCTTATGTTAAAGGAATATTCTGAGGAGGAGGTGGATGTCATTAAGGCAGACACCTATGTCGAGGAGGGTGATGATGAAGAAGTGGAAGAAGTGGCAGTGGGAGTTGTTGATGGCCTAGACGGTGTCTCCCGCCAAATGGTGCTACACAATCAAGGGGATGACGCCAAAATCCCAGAGGGTGATAATGAGAAGGTAGGGTAGAAAAATGATTTATATGAGTATTTTGCAGTGTCTTATAAATTATTAGAATCTATGTGTATTGAATATATTTCTGTAGACTGAGCCCCTTTTTTGTGTAACCCTATTGTAAGCACTTAGAGAAATGAGTTTCAGAATAAAAGATCTAGAGACTGGGTTTGCCAGGGAAAGAGAGATCTTCATATCTTTGCTTTCTTTGCAAGCGGAGCTACAGGTTAAATAGGAATAGGTTTCCTGACTTATATGTTATATTGACATAAAGCTACCAAGTAAATTAGATAACGTAAAGCGTAGAGGTAGATCAAAACTTACTATCAGTTTTAGGAAAATAACACTAATATAGTGCGCAGAAAAAATTCAAGGTATTTAGATAAAGTGGAATATCGTAAACATGTACCTTAGACTTCAAAATGTATGTCATGGAGCACCTGTCTGAGATTTTACTTTGACCTCTAAGTCTAAAAGTAGTTGCACACAGTAGATGTTGGAAATCAGATATCTTTTTAGAAATGAGATATATATCATGTTGATGGGTGCTCTAAATCAAGCTGTATATAATGTATATATTATTGTTTAGGTCGAATTGGATTTAGTTCGCTCACGCGAAGATGAGGCGCTCCAATATAACCGAGAATTTACAGAGGAGTTTAATAGGATGAGGGAGGTGAATGAGAACAGGGAAGATCAACATGTAAAGGTGTATTTTAAATTTGTTGAGACATCCCAGACTGTTGTCGACCTCACCCGCAAGGTTGAGGAGAAAGACGCCGAAATTGAGCAGAGCATAAAAGAGCTTGCGGAGGTAAAAGAACACGCCACAAAGCTTCAAAGTTGGGTTGACACGCTGATGGTTAAGGGTAAGCAAGCTGAAATGGCTCAATACCGTATTCAGGCGCTAGAAAGATCGAAGGGACAATCTTGAGCTGATCTTCAAAATTGTAGAAGCGAGCTGGAGCAACTTAAATAGAAAATGAGTGAAAAAGATAACGAGCTGAAGGTAGCTCGAGAACATCTATCAGCCTCGAAAGTTGCAGCCGAACATTTGCACCTAGCCTTACCTGCCAAGGATTTGGAGTTTCGGGGAGTGCAACGAAGGTGTGACGAGTTAAATGAGAGGGTGGCACGATTGAAGACCGAATTGGCATAAGCCAACGCGCGTGTTAAGAAAACTGAGGCTAGAGAGCGCCCGAGGGGGAGTAGAAATGATGTTAAAGTTCCTCTAGTCCAAGGGGATGTAGTTAGTCTGTCAGGTCGAATTAGAGAGCTATAAGGTGACGTGGCTCGAATTCAGAGGCAAGTGCAGAAAGAGAATGTGAACTTAAGGGAATGCTAGCAAAAATTGGATGTTGCTCTTATCTGAGAGAAGGTCTTGGAAGAGGAAATCAGGGCGAAGGAATTCCTGATGAAGAAAAAAGATGACTCGTTACAGGATACTTCTGCCAGGGAAGAATTGAATGCAGAAATTGTGAGACTTCGTGCTCAAGTGGCGAACTTGGAGGTCGCTATTCAGGCTGAATCAGCTAAATATGTCAAAAAATTGGAAGAGAATATAACTTTTTATGATTTGACAGACATGGAAATGGCATATTAAAAGAAACTGTATGAGACTTTGGAGTCACGCCTTGAGAATGTGAGACGTAACTTTTCAAGGATCGTTGCAGCTCATGCATCACGAACATGCCTGTTTAAAGGCGATCGTTGCGTATTTTGTAGAGGAAGTTAAAAGACTTGATTTTGAACGAGATACATTGTTTAAGAGCCTGTCTGACAAGGGATGTATTTATAGCGTGAATATAGATCGAGGGAAATGTATGGCCTTCATGGAAATAAATTTAGGTCCTTGACCTTCTGATCTGAGAGAGAGGGGTAGAGTTATTGTAACTCGCGAACTAAATTCTTATCAACCTCCTGCTGGAGGGTAAAGCATGGCTGACATCCCAACAACAAAAAAGGTATCCATTGTAATATGATCTAAAAATAAGTAGTATATGCCGCAAAGATATTAAAATAGATGAAAGCTAGTATGACCTTTACCTTAACATATGTTTGGTGGGGTCTTTGACATAAAACAAGTTTTTTACATTTGTTTTAATCGCAGAGGTGGGTTGAGTTAGTCAAACTAAGTGAATCCTGATTTAACTGTAGAAATGTTGCATACATATTGAAAGAGATGAAGACTAGTATTACCTTTGCCTTATCTTATGTCTGTTAGAGTCGTTAATATGAAACAAATTCTACATTTGTTTTAATCGTAAAGGTTTAGTAGAGTCAGCCAAACCAAGTGTTATCCTTGATTTAACTATAGAAATGTTACAGACATATTGAAAGAGATGAAGGCTAGTATTACATTTGCATTATCTTATGCCTGTTAGAGTCTTTGATATGAAACAAGTTTCTATATTTGTTTCAATTGCAGAAATTTAGTAGAGTCAGCCAAACCAAGTGTTATCCTTGATTTAACTATAGAAATGTTACAGACATATTGAAAGAGATGAAGGCTAGTATTATATTTGCCTTATCTTATGCCTGTTAGAGTCTTTGATATGAAACAAGTTTCTACATTTGTTTCAATCGCAGATGGAGTAGTAAGGCGCTTAATGATAGTACCGTTTCAGTCGCCTAGTGTTCTAAGGATTTGAAATAGGGATTCCCTCTTCTGTCATGAGATAATATGATCCCAGGCCTGAGAGACCTGTGATAATTAATAGACCCTCCCAATTGTCGGCTAATTTTCTAGCGTAAGGCTCTTTGTGGTATTGAGGAATCTCTCTGAGGACGAGATCATCGATTTAAAAGGTACGGTTTCTGACTCGGTTATTGTACGACCTGGCTAGCATATGATGATATCGACCTAGGTTAGCGATGGCGTATTCCCTGGTCTCATCGATCATATTAAGGTTAAAAGCCAATTTAAACTTATTTTCCTCGTTAGTCATCTCGTGATCTCGAACTGGATAATGGTATTTAGAAGGAATGACAGCCTCAGTGCCATATGCAAGGAGGAATGGGGTGCATCCTGTTGACTATCTGGGAATAGTACGATAAGCCCATAAGACATGAGGCAGTTCTCAAATCCAATTTTCTTTTTTCTGTGAGTAAAGTCGTTATTTGAGTCCATCCACGATGGTTTTGTTGGTGATTTTGCCTTGGCCATTGCTTTGAGGATAGTAAGGATTGGATGGTGAGTGGATGATATTGTGTTAGTTGAGGAAAGTTGCAATTTTTCTCCCACAAATTGGGGCCCGTTATCGATATGAATTAGGTGGGGGCACCCAAACCGGGTGATGATGTGTTCCCAGATAAAAGAGATGACCTCTTCTTCTCTGGTTCGACATAGTAGAACTACTTCGATCCATTTTGTAAAATAATTGGTAATTATGAGTAAGTGACGGCGGTTACCTAGAGAGTTAGGGAATTCACCGACGAGATCAAGTGCCCATCTTTTAAATGGCCAGTACACCTTGCTTGCATGGAGTTCGAGCACAGGAGTGCGAATCATATGTCCATGTCTTTGGAAGGTGTCACATCTACGTGAGTATTCCTCTACTTGGTTGCGCATACCAGGCCAAAAAACTCCTTGTGTAATAGCTCTGTTTGCTAGTGGTTGACCTGTGGCATGGGTGCCACAAGTCCCTTCATATAATTCGCAAACCATTTTATATGCTTTTGGCTCAGAGAGGTACTTGAGGTAAGGCCCGATGACGAAATGGTGGTATAGCACACCATTTTGATTAGCGTAGCGCTTCGAGTTATTGATCAGCTGTCGGCGCTCTTTTGGATCTGCTGGGAGTGGTCTATTGCAACTGTAGTCAACATCGAGGTAGGCTAAAAAAGGCTATCGCCAATCGTCGTCTCCCCCTTTATCGCCCCCAGTGTTGATCGTGTATACAAAAATACGATTAATGTTGGGGGTTGAAATGATTTCGATCTGGAGATATCGAGCATCTGTACCTAAGACCCCACCTAGATATGCCAAGGAATCGGCGTGTCTATTTTCACCTCGAGGAAGATAATCGAGAGTTACTTTCGCAAACTTGCTCATCCTATCTACGACGAGGGTTGCGTATTCGATCATCTTTCTATTCTTCTTGTATTGCTCAGAGTAATGGTGGACGATGGGTAATAAATTTGTGCAGACTGAGAGCTTGGGGACATCGAGCTCAAGAGCGAGGTCAAGTCCATGAATAAGAGCTTCTTACTCGGTGACATTATTTGAGGCCTCAAAATCCAAGCGAATTGATTTATCAATTCTGTCATTGGATGGGGTAATTAAAACAATTATGATCGCTGATCCTACGGGTCCTGCTGATCTATCCGTGAGAAGTTTCCACCCCTTTACTGTAATCCATTCAGCTCGCTCGTCAAATGGTTTGGGGGGTAGATCTTCGAGAGTTTCTCCTGTAAGGTCAGGGTCGTGCTCCTCTCGCTCAGGATCCTCCACTAGAAAATTTATGAGAAAATCGGCAACGGCCTTGCCCTTTTTGGAATAATGTTGTTCGAACTTGATATCATGTTTTCCCAAACTGACTGACCACTGTTGCACTCTTCTTGATTTTTCTTTATTGGATAGAACTTCCCGAAGTGGATAATTCGTCATGACTTTGACTGAATGAGCTTGGAAGTAGTGCTTGAGTTTCTGTCAAGTATAAATAAGAGTGGGAAGAAGTTTCTCAATTTTAGAGTACCCCATTTCTGCTGGAGTAAGGGTTTTTCTAATGAAGTAGACTGGTTTCTCGATTTTCCCTTCAAGGTGAATGAGAACCAAGCTGAGGGAAGTATCTGTGACTGCTAGGTAGATAATCAGTCTCTCATTATCTACTAGGGTGCTCATTATGGGAGACCACCCCAAATTGGTTTTGAGATCGTGAAAAGCTGCTTCACATTCTAGGGTCCATGCGACCTTTGTATTTGGCTGAACTTTTCCTCGTTTGGTATAACCGCGGAGTAATAAGAATAGCCAACGATAGCGGTATAAAGATTTAGAAGCAAAATGGTTGATAGCGGCAATCTTGTCGGCAAGTTTCTAAACGTCTTTTGTTGTTTCCGGGGAGGGCATGTTGAGGAGAGCCAGAATCTGATCTAGATCGGCCTTAATCTCCTTCTTGCTGATGAGGTGGCCTAAAAATCAGCCAGAATGTACCCCAAATTGATACTTATTAGGATTGAGACACATTATGTAAGATCGAGGGATGTTAAATATAGTGTTGAGATCCGAGATGTGATTGGCTGATTGTACACTCTTACACAAGAGATCATCAATGTAGACTTCAATAACTTTCCCTAGATGTGCTTTAAACATAGTAGTCATCAACCGTTGATATGTGGCACCTATGTTTTTGAGTTCGAAGGGCATGACTTTGTAGCAATAAAGACCTCTTTCAGTGATGAAAGTTATATTTTCTTGATCTTCTTCCAAAAGTAGAATTTGATTATACCCCGAAGCAGCGTCTATCATAGATAGGAGGTCATGGCCTACAGTAGAATCGAGGATCTGATGAATGTTGGAAACAGAGAAACTATCCTTTGGAGTATATTTGTTCAGATCACTGAAATCTACGCAAACTCATACTTTTTTGTTCTTCTTTGGGACGACGACAATGTTGGATATCCAGTTTGGATATTTGGCTTCTCGAATGAATTTTACTTTATTTAATTTCTCAATCTCGATGCTAACTTCATCTCGAAGATGAGGTGACAGTCATCGTTGTATTTGTTTGACCACCATGGCGTTGATGTTGATAGCTAATTTGTGACATGCCTTGGTCGGATCGACCTCAGGCATTTCTTCGAAAGACCATGCAAAAACATCTCGATTTAGTTTCAAGAACTGAATGAGAGCATCCTTTTCATGCTGAACCAACTTAGTACCAATGAAAGTACCACTGCTAGGTCCATCAATGTTGATTTATTTTGTGGGCCCCTTCGTGGAAGGTTGATCGTTGAGGTGATCAACTTCATGTAATTACTATGCAGCAAATTTGTCAGAAGTATCTAGGATAGCAGAGACGGTATTTTTACAAGCTCGAGGGAGCTTATGACTACCTATGATCTCATAAATACCGTTGTCGTGTTTAAACCGGAGTGTTTGATAATAGGTGGAAGCGATTGCTTCCATGTTGTAAATCCAGCAGCGGCCCATAATCCTGAGATAACGAGATTTGGCGTTGATGACATAAAAAGCGACGTCGATGGTAGCTGGTCCTGTGGTAATAGGTAAGATGATCTTGCATACTCAATCTTCTTTAGACCCATTGAACCCACTAATATCGGTGTCGCTCTGAATAACTTGGTCGGCCAAACCCATTTGGTCGATAGTGCTCTGAAAAAGAATCTCAATACCGCTTCCAGTATCGATCATCATCGTGTGCATGACAAACTTCTTCATTTTAAGCATTATTACTAACACATCATGATATGGAAATTTGGCATGGCTAGTATCGCAATCTTCGAAGGAAATCCCAAGCAAGTGATTGCTCGACTCAGAAAGAAGCTTGGCTTCTTTGTTTTGCAGTGTGAGATCGCAGCATTCTGATAGTCTTCTGCATTTTGACCTGTTGGAATTGGTGATCTAATTGATTTTGATCATGTTACTGTGGTGCGTATGGTAAATATACTTCTCCTTAGCTTGATCATTGGCCTGTATAACTTCAAGTTGCTTCTTATAGCTGCCATCTTTGTATGATTTCAGGTCAACAATATATTCGAGCATCCATCCCTCTTTAAAAATATAATCGATCAACCTCTGTAAAGCATAGCAATTATCAGTAGAATAATGGTTGACTATCGATTGGTTCCCGTGGTTGAGAGACGCGGTAGAGTGTATCTTTCAAATACAGTGGAAAAATTATAGAAATTCGAACGTTCATCTTTGGAAGGATGGGTTTGTTTGGCAGACCGCCTTTTCGAAGGTAGCCAGTGTTTCCCTTGGTGCGCTTCTGATCTCCATGTTCCTCCTTTTGTTTATTGCTTCGATCTGTAGATGGGCCCTTGGTGGAGATGACAGATTTAGTAGATTTTTGTCGCTCAGACATCATCCTCTTCAGGTCGACGTAACTGTTGAACTTGGTGATCGTCTCCTCCAAGGTCGCAGGTTTATTGAGGAAGAGGTGTTCTTTGGCATTACAATCGTGCCAGAGCGCATTGGTAAAAGAAGTAACGACTATTTTCTGATCGAGGTTATCCACTTTTCGCGCGAGCTCTAAAAATTTCTTTGAAAAATCCTTGAGCTTCTCTCCTTACGACTGCTTAAGACTGATAAGTTAATATAAATTCTCTTCTCTGCCCCTGTTGTAAGCATATGTCTTGATGAACTATTTTTGCAGCTAATCGAATGTAAATATGGAGTCCTCAGAAAGAGAGTGGAACCATCGAAGTGGTTCCTCCTGTAGAGTTGTGGTAAACAGACAGTAGAGGATGTGGTTGAGATTGGAGTATAACCCCAATAAATCACGGTACTACTGAATGCGCTCCTTCAGGTCAGTACCTTTGAATTTACAAATTTTTGGAGTATGGAAACATTTTGGTATTTCCATATCGAATAACTCTTTGGCAATCAGACTTCCTTGTAATTTTGTAACGTCGCCTGTAGTACCCAGAACTTGTGCTTCGATCAACTCCTTAATTTGTTGGTCCATATGCTCTTTCGTGACGCAATGACGTGCTGGTTGAATCTTTGGGCGAGCAGGTTGTGGATGATGAGTGTTTGTACCTTCACTCAGGCGATCTCGTGCTAGAACTTGGTGTTGATGTCGCTGTTCTTCTACCTGACGGACGGAAATTCGGTGACCTCGACTGACTTCGGACTGAACTTCACCCCTCAAATGTATGGAGGGCAGTAGTTCGTGTTGTAGATTCCTTGAAATGGCTTTACTGGCTACTCCTTGAGGTCCCAATCTTTCTCTTACAAAAATACAGGAGGTCTCTAGCAACTAATCGTGACCTCTGGCTGGAAGAGCCTACTGAGTATTTTGCAGAGCCTCTAGGGTAGTCTACATTGTTATCATCTGGTCTTCATGTCATTTGAGCGTTGTCAAATGAGTTTGTCATTCTGCGTCGAGCTCTTTCTTGTGAAGCTCCCAATTATTTGTTAACTGAAGTTCGAGCTCGGCGCGTTTATCTGTTTCGATGTTAAGATTTGCCCATAACTCTGTAAGTTGCCCCGGCTCTATTAAAACATCGATCTAGGTCCCTGTAGCTGGTCGTCTGGAAGTAACCATGATTAAAAGTTGTAGTGAAAGAATGCCTTATGATATCGTGAAAATGCAGTTTTTTCCACAGACGGTGCCAAATGTAATGGCCAAATTCTATAAGCTCAAAATGGCCCAGAATTCGCTATCACACCAATGAATCCGACAATAATATTCTAATGGAAAGTAAGAAATGACACAGGTGATTTTTGCGTGGTAAACCTCTGAATAGGTAAAAAACCCCAACCTCGAGTGGAGGATTTTTATAAATGTATATTTATTTCTTGAGGCGGAAATCTTATAACAAGTTATCTTTAGATATAGAAAAGCTTGAACCATGTAATTAGGAAGTTTGATTTTTGCTGAGAGTAAAAAATAAGCTGTTTCTTGATGATCTCTAGTGTTATTTTTTTATCCTTGTCTCTTATAGAACTTTTCATTTATATAGGCCTTCTTCGTAGTTCTTTATTGTGCTGAAGTACGTTTTCCGAACAATGTGGTTTGTGGTGGTTGACTGAGTAACTGACGAGTTTGTGAAAGACAAGTGTCTTTGACTGGATAAGGCTTTGCATTTTGAGCTTGACTCACGTTCTTAAACAGTTCGCAAGATGGTTTGGAATGTTGACTGGAGAAATTATGTTAAAAATGTGTAAGTCTGAGATAGAGATAATTCGAACTGGCAACAGCTCGACTTTAGGTAAGATCGAGGGATAGGTCCCTATACGCGCGATGCGCGGTGTTCCAAACACCACTGCTTGCACTGTTACCCCAAAATCAAACCCAACTCGAGTTTAAACTTTGTTTCCTCCTCTCTCTCTTTCAGCTAGAAGGTATACCTAAAATTTTTCCCAATTTCTTTCAAAACATAATACAAATGCCAGAGGATAACCCACACCCCAATACATTACCTGGGTTTAGAATGGCAAGAGATCCAGAGCAAGCCGTAACTCGGTCGAGGTTCGGAAGGAAGAAAAAGTGAGTAGAATTTGAAGATGCCCAACAACCTATACCAAACCCACCCGAAGAAAACTACCCGCAGAGATTTATTACCTTGCTTCTAGACGGCGTCAGTCATATCTGTTACGCTGGCAAGGAACTCACGGTAAGATTTAGTGTAATTGTGAATTTGTTATTTCCATAAATCAAGTGTTTGACAAAATGCTCCAATGAACATAATTGGGATTCGATGCGTGTGCACGGCATATTCACTACGATGATCAAAGTGTGGAAGGGGATTTCCATAATTCTACCTGTAAGGGATGTTGTGGTGAATATATTCGAGCAGTTTATGGATATACGCTTGGGAAATTATGATAATTGCCTAATTCAGGTGCTTACAGAACATTGGTGGCTGACCATGTACACATTTCTATTCCTGTGTACGGAGATAGGGGTCACTCTTCTCAATTTCCAGATGCTGACATCATTGTCAATTGGCTGATATCCGACACAGGTGCCGTATGACGACGTATGGAGTGTTTTATCCAATGCGAGGCAAATGCTCACCAACATTGATTACAGCCATATAAAGTGGGGGAACGCCAACATTTCACATTTGAGGACGTACTTGACCATCGCAGCTGATCGGGAGGATGATATTACAATTGCTCGTGCTTTTATCCTCTTCATGATGGGACATTTATGGTTCCAAACGGCTAACGACGCCGTCCTGCTTGGATATCTCGCGGTCGTGGCCGATTTGGACGAGGCTGCCCAATATGACTAGGGTTTTGCTATTTTTGCTTCCATGTACCATGGTTTAGATACTGCAGCCATGACTGGGGGTTCCATCACTGGATTTGCCCAACTTTTGACGGTACACTAACACTTTTTCCTTTTACAAATCAAATATCTTCTAATAAACGTCTTAAATATAATTTCTAATTTATTTTTTATGTTGTTCCAAAATGCAGTATTAGTTCTACGAGTATTGTGGGGTTGGTTACCCTATTGTCAAGGAAGATATTAAGTACTTGGCCTATCTGCGCCACAGAGCATGGAAGAGGGGGAACATGAAGAAAACAAATAACCAAGCAGGTAATTTGTTTATGATAGGCAGATACCACATTGACCACCGGACTATTGAAACGATCACCTGGTGACCTTGGTTGGAATCTGCGGTGTTTGAGTTAGATGATGTACAGGCTGTAGCGCTCCTGTCCCGTACGAGGATGCCACTTGAATTCCTAAATGGAAACTGCGAGTATTAATTGGAGGATAGATATTGGAGGATAGATATTGGAGGTAGTTGACTGGTACTGCAGGTATTCCTTTGGATCCTTCGCTTAACATGTCACCACATCTTAGTTTAGCTAATTTATAGGCGATGAGACAGGCTGACTTCGTTGACTGTGAGCAGTTTATGATAGGGGAGGAGCGAGAGACTTACGCCTCATACTGGGCTAACCAAACTATGAAGGTAGGCACCCTATTGACAGATTCCCAGAGGATGGGGAATATAAATCTATTCAGACCCACTGTACTCAGGGCTGGTATTACACCCGTGGTAGTGATGTCACCGTCGGTTTATAACTTGTCCCAGGATTTTAGTTTGCCTGGTGAGCCCGAGGGGCCAGACCCAGGGTGACACATGGAGTAGACAGTGAGGCATGAGCTGCTCCCCATCCATCGCTTAAGGGACCTGCCAGAAATGTCAACCTCCTACGGTGCAGAGGAGCTGTTGTACCTGACTCATGGTATACAACAACTTTGCCTTGCAGAGTCTGTGCGGGACGCCCAGACGATCCAATACTTGATTGGTGAGGTAGCTACTCTGAGGAAGCACTTGTACAGTGTAGACGACCAGCTACATGCGCATGTAAGTAATTTATTTATGTATTATTTTTTTATTTTTTTAATGTCATATTTATTTTGTCAAAATATTTATAAATTTTTTTTGTCCCGTTCATGACCTACAACTGAGGAGGGGCGTGACGTATGGGTGGTGCCGCTACTACCTGGAGGTGGCGCGAGGACGAGGCAACATGGATCTGGTCCGCGAACCAGGGAAGGCGGTAGTGGCCCATCTCAGTAGATATAAATATTTTTGATATTTTTGTAGACGTAATCTTTTATTGTAAACATCAATTTTTGATGTCACATTTCTTTATAATAAATTAATATTAATCAATTTATTTTGAGTCTTGAATTTAAATAGAAAAACAATTACAATTCTTGAAATAGTAGTTCTACGCACGAAATATAACTAAAAATAGATACAATTAAACTTGAATTCATCGTTTACGTTTGATGTAAGGAATAAACTTGGACCATTCAGTAAGGGGGAGCGGATCCCGTCTATAGTTTTCTAGCCGATAATTTGTAGAAGGATCAGGCGGGACATAGTTCTGGTAAAAAATATCATATGGAGTCTAAAACGGGAATAGATGGTTGTATTTGTCATACCATTCATCTCTGGCATCGCAGAGAATATAAGCTAGTGGAACACCTCTGACCGCATATCAATACTCATTCGTATCTCATGAAACTCATCACACTTAGCCTTAATTACATTCCACCTATTGTATAAATCTTCAGGAGGGTATCAAAGTTCTGTGTGCATCCTGAATTGGACATGAATTATATTCCATAACTGATTGAAATTGAGTTGTCAAAGAGACGGATTATCAACAAAATAATGCCAAGACGTGGCCAGGGCGCAGTCTTCATTTTAGCCAAATACTACTGAAGAATCCAGTGTTAGTGCAGAAAAACTCGGCATTGTTGAGTTTAAGCATAGGAGTGTTGTTAGAGCATCTCCAACAAAAATATATATAAAACAAAAACTAGCCGTTGTGATCCAAAACTAGCCGTTGTGATCCAAAACTAGCTGTCGTGATCCAAAATAAGTAGCCCGCTATGAAGGACCCACCAGAGGATGTAGCCATTGTTGTTTGAGTCTTGAATTCAAAAATAAGTTTTTCCAATGTCTATTCAAATAGACTATTTGTCTGTTAGAACATACTCATTTTTATTCTAACAAATTTTCCACCTGAGCAATTTTATTCGAATAGACTCAAAGTCTGTTCAAACAGATTTTGGCCTGAGCTATTTTATTTGAACATACCTTATGTCAATTAAAACAAAATCAGGGATTTGGCGGTATAAAGAGCACCGCGCGGTGTTCTTTTCATCGTCAAATCCCTGATTTCCTTCGACCCATATCTCTTTTTTTCCCCTTTCGCACTTCTCACTTCAATTAGAAACTTGTTCCCCATCTGGTATTACACCCTTCTATCAACTTCACAGCCTTAATTGTCTTATTTATCATCCGATTCATCTATTGGTAATCCTCCTCGTGTATCGTCATCCTCCTCTGACGATCTTATCTTAGATTGTGCGGCGACAATTTACGTTCTGCACCAAATTACAACAAACCTATTAGTACATGATACAACTTCGAGTCATGGCAGGAGTATCATGGGCCGTAAGGATGAGAAAAAGAAGCGAGATCACCCATTGGGGCATTACAACATTATACGGGACTACTTCAAGCTCAATTGCACATATGAGCCATGGGAATTTCGGCGATGTTTTGGTATGAGTAGAGACATATTTGTGCGTATATTCGATGCAATCATTACACATGATCATTACTTTATCCAAAACCCAATAACGCTAGTACTATGGGGTAATCACCGTACCTAAAGATAGCCGCAGCACTACGTTTCCTAAGTTACGGTGTTATGGCAGATCTTTTTGACGAGTATATCCAAATAGGAGAAAGCACAACCTTGTTATGTGTAGAAAGATTTTTTGTTGCGGTTATACAAATTTTTGGTAAAGAATATCTTCGAGCACTAAACGCGGCCAACGTCGAAAGGCTAAAAGTGATCAGAGAGTCACGGGGATTTCCTGGCATGTTAGGAAGCCTTGATTGCATGCATTGGATATGGAAAAATTGTCCCATAGCTTAGTACGGTAAATTTACTGGTCATTACCCGAAGGCGACATTGATTATTGCTTCACACGACCTTTGGATTTGGCATGTTTTTTTTTTGGGTTACCAGGGTCTAACAATGATATCAATGTTCTGCAACAATCACATCTTTTTACCGACCTGGCCAATGGTATCGCCCTGCCTTGCAATTATATAATTGCCGGAAAAGCTTATGATATTAGGTATTACCTAGCGGATGACATATACCCAAAATAGGGAACACTTATCCAAACCATATCCAATCCGGTTACAAAGAAACACATTTTTTTTGCTCAACAACAAGAAAGCTACCAAAAAGACGTAGAACGAGCATTTGAGATTTTACAATCTCGGTTCAATGTTGTAAAAAATATAGTTAAATTGTGGAAACCCGAGGTTTTGAACAATATCATGAAGGTGTGCGTGATAATGCATAATATGATCGTCGAAGAGGAACGAGGTTTATTCCTAACATACTTAGACTACAATCCGGCCGATCCCTCAACCATCGAAGGCAAACAGTTCAATATCAAAAATAAACCGCATTCAAAGTCGAGAACTGCAATTTGATCTAAATGATGATCTAATCGAGCATTTATGGGCCGTGGAGGGAAATCTTCAAAACTAGTACTTTATTTCTTGTATTATCTGATTATTCTTCATATAATTTA
Source organism: Kingdonia uniflora (assembly GCA_014058105.1). Taxonomy (NCBI): domain Eukaryota; kingdom Viridiplantae; phylum Streptophyta; class Magnoliopsida; order Ranunculales; family Circaeasteraceae; genus Kingdonia; species Kingdonia uniflora. The sequence continues at coordinate 599,145 of JACGCM010002784.1, forward strand.
ATTCTTCTTGTCGTACAAGTTTATTAAACAAGTTTTTGATATTTCATTAATCTTGTATTTATTTTAACGCAATATTATCGGAAATAAACATTTCAAAAACAAGATTGCATTCTTCAATAGCAAAGTACATTATTCAAACGATTACATTATTGGAAGGTAAACTACATTCTTGGAAAGAAAACTTCTATATACAGTAAAGTTAAATTATATTTCGTCACCACTTCAAGTACCTGGTCTGTCCCTATTGGCCAGACGTTCCATGACCTCCACTTGCCTTTGCAAATAGTATTGTAATACAGGTCCAGAAAGATTACTCAGGTCTTTATCCATGATTTTGCGATCTTTTTTTGCTTGTTCCAATTCTATTTTGGCTTGCCATTACTGATTTGCTTCCACTCTTCTTCATTCCTTTTCATCTTTCGCTTGTCAATTCTCCAACCGTAGTTCATCCAGTATTGTTTGGATACTGCTACCAGATGCAGCAACACCATCCAATACCTTTTGTGTTGCAAGGTTCTTTTTTAAAAAAAATTGGCCGATGGGCCTGCTTCCACCCTCATACAACGAACCATCTAATTCAGAATATGAGCCCACAGATTGAGGTACAGGTGGGCCGTCGGAGTCCTTTGATATATTGTTTGATTCGACTGAGTTCCCCTGATAAGAATTATCCAATGTTCTCCTGGCTACATTTCTTGGTACATTCCCCACGCGGTTCAACCCATCATCCCTTAAGTTGGCCCATCGCGGTTCTCGCGCCAAAATCGTATATGGGCCATTCAAGCCTTAATAGATCTTGTATGCACCGTTTTCTTACAATTCGTAAAATTACCAAATACAAATAAATAACGTGTATATCCAAGAGAAATAATTGACACTTGAGTTAAAGGAAATTAGAACGTACCCGATCTTCTTCAGTTTTCCCGTTGTCGTCCTAAAACATTCTTGAGCAACTATCCCCTTGTACGCCACATATTGTGCATTAAGGGCATACCACTGAGATTTGGTCAACCCACTTGATCATCTTGTGGGGCACTCGGGGTCGCTGTTAAAGGCAATGTTCACCATTTGATATAAAGTAAAACCCTTTGTCCGGTACACTATCTGGACAGAAGCTGTTACTCACACCCTTGTGAGACACGTAAAGTCTGCTTCAGTCTAATTTAGTCCAGCATCATCCGTCTCGTCCAAAAACTCGGTATATTCTGGCACTTGCATGCTTTGTATTTGTTTTGCGGGTACTTTTTTCTTTCTTTTCCATTTTCTTTTTGGGGGCCACAACTTTAACAGGTATTGACGCATTTGCGTTACTTTGACTGTATTGAGTAGATTCACCATAGAATAGGTAGTTCTGAAAGTAATTTGGAGGTTGAAAACCTTGAGGTTGAGTGAGCGAATAGGGTTGACAGTACGGGCTAAACGCCTGAGGTTGCAGTTGAGAGATTGCAAATGAATTTTGATATTGTCCAAAACTGGGATCCCCTTGTGACATGGTAAACGGAAGTGGGGTATGTGATTGAAATTGAGGTTGGAATTGAGGTTAGAATTGCGATGGGTTGTGGTAGAGGTATGGAGTGAATTGTGATGATGGGTGTTGAGCGAATGGTGTTGAAGGTGGGTTATGGGAGGATGGGGTCAACAGTGTAGAGTTATTACTACTGCTGCCGGAGTTTGGGGAGAGCGTAGAGGCTCTCTTCTATGCCCTTTAATTAGTTTTGGGGAGACGAAGTAGCCAGGGAGTGATGAGAGGAGATAATTGAGATTGGAGGAGTTTGGATTACCGCGCGGTGTTCCTTTTACCGCTAGGAAAATTTGGTCTGTAAAAGGAACGCCGTGCGGTAATCCAAACACCGCCAAACTTATTTTTTTGGTGTGGGCTCCGCACACTTGGTTGGGTTTTAACATAGCTACATAGGCAAAGTCTTACCCATTTTTTCGCTGTTAGGAGGCTCAAAGTGTGAGTTTGAGTTTGGGTTGGCAAACCCAACTCAAACTCCTACCCTACTGGACATGTTCTAAGAGTAAGTCTAGCAGCAAGTTGGGGTTTGGGTGTTGGCTCTGACAGGGGGCCCACAAAAAATCCAACCCACGCTTAGCCTCTCCCAGCAGCAAGTTTGAGTTTGTGACGTAACTTTTATTAAATTAAACTAGGAGGAGTTCTGATTACCGCGCGGTGTTCCTCTTATTGTGTGGTATTCCTTTTTCCGCCGCTTCAACTGTTATGATTTTTGGCAGCCCAACCCAAGTCGACTCATTCTTCACATTTTACTTATTCCTCTCTCTCAATTTGAAGGTAAAAAATATTCAATTCCAGCAAAATTAAAATGGAGATGCCAGCGGGAGACCCACACGCCAGTACATTACCTGGGTTTAGAGTGACAAGAGATTCAGAGCGAGCCCTAACTCAGTCGAGGCTTGGAAGGAAGAAAAAATGAGTAGAATTCGAAGATGTACAACAAACCCAACCTATACCACACCCACCCCAAGAAACTCCCCGCAGAGGTTTATTACCCAATTCCCAGACGGTGTGAGTCATATCTAATACACTGGCAAGGAACTCACGGTAAGTTTTTGTTTAATTGTGAATTTGTTATTTCCATAAATCAAGTGTTTGACAAAATACTCCAATGAACAAAATCGGGATTCGATGCGTCCGCACGATACATTCACTATGGTGATCAAAGTGTGAAATGAGATTTCCACAATTTTGGAAATTAAGGATGTCGTGGTGAAGATATTCGGTAGCTTTATGGATAAACGCTTGGGTAATTCCGATAATCGGCTAATTCGGGCGCTAACAAAGCATTGGTGGCCGACAACACACACTTTTTTGTTTCTGTATGTGGAGATAGGGGTCACTCCATTAGATTTCCAGTTACTGACATCATTGTCAATCAGCCGATATCCGACACAGGTACAGTATGACGATGCATGAAATGTTTTATCCAATGCAAGGTAATTACTCCCTAACATTGAATCCAGCAATATAAAGAGTGAGAACATCAAGATTTTATACTTGAGGACGTACTTGACCATTATAGGTAATCGGGAAGATGATATTACCATTGCTCATGTTTTTATCCTCTTCATGATGGGACATTTGTGGTTCTAAACAGCCAACGACACTGTCCTGCTTGGATATCTCGCGGACGTGGCCGATTTGGATGAGGCTGCCAAATATGATTGAGGTTCTGCTATTCTTGCTTCCCTGTACCATGGTTTGGATACCGCAGTCACGATAGGGGGTGTCATCACTAGATTTTCCTAACTTCTTGAGATACACTAACACTTTTTCCTTACAAGCTACAAATCATATATCTTCTAATAAGCGTCTTAAATGTAATTTATAATTGTTTTTTATGTTGTTCCAAAATGCAGTATGGGCTCTACGAGTATTGTGGGGTTGGTCACCCTATTGTCAATGAAGATGTTAAGTTCCTGTCTTATCCGCGCCTCAGTGCATGGGAGATGGGGAATAGGAAGAAAACAAATGATTAGGTATCCAATTTGTTTATTCTAAGCAGATACCACATTGACCACCAGACTATTGAGAAAATCACCTGGCGACTTTGGTTGGATTCTGCGATATCTGAGTTAGATGACGTACGGACTGCGTCGCTCCTGTCCCGTAAGGGGATGTCACTTCAAGTCCTAAATAGAAACTGTGAGTATTATTTCGGGGGTAGATGTTGGAGGCAGTTGACTGGCACTGCAGGTATTCCTTTGGATCTTCTGCTTAGCATGTTGCCACATCTTAGTCTAGTAAATTTACAAGTGATAAGACAGGCTGGCTTCGTTGATTGTGAGCAGTTTGTGATAAGGGGGGGAACAAGAGACTTATGCCTCATACTGTGCTGGGCAAACTGAGGAGGTAGGCCATCTGTTGGCAAATTCCCAGAGGAAGGGGAATATAGATATGTTCGAACCCACTGCACTCAGGGCTGGTATTACACCCGTGGTGGTTATGTCAGCGTCAGTTTAAAGCTTGTCCCAGGACTTCAGTTTGCTTGGCAAACCTGAAGGGCAAGACCTGGGGTGACACATAGAGTGGACAGGATGGCGTGATACACCCCATTCACCGCTTGAGGGACCTACCACCCTAGTCTGCTGCGCAGAGGAGCTGCGGCACCTGACTCATGGTATCCGGCGACTTTGCCTTACAGAGTCTACGCGGGACACCCAGAGGATCCAAGAGTTGACTGATGAAAACGCTACTTTGGGGAGGCGCATGGATAGTGTAGACGACCAACTATATTTGCATGTAAGTAATTTATTTATGTGTTTATTGATTTTTTTCTTAATGTCATATTTATTTTGTTAAAATCTAAATAAATTTTAATTGTCCAGTTTAGGACCTACATCTGAGGAGGGGGCGTGACATACGAGTGGTGTCGCTACCACCTAGAGGTGGCACGAGGACGAGGCAGGGGAATTGTGGACTTGGTCCGTGAACCAGGGGAGGCGGTACTCGCCGCAGGGGGTGAGGTACTGGAGATGATTATGGCCCATCTCAGTAGATATAAGTATTTTTATGTTTTTGTAGACGTAATCTTTTATTGTAAACATTAGTGTTGAACAATTTCTATTAAAGTTTAAGTTTGTTTCTCTATATAAGTACTTGTATGACCTGATGTTACATTTTTTATATATATAAATCAATATTAATCAATTTATTTTGAGTCTTAAATTTAAATATAAATGTAATTACAATTCTTAAAATTGTAATTCTACGCACGAAATGAAACTCAAAACAGATACAATTATACTTAATTCATCATTCACGACTGATGTAGGTAGGGATTAAACCAAGACCATTCAGTAAGGGGGAGCGGATCCCGTCCATAGTTGGAAAGTTGGTAATTTGCTGGAAACTCATCAGGCGGGATGTAGTTCCAGTTAAAAATATTGTAGAGTCTCGAACGGGAACGGCTGGTTGTATTTCTCATGCCATTCATCTTTGGCTTCTCGAAGAATATAGGCTAGTAGAACACCTTTGGCCCGTCTATCAATACTCATCCGTATCTCATGAAACTCATCACATTTAGCCTTAATAACAATCCACCTGTTGTATAAATCTCCAAGAAGGTATTGAAGTTCCGTGTACACCCTGAATTGGACATATAACTCTATTCCATAATTGATTGAAGTTAAATTGTTGAAGAGGTGGATTATCAACAAAATGCTAACATGACGCGGCCAGGGCGCAATCTTTATTCCTGTCAAATGCTACTGAAGAATCCTGTGTTAGAGCAAAAAAACTTGATATTGTTTAGTTCAAGTAGAGGAGTGTTGTTAGAACATCTCCAGCCAACATATATATAAAGCAAAATGTAGACGTTGTGATCCAAAACTAGTCGTTGTGAAGAACCCAATTAGAGGAAGTAGCCGTTGTTGTTGGAAACCATTGTAATTGAGGGTAAAAAGAACACCGCGCGGTAGGGCTGTTCACAGGCCGGGTCGGCTCGGGTTAAGCCCTAAACCTGAGCTGACCCGGGCTGGTCGGGTTACCATATTTTAGACCTGAACCTGAACCGAGTAGCTGTATAACCTGAACCGGAACCGAGCCAAATTGATCGAGTCGGGTCGGGTTCTGAACTCGGGGTTTTTTTTCTTTGCAAACCCAAGTAGTTTGCCCACAATAAATTAAGCCCAAGTATTAATGATTTGGGTTCTGTAACAAGCCACAAACATTATTATATCAAGCCCAAGTTGAGTGAGACAACTTCTACTTCAACCCATTATTGCATCAAGCCCAAGTATTTTACATTAAGCCCAAGTACTTTACCCACAAACATTATTGCATCAAGCCTCTTATCTTACATCAATCCCAGGTAGTTTACCCACAAACATTATTGCATGATTTACAACAAGATAAAGAAAAATAGAAACCAAAATTAGCAGTAGCTTGTCAATGGTAGAGAGTCCTCCTAGCATTGAGACCGACCTTTTTACCAATAGCTTGTCTCTCTAGACTCTAGTCTTGATTACCAGGAAAAAGGTTCTTATCAATGGTGGAGAGTCCTTGCAATCTCCAGCATTAGACCCGATCTCCAACATTAACAATAGCGTAATCCCCTAAAGCCCTTGTAAGAGTCCTGCGGTCTCCAACATGATGCTCCCACAATCTGTTGAAGTTTTTTTTTTCCAGAATATAGATCTCAAAAGCTTCGAACAGATCTCTGTGACAACTCCTACAATAGCTTCGAACAGATCTCTTTGAAATTGAGCAGAGGCTTTGTGGTGGTGAGTGTGGGACTTGAAGATGGAGCCTCCCCTCGTACGTAGAGCTCGAATTTGTAGTCCTATTGGAAGAGCTAGGGTTAGGGTTTTGGGAGAAGTGGAAAGGTGATTGAGGAAAAAAAAATTATTTGAGTTTGAGAGATTACTAGTATATATAGTTATATACCAAGTTCGGGTCGGGTTTTGAGGTATACCAGAGCATGAACCCGAACCGATTATAATCGGGTTTTAAAAAATAGACCCGAAACAGAACCGACAGATTCCTAACTCGGACCGAACCGGCCGGTTTGGGTCGGCCCAGTTCGGGTTCTCGGGTTTAGGTGTGCACCCCTACCGCACAGTATTCTTTTTATCGCTAATTAACTTGATTTTTAGCATCCGCTTCTTCTTCTTCTTCCCCCTTTTGCACTTCTCTCTTATGTTGGAAACTTGTTCCCCTTCACCGTCAATACCCTTCTCTTAACTCCACAACCTCAAATTTCTTCTTCATCGTCCTATTCATCCATTGATGATCCTCTACGTGTATCATCCTCCTCCTTTGACGATCTTATATTTGATTGTACAGGGGTAATTTGTGTTCTACAAATGCAATAAACCTAGTAGTACATAATGCAACTTCGAGTCACGGTGAGAGTGTCATAAGCCGTCAGGATAAGATAAAGAAGCGAGATCACCCATTGGGGAATTACAACATTAGACGGGACTACTTCAAGCGGAATTGCACATGTGAGCCATGGAAATTTCGGTGACATTTTTATATGAGTAGAGACATGTTTATGCGTATATTTGATGCAGTCATTACACATGATCATTACTTTGTCCAAAAACCCAACAACACTGGTACTATGGGGTTAACACCATACCAAAAGGTAGTCGCAGAACTACATTTTCTAAGCTACGGTGCCGTGGCAGATCTTTTTAACGAGTACATCCAAGTAGGAGAAAGCACAACCTTGTTATGTGTAGAAATATTTTGTGTTGCGGTTATACAAATTTTTGGCGAGGAATATCTTCGAGCACCAAATGCGACCAACGTCGAAAGGTTAAAAGTGATCGAAGAGTCGCAGGGATTTCCTGGCATATTAAGAAGCCTTAATTGCATGCATTGGATATGGAAAAATTATCCCATAGCTTGGCACGCTCAATTTGTTGGTCATTACCCCAATGTGACACTGATTCTTGAAGCTGTAGCTTCACACGACCTTTGGATTTGACATACTTTTTTTAGGTTACTAGGGTCTAGCAATGATATCAATGTTCTGCAACAATCATATCTTTTCAGCGACCTGACCGATGGTGTCGCCCCACCTTGCAATTATACAATTGCTGGAAAAACTTATAATATGGAGTATTGCCTAGCAGATGACATATACCCCAAAGTGGAAGTACTTGTCCAAACTATATCCAATCCGGTTACAGGGAAATAATTTTTTTTTGCTCAACAACAAGAAAGTTGCCGAAAAGACGTAGAATGGGCGTTTGGGATTTTATAATCTCGGTTCAATAATGTAAAAAATCTGGTTAAATTGTGGAAGCCCGAGGTTTTGAACAATGTCATGAAGGCGTGCGTGATTATGCACAATATGATCGTCTAAGAGAAACGAGGTTCATTCCCATCATACTTAGACTACAATCCGGCCGATCCCTCAACTATCGAAGGCAAACGGTTCAATATTGTATACAAACACAGAACAATAGAATCTTTTATATTAAAAATGAATCGTATTCGAAGTTGAAAACTGTACTTTGATCTAAAGGATGATCTAATCGGGCATTTGTGGGCCGTGATGGGAAATCTTCAAACATAGTACTTCATTTCTTGTATTATTTGAGTGTTCTTATTGTAATTTAATGTTTCTTGTTGTACAAGTTTATTAAACAAGTTTTTGATATTGTATTAATAGCTGTATTTATTTTTACGTAATATTCTCGAAAATAAACATTTTAAAAGCAAGATTACATTCTTTAATAGCAAAGAAAATTATTTAAACGATTACATTATTAGAAGGTAAACTACATTCTTGGAAAGAAAACTTCTATATACAGCAAAGTTAAATTATATTATATTTCATCACCACTTCAAGTACCCGGTCCGCCCCTCTTGGCCAGATGTTCTATGACCTCAGCTTGCCTTTGCAGATAGTATTACAATTGATGTCCAAAAAGATTACTTAGGCCTTTCTCCATGATTTTTCGATCTTCCCTTGCTTGTTCAAAATCCATTTTGGCTTGCCATTATTGATTTGCTTCAGCTCTTCTTCTTTCCTTTTCTTCTTTCACTTGTCTCTTCTCCAACCGTAGTTCATCCAGCATTGTTTGGATACCGGTACCAGATATAATAGCACCATCCAAGGCCTTTTGTGCTGCAAGGTTCTTTCTAAGGAATTTTTGGCCAACGAGTCTATTTCCACCCTCATATAACGAACCATCTAATTCATAATTATGGCCTGCAGATTAAGGTGTAGGTGGGCCGTTGGGGTCATCCGATAGATTATTTGATCCGACCGAGTTCCCTAGAGAAGAATTATCCGATTATTCTCCTGGCTATATTTCTTGGTACATTCCCCGCATGGTTCAACCTATCATCCCTTAGGTTGGCCCATCGCGGTTATTGTGCCAAAATCTTATACGCTTCACGGTGTTAGAAGTATATATCGCCATTCAGGCCTTGATTGATCTTGTGTGCATCGTTTTCCTACAATTTGCAAAATTACCAAATACAAATAAATAACGTGTATATCCAAGAGAAATAAATAACACTTGAGTTAAAGGAAATTAGAACGTACCCGATCTTCTTCGGTTTCCCCATTGTCGTTCCTAAATCATTCTTGAGCAACTATCTCCTTATACGCTACACATTATGCATTAAGAGGATACCATTAAGATTTGGTCGACCCACTTGATCGTCGTATGGGGCACTCGGGGTCCCTATTAAAGGCAATGTTTACATTTTGATAGAAAGTAAAACCATTTATGTGACCCACTGTTTGGACAGAAGCAGTTACCCACGCCATTACGAGACACATTAAGTCTTCATCCGTCCAATGCAGTCCAGCATCATCCATGTCGTCCAAAAACTCAACATCTTCTGGCACTTGCACGTTTTGTCTTTGTTTTGCAGGTACTCTATTCCTTCTTCATTTTCCTTTTTAATTCTCGGACGCTACAACTTCAACAGGTATTAATGCATTTGCATCACTTTGACTGTGCTGAGTAGATTCACCATAGAATAGGTAACTCTAAAAGTAATTTAGAGGTTGAAAACCTTGTGGTTGAGTGAGCAGATAGGGTTGATAGTATGGGCTAAACGCCTAAGGTTGCGATTGAGAGAGTGTAAGTAGATTTTGATATTGTCATCTGAAGGTATCCCCTTACAACATGGTAAACGGAGGTGGGGTCTGTAATTGGAATTGAGAATTGTTGTAGTAGAGGTATGTAGTAAATTGTGATAATGGATGTTGAAGGTGGGTTATGGGAGGATGGGGTCGAATGTGTGGAGTTATTATTGTTGGTACTGAAGTTCGCCATTTGGGGAGAGCGTAGAGGTTCTCCTCTGTACTCTACAATTAGGGTTGGGAGAGACGAGGTAGCCAGGGAGTGCTTAGGAAAATTAATTGAGATTGGAGGTTCTCTGAAATAGAAAGGCGCACCTCTCTGGAGCAACATCTAGCAAGTGTACAAGATGTGTTTATGGTTCTCCAGAGTCAGCAGATTGCCACCTAGAAGAACAAAAGTGTACAACCAAAAGGCTCGTGAATTTTTGTTCATGATAGAATTAGACCTCCACCAAAAAGTAATAACTTAGGAGGTGCACTTTGATCCAACCATTATTAATGAGAAATGGAGCCTATCCCGATCCAAGAAGTCCACCAAGAAGTAGATAGTGCCCTTGCAGGAGTCAGACAGGCTAAGCATCCACCTTGAAGAGTTTGAGTTCCAACAAAAGATCACCTAAGTGAGGGGAGTGGTGACTACAATCTTGAAGAAGAACGTATCGCACACCCAACCACAACAGCCCGATAATATGTGACTCAGGAACATATTGAAAAATGAATCAAAGAACTGCTCGAAGCTCAGACTCAGACCACCAAAGAAATCCATAACATATTGTAGAAGAGCCCGATCTCACAGGAGCTACTAGATGGGGAGGTCCTAGCCAAATTCTATACTCTGAAGATTCGAATATACAAAGGGAATGATCCAGTAGAGCACGTTCAAGAGTTCCAGGATGCTTTAGGCTTATATTCAACATCTAATCACATTCTATGCCGGTTCTTTCCCACCTGTCAATCGGGCAAACCCCTGCGATGGTTTCACACGGTACCTGAAGGGTTCATTATAACTTTCAAGCAATTGTGCAAGCCCTTCATCAAGAATTACTCACACAACAAAGACAAAGAGGAGAATCTATATTCTCTTTTTAGCCTTAGGCAAATACCAGGAGAAAAGCTCGAGACGTTCATTAAGAAGTTCCTAGAGTTAGCTCGAAAAGTAGATCGACTCGATCAAGATATAACTATTTTGGCTTTCACCAATGATTTACTCATCGATGGAAAGGCGAAGGAGTACCTCATCCTAAACAAACCTGCAACTTTAGAGAACATGATCAAAAAAGTTAACAGATATCTCGATCCCAAAAGAATGGTGTACGACAGACAGAAAACTCAAAAATTAACATTGACAGCTAGAGATCATTCCACAGTCCAAGATTTTAACCGTGCTGCTGATCAGGGAGGAGATAGGAAGTGAACAAAATCTAATGATGAACGACCTCAGAAGGGTAGTAACTTACCAAAACCCCGTCTTCCCAAGATGAATGTAACCATAGCCAACATTTATCCTATACTTTAGAAGGATAAGTTTTTTTGCAATGCACAATATCTCTAACCCATTGAGAACAAACCCTATTGCATTCACCACAAAGTCTGACATCATTAGACGGAATACTGCTTTGCCTTATAACGACTGCTGGAATATATTTTTGAGGATGGGCGAATGCATGAATACATTAAGGACGTGGATAATTACAAGAATGGGAGTTATAAAGTTCTTATAGAAGCCGTGTGGGTCGAAGAACTGGAAGGGGAGAAGCATTTGTACCATATCCATCTCAATCACTTTATTGAGACTCAGACTATCAGCCAATCAAACAGAAGCAAAAGACATCGTGTTGGCCAATGTCACGACCTGTCCATGAATGATAAAGAAACTTGTTTACTTCTCGTATCCAGCTCCTAACGCACAGGAATTTCTTTCGATGACATGTCAACTTTCCTCACCATGACGCTTTGGTGATCATGTTAAAAATGAGATATATTGTACTACATACAATGATGATAGATACTGGTAGTAGTATTGAACTACTTTTTTAAATCACGATTGATCAGATGAGATTGGCCGATAAGGTGCAGCCCAGTGATATTGACATATGTGGGTTTAATGGTTCTAGAGAAGAACGTGTGGGAAAGATAATACTTCCTGTTATTGTAGGACCAGTAACAGTTGACGTTATCTTTTATGTTATCAATACAAAATCCCATTATTTGGGTATAATGGGACGTTGTTGGTTACATAATATGTGAGCTATTCCATTGACCTATCATTTGGCACTGCATTTTGAATAGGAGGGCAGCATTTACAAAATCAAAGGAAGTCAAAAGCTAGCTCGAGCATATAAAAACTCTGTTGCCATCGAACCATAGCCCTCACAGCCACAACTCGCATAGTAATTACATAAAACAATATGGAACATTATAGAAAATTTTACAGTAAACTCTACAGAAAGCCAGCTGCCAAGTGCAAAAATCACAGAATACGTCAAAATTAGTGGGGAAAAGCGAGGAACATACATTGATACTCTTCTGCCCACAGCAAAATGAGATGCTCTTATCCAGTTCCTTAAAGACAACAGTGATGTATTCGCTTGAACTTTTCACAAAATGCCAGGCATTGATCCTAATTTGGCCTGCCATAAGCAGAGGACTCTAGCACCTAGACTCCGAGAAGAAGTCAAAAAATAGATCAATAAACTCATTGAAGTGGGTTTTATCCGAAAAGCCAATTATCTAGAATAGATCTCAAACATTGTAGCAGTACTAAAGAAGAACGACAAGATCAGAGTGTGCGTGAATTTCATAGACCTCAACAAACATACTCCAAAGGATAGTTTTCCAATTTCTATCATAAACCATCTGCTCGATTCTATTACGGGACACGAACTCTTATCCATGATGGATGCAATATCAGGGTACAATCTAATACCTCTGCTACCCGATGATCAAGATAAAGCAACTTTCATTACAGAGCATGGCTTGCACTGCTATAAGGCTATGCCTTTTGGCCTCAAGAATGCCTGAAGCTACTTATTAAAGATTAATGACACAGAGGTTCAAAGATCACCTTAGAAAAATCATGGAAGTCTACATTGATGATATGTTGTGTAAAAGTCTCAAAAAGGAGAGCCATATTACAGATTTATACACTACTTTCAAAATTCTCTATTTTTACAAGATGAGACTTAATCTTGGCAAGTATCCGTTTGGGGTTCAGTCAGCCAAATTCTTAGGATATTTGATTAGAAAGTGAGGCATAGAAGCTGATCCAGATCGTATTCGCAGACTGTTGTCTATGCCTTCTCCAAAAATAAAGAATGACGTACAGAAGTTAGCAGGCAAGATAGCTACGATAAATCATTTTATTTCCAAGTCCTCATATCGATGTCGATTGTTATTCAACCTATTGCACGAAGGAACAACAAAAAAGAAATCTAAGAAGGATCCTGAGATCGAGTGAACAGCAGAATGTGAAGTAGTATTTCAGGAACTCAAACGTTATTTGGGGAAACCGCCAGTGATGAGTACACCTGCAGAAGGGGATGAACTCACCATATATCTTGCCATTACCGAGGAATTATTAAGTTCTGCTCTAATTCAGCTTGATAAAAAGACAGAGAAACCTATTTACTTCATCAATAAAACTTTTACTCCAGCAGAATCCCGGTACACCAAGGTCAAGAAATTACTGTTAGCTTTCGTTTACACTTCAAAGAAGTTGAAAAAATATTTTCAAGTCCACTTAGTTCAGGTAATGACAAATTAACCTTTGCGAGAAATCTTATCCAAGCAAGAGAAATCAAGAGGAGTATAATAATGGTCGGTAATTCTTGGCGAACATGACATCCGTTTCGAACCACGTCATTCTAAAAAAGGTCAAACAGTAGCAGATTTTCTTGCAGACTTCCTAGTAGAAGATCCTGACTAGGAAGAAGATAGTACAGAAATCAACGAAGATTAGTTCGAGGAAAAATTAGACTGGGTTACTTAAAAAGGTTGGTGTCATTTAACTGACGGTTCTGCCAGACCTATGGGATCAGGTATCGAAATCGCACTTATCACACCTTCCAATGACAGGATTAAAAAAAATTATACTCAATTTCGATGCTACCAATAATGAGGCTGAATATGAGGCATTAACCCACAGACTATACATGGCTTTCCAGATTGAAGTTTTAGAGTTATTTAAGTATACAAACTCTTTACTCATTATGATCAATTATACAGAGAAGTTTTATAAGAACGGAAAAATGATTGATTACGCTGCAGCAGTAGCCGACCAAATGCGCAGATTCAAGAGGATTACGATCGAATATTTACGGCGTGGAGAAAACAGGCATGATGATTCCCTTGCCTATTTAGCAGAAGTACTTGGCGTAGAGGCTCGATATCTCAAGATCAAAGTGATATCCACCCCCTGTATTAACATCATAAGTTCAAATTCTGTTAATACTGGGGGCACCGAAGAGGACGAAGGCGATTGGAGACGACCTTTTCTCACATATATCGGACCTCATAACAAAGTTGACGACGAACTCCCTAAAGATCCTACTGAAAGACGACGCATACTTGATAATGCTAAATGATACGTCGTAGAATATGGTCTTCTTTACAAAATTTTGGTTACAGGACCATATCTCGAGTGTTTATCAAACAAAGAAGCTCAAAACTTCTTACACGAACCCCACGAAGGTACTTGTGGTTCCCACGCCGCGGGATGATCTTTAGCCAATCGTGCTCTTACCCAAGGAGTCTTTTGGTCTAAAATAAAAGCTAAAGCCATTGAACTTGTAAATAAGTGTGATGCCTGCCAACTCCATTCCAACAATGTTCGGCCATTTAGAAGATGGGCCCTTAACCTCGTATGAGAATTTCCCACTGCACCAGGCAAAAGGAAGCATCTCCTAGTAGTAACGGATTACTTCACCAAATGGGTGGAAGTAGTCCCTCTGTGTCGCACACGAGAAGACGAAGTCATTAAGTTTATATGGGAAACCATCATCATTCGGTTTGGTTTCCTCCATCTCATCAGAATCGATAATAGACCTCAATTCGTTGGTTCCAAAGTCATTGAATTCCTCAACCATCACAACATCATCCACTCTCCTACCAATCCATATTACCCACAAGGAAATGGTCAGACAGCAATCACTAATCGCACTATTGTGGATGGAATCAAAAAGCGCTTGACATAAAAAGAAAAAAGAAAAAAAGAGGGTAATTGGGTCCAAGAATTACCATATGTTTTATGAACATATCGCATAACTCCTCGGGTGTCAACTGGATGCACGTCGTTCCTCCTGGCATATGGTACAGAAGCAATCATCCCCACTCAATATCATCACCCATTACGTGACTATACCCCTACAGATGAAGAATATAAATTCCAGTTGGCATGTAACATGAATTGGATCGAAGAGACCAAAGATAAAGCAATCATAAATTTATGAAGATACCACCAAGCTTTAGCCCGATGTTATAACAAACGAGTTCATCATAGAGAGTTCAAAATCAAAGATCTCGTCCTCCGAGAAGTTCCCAAACACAAAAAAGAAGTCAATGCTGGAAAATTGGCCAAAAATTGGAAAGGTCCTTTTATTATTGTTGGAAAAAGTAGCTTTAGTTCTTACGATCTCGCCACTGAAAATGGGGAGCGAATGCCAAATCCTTGGAGCACGAGGAGATTGAAGCTATATCGAAGATAATACTCTATTAGAATATAATTTTCTAAATAAATCTACCATCTTATATGTCGATCTTACATCAATGAAGTACTTATGTTTGATCCCCATACATCTGAGTACTTTCTATTATTTCATACAGTACTCATTTTAACATCCTTTGCATGTCAATCTTACAACAATAAAATACTTGTGTCTGATTGCCCTATATTATAGTACTTTTCTAATATATCAAACAAGTACTTCTATATACAGATTACAAATTGTTTATTACTTCAGCCAAACTGATCCTCTATACATTACATATCATTTGTTACTTCAGCCAAACTGATCCTCTATATATTAAAGATCGTTTGTTGTTTCATCCAAACTGGTCCTCTATACATTACAGATCGTTTGTTGTTTTAGCCAAACTGATCCACTAGATATTACAGATTATTTGTTGCTTCGGCCAAACCACCCTCTTAGTATATGACTAAACGCCAAACAAGACGACAACAATACAATTGGTTTATACAAAGATCAGTATACATACATACAGATCATTCACGCTACTTTTTAATAGTTATATATCTATTATACTCTTACTATCTTTTACATCATCAGTCACTATCGCTCAAACTATCATTTACATCATCACCCCTCAAACTCTCTTCATACCGATTCAAGCGAGCACACATTCATACTCTCTTTAAGAACTCCAATTCTTGACACCATGGGATCTAAGTACTCCGATCGAACCAACCTTATTTTGCATTGCACACCTTTTACAACTAACCCGTCATACACAGCTCTACTTTCTGCTTCCAATCAATTAAACTCTACTACAAAGAATGAAATAACTGCTGTCATATCTCTCTCGGATACATCACCTACCTCAATTTTTACCCCTTTCGAAAGAATAAACTCACCAAGTTTACCTTGAGCTTCCTTCAGCATAGCTTCCAAACTTTCGTAGCGTTTCTCAATTGTCCTTTTTTCATTTAGCGTCACAGCATTCTGAGATTCCAACACAGTCATGAATTCATCCATGTGACAAACCATAGACATTTCCCCCTCCACTTCAGCCTTACGATAATTTCTATTCACCCTGTTATCGTCAAGACTTATTACCGCCTTAAACAAATCCGCCTCTTAACTTTATACTCTTAGATATCTAACTTCCGCGATTGAATGGTATGCTCTAACATATATATCGTGCTCCAAGCCTTGTTTATGTTTTCGTTCTGTTGATTGCAGACCTCTTCCATCTTTTTTATCATTATATTAACAACTAACCATAATACTTAGTAATTGCGAGCACGAGCCCGCATATTAGCTATCTCCGTCTCAAGCATATTTACTTAAAATTGCAAATCTTTCACAGTATTCCCTTCCTTCTCTAACATTGCCAACAATTCTGTAAATTGAGTTCGAGCATATATCAATTTAGCCCCTTGTCGGCTAACTTGTTCAAAGGTACCTACAACTTCTGCACTCTTTTTCCTTATCACTTCTTTTAATCCCTCTATTTTTCTCAGTTTAATGGCTAGTTCAGCCTCTTTCTCTCTCAGTTTCTCAGTCATACGGATTACTGTACTTCACTCTTTCTAAAATCTTCACCTTCGTTTTTTCTTCTAATTCAATAGCATTCTGCAGTGCCCCCTGACACGAACTTAGTTCAACATTTAATTGTTTGTTTTGGACACGTAACGCGTCACATTGACTCTGAATAGCTACCAGTTCCACATGTCATAACAGTTTACATTTATAATAATTTGCTTATATAAATAAATCACATATCACAGTTAATTGGTTTAATCAGGAACATGGTATCTGAGTAATAGTGATACATCGTTCTATTCATCATCATAGAGAGCAGAATTCATTTATCATTAAACAAAAATAATATACACAGATCTAACACATATGAAGAACCAGTAAAAATTGGAACAACCTATTTTTACTTCTTCGAGATACGCAAGGACTGCCCTTTATTTCTCGGACTCTTTCTATTCATTACTGAAATATCTATAGGAGCTATAAAGGTCACCACCTCCTACTGACGTTGTTTGCAGTGCGATCGAGGTATCAGATTCTTGACCTCCTCCCCGTCCTCTTCTGACAACAGTTCCCTTGACCTAGGAACGGGTTTTTCACCAATAAATTCTCCTTTGTCTTTGGTAAACCACATGTTTTTAGCCTTGGAATTCTCAACATTAAAATCCTTCTTAAATTCCGATACAAACTTCCTAAATTCATTCTCTACCCTCGCCAGTTCTCACCCATAAAAATCAATGACACTTGCTATATGAAGCTCATACTCTGTTCGAGCTACAACTTTTACTCGCGACGCATACAGATACTCATTCAATTGCATATGCACCTTGTACAGCCGCATGCACGTTTCTTTTTGTAATAAACCTAACGCCCTCACATCAGCTTCCACCTTCATTCGAACAGTCACTTTTTTTGACAATTGCGTCGCTAAAGACATTTTTTGCTCATTATGTTGTGATATTACATCTTGCAACTCCTTTAACTTACCCTCTAATTACTGTTAAACCTCTATTTGCTCTTTTCGTATCCTAAAAAATACAATTCTTATGGCCCTTCGATCCTAGATAAAGCCAAAGACATCAGATAAAGGCTCCATATTGCCTCATATAACAGACACACAAGCTCGAGCTGAACATTTTTCTTGCCTCTACACTATGAAGATTACGTGCTTCTTGAGCTAAAAACATAACTCGAGCTAGGTCAGGTACTACACCTCTTTCCATTAAAAGTTCTGCATAAGCTTCTTTTAAACCCCGTTCACTATCTACTTCAACCTCGAAATACAATGTCAGAGT
The DNA here is from genome assembly GCA_014058105.1 of Kingdonia uniflora. Classification (NCBI taxonomy): domain Eukaryota; kingdom Viridiplantae; phylum Streptophyta; class Magnoliopsida; order Ranunculales; family Circaeasteraceae; genus Kingdonia; species Kingdonia uniflora. Next base: position 617,232 of record JACGCM010002784.1, read on the forward strand.
TATCAGCATACTTTGACACCTAGCTCTTTCACTCGGGTCATTAAAATAGATTAATTCTTTTGGCTTTCAAACTAATACCCTCTTTCCTCTTCCTTTCTTAAAACCTCATCCTTTTATATTTTTATTTTAGCATATCTACACTAGAGGTCATATAACTCCTTAAATGTTTTCTCAAAATTGAATTTAAATTGCCTTATCTCATATTCAATTTTATTAAGTACATGTTGAATACGAGCCACAGAATTCTTCGTTCTACTCAACGTTCTCTCTAGTTCGGAATTAGTTTTTCTCAATCCCCCTATCTTCTACGCAGATTACAAATATTTTGTTATCATACAAACATTCAAGAAGAGCATATCTTAAAACATTAATCAAACGTAAGCAGTTTAAAACAATACAGAGTACAATCACATCAAACGAACTGTATAAAGTCAAAAATAGAATAGCACAAAACATTTTAAGATTCTTGCTGATTTTTACCTCAGATGGAGGCTCTAAAGTTTTCTTAACAGGATGGACTGGATCAGTATGTACTGACAGAGGATCCAATATTTTATCAGCCGATCGAACTGGCTCAGTACTTTCTGGTGGAAGGTCTAACATTTTCCTAGGAGACGCAACAACATCAGCCACCACTTTGTCCGCCACTTATAAAGGAAGGACTATTTCATCATATCTGCCAGTGCGGCCTAGCTGCACATCAACTTGAGTCAATCCAAAATTATAGTAAGATTGGACAAAGTGATTTTTTTCTACTTTCAGTACCTTGACTGATTCAGACATAGCGTCATCATGCTCCGCCAGAACTTTATATTTTTTTGTGAACTCTGCTGCCACTTTAGCATCTTCAGCTCTCTTGTCTTTCTCTAGCTCGAGCTCAGCTTCGAGCTCCTTCATACTAGCCGATTGGACATCAAACTTCAGAGTAAGATCCCTGAACTCCTGACTCCTTTTATCATAACACTTTGCCCCCTTCATCAGCTAGGAGAGCTGCCAATATAATAACAATATACAGCACAAGTTAAGAATAACAGCTCTTAGTTCGAATACAAGACAATAAAGATTTCAAACACATACCGCGAAAGTATGTTCTTGATACTCATCATCGAGCTCCTTTGGATCGGTCTCCGCCATCAGGCAGTACTTCTGCTCCAGCTCCCTCATCTTGGCTGCAGCCTGAGGATTAGTACGAGAGTTACCCTCATCCTCATGCCTCCTCAACACATTTTTCTCAACCTCTGCAGGAGTAACCACAACCACTTCTGGTCTCTCTTCTATATCCCCAGAGACAGCTTTTGTGATCCCTTGTTTTGTGGTCACCGCCGCAGTAGCAGATAGGGGTGTACAACAAAACCCGAAACCTGAGAAACCGAGCTGAACTGGGCTGACCCGACGATTTTTTTTCGGGTTCCTATATACCCGGTTCCGGCTTCAGGTTTGAAAATTAATAACCCGGTATTCTCGGTTCGGTTTCGGTTTCTAATATTAAAACCTGACTATAACCCGAACTGAACTGAGATGGTATATAAGTAAAAGACCTAGGGTTTCTAATATTATAAGTATAAGGATAACCTCATACACTCATAACAGAGGTCTCACATCTCATCTCTCTCATCACCTCCAATCTCCGTGATCTCATCGGCCATTGCCTTACCTCGCCTCGCCTCGCCTCCAAGAGGTCTGATAATCAGATTATGATCAGATCTCATCTCATCTCATCTCTCTCAGTTTCATCTCTCTCACATCTTATCTCTCTCAGTCCCTCCTCCCTCGTCAAAATATGATCAAATCCGCAAAGGTCTGATAATCAAATTATTCCTTCTAAAAGACCAGGAACAATGAGTTGCTCTTCGTGAGATCTGAAAGTATCAAAAGAGCACTGAGATTCTCATTCGAAAGTTTCCCTTTCAGCGACTTGTTCGAGAGATTGCCCAAAACATTAAGACTGATCTTCATTTCCAAAATAGTGTTATTACTACGTTATAAGAGGCAGTTGAAGCATACCTGGTGGGTCTCTTTTAAGACACCAATCTGTGCGCCATCCATGCCAAGAGGGTCACTATCATGCTTAAGGACATACAACTTGCTCGAAGGATTCATGGAGATAGGGCTTAGAGAAATTGTTTGTTTTTGTTAATATGATCTTTTGGGAAGATTGGGTTTTGTAATTTTGTTGGATGTTTATCAATTAAACCTAGTTCTATAAATGGGCTTTGCAATTTTAGTTATTTTTTTACCAATTTAGTCTAGTTGAAGGGGGCTCTGTGAGGGATTCCCTTTCTTCTCTTGTTTGTTTTGTAACTAATAGAAATTGAAGGGGGCGTTGAGGGAATAAAACTTTGTTGCTGAATGTTGATCTTCTCACTATGATTGCTGCACATATGAACTTTTTTGAGATGAGGATTGAGGGTCTCTTTGTTTGGAGGTGAAGTGAGTTTTACTCACAATACAAGATGCCAATCAGAGCAAGAATACAAATTCGATGGGTAACCTTATGTCGACCTGCATAAAGATTTCCATATGATATGTATATTTAGTGATTTCCAATTCCTATGTATAAAAATTTGTTTCATGATTTTTTGTTGAAGCAAAAAAAAAAAAAATGTTGTTGCCCAGGCTGAAGATCTTATGCGTGTGGGCCCAAGTATTTTGGGCTTTTTTTTAAAGGAAAAATTCAAGTTTACTAATAAAAAAACCCGAATTAGGACCCGGCCCGTCCCGACTTAGTCCAGCTCGGTTCCGGTTCCGGTTTGGGTTTAGTCGGGCTCGAGTCCGGGTTCAAAAAAATATTACCCGGTTAGGCCGCTTTGAATCCGGCCCAGGACAGAACTCTGACTAACCCGACCCGTGAACAACCCTAGTAGCAGACGTACTCTGTAGAGCTAACTTTCTCAGCCTCTGAGTAGTCCATTTTATATTTTTAGGTGTAGGAGGTGGAATACTAAGAACATTATCCACAGTCAGGCGAGCTTTCTATTTAGCCATAAATCATTTCTCGTGAGCTCGCTGAACTTTGAGTACTACAAAATCTACCTTCTTATCCCAATGAATACCTAACTCACTAAGTACCTGCTTTAACTCGTCCTGATTTCGAGCAACGCAATCGAGCAGGCTGGTCGTGTCAAGCACCGTTGAAGGATTGGGTTCTTACAATAAAAAAGGGGAGCATAACATTAATTAACAGTTCGAAGAAAGGATATTGGTTAGTCAAAGATTGATCAACATTACTTACTCAGGTTATAATATTTATGGTTCGGAACAAGCGCTGGTTCATCTGGAACCTGCATACAGTTACCCCCTACCCAAACAAGGTGATCGTTTCATGGTCTACCCGCAGATTTAAAATCAAAATTTTTTGGTCTTGATGAATCACTGCATAGGTAACCACTACTTCGACCTTTGACATATTTTCATTTATAAAATTTTAATACATTAGTGGCTTCAAACTGCTTGGCAGTCCATTCCTTTCTCTATTTCTCATTCAGTGCCTCACATACCCTTATCATCTCATATACATTCCCATTCAATTGGGTATGGCATTACTGTAATACATTCATGACCCTTTTTTGAAAGAAGGTCAGAAGAATCTTCATGCCATATACGACCTGATTCAAATAACATAAAAACCTATCACTCGGGCCTGATAGCCCGAGACCATTATAGTACAAGAGATTCACATCCTCACTAATCACTCTATCATTTTTCCACTTCTCCAAATAAGGGACTTGGTAGTATACCGCCTCCTCCCCTTTCCCTGGGACATAGGCCCTAAACCAGTGACCTTGGTCCAGCAGATAACTTCCCCATTCTCCCTATAATTTCTTTTTGTATTTCAAAAATTTCTTTCCTACGTCAACTCCCTCTGGGTATATGACAAACAATCTATCTTTCTCTTTTGTATCCCCTATATTTATCACTTTCTCTATGTTACTGGCTTCCCATACTTCTACAGTTACCTCTACACTATTTACAGTATCTCCCCTGACACTACACTCGTCCTCCCTCCCCGACGAGGATGTTTCTTCTGAACTTGAAGATACTACAAATTTACTCGTGGGAATACTAGGTTTGAAACGCATATTGGACCTACAGATACACAAAATATTTTATCATTATCTATACTTTACATATTCTACCCTACACATAGTAAAAATAAAAACAATCATTTCAAGTTTCCCTCTACTTCTCCAAATAAATATTTTATTTCTCTACAGTCTATTCATATATCAAAGCTAGGTTCTGCACTACAAAGTTCTCTCATCAATTATCCAGATATCATAAAACCCCTACATTATCAAACTTTTGAATCCATCAATCTAAAATGATACACAAACACTACCATACAGATTGCTAGCAAAAAGAAAATTAAAAAAAGATACATATCACCAACCTGTACTTGAAGAACAACAATCATCTACTTTTCCTGGACATCTTATCGTGATTAACCATTCCCGTCACTTTTCCATAGGCTTTATCTCACCCAATGAGCCTTTCTCTTTCAGACTAAACTCAGAACTCAAACGTTTCCTCTCTTTGGAGATAGGATTTGCACACCCTTTTTTTTTCTCTCTATAACTGGTGATAATTTATGAGGGAGAGAGATACGAGTTTTTATACTCTTCCTCGGTTTTTTGAAACAACGGCTCCTTCTGACACGCGCCAGCCATTCCTATTATCTCTACAAGCATGTCTTTTTGGGTACATCATTATCATGACTTCTGCGATAACGTCTATTGTCATCACGTCTGTCTCTATTATCTGTCATTCAAAATTGAGTACCTCTTCTTCAACAAAGTACAAATGACCAATCACCTTACTTTTATAATCTACCAAGATCATACAACATTCCTAAAATAGTTTAATATTCAAAATTCGAAGATATTTATACAGCTGTTAAAATCATATAGCTGTCATCCACAATATCTGCACATAGACAGTAAAATAGAATATTTTATTCTTATTCATTTCAGAGCGAAACAACAACCATGCCTCGTTCTCCATAAAGCAGATCACACAAATAGATTACTGCTAACAGACTACTTATTTATTATGAACTTTTACAGTTCGATCTTACAGAATTCTGTAGTTACATCTAAAGCAGCCTGGATGGTTCGCCTTCCCACAGAGAATTATCTCTCCTCTTGCTGCCCTTGCATCCTTTTCAACAATTTGATCACATGCGAGCTATCGAGCAGTCATATCTCACACACTGGCATTTAGTAGTGACCTACAAAACATATTATACCAAAAAAAGTGTCCATACTCTGCACGCCTGCCTTCAGCATCCAGGCCGATCAAATTTAATGGCCATTCCGGTAACACAGCATCATAAGGAAAACGACGAAAATATCGTTTACGGAGTTCAACAACCTTGATATGAAACCTACAGTCTGCTGCATGGTGAACATGCTGCGAGCGCGTCCTCACCATGGTTACTCACACTACCTCCACAACAAATTAATCCTAGAGAATATATAAGACATAACAGCTAAGAATCCCACTTTATATAGTCACCAAAAAGATCTTTACAAATCCCGATCACCCTACAGATTTTGCTGAAGGGTATATTTTTCTAAGAAATTTTTTGGGACAGCAGAATATCAACATGCAAATCCATAATATTGTGAAAGGTCATTATTTCTATATTATGAAATATCTCCTCAAATTTTATACGAGCAACTATCCAGATGGCAACATACAAAGTTAAGCAAGTCCAGTGGTGGCACCTACAACCCTTATTAATTTTTTCCACAGTTCGAGACATTCTTTCATCCAGTTCGAAGACACAGATTACAAAAAACCATATACCTTTTTAGCAACACAATCATCTTACATAAATTATTTACTTCCTATCACCACATTTTTGAACTCCTCTAATTTTTCAAACCTCACCTATCACTACCATTTACCAATATCCACATTACAATCCTTACAACTCGATTTTCCTCATCATACTCCATGATGAACTAACACCTATTTGCAGACTCTTATTTTATAATAGAAAACTGCACAAACAAGTTCGATACAAAGAATCAAGATACCAGAACAAAGACATTTTATTAGTTCAAAATTTTCTCTTACAGAATACTTTACAGATAATAAACTATTCCAAACAAATCTACAAGATTACTTTACACAATTACAGTTCGAAATGCCTTCCAACAATCAACGAGGAAGAAGATGTAAAATTCAAACAACTTCAAACTTTGATCCCATGCTGCAAGGAACAGGAAACAATAGAATTGGAAATCACAGATATAAGATCTTCTTCAGGGCCAATATCTATGGTTCCTGGAAGAAATACCTCTAACATTATCACCTCTTCTACCATAACCCCTACCTCCCCGCATACTAGAGACAGACGAAAAGTCTTATTTCTTCAACAAGACCTACTCATTAGCAGGGTACCGACGAGACACCCTCGGACGAATGCCTGCCGCTTCATCTTCAGTTGCCACAGCCTCCTCCGCCAGTAACCGAAGCCCATTTTGGCGCTCCACCTCAGATGTCCACAGATAATGGAAATGTACCATCTGATAATGGTTATCCCCCGCCTCCATCACTTCTTCATATGACATATGATGATAGGTGGGAAACATAAGAATTGATGTTGGCAGATGCAAAGGCTGGTATCCAATATACCTGATGTGTAGTTGTTCCATCATCCTACGAATCCTAGACTCTCGAGCCTGATTCCTTGTAGTCGCCATCCTCTCAACAATAGATAATTTCAAGTACATAAACAAACACAGAGAAGAAAATAGTTCATAAACGAAGACTTGGTTCATCACACTCACCTCAGAATGCTTTTTATACTATGATCAGTATTCAAAGCCGACTCTTCAAATTCCCAACATCAGAAGGATTTCCCATACAAATAATATTGATTAAAACCATTGGTTCTAGGAAACCCAAAAGGCACCAACGAATATTCATAAATATACATTAGAAATGAATCCCAAATATTAACTACAGCATTAATGACACTTCTTAACCAACACCACTCGCCCACAAGGTTTTTCGTACTGTTGGCTGAGAGGGGGAGGTTGTAGTAGCTTATTCCGCGTCTTGGACTTATGTTTCATCTTTGAACTATATACAAACTTTTGACCTCATCAATAAAGCACGTGGCACATTTGTAGCACGATCAGAATCAAGGCAGCAACATAAGGAATAACACAAGTTTTTCAACCAACACCACTCGCCCATGATACTTCTCGTACTCTTGGTTAAGAGTCGTCTTGTAATAAGCTTATTTCGTATTTTGGACTCATACTTCATCCCTGAACTCATCAACATACATGGAACATTACTAAAGACAGATTCAGTATTCAGTATTCAGTCATCACTATTTGACCTCTACATCAACAGTTCGAGTCGACAGACACAACATCATCATTGAAGTTGTTACAAGACAAGCTGGATTATCCCATTACACAATCTGGTCAAAGAATATCTAACATATATTTTGTAATGTCCATCATCAAAAATATTAAATGGTCGTCAAACGGTCATATTATAAGACCTATAAATAGGATCAAAAAATTTTAGATGAAAGGACAGAAGAATCTTCACTCTAACATTCCACACACTCAGAACGATCATTGTAATAAACTAGCACTCTCAATAATATCATCTTCTCTTTTTCAAAATCCTTAAGAAAGGTCATGATTTTTAACCTATTCAAAGGTTTTCCACGCAAAATTGTCTTTATAGTTATTATTACTATTCTTGAGCGTTCTAAATAGATCTTGTGTAAAGTCTAAGTCTGAATCTTGGAATTAAACTATTACAGGTACCTAGTCCCGTTGGCCTTGTACCAACGTGCCTGATTGTACAGTATGCGGGTCACTGTACAACCCTAGAGGAGGATGTAGCTGGGAATTGACGGTGCTCGGATACCTCTAGTGTAAAAATTAAAACTTAAAATTTTCAAGCCTTTCATCAACCACTTCCAACAAGGCTCAATATTTGAATTTTAACTTAAATAATCAGGCGCCCAACCCTTATGTACCTCATAGTCTGAGTCTTTAAGAAGCCAAAGCTTTTACTTGGTTCTCCTATAACAACTATAATAACGGCTAGTTTTTCATTGCCTATATTTTGATTTTTTACACAAATAATATCACAACACTTCCTAAATCTCATAATTCATCCTTAATCAATTTCATCTTCTTCAAGACATGGATGTCAAGATGATTTTTGAGTTAACGATTCTTCCACCAATGAAGATGTGATTTTGTTAGACTCTTCGTCCTCCGACAACGATATCACTGATGCGATCTAAGATTAGATTATTCTCAATCAAATCGAAATCAATAACCCCGAAGTGGGAGGATCTTCCGGTGGCCAAAGGGGAGGATCGGTTGTTGGACGTAGTGTTCTTGATCGCGAACAAGTACTTAGAAATTACCTACTCATAAGAGACTACTTTAACAAAAATACGATTTATCAACTTCAACATTTCCGCTGGAGATACCGCTTGAACCGATGTATTTTTATCCGTATTATGGATAAACTAGTTGTTAGTGATAACTATTTCATACGAAAACGATGTTGCGCCAAATAAATTGGATTATCCCCTCATCAAAAACAATTCATAAAACGACATTTCATATAATGGCATTTCGTGTGTTAGCATACGGGATGTCCACAAATATTGCGAATGAATATTGCTAAATGGATGAGAGCACCGCAATTGAATGTCTTACTAAGTTTTGTAAGATGGTTATTACTAACTTTGGGGAGGAGTTTTTGACGTCACCAACCCTGGATGATATCCAATGGTTGTTGTATGTTACGGATGGTTGTAGATTCCCGGCATGCTTGGTAGTTTAGATTACATGCATTGGAAATGAAAGAATTATCCCAAAGCTTGGGTAGGATAATTTTTGGGGTAAAAGAAAAAACTAATTATCATATTAGAAGCGGTTGCGTCATACGACCTATGGATATGGCATGCGTTCTTTGGAATGTCGGGTCGTAATAACGATGTGAAAGTGTTAGACCGGTCACATCTTTTCAACGATCTCATAAGAGGTCAACGCCCATCTTGTAACTTCACCATCAATAATGTTTCCTACGATATGGGCTACTACTTGGCGGATGGGATATACCCGAAGTGGTCAACTCTTGTCTGATCAATACATCACCCTCTAAACAAAGTCGAGACCCTATTTGTAAAGTATCAAGAGGGATACCATAGAGACGTCGAACGGGCTTTCGGTGTGATCCAACTTTGATTTGGAATAGTAAAAGGGGTGGCACAAATGTGGTCTCCAAAGAACCTTGATGTAATTATGAAGACGTGTATTATAATTCACAACATGATCGTTGAAAGCGAACGCGACGGCTACGAAGTAGGGATGGACAAAAGTTTTTAAAGAAAAGCACATGAAGTAGAGGTTCATAGGGAACCTAACACGCTACAACAATTTAAATCGAAGTACGAAACAATAACAGATAAGGTGAAGCACGAGTCTCTTTGAAAGAACCACATTGCACATTTATGGAATGCCTATGGAGGCACATGATTTCTAATTCAATGTAATTGCAATATCTTCTTCAATGTAATTTCATATTCATCTTTAATGTAATTTCAATTTCATGCCCAATAAATTAATTTCAATTTTATGTTTTCAAATTACCAATTTGAAGTTTTGTAACACGTTTCTTAAACAAATTTATTTAATAATAATTACGCATTATAAAGATGAAACGATCACATTAAATATAAGCATTACAGAATACAATAGAAATAAAATTAAAGGTCGGGATTATACCCCGACCACTCTTCAATGGGACAAGAATATTCTCCAAAGTTTTCTTACAATGAATCTTGGGGAGTAGATCAGATGTAGTTGGAGTAAATTATATCGTACGGAGTCTCAAAAAGGAACGGTTCATTAATCACATCGTACTAGGGCTGTACACGGTTCGGTTCGGTCCGGTTTTAACCCAAAACCGCAAACCGAACAGGAGATCCGTTTTTTGAGTTCCACAAAACCGAAACCGAACCGAGGAACATGAAACCCGTTGCAAAACCGGACCGAAAAGTCCGGTTCGGTTCCAGTTCCGTGCTCGGTTTTCCCTTAATCCCCAAAAACAAACAAACTATACCCCATCTACATTTCACTTCACCACTAAAATTATCCTTAACCACGAGATCTATCAGTGAGCGAGACCATTCCCCAGATCTTGAGAATCATCAACAGAAAATCTTGAAATGTATAAATCTGTGTTTCCTCTCTTCTTGAGTGGTTGCTATTCTACGGTGATTGTACGTTGAAGAACTATATATGATGTATGAGAAAGTGACAATAGTTATTGAGAATGGAGAGAGAAAAACTAAAAGGAGAAAGTACTCTACGACAGTTAGGCTAGATAGTTGTTGGCAGAGAAAGTGGTTTCAAATTTCAACTCTAGTACTTAAAAGTTGTGGTAAAGAGTAAAAACTAGTGGCATCTTTAATGACAATAGAGAAAAAAAGTCTAATGGGGTAGTTGTTGGCTGCATATGGTTTGTATTTAATGAGTGATGGAAGGTATGCGGTTCGGTTCGGTTTAAGCCGACTATTTAAAACTTCAAATCGTATATCGGTTTATCAAATTTTTAAACCAAAAACGGAACCGGCTTATCAAGAACCGGTAAAAATCGTCGGTTCCGATTCGGTCCAGTCCGGTTTTCCGATTCCACAGCTTTCATGTACAACCCTACCTCATACCATTTGTCACTTGCGGATCAGAGATCATAGTGGGTAGGACGACACAAGCCTCCCAAAGCAACTTGCTTTCGTAAATGGTGGAGTTTTTCACATTTCTTTTCAATTATAAGGAACCGGCTGTACAATTCTAAAGGCTCGCGACTACGTAAATTGTATTGCTTTAATTCATCGTTCACCCCATTCCAAAAGTGACCACGGACGACATCGAGACTCGACAGTTCATCAATGCATGTCTTTTACACATTGGTGAAGGCGTTATTTGTTATTCAACCGAACATCCTTTGAGATATGAAAAGGGAAATATGCCTAGAGGGAAGATGGTGAAGTTGGAGTTTTAAAATTTTGGGGACAATATAGGTGTTCTTGGGGGTGGGGGGGAATGATGAAGTGAATTGAGTGGTAAAAGCAAAACTAGCCTGTCAAGTTGCTTTAGATAAACATGCACATAATCGTTATGCGGTTGATAAAGAAATGCTTTAGGCGTGCGCTTGACTTCAAACTCAACATTCAAGTATTGAGGCGAGGCCCCACACTCGAATAATCATACGTGGTATGTGTTTTTTCAAGTATTGAGGCAACTACGGATGATGCTCTTACAGTAAAGAAAATATCTAGCTTCGTATAGCTGTCCAGGTACACAGTAAAGCTCATACAACATCCTTTAGTGGATGCATCCCCAACCATAGTTTTATTGCTTGGTTATCATTTAGAGGGGCCTTAAAAACCCAGACCAGGCTGATGAGGTGGGGTCTGGTTACCCAGTCTATCTGTTTGTTATGCTTGGGTGCCGAAGAAACTGAAACCCATATGTTTTTCGAGTGTTGCTATGCTAAATGGATTTGGAAGCAGATGCTTCAGAAATTGGGGTTTAACAGGTGCATTTAGAACTTTAGCGAGGAGATCCAGTGGGTGCAGAGTCAAACAGTAAGTTATTCTCTCAAGTTTACTATTCTGAAGCTTTATGTTAATTGCCTTATACACCATTTATGGAGAGAAAGGAACAACAGAGTGTTCAACAATCTCTATACTTAAGCTCCTGGGATGCTTAAGACTATCCTGAGTGATGTTAAGTTCAAACTTGTGTTTTCTGAAAGAAAGCTGCTTGATACAGTTGAAAATAGGTTCTATGCTGAAACTTGGGGTATTCGAGCTGCCTGGAGTACGCCTGTGATATCTCATTGCAGCTGGAAGATGCCTTCCAACTCAACCTGCATGATTAACTGTTCTGGGAACTCGATGGGCGGGTATGGCGCGATCATTCGGATTGCTAAAGACAATGCAGTAGCTGCTTGTGCGGGTAGAACGACCACAAAATCCATGCTATTTCATGAGTTAATGAGCATCAAAGCTGGTCTTGAACTCGCTGTAAAACATGGTAAAGTCAAGAACGAAGTCTACACAGTCTACTCTGGCTGTTAGTGTGATCACTAAACAGTATAGACCTGATTGGCAGTGTAGAGCGATTACTAGAGAGATTCTGCTCCTTACTGAAAGTCTGGAATGGTTTCGCATTTACAAGATTCCTAAAGAAGCAAATCAACCTGCTATTACTCTATCCAGATTGAGGCAAGAGCTGGGTTTTGAGGAAGTTAGACCTACAAAATTCTCTGAAGAGCTAAAACAGAAAGTAAAAGATGATGCAGACGACAAGACTTATGTTATTTCACACTCTTGATTGTTTTCTTGAGTTCTTCTCTTTGTTCTGAATTCTTTTTACTTACTTTTGGTGTAAGGCTCCTTGCAACTCTTGTGTGCTCTCGAGGGTTGTCCCCACTGTGTACTTGTTCCCCTTTTCTTGTTATGAATGCTTAATTTCCAAATTAAAAATAAAAAAATAATACAACTTAGGCTAGTCACGATGGGTTGGCAATGAACCCGACCTAAAATTCAGGAAGGTGTATCAGTGCCCCTGGTAAATTTGACATCGGCTTTTAGATCTCTTGCTTGAGCCATGCCCAATTCGGGTTTGCTGAGTTGAATGGATGGTTCTTGTTAAAAAAAATTCAGAAGGTAAACGAAAAAAAATTGTTAACATCAATTTATTCAAGCTCCAGTTACATCAAATTACCAATATATGTTTATAAATTAAAAAGAATATAAGGTTTTTTTACCTGAATTTTGGAAACATAAAATTACCAAGAAGAAACCTATTATATCTGTCATACTTATACTCGTGGGCCAATTAAAGTTCTTATAAGAAAAGCAACAAATGTTAGGTAGCGTTTGTTTTTTCGACTGATTGCAGTCAGAGGTCTGAGTTTGACTCCAGTAAGTGATTTGGTATGAGTGAGGTCACTTAGTGTCGTTTGTTTTTTGGACTGACTACACTCAGACTCGGATAAAACATCTGACTGAGGTCTCTGAGCATTTCTCCACTCAGATCCAATAAGCCAGCTGAGTGGGAGGTCGGAGTCTGAGTGTAAAATTTATCCCCAAATTGCCCTCAAAATAAATCAAAATTACGAAAAAAAACCTACTTTCTTCTCCCAGTTCCTCCACTCCTCGATCACCTCCTCCTCACAGCTCCTTAAGCTCTCGATCATCTTCCAGCTCCTCGATTACATTCACTTCTCCCAGCTCCTCCAATCCTCGATCACACACACTCTCTCTCTCGAACCAGTTGGAGAAGTTGATTCCTCTAGCAAAACCTAAAACCTGGAGAAACTGTAGTTGGAAAGAAATCGAGAGGTAAGTTGTTGCAATACAATAAACCCTTTTCTTGGATTTAATTTGTGAAACTTTCTTTTGTTTCATCTATTGCCTTATCATGTGATGATTTAATGGTTAGTATTTATCAATCCTTAATCTGATTTTCCTTTTTTTTATGAATCAAAATACTATCTTACGATCAAAGCAAGCAGTTTCAGGAGTGATTATAGTAATACTAGCTATGCTAAAATGGGAATTTTTTCTTTACCAGGAGAAGGTATACAAGAGCAGAGTTGTTGAACCCATCCGACTATTTTTAAGCTGCTTGATCTTTGCTTGAGACTTTAATCAAAGAAAATTGTGGAGTTCCAGGAAGAAAAAAAAAATCCATCCATTTTCACCTGAACTTGTGAGTTAAAAGGAGATTACTAGTTTATTCCCTAACAGCTCGCGGTCATCCTTGAAATTTTGATTAGTAAAATAAAGAGACCTTTGCAATAGAGTTATGAAATTTTTTCTAATATAGAAAACCATTCCTAGCTTTGCAAATAATAGTTCACAAGAACTATTGATCATAAACAGCCTTAGTTCTGCAGCTTGCTTGCTTACTGTAAGAGTTGATATAGCAAGGTTCACAAGGATTTGAATGCATAAGATTGAACTTTAGATGCCACAAAGTAGAATCTTTTGGTGTTAAAGAAGAGATGCTGTTGATCTTAATTAATAACCAATATGCTTTCTGTTATCAGTTTATACAAAGAAGCAGCTATATGTTATCCATAAAGGAACTGCTAATAGCCTTGCAACTTGTTTAAATGAGACCAAAATTAAGATAGGTTGTTGGAATATTAGGGGTATGAATGATCATCTAAAACATCAGAAATTAGGTCTATGATTAATGACCTGAAACTTTCTGCTATTGGTTTAGTTGAGACTAAAATTTTCTTTAAGTAAACTCTGAGAATTTTCAATGTTCTTTTGTTTGTATTTTCCTGTTTTTTTTCCTTCTACCAAACTAAAGACACTATTATGTGCATCTTTACAATTATGGTATGGATCTGTGGGTTAGGATCTCAAATCTTTTTAACATCCATACTCAGTCTCTCTTTGAAAAATCTGTTCCAAGCTGCTGATCCCTACATCACGGATCTTTGGATTGGTGCTGTTTGAAGAGGCTCTTATCTCATTCGGAGTACTAAAAATGATATTATCTATGATGAGGGACATTTCAACATGCAAGGCCTTAAAAGAGTAATGCTCTCAAAGATGGACACTGTTTTTCTTTCCAAATCCTCTATTAACAATAGTGTGGATGGTGTTTTTCACAAGTTAAAAGTGCCAGTGCATCCCAGAAAAATACAAATGATCAAATCCTGCTTCTGGGCCAGAGGAAGGTGAAGTTAAAATAACTCCAATGGAACTTCAAGATGTAACACTGGCAAAGGGGGTACTGAATTCGTTATAAGAAACCATTCTGGCACTGTTTTGAGAGCTTTCTCTAAGGGGAATTGGTACAGTGACAAGCTACAATATATATGGCAGTGTACAGCCCTATTACAGGGTCTTCAAAGTGCTGCTTCTAATGGGTGGTTAATAGCTTGGTCAGATTCTGTAGTTGAAGCTTTTAATAACAACAAAGTACCTTGGCAACCATAAAGCAAATTAGAATCACATCAAACTGGATAGAAGTTAACTTTAGTTCAGTTTACAAGTATAACAGTTAGGCAGTTTATAAGTCCCTTGGCCCATCCATCCATCCATCCATCCACTGGTATCCATACTCTGTATCTGCAGTTAGGGAGTTTATAAGTATAACAGTTATAAACTGCATATCCAGTTTATAACAGCCTGATAACCATTTCTAAGTATAACAGTTAGGCATATCCAGTTTATAACAGTTTCTGCATATCCAGTTTATAACAGTTTAGGCAGTTTATAACAGTTTATAACATCATATTTGTATGGCCTGTTTATACAGAGTTTGAATATCCAGTTTGTATATAGAAGTGCATCCATTTCTTTTTTTGTATATTTCCGTGCATCTGTTATGCTTTGTATCCATCTGCAGAATCTTTTGTATTTGTGTAACTGATTTGTTATTTGTTCTGAAGGTTCAGTTATGTCGATACCACCAAAGAAATCAACAGGCTTTTTCAAGCAATATCCAGATTTTAGACTTCACTTCATCCTGAAATGTCAGGCACATATATACTTGAATAGAGTATCTGGAACATCTCTGAATACTATAGCTTGGAAGGCAGTGAAAGAAGAGCTCAACAACATGCAATTTTTTTATGTTTTGAAACAGAAGGAACTGAAGAACCAATGGGATTACATAAAGAAGCTTCTTTCCTATGTATTTGTGTTTGTTATATATACATGTTCTTTCTTATGTATTTGTATTTGCTATATATATAGGTTATTTTTCTATGTATTTGTGTTTGTTATATATACATGTTATTTTCTATTGTATTTGTGTTTGGTATGTATATGTGGTGTTGGCGGTGGTGACAAAGGGGTGGTGGTATTGGTGATGAATAGGTGGGGGTGTTTGCTTATAAACTGCGAGAGGTATTTTAGTATTTGCTTATTTTAGTCAGATCTAACTAGCCAAAAAAACAAACACTCCAAGGCATCCACTCGGATAGTGAACACCTTTAAGTATACTTAGACTCAAAAAAACAAACGCCACCTTAGTGTAATCAACTTAGTAACTTCAAGTTTATTTATGTACGAAAATTATGATAATAAATACAAGTTTTTGTCATATTTACAAAATCAGAACCAGTGAACATTAAATTCTAAAATCGATAATGGTAAGAGGAAAAATTATATTTGCCCCTACTAAAGTTGTAATATTACAGCAGACAACCACATGCTTTTGGGCTCTACAAGTACAAATGTTACATCTGGCGTAATAATTTTTTTTAAAAAGTTTTCTAACTTATTTAAAACTATTATATCAAGTCATATGTACGAGGAAGACTAACATTGCCACCATCTCATGAACTACTTATAATTTGTTTTAGTACATTTTGTCCTACCTTTGAACATATTTATTATTTATAAGAAGGCAGACTCTTTCTGTTACTATTTCTCATCATTTATGGTTAGGTATCACCTGCGGTTCACAGGAGTTCGTCTGGTTTTTGGAGCCAAAAGCGATCCCGATTCATTGAACAGTTTCTTCTTCTTACTCAACCGTAAAAACTGTCCCGATTATTTGTCGCAAACCGTCTGTGTGGCTGTTGCCTATTAAGTGTTTGGTTAAAAACTGGTACTCTACTCCTTGGGCATGGAGGAAATGATGGTACTCGTAACTCCTGTAGATGATACTCTACTCTACTCAACTCGTGGAACAAACGATGGCAAATCGTCTGCACGGCTGCTGCAAAACAAAAATATGTCATTTATTTAGTTTAACTCTGGCATTCTTTCAGACATCTATGTCATTTGGTAGCAGCTTGTTATCATTTGCGTTATATAACTTTCCCATTTGTTCAGTCTTCTTTGTCATTTGTTTTATACAACTTTGCCATTTGTTCTGAAAATATCAATTGCTTGAATATTAAAGTAGGTTTCTAGGCCGTGGGCTCCACAGGTAAGGTAACAGGTAAGGCCGTGGGCTCCACTAGCTCGAATGTCACTTCATAATTAATAATAATAAAAATTCAAATCATTTAAAAATATCGTTATCACGTCACGTGTCCAATTTTAATCGTTCCTCGATCTACATGTGTCATTACTATTTTGAGACGTGTAAGGCAGACCCTATCACCATTACATGCATTTGTTGTCATTTGTTGAAACCAATTTGTCATGCGTTTAAACATCAGTTATATTGGCTCATGCAGACTCTGTCACCATCAGTTATATTATTTGGCATTTGTTTAATGTCCTTTAAGCTTAGGTAACACATGCAATTCACACGAGTTCGTCAGCTTTTTGGCGCCAAAAACCATCCCTATTCCTTAAACACTTTCTTCTTACACGACCACTGCAAAGACCGCAAAAACTATCCCGTTTCTGTAAATCATGTTTGTGATTATCAACCGTAAAAACCATCCCGGTCGCACAAACAGTTTTCTCAAAAATCGGCGTGATTCTACCCATCGTGTGTGTGTGTGTGTGATTTCAGTGTTATATCAGCGATAAATCATCTGTGTGACTATTGCCTACCAGGTATTTGATCAAAGTCTTTTTTTTTCTTCTTCCACAATGATGTCTGATAAAAAAGTGAATGAACAAGTTGACGAGGAGAACCAAACACAAGAGGGTGGGGCCAAGAAGGGTACCTCGAATGCTAAAAATTATACCTCTCGGTGTACAGGTTTGGGACTTCACAAAATGTTTGCAGCTCTGTCTGAAGAGGAGAAGGGTGTTCTTCCTGCCACCTGCTTTACATCCTTACTGTTGATTGATCCAATAGCGACGATGTCGATGTTTGTTGTAGAAATATTCGATCGTCATTTCGGTGACATGAAGTTCCAATTTGGGGAGACGATAATTCAGATGAAACCCATTCATGTATGCCTGATTTTGGGGTTACGTGTCTCTCCTATTACAAATGAGTTCTTATTTGTTGATCCAGAGCATATGACAAATTTCAGAATGAGGCGATTCCCCAGGAAGAAGAATACATATGGGTTGAAGGAAATTGATGATGCTTTAAAATAGGCAAAATTGATAAGATATTAGGGTAATTCTCTAATTTGTCATTTGTTTTGTCTTCTTTATCATCATTCTTCATTGTATTTCTCACCCCTCCAATATTTGTATTGTATTTGCCATTTTTGGATCATTATATTATAAGGTTCTTATCATTACATTATATTATTTCGTTTTGGAGAAGATATTCTTAGATTAAATTTGCTAAAAATTATACTATCCTTTCTCCTCCCGAACAAGGGGAGAAACGTTTGGGTAAAGTATGTTGATCTGGTAGATGATCTAGGTCAGTTTAACAGATTCCCCTGGGGTGAGCAAGTCTATAATTTCTTGTGGAGTCAAATAGTAGAGTTTGCCCATTATCGATCGGCCGCTGGTAAAAAATCTGATAAAACTTTATCACTGCGTGGATATACATAGGTGTTGATGATATGAACTTTCCTTTATTTTTCTAGCCTGAAGTTTCCAAGAATTGAGGAATCCATACATTTGTTCCCTAAACTACAAGGATGGAGGATGACATCCTTCAAGCGTCGCAAAATTATGACGTTTAAATTTTTTTTTGCTAACCTCAATTGATGGTAATAGCTATGAAGCCGTCTGAGACTGACATGTAGCAAGGTCTTATGAAAGAGGCCATGATAATCTTCCATTCTTTGTATGATTGATTCATTTTATTGTTTCCTTGTCATTTAATTTATGTTTCGTATCATTTTATTTGTTTAGATTTGTCATTTCTTATTCTTTTCTCATCATTTGTTTGATTTTTTTGTCATTATGAAGTCCTTTTTTGTCATTTATTATATGCTTATTATCATTGTTAGAGTATTTTCTATCATTTCCAAGTTACCCTTTGTCATCGTCATCTGTTTGAATATTTCAGAGAAATCAAATTGAAGCACTTGCAATCGGTGCACCTACAGTCGGAGCACCTACAGTCGTTGCACCTGCGATCGGTGTACCTGCAGTTAGTGCACCTGTAATATGTTGCAGTTCTTCTGCCACTGAGATCGGAGTTGTAGTGGTTAGGGTATTCTCCCAGTTGGAGGAGCATGGCAAAATGTTACATAACCATGGTAGCATGTTGGAATGAATTTTGATGTTTATAGTGGAAGACAATACTCTACCACTTGGAGATACTTCACTCCTTGGGTAGTACCAGTTCTCTACTCCTAAGAAAACCGCGAAGCGCAAGCGAGAAGGAGGTAATGAGAAAGAAGATGGGAAAAGGAAGAAAGCGGAGCCGAGAACCTGGCAATGAGACCTTCAACAACAAAAATCTAAAGATTGAAGAGAAGAAAAAAGGTAGGGGAGAATGGCAGAAGAAGTCGAATGCCAACAAGAAGACCAAGAAGGCTGAAAAAGCTGATGTACCCTTGAAGAAAAAGGTTGAAGGCATGAAGAAAGAAGCTTCACTGATGAACAATTTGATCATGTCCCACTGATCCAATTGAAAACCTTAATCCCCAAGATCCCCAAGAAGGGCTTGGCTTATAGAGTTGTTGTAGCGAGTTTTCCACGAGGAAAGTCTTCGCCAATACTTATTTGTAAAAACTGTAATAAAACTAGATTAACAAGATTTTAGGTAGAAAACTCAGTAGAAACTGAGAAAAACCACGATCTCGAGGTGGGTTTTGATGTAAAATCCAGTATGTTGCTAGTTATTACAAGGTTTTTAAATGATAGTAGGGTTATGAGGTTATAATTGGTGATGTGTGAAGATTTCTCTATCTCGAATAATTTATTCTCCGCCTATATTTATAGTGGATACAAACAGTTTTACAAAAAAGAAATAGTCTCATATTATGGGGGGAGAGAGCAAACTTTACGGATCTCTAACAGTTTTTTCTTGACCATGCATAACAGCTACTTTTGGTAGGTCGAGGACATACAAAATCTTCTAGAATGCTGAGTTATCTTTGACTATAATGTATTGTCTTCTCGAATGTAGGCCTTCGATTATGTATGGCTGTCTTCGACTACACTTTGCTGGCTTATCCTTGTCGAATTTGGGGAATATGTTACTATAATCTCCCCATTCTCGACAGAAGCACTGGTGTTTGTGTCGAGTAGAAATTGAAAAGCTGAGGAGGTTGTCGAATAGAAGAGGAGCCATTTTTTTTTATTTCCAAGGTCCAAGTGAATTGAATCTGGTAAATTGATTCCCGAGGCACAATTAATGCGATATAATGAATCTGTCAGGTTTGAAGTTGGGTATAAATTGGCAGTTTTGAGGAGGGTGTAAAGGTAGGTGTTGGAAGGATGTCTCCCCAAGTGTGGCGACCTATACTGAGGAAAGGTGAAGACGGTGAGGAATCAGAGTAAGGTGTGTGCCCATGGAGGTCTTGGTGAATGTGTTGCGAATGATGTCACAGTGAGTAGGGTGGGGAAGGGATGTGGCAGAGAATGGTGGTATATTGTAGAACCAATCATGTCAGCACACAGTGGTAAAGGGAATGGGGTTCGTCAGAGTGGGGGAGAAGGAATAACAGTTCGTGTTATTGATGAAGATTTGAAGCTTGAATGGGCGTCCAGGGATCTTACCGAATCATGGGAAGCTGCTTACATATGTTTCCTCTCCTATCTGTGGAAGCAGCTATTAGAAGTTTAGTAATTTGAGATTCATTGAGTTTCTTGCACTAGAAAAAGGCTTTAATGTCTGATTCTGGTGAAAAAAAACACAATTAAATAAATCCTGAAAGTTGAATGTAAAAGTAGAATGTAACTTGATATAATGTAATTGAAGAATGTAAGTGTCGAACCTAAGAAATGACAAGATATAGAATGTAAGAAGTGCAATGTAAGATAGATATCGAATGTAATAATTAATTTATTAAAAAAAATAAATATTTATGTCGAAGTTAGTTTCAGAATGTGTTATAAAGTAATTTGTAGTATGAGTTGAGTCGAAGATATCTGTGTAAATTTTTTGTTTATGTGTCGAAAATCGAAGATATTTGACCGTGTGGGGCCAATAACGGATTTCGAGGGTGATTAATGGGACTTGGATACATTTTTAAGCGAAGGACAGAAGAATTTGGCGAAGGTGTGAGAAATTTTAATACTTAGGGTCGAATAAAAAATTTGGTAGGTCACTCGGATACTCATTATATGAGTTTTATGCAGCTTAAGAAGTTGATGGGTGAAACCATAGGTCGTGTTGTGGGTAGTAGTGAGCTGGCAAATTAGGTTGTTGCCTACAAAAATATAGAGAAGGAGTTGAGCACGGAAAATCTTGATCTGAATGCGACGCTGAATAGGTACAAGCTGGAAGCAAAGAAGGCGAAGGAAGCTGCGCTGGTGGAAGTGAAGAAAGTGTTGGAGATAGAAAAAAATGAGGCTTTGGCGTTGCAGAAGGCCACTTATTAAAAAGATGTTAAAGATCAAGTTGACGATGCTCGTAGAGCAATGGAACTATAGCAGTGCAAACTGCTCGATGAGGTGAAAGCTCGGATGAATGCAGAGAAATTAGAAAAGTGTAAGGAAGTGAGGATGCACTTTCGAGGATAGTTTGAGGAGGCAGAAGAAAGGAAGAAATATTACAAGGGACTTGTAAAAGTTGGTGGTTTTGCATGTGATGACGGCTCAGATGATGATGTACCCCAGACTCCTGATGTGCGTGGAACAATTGAAGTGATCAAAGAGGAAGTGATGATGGAGGTTGATGGTCCTCGTCCTAGGGAGGAAGCAAATGTACAGGTACCTGAAGGTGCCTTAAATGAAGAAAAATCTCCCTCTAAAATGTTAAATCTTGTGTAAGCGATGTGATGCGAAGTGAAAGTATATAACAAATTATCAGTGGGACCGAAACAATTTGAATTTTATGTGTGCGAAGAATATTTGTTTTGTTGTTTAAATATTTTTTTTAAAAGTTTTGTGCAAGTGTATTGAAAATAAGTACAAATAGTAGCTTTGATAAAGTGATTGTGTCGAATGTGATGTTATATTCGAGCAGATAGGGAAGGAACACTTGTATGCGTGATATGTGAAAGATTGCCAAAAACTGGCAAGTAATGAGGACCAGATGTATATCCGGAGATAGGTATCTGGATTTGGATTGGAGAAGAACAAAAGCTTAGAAGAGGTTGTTCGATAAGTAAAGATTGCGAAGTAGAATATCATATAGTTGGATATTGGTCGCATAAAATTGAATGAGAGGTGTTTGGTATACTTGTTGAAGTAAGGATCTAAGAATAGATCAAGATAGTAAGGAATTTGTTTGTCTTATGCATACTTGATAAGTACTGATCGAGATCAAATCGAAGTAGTAAAGATATCGTTTGTCTGATGTATACTTGATAAGTATAGATCGAGATCAAATCGAAGTAGTAAAGATATTGTTTGTCTGATGTATACTTGATAAATATAGATCGAGATCAAATCGAAGTAGTAAAGATATTGTTTGTCTGATGTATACTTGATAAATATTGATCTAGATCAAATCGAAGTAGTAAACATATCGTTTGTCTGATGTATACTTGATAAGTATAGATCAAGATCAAATCGAAGTAGTAAAGATATTGTTTGTCTGATGTATACTTAATAAGTATAGATTGAGATCAAATTGAAGTAGTAAAGATATCGCTTGTCTGATGTATACTTGACAAGTATAGATCGAGATCAAATCGAAGTAGTAAAGAAGATAATGATGAGCACAAATTGTTTATTGGATTTGAAGAAAATGGTTACAATGTCTCATCTGTAAAATGGCTTCAGCTGAGCAGTGTTCAATGGATATTCGAGCTGGACTTTGTCTTCAGTCATTAACCAATAAGTTCCACTATCTATTTTGTTGCTGACAATGTAGGGCCCTTTCAAATTTTCTGATAACTTTTTAGAATTTTTAGGTCGAGTACTATCTTGGATCCGTTGTAGGACAAGGTCTCCAATACCAAACTTCCGTTTTTGAACTTTTTTGTTGTATATTTTTTTCAATGTATCATGATATCATCTCAGATTGGCAATGGCCTTGTATCGGGTTTCTTCGATCCAATTGAGGATGCAAAGTAGACCGAGTTCATTGTCCTCATCTGAAATTTTTCGTCGAGTACTGGGTAAATAGAGGTCTGAAGGTATGACTGCTTCGGTACCAAAAGCCATCATGAATGGAGTGCAGCCTGTTGAAATTCGAGGAGTGGTACGATAGGCCCACAAAATACTGAGTAGTTCGTCCACCCATCTACCTTTTTTGTCGTCGAGGCGCTTGCGTAAACCAGATTTGATACTCTTATTGATGGCTTCGGCTTGTCGTTGCCTTGAGGATAATATGGTGTGGAAGTTGTTAACTGAATCTTGTATTTATGGAAGAAAGCAAGTACTTTAGCGCCGATGAACTGTTTTCCATTATCAGAGCGTATCATGTGCGGACAACCAAACCTGGTGATGATATGCTCCCACGGGAACTTAATGAATTGCTTCGACCCACTTGGTGAAGTAATCAGTATCGACTAAAATGAACCTTCTGTTTCCTGATGCTGGATTGAATGGGCCGATGATGCCGATTCCCCATTGTCTAAATGGCCAGAGGACATTGCTAACATGCAAGTTGAGAGCTGGACTTTTGATGTCCTGAGCGTGGATTTGGCATTTGTAGCATTTACGCACAAAGTCTTCGTAGTCTTGTCGTATCTTGGGCCAGTATAATACTTGTGTGAATGCGCGTTGGGCTAACGACCTGCCTGAAAAATGTGTACCACAGATACCCTCATAAAGCTCTATGATTTTGATATGAGCTTGTTTCTGTGAAATGCATTCGATAAGTGGTCCTCCTCCAGTGAGTCGATATAAGATTTTATTTTGGTCGGTGAATCTGGGGCACTTGGCCAACAGGGATCGAGCTTCTTCTTTGTTACTGGAGAGAATGTTGGAGTTGAGGTAAGCATAAAACGGTCTTCTCCAGTCGTCAGGGTCGTCATCTTCGGTAATGGTTATCTAGAGTGTTGACAGGATATCAAGGTTAGAATGCTCGATGATTTTGATTTCCAAAGATCATTTTTTACTGTCACCCAGTATGGTAGCGATGTAAGCTAACGCATCGGCATGACGATTTTCTTGTCGAGGTAAATTAGATATTGTTGCATGTTTGAATTTTTTCATCTTTTCTTCGACCAAAGCTGCGTAATCAACCATTTTTCATGTTGTCTTAAAATTTATGTTATAATGATTTGCCACGAGTAAAGAGTCGACATATAATGCTAATTCTTCAGCTCCGAGAGTAAGTGTAAGATCGAGACCGTGTAAGATTCCTTCATATTCGGTCTTATTGTTGGTGGTATAGAAGTTAAGATTGATAATTTTCTCGATGCGATGATTGGAAGGCGTAACGAGTACTATGCCAATTTTGGATCCTTGTGGTCCTGCTGACCCGTCTGTAAAAAGACGCCAGCCAGGTATAAGTATTTTGCTGAGGAAGTAGATTGGTTTTTCTACGCCGTCATCTTCTCGAATAATAACGAAACTGATTACATCTTCTGTTGTGGATAAGTACATAGTAAGTGATTTGCCATCAATTAGAGTGCTCATTATAGGATGATGCCCCAAGTATCGTTTAAGATCATGGAAAACATTTTCACAGTTGGGAGTCCAAATGATTTCCTTTTGATGTTTGTTTAAAAGATGAGTGGGGTTGCCATGAAGAAGAAGGTAAAGGAGTTTGCATCGATCAGATGACTTTGAGATGAATCTGTGAAGAGCGGCTATCTTACCGACGAATTTTTGAACATCTTTTTTAGTTCGAGGAGATGGCATTGCCATGAGTGTTTTGATTTGAGCTGGATCAATTTTGATTCCTCTTTTGCTGATTAGATGTCCCAGGAATTTATCAGATGCGATGCCGAATTGACATTTCTCTAGGTTGAGTTTCATCTTGTACTTGCGAAGGATATCGAAGATAGTTTGGAGTTTATTTGGATAATCTTCTCTTTTCAGGTTTTTGTAGATTATATCATCGATATAAACTTCCATGATTTTGCCGAGGTGATCTTTAAACATTTGGGTTACAAGTCGTTGGTAAGTAGCTCCAGCATTCTTTAACCCAAAAGGCATTACTGTGTAACAGTAAAGACCTCTTTCGGTTATGAAGGTTGTTTTTTCCTGATCTTCTTCGGTGAGTAGAACTTGGTTGTATCCCGAGGCGGCATCCATCATAGAAAGAAGTCCGTGTTTTGCTACTGAGTCGATAAGTTGTGGAATTAGTGGTTGAGAAAAACTGTCTTTGGGTGTGAACTTGTTGGGTTCTGTGAAGTCGACACAAACCCTTATTTTTCCATTTTGCTTTGGTACAACGACAATATTAGAAACCTACATCGGATATTTAGCTTTCCGAATAAATCCTACACGAAAGAGTTTATCAATTTCTTCGTTGACTGCATCTCGGAGTCGGGGAGCTAAATTCTGTCATTTTTAGATGATAGCTTTGCTGTTTGGAAGGAGGTTAAGTCAGTGGAAAGAGATTGAAGGATTGATGTCAGGCATTTCTTGGAAAGTCCAGGCGAAGACGTCAATATTTTTCTTAAGTAGCTGTATCGTGGCCTCTTTTTCGTCTATTGACAACTTGGAGCCAATGAAAGTTGTGCATTCTGTGTCATAAAGTTCAACAGTGTCAACCATTTTGGTGTCATGTTGCTTAAATGTGGGTGGTGCGTCGTGCTGTAGTTGATATGCTTTGAGAAGTTTAGCTGTATGAGGGTTAGTTGTGGTATTTTCGCATATTCGTGCGACTGCTTGGCTGCCTTTGATTTCATAGACCCCGTGATTCCTCGGAAAATGTAGTACTAGATAATAAGTTGTGGGTACTACTTTGATAGAATGTAACCAACTGCGTCCCAAAAATCCTAAATATTTGGATTCTGCATCAATGACAAGAAATTTGACGAATGTAATTTCTAAACCTGCCTGAACTGGCAGAGTGATTTCTCCTGTGGCGGATTCTTTTGAACCATTGAAGCCCGTAATTGTTGTTGTCGAAGCTTTTACCGAATTGCAAGGCCTAGGACTTCAATTGCTCTTATGAATAAGACATCTGTGGCGCTTTCGGTATCGATAAGAAGCGTATGGAGGTAATCTTGTCCGACTTTGAGCATAATAATTAGAGGGTCATCATGAGGGTATTTAACATGGCTGGTGTCACAGTCTTCGAAAGTTATTTGGTGAGGACGTTTGGACTTGCTTATGCTGGGAAGAAGTTTTGTTTATTTATCTGAAGAGGTCATTTTGCAGCAAGACGTAATGCGATCGTCTTGTTTTCTTTTCTTCCCCTTTTCTACCTCGATCATATACAAGTGGTGAGCTTGTTCTTGGACCTGGTTTTGCTCGACTTCTTTGTGTTTTGCTTGATCCTCGAGAAACTTTTGGATGTCGATGACATTATTGTGAAATCTTCCAGGTAATAGGATACGAGAAATTATTTGTATGAGGGAGTAACAACTATTAGTTTTGTGACTATGCACATTATGATACTGACATAAGGGTCTGTTGGAAAGGTCAGTAATTACTTGTGGCGTGCGATAACACTCGTCTCCATTTATCGTTGGCAAGATAGCGGAGAGGGTTGTTGTCATCAGTGGTAGAACTGAGGCAGGTCTATCGGGTTTGCCATCCTTTATATTATTGTTATCGGTGTTTCGGTCGCGTTGCTTAGGCGCTTCAGTAGTGATTGCTCGTTGGGATGGGGTCAAAGATGTTTCTCGAGAATGGATGGCAGAAGAGCTCTTCATCTTATCTTTCTTTGACCACTCTAGTTTGATGTAGTTATTAACTACATCAATTATTTCAGTGACTGTGCAAGGCTTTTGTAGAGTAAGTTTTTCTCAAACTTTTGAGTCAATGTGCGAGGTGGCGGTGAATGCCGAAACTACGATTTTAGGGTCTGAATTCCCAATTTTCCGTGTTTCCTGAAGGAAACGCTTATAAAAGTTTGCCAAGGTTTCTTTTGCGCCATGCTCGAAGTAAAATCGGGAATCAACAATGATTTTTCGCTCCTTAGCATGAGCGTAATTAGATTTGAAAAGATGCTGTAATTGGCTGAAAGTGTTGATGGGGGCTTCTTAGATAGTGTGGAACCATCAGAGTGGTTTTTCCTTTAGGCTCATGTTGAATAGCCTACATAGCTTATGGTCGAGTTTAGAATATAATCCAACCGCGGCTTTGAAATGCTAAACATGTGTAAGGGGGTCAGTTAGGCCTGCATATTGAATAAATTTGGGCATATGGAAAATTTCTGGAATGGGCCTATTTTCGAGGTATGGAGAGATGGGGATTGTTTCTATTCTATCAAATACTGATCGTTGGCCTGGGATGTCAGAGTTAATGGCTTGGATTCTATTTTTATGGTCGTCTAAGGTGACGAATTATTGTAGGGGAGAGGCAAGGATGCGATCTGAGGAAAAAAATCGCCCTGTCCTTCTGGTCCCAATTGATTTCCGACGGGCCTTTTCTCTGGCAGAGGGGATTAATGACGTGTGCGTTGACTGCCTTGGGTTGTTGATGCTGAAGAAGTTAAACCAAAATGTTGAGGGGCTCTGTTTGGATTTCTGGATCTGGATCGAGAAATTTATTGGTCGTATTCTCTAGGCTGATCATCGCGTTGAAGTGCTCATGATCGATGTTCACTCTGAGTAAGTAGAGGTAACGTCTGGTAGGCAGTGAGTCGATCTTGTGTCCTCCGTAGTCTCTCCATATCTTTTTGATGTATTTGACTTTGTTGATCCATGGCTTTTCTTTGTTCGTCTCTCTCCATTTGAAGAGCTTGAGCATGGACACGCTGATCTTCCAGTCTCTGGGTTTTTTCTATGGCCATTTGTTTTTGAAGTTCGAGTACTGCACCGTGTAGATCAATAGCTCCTTGTATTTCTTGATCTCTTACGGTACTGGAATGGCTTCTTAAGTTCATGTTTGTCATCAGATGGTGCTCAAATCAGAAACGGCAGAAAAAAGTGTGGTATGTTCCCACAGACGGTGCCAATTGTAGTGGTGAGTTTTCTAGGAGGAAACTCTTTTCCAATACTTATTTGTAAAGACTACAATAAATCTAGATAGACAAGATTTTACATGGAAAACTCAGTAGAAACTGAGAAAAACCATAACCCCAAGGAAGGTTTTGATGAAAAATCCAGTATGTTGCTAGTTATTACAGAGTTATTGAATGATAGTAGGGTTATGAGGTTATAATTGGTAATGTATGAGAATTTCTCTGTCTCGAATAATCTATTCTTTGCCTATATTTATAGTAGATACATGCAGTTTTACAAAAAAAAAAACTGTCTCCTATTTCGGGGGTAGAGGGCAAACTTCGCGGATCTCTAACAGCTCTTTCTTGACCAGGCATAACGGCTACCTTTGGTAGGTTGAGGGCATACATAATATTCTAGAATGCAGAGTTATCTTCAACTATAATGTATTATCTTCTCGAATGTAGGTCTTCGATTATGTATGGCTGTCTTCGACTACACTTTGCTGGCTTATCCTTGTCAAATCTAGGGAATATGTTACTACAAGAGTGCCAAGGAAGAGACGGGCAGAATTCCCAAAACTTGAGAATATTCAATCAACTACAAAAAATTTACTTTAGCAATTTGCACCTGGAGAGGGATTGGAGGTGGTAAAAGATTTAATGGTAGATGATGATGTTAAAGTGAATTTGGAAGCGATATCGTCTAAATATGGTGGTAGTCCTCTAAAGGTATCATTTGTTTACTTGTTCTTATAATTTATATGATATTATTTGACATTTGTTTTTCAAAATATTGGCATTTACTTTACGTAATTTTCTATTTCTTCAGAAGTCTGTCATTTGTTCGGAATGCTTTTGGCATTTGTGAGATTGTCTTTGTCATTCTCTTTTCCAGAACTTTCATTTCTTATGATGTCATTGTTCATTTTATTTGTTGTATGTGAAATGGAAGAAGGGTGACGAAAAAGATAATGATGATAAGAAAGATGTCGAGGATAATGTTAAATTTGAAGAAGAGCAGCCTCAAGTTGCCGAAGAAGAGGATTCAAAACCGCCAACTATAGTGGTGTATTATAATGGGAAAGAAGATATACAACATGCCAATGAGGCATTTGTTGAAGAAGAGGATTCATAACCTCATGTTACTAATTTTTGTTTGTATTGAGCTATCCATACCATTTTTTTAAATTTGTTTCTTCTTTAACCTTTCCTGTATATACTATGGTGGCTGCAAATTTAGCAAAAATTGATATAGTATTCTTCAACCAGGAGGAAGTTATTGGTGAAGCTTATCAGGTAACTTATCATTTGTTTGTTGTTGACTCCTCATTTTCTTCTTTTGTTTTACCATATCTTGTATCACTCTTATCATTTGTTGTCTGTTTATTTACAGGCTAGCGCGGACCAAGCAACTGCTGTATATGTCAAGGAATAGACTCTGGAGGTTGAAAAAACTGAAGATGAAGCTAGTTAGGTAACTTATTTGTTCTTTGCTGGTAACTTCTCATTTTCTTCTTTGATTTTCCCATATCTTGTATCACTCTTATCATTTATAGTCTATTTATTTATAGGCTAGTACAGACCAAACTATTATTGTATCTGTCGAGGAACAAACTATAGAGGTTGCACAAACTGATGTAGTAATCTCCCACCAGGAGGAAGATGTTGGTGAAGCTAGTTAGGTAACTTATCATTTTTTTGCTGGTAATTTCTCATTTCCTTCTAGTTATTTTCCCATATCTTGTATCACTCTTATCATTTGTAGTATATTTATTTATAGAGTAAGAGAGTAAAGTGGAAGTGGAACAAAATAAAGAGGAGGTGGTTGAAGGTAAGGATGATGATGATGGAAATTTGAAGAATAAATCAGACCCTGAGAAAGTAATAAAAGACATAGTTGTTGACCAGACCAATGTATGAAGTACTTTTAAACCAAACAACTGGTTTATTACTCAATCTCATGTATTAAGCACATTTATATTTCATTTTCTTATTTCAACATATCTGTTCCAGCTTATTTTATTGGAGTCAGACGTGAATGTCATCTTAAAGAAGATGCATGCACTAACTGAGGATGAAATTAATGAAAAAGCCTTCATAATGGCTTGTCGAATGAACCAATTGTATGCTCACCTTGAGGAGCTTCTTCTGGGAGTGTTATTAAAATCTTTTATTCAAAGATCCATTTCCCAAGATGAGTAAAGCCAGGTGGACCAAGTCTGGTTACTGAGGAAAGATGAATTATCTCCTGAAGCTAAGAAGGACAATAAGAGTACCTATATGATGATAAGTAAAGAAACTATTTGCCTTAACGCTTTCTACACCTTATATCCAAAGCAATGGTTTGATAATAAGGTATTTATATCATTTATTTCTTTTCCTCTGTCATTTATACAAGAGTTTCTACCTTTTAATTTCAAATTTTTTGTCATTTATTTGTTTGCACTATATCATTAGTTTTGCCTTTGTTGTCATTTGTAATATTGAACTTTATTATTTTTGTTATCTAATTTGTCATTTTCTTTTCCTATTCAGGTCATTGATGTGTACATTAAATCCCTGATTCAATATTTTGATATACAACATCATGCCCGCCCAGATAAATAAAAGACTGTGCTGGCAGATGTCTTTGGCTGTTAATATATTGGCAGGGATTTTAATGTCTGGACTCGTAATATGTCATCTCCAGAAGGTGTGAAATTGAAAAAGAAATTAATTTAGGAACAAATTACATATATGCAATGAGATCGTACAATTTCTAATTGCATCCATCGAGGAGATTTGAAAGTGGTTAATTCAAAATTAATACTCATTCCCTGGAATATCAATGACAACCACTGGGTTCTTTGTGATGTGTCCTTTAAGGCAAGGAAAATATGCATCTATGATTCAATGGTGGATGTAAAAATTACAAATGCACGGAAGAAGAAGTTATCTCCTAGACATCAGCTTATTGAAAATCAGATATCAACGATCCTTCTAAAAATATTGATATGAAGAGATTTTGTCGATTGTAATTGCCCACCTATTGGTTAAGAGGTAAAGGATTATGGTCTAAACTTCAAATGGACAACTCGTTTTGGGAAATATCTAATACAGCCAAATGGTTATAACTGCGGGGTCTATATGCTTGTCTTTATGAATAATCTCCTTAGGGGAAAACATTTTCTAGATCTGATAGATGGTAATGAATGTCGTTACACAATTGCTTATGACATATTGAGGCTGAGAGTTGAGCTGGAGGAGATTTAGAAACTTTGACATCCATTTTATTATAATGTATAATTTCTGTAATTTTGTAAAGTTATAAACAAGTAATATCATTAATTTATATAATCTTTCTCATTTGTTATATCTTCTTTGTTATTCGTATACTACATATTTGTTAGAATCCCTAGTCTGTATAGTTGGATTATTATTAATTTTATATTTCTTATGCATGATTTGATATTTGTTATCATAGATTTGTCATTTGTTATATATGATTTGGCATTTGTTATCGGAGATATATAATTTGTTATATATGATTTGGCATTTATTATCAGAGATTTGTCATTTGTTATCTATGATATATCATTCGTTGTATATTATTTGGCATTTGTTACCAAAGATTTCTCATTCGTTATATATTATTTATTTTATATATTTACAACATTTGATGTAAGTGAATGGTCGATTTGGTTCAAATGAATTGTGATTGTTTGCAAGTAGACAACATGTGTTCTTAAAAACATGATTATTTATTTATTATATAGAATTTTTCATTTATTATATATGATTTGGCATTTGTTAACTATGATTTGTCATTTGTTGACTTTGATTTGTCATTTATTAACTATCAATGGTTTATTTGGTTCTTTGAACATTTGTATTGTGCTTGTTTGTAAGTAGACAACATTTGTACTTAAAAAACAATTTGTTATTTGTTGACTATGATTTGCCATTTGTTACCAATGACAAATCATAGCTAACAAATGATAAATTATTGATAACTAATTTTTTTAAGTTCAAATGAAGTCTACTAACAAACAAACATAATACAAATATTCAAAGAACCAAATAGACCATTGTTAGTTAGCAAATGACATCAAAATCAACAAATGACAAATCATAGTTAACAAATGACAAATCGGTTTTTGAAGTACAAATGTTGTCTACTATCAAACAAACATAATACAATTGTTCAAAGAACCAAATAGATCATTAATAGTTAGCAAATAGACCATTGATAGTTAACAAATAAACCATTGATAGTTAACAAATAACATATCATGGTCAACAAATGACAAATCATAGTCAACAAATGACAAATCTTTTTTTTAAGTACAAATGTTGCCTACTATCATACAAACACAATACAAATATTCAAAGAACCAAATAGAGTATTGTCTACTAATAAACAAATACAATACAAATGTTCAAAGAACCAAATAAACTATTGATAGTTAACAAATGACAAATCATTGTTAATAAATGACAAGTCATTGATAACAGATGACAAATCATAGTCAACAAATGGAAAATTGTTTTTTTAAGTACAAATGTTGTCTACTAACATATAAACACAATATAATTGTTCAAAAAACCAAATAGACCATTATTAGTTAACAATTGACAAATCATTGGTAACAAATGACAAATCATAGTCAATAAATGACAAATTATTTTTTTAAGTACAAACGTTGTCTACTATCATACAAATGCAATACAAATGTTCAAAGAACCAAACAGACCATTGATAGTTAACAAATGACATATCAAAGTCAACAAATGACAAATCATAATTAACAAATGATAAATCGTTTTTTTAAGTACAAATATTATTTACTATGAAACAAGCACAATACAAATGCTCAAAGAACCAAATAGACCATTGATAGTTAACAAATGACATATCATGGTCAACAAATGATAAATCATAGTCAACAAATGACAAATCGTTTTTTTAAGTACAAATGTTGTCTACTAACAAAGAAACACAATACAAATATTCAAAGAACCAAATAGACCATTGATAGCTAACAAATGGCATATCATGGCCAACAAATGACAAATCATAGTCAACAAATGACAAATCATTTTTTAAGTACAAATGTTGTCTACTATCATACAAACACAATACAAATGTTCAAAGAACCAAATAGACCATTGATAGTTAACAAATAACATATCATGGTCAACAAATGATAAATCATAGCAACAAATGATAAATCATTTTTTTAAGTACAAATGTTGTCTACTATCTTACAAACATAATACAAATGTTCATAAAACCAAATAGAGTATTGTCTACTAACAAACAAATACAATACAAATGTTCAAAAAACCAAATAGACCATTGATAGTTAACAAATGGTAAATCATTATTAACAAATGACAAATCATTGATAACAGATGACAAATCATAGTTAACAAATGGAAAATTATTTTTTTAAGTACAAATGCTGTTTTTTAACATATAAACACAATACAAATGTTCAAAAAACCAAATAGACCATTGCTAGTTAACAATTGACAAATCATTGGTAAGAAATGACAAATCATAGTTAACAAATGACAAATCATTTTTTTAAGTACAAATGTTGTCTACGATCATACAAACACAATACAAATCTTCAAAGAACCAAATAGACCATTGATAGTTAACAAATGACATATCATGGCCAACAAATGATAAATCATGGTCAACAAATGATAAATCATTTTTTAAAGTACAAATGTTGTCTACTATCATACAAACATAATACAAATGTTCAAAAAACCAAATAGACCATTGATAGTTAACAAATGACATATTATGGCCAACAAATGACAAATCATGGTCAACAAATGACAAATCATGGTCAACAAATGTTGTCTACTATCATATAAACACAATACAAATCCCCAAAGAACCAAATAGACCATTGATAGTTAACAAATGACAAATCATTGGTAACAAATAATAAATCATAGTCAACAAATGATAAATCATTTTTTTAAGTACAAATGTTGTCTACTATCATACAAACACAATATAAATGTTCAAAGAACCAAATAGACCATTGATAGTTAACAAATGACATATCAAAGTCAAAAAATGACAAATCATAGTTAAAAAATGTCAAAAAAAATTTTAAGTACAAATATTGTCAATTATCAAACAAACACAATACAAATGTTCAAAAAATCAAATAGATTATTGATAGTTAACAAATGACATATCATGGTCAACAAATGACAAATCATAGTCAACAAATGACAAATCGTTTGTTAAGTACAAATGTTGTCTACTAACAGACAAATACAATACAAATCTTTAAAGAACCAAATAGACCATTGATAGTTAACAAATAACACATCATAGTCAACAAATGACAAATCATTTTTTAAAGTACAAATATTGTCTACTATCATACAAACACAATACAAATGTTCAAAGAACTAAATAGACCATTGATAGTTAACAAATGATAATTTATAGTCAATAAATGACAAATCATAGCTAATAAATGAAGAATTATAGTAAACAAATGACAAATCCCGTATAACATATAAATAATCTTGTTTTTAAGTACAAATACTGTCTACTTACAAACAACACAATTTATTATATCAAATAACCAAATAGATCATTAACTTACATCATATATAACGAATGTCAAATCATATATCGTAGATAAAAAAATATTCTATCTACAGAACATGTATGCCAATATTTCGTAGATAACAAATGACAAATCATATATAACGAATGACATGTCATTTGTTTGTAAGTAGACATCAATTGTATTTATAAACTGGATTATTCATATGTTATATATGATTTGTCATCTCTTATATAAATTATTTGTCATTTGTTATCAATAATTTATAATTTGTGATTTGTTATCGATGATTTGCCATTTGTTATAATATTACTTGTCATTTGTTATCTGAAATTTGCCATTTGTCAACTATGATTTGTCATTTGTAATCATCGATTTGTCATCTTTTATAGATTACTTCTCATTTTTTATATATGATTTGTCATCATCTTCATCTTCAGCATGCTAAGATTAGATTTCTTTACTTCGAAAGTACAATACTCATTGGGCACAAAAAAAGAAATTTTATTAGCTCGAATATTGTTATAGATCTTAATTTATATTACATCAATTTATATTAGTTTATGCACTCAGAGGTGGTGGTGGTGGTCGGTCTCCCCTACCACCACCATCGTCTCCTCCTCTGTAAATCCCACCACCACCACCATTTCTTCCTCTGATCCTACTCAGGATAGCGGTAAGACATCATCGGACGTATACCAGCAGCTTCATCCATGATGTAACAGCATCCTCTGCTAGAAGATGCAGACCAATTCTCCTCCCCTACTCCGACG
This sequence comes from Kingdonia uniflora, assembly GCA_014058105.1. Taxonomy (NCBI): domain Eukaryota; kingdom Viridiplantae; phylum Streptophyta; class Magnoliopsida; order Ranunculales; family Circaeasteraceae; genus Kingdonia; species Kingdonia uniflora. Next base: position 652,581 of record JACGCM010002784.1, read on the forward strand.
TTATCATATAATGAAAGCAGAACATTTGATAATAATCGGCATCCGCATCTTCCACCTGTTTATATGTCATCCCATGGAAGTTAGGATGCACTGGAATGGGAATATGAAGTTCAAGGGATGGGTCTCAAAGTATCGAAGCCGCAGCTCTTGCATCTTGGCATGAATCCTAGCCTCGTACGCTTGGCATCTAGTGGTCACCATCTTCTTTACAGAGCAGATACATAATAGTTGTACAAGATTAAATAAGGAATGATGAAGTACTTGCCGAATAAACCACATTAGTATTTATAACATAGTACTGCAAATCACAACAGTGTTTAATGCTGAGTTGCAAATCCCAATGTCAGAATGTATTCAAACATAGTAGTATTTAATGCTGACCAAACCCATTAAAAATGAAAGAACATTGGAAATATATTTGTTATTTAATGAAATATATGTCATCCAACAATAAACGATCTGTCATTTGTTTTAAAGATTTTGTCATTTACAATCCATAAATTACATGCTATTGTTAAAATGTTGTCATTTGCTATATATGATTTAGCATTTGATCCATAAGAGTTTAACATTCTAATGCTAGAAATTAACGTCACTAAAGATAAGAAATATTACACTTTACTCCTACATATTTCCTACTTGTTAAGATGTAAAGATTTTAACTTGGACAAAAAATCATGCAACATCTCCGTTCTGACCTCCGAGATTCTTAGTTGAGTGTAAGTTTCAGATGTAATAGTGTCGAGGATCTGATTGCTCCCTTGGCTAGAATTTTTGATGTCTTCCACCATTGACGATTGTGGCCTTTTAGAATCATCAGGCGTACGTAGAGGATTCTCGAAATCAAGTTTTAAACTGACAATGGTATTGTGGACAATGGTAGAATCTTTTACCATGCAGTTTAGAGACTCTGCAAATGAGACCACAATCGCACATTTTCACCTCATCTACCCACGCCCATAAACCACACCTACCAATTTTTTGAGCGCATTGACAGAACCAGCGATTAGGGTTGAGGCTTGTGCGTGAGAGATGAAGATCATAATTTTCACCGCACCAGCAAATAAGGGAATACATCATTGATAAGGAAGTATGTAATGCTTGAGAACTGGAAGCAAGTGTACAAGTTATGTAGTATAAGGTTATGACAAGCTATTTATAAAGAAATGAAAATTAACACATTATGATGATACCCTTGGTCACAACAAATGCCATAGCCCCCGCTTTAAAGCCGACGGATTCTAGCCTTTACAGATAATGTAACAAGTCATTCTTAAAGTTAACTTTGATTACATTTACAACAAGTTATCTAACCAAAACATACACGTGGTTCCCTCCACTCTAAATACTAAGCTCTAAACCCTGCAACGCGTGATTCAAAGTCTTAATTCTCCCAAGTATATAAGAAAAAAACCCTAAACTAAAGCTCTAATCCTCAACTCTTTAAAACTTCTCAAGAAATGTCGCACTCCCACTCCACTCGATTTAGCCATGCCTATTCTAGTACCCCTCAAGATTGGTTTGAGGCAGTAGGGATTGAGGAAGATCAGGCTGACAAACGTCCCTTCAAGTTGAATAAAATTTGCCTAATGGTGAAGGATGTCTCCGGTAAGAAGGCACAACTGCTGAAAGAGCATTACGAAGATTTCAAGGAGAAATTAAGAGAGCTCGATGAAATGGATGAAGATCTGGATAAAATTATAAAAAAGAAAAGAGAGCACTTTGAAGGGTTCAAGTTCCATATCAGCATCTTGGAAGATCAGCTCTGCGCTCTAAAATTAGACCTGGATGAGCACAAGAAATTATGAGAAGAGTCCGTCTGTAAAATTAGCTATCTCGAGCAGAAGATCATGGCTATGGAAAGTGATCAGAATTCCTCAAGTGAGGAGTTATGAACATTTGTGCTATTTTTAGTTTTTTTTGTTATTATTGTTTCCCTTGTATGAGCATTTGTTTTGTTTCATTTTGATTTTTTGTTTTCAAATAGAAATATAAAGGAAGTTCCATCAGAAATAAATGATATAAGGAAACCAAACAGATGATAAAGACTCCATGAACAATGGTAGATAAATGTTGAACTTAACAAAATTGGTGATAATATTTCAATAGACAAATGATAAATTATCATGATAGTTCAGGAAATAGATAATGATATATAGCATAAAAACAAATGCGAACTTATCTTCAACATATGACAAATCGATGTGACAAGTAATGAAAATTGATTAAACAACTCAGTTTAAATACTCAAATTACTTATGTGTACAACAAGAAATGACGACGTTGAACTAAAGTAATAATAACTTTTACCCTAAACATCGGGTAATCCCTGACACGCGTCCCCTCCCAATGCATTAAACTCCCCTTATAAAAACCCTAATCTCAAATAAACTATTCTCAAATCTTCAACTATTTAAACCCTAAACCCTAAACTCTTTTCAACTTATAAAGAAAAATATCGCACTCCACTCGAGTTAACCATGTCTCTTCTAACACTCCATACGATTGGTTTGAGTCGGCAGGGATGCAGGAAGATCGGCGTGACTAACATCTCTACAAACTGAATATACTATGCCTAATGGAGAAGGATGTCTCCGATGAGAAGGCACAAATGCTGAAAGAGTATTACGAAGACTTCAGGGAGAAATTAGGAGTGTTCGATGTAATTCAAGATGAACTGTATCAAGTTATAACAAAGAGAGATCAAGATTTTGAAGAGTTCAAGTTCCATATGCGCTTCTTGGAAGATCAGCTCTGCGCCGTAAAGTTGGACCGGGATGAGCACAAGAAACTCTAGGAAGAGTTGGCTTCTAAGATTAGCTGTCTCGAGCAGAAGATCCAGGCTTTTGAGAGAGATCTGGAATGCGCGAAACGTAATCAGGAGTTGTGAACTTTGGTTTTTTGGTGTTTCGTTTATTCATTTTTTTGTGGTAACTTGTACTTTGCCATTGTATGAATGAAAATATGTTTTGTTTGGTGCTATTTTGTTTTTACTTTTTACTGTTAAGTAGTGGTTTCCGTTTGATATTTGGCAAACAAAACAATCATAGTTTTGTAAGAAAATAATGATGATATAGGGGGGACAAGTTTAATGATGAACTTAACAAAACTGAAGATACAAATTCAACAGACAATGAAAAATTCTTGGGGCACAATGATATAATAGAAACCAACAAATGCGAAATTCTGTAAGAACAAATGACAGTTCCAAAGAAAACAATGATATCATGGAAACAAACAAATGAGAAAGTCTTAGTGCACAAATGACACTTCAGAGGTAAATAATAATATCATGGAAACAAACAAATGAGAAAGCCTTAGTGCACAAATTCAGAGACAAACAATGATATCATGGAAACAAACAAATGATGAAGTATTCGTCCACAAATGACACTTCAGAAGCAAACAATGATATCATACAAACAAATGAGAAAGTATTTTTTATACAATAGAAACAAATGATAGTTCAGTGCTAAATAATAATACAATGGAAACAGACAGCTGAGAAATTCTTTTTTAACAAATGACAGTTATATTTTGATAAATGATGAATTTTCACAACACTGACGATATAGATCATACAAAAAAATGATACATAGAGTACCCAAAATCATCAGTGTAAATTGATTGTAACATCTTCATCTGGGATGACAGGTGACTCAGTGCTCATCGTAAAAGATGGTGCCATTGTCGGACCTATATTGTCGCTGGATGGGATTGGCAGAAGCTTACAAGAATGGCGATTGTGTCTGCTTTTTCGATACCAACTGCAAAATCTTAGTTTGGTAACAAGACCAGACATTTTTTTCATTCTCTTCCTTTGCGTGCGAGGACGACCGACTCAAACTATTGGAATAGGAGTACGAACACGTGGATCAGTTTTTAAAATTTTCCACTGCTCAATTCCTCTTATAGGAATCCAAATAGGTTCAAAACAACCTTGTATGTATTATTTATGAAGTACTCAGAGGCACGTGTAGTTAGATCAACATTAGCAAGACCCATAGTGCGTACTCCGTGTTCACAAGGTATACCCATCGTTTGCCACTAACGACAAGAACAAGTACCATCTTTAATTTTTACAGAATCGGTTCTGCCACAACTAGTCATCTGAAAATGGTGACGTGATGTACGAACCCTGTACGTTAGTAAATACGCCACAAACTTTCTACTCTCACAGTGATCCGAAATCCATGGTGTTAAGCGAGCTTGACTCTTTTCAGCCTCCTCCTTATACGTGTAGGACATTTCTGAACAGATTCTACGCAATTCCTCAATAAACACATGGATAGGGAGATTTTTTACTTTCAAAATAATGTTATTCCAACTCTCGACATGATTTGTGTAAGTGACTCCGTATCTGAACAAATGATAAACCATAGAAATCAAATGCCAAATGAGCATAAATAGATGAGAAATGGGATCATACAACTGCAAAATGAATAATAAAGAACTGATGAGAAATAATGGTAAAAAATGATAAATAAGAATTCAAATGGAGTTATAATGATATTTTTCATATAACAAATGATAAGTTGAGCAATACAGAGTGACAACGTACCTACTCATTGGAATGTATAGATTAGACCATGTTTTTTTTGGAATACCTAGTATGAATTGGAGACCCACTGGATCTGTATTCTGGATAGCATTCATGTGTTTATCAAAATCAATGCTGGTTAGGGCCTCTGCTGCCATCCTAAATGCTATCCTCGTGCTTTTGAGGGTAGTTTTAATGTTGTTCGATATGTAGAAAGCGCAAAATGTATGGATTGCAAATAAAAACACCTTGGGTACAACATTAATAATTCTTGGGTTCTTGTCAGAGATGACGACGAATCTAGTGTCATTACCGTGAAAATTAGACCCAAACATCTCTAGGAAGTATGTCCAACTTTCGGTGGTCTCCGAGTCTGTTATCAAAAATGCAAGTAGAAAAATATGATTACTTGGGTCAATGGCGATGGCTGTTAGTAGAGTCCTACGATATCTCCCTTTTAAAAAAGTTTCGTCAATCACAATAACTGGTCTCAATAGTTTATAAGTTTTTTTGGGGGGAGCAAAACACCAAAAACACCTTGTGAATCTCTTATCATTACAACTCGTAGTTTGCATGTCAAATACAAAATCCGGGTTAACCAACCTCACTTCTGTAAAGTAGCTCGTAAGTAGTTGGTATGCGTGCTCAAAGCTGCCTCACATATGAAATAATTACGTAGATCAAATGATATTCGTAGCAGGCAAATGATAAACATCAAAGTACAAATGACATAGTGAGTCGACAAAATGACATGCGATAAAATGATAAACATTATTGTACAAATGACTTGTATAGGGGAACAAATGACATATAAAGTGATGGTACCTCAGCGTGGGATTTTTCTTTCGCACGCTAGGCAAGATTATATGTTACATCAATATTGTGATGAATTTACATATCATCAATAATTCCGGAAGGTTTGTAGTTTGGGTCTTTTCGGAGTTTTTGCTTGATTATATAGAAGCAACCCATCTACTAGATGTTGCCTTATACGCGTTCCCACTTTCAGTTTCTACTCGGATGCATGTATGCACAGAGCAATAAGTACTTACTCTAAATAGGGCAGAACCGAGCAACCTTGTCGTATAAATCCGTCAAGAGCATTTATGACCTTTGCAACGTACCACGATTTTATATTCGTTGTTCAGAACGTGTTCGAGATTGAACTTGTTTACAATTGCATAAGCTCTTATGTGATTCTTGAATTTAATCCTATCTCGATATAGATCACCAATGTTAAATTCTTTACTGAAGTCATAGGGATCCTCTGTGTACGCAATAGATTTAAACCAAAAATCTAGGAGATCTTTTACCTATTCGGGCTGTGGCTCAAACCGAAATTCAGCTAAATAAATAAGAAATATTCTAATTAGCATGATAGAAATTGGATAAGAAATGTTAAAACACAGCACACGAATGATAAATTTTACGAACTTACCTGAAGTTTCAGTTTGTCCAATGATAGGTTCAGGTTCAATTCAAAGAGGAACATTAGTTAACATTGGTTCATTTGAAGGAATAACATTAGTAAACACAGGTTCATTTGAGAGATGAATATTTGATTGAGGAATACAAGGTACATTTGAGAGATCAACATCATTAGGGATAGTTTGAAAATGTTCATTTGATTGAGGAACATTAGCTAACACAGGTTCATTTGAGAGATGAATATTTGATTGAGGAATACTATGTTCATTTGAGGGAGGAACATCAGTAAGGATAGTTTTGTAAGAAGTATTTAATTGAGGAACATCATCATCATCCACAAAAGGTCCAAACCTGCGTGGATTAAGCCCTCTGTTGTTTGTTTCAGGGTAACCCCTGTATTCAAGTTCAGGATCAGGAAATGAGTTATGACGCAAAGGTCCCCCCGCTTTGGTGGCGAAAAAGCCTTTACCTGAACCAGTATCTTTGGTGGTAGATAACCCTTTACCTGAAGAACATAAATTAGAAATAAAGTTTTGGGGGTTCTGGGAAGGTACCCTAAGCTCATTAACAATCTATATGTGAAAGGGTGTGCGAGTATTGGTTTTGTGCATATTGATCATTATGGTAAAGTCCTGGACTGATGAAATTGCACATGCACAATCATGAATGAAGTTGCACAGCTTACAGTCCTCACGACAAATTTCACTTGTTTCTTCAAGGAGTGTGACGAAATCTTCATATGAGGAGTGCTCTCTTAGTGAGGTAAGTTTCGCACTTCCTCCAACATAACTAACGATTGATCCGATCTTTAGACGTACGATATCCCCACCAAAATGAACAAAGGTATAAAGCTGAACTCCATTCATCCCTGAAATAAATGATTTAAATAACAATTCCGGTGATAAAGTAGCAAAAAGCAAATGAGAAAAATGATATAAAATTAAACTCTAGCAATCCCTCGAACAAATGATAGGAATTCTGAAATAAATGATATCAATGAACAATTCCGGTGATATAGTAGCAGATAATAAATGCTAAAAATGACACAAAAAGATAATAAATGATAAAGTAGTAGAAGACAAATGATTAAAAAGGCAAAGAAAAATGATTATGTACAAATTGTATCATCTTGCATAACATTTTTTCTCAAGATAAATGAGACAAATCGTGATGCGGATACAAAGTTAGAGATGATGGATACAAAGTTAGAGATAATATTTATTGCAACGGTTACTTCAACGGTCGAAGAGAAGGATAACAATGGTCTTTAGCAATGAGAATAACTTATGGTAACAACGATCTTTTTCTCCCCAATGACCTCTGTGTGAGGACTTTAGGGAATGCAGAACGATAGTTGGAAGACTTAGCACATGAAGGAGACAAACAATACATTAAGGAGAATCTGCTTTGCTTTTTGTTGAAGCTTTGTTGTAGTCTTGTTGAAGAAGAAGAATTAGAATAAGAAAAAGAAGTTTTGATTTTTTTAAGGTTGGTAGTGGAATCTTCCTTCTTATTATTGTTCTAATTGCTGTAGCAGATTAGACTACTCAACAACTCCATTGGGATAGTTTCTCATTTTTTATGTATAATTTATCATTTTCTTTGCCCGAACTTTGTCATTTGATGTGTATATCTTTGTAATAGTTTTGTTATATCTTTGTCATTTGTTGAGTAATCTTTATGAGTTGGTAAATTTATTACTGTAGCAGATTAGACTACCCATCAACATTTAATGTTAGAGAATAGGGTGGCAGCTAGGAGGTAGTAGGTGAGACCATTATCGATTTGTTAATTTTAGTATCGATTTTGGAAGAGGTTTGACCAAAGTATCGATTTTGTAAAGATGACAAAAACTAGTATTTATTATCATAATATCCAATTTATGTAAAGAGAAGCCTATTTTTCATTTGCATATTTAAGGATTAAGTACTAAAATATATCGGGTTCGGGTACCTAGGACACCCTTAGTAGTTTCCCCAAACCCGACACGGTGTTCATTGGGTATCAATATTGCCACCCGAGCCTTATCCTGAGCCATGAAATCTCATGTCTGGACCCATACTTTCATTGGGTTTTGCAATTCGGGTTCGAATTTGTCACGCCCAAGTTACAGCCCTAGCTAGTTCAAGCAGACCAGTCTGTAGATATGAATGAATAAAAATCTTGTCGATGCATTCATGAAGAGTGAATAGATATGCATGCAAAATAATCATGTTGACGCGTTCAAGATGGCGTGGCAGTAAATATGCATGCAAAATAATCTTATCGTTGCTTTTAAGATGACAAGTAAGTAGATACATATGCAAACTAATATTGTCCACACGCACAATAAATTAGTCAGAAGATATGCATGCCTTTTCCAAGTGTATCAATCACTCTATCTACTCTTTACTATAAATACACGCCTATTATCTTCCTTGGGTAAGAATAGCTTACAATGTTGAGCTTATTAGAGCATGGGAGCAAGATAGGTATCGCTATATTGGCGATCCAAATATTGAAAAAATTACTTTTTCAGGCTAGCTATCACTTAAATTACGCCAAGTTTAAGAAAGGCAGTGGCTATCTGTGGCGAGCCCGTTCAGTCAGAGAAATTATTAAAAAAAAAAAAATATTATTAAAAAATTGGTTGGTTTTTTTTTTAAACTTTAACTGCGCCAATTTAATTGCAGTGTATATTTTTTTTAATATTTTATTAGTAAAAAAAAATATTAAAAAAAATATTAAAAAAAATAAAATAAAAAATATTAAAAACTGACATCCATCCCCACCCTGAAAAAGAAAAAAAAAAAAGCTCTGGCTACATGTCATATTTTCCCTGAATTTATGCCTAGGTGGCTCGCTAAGTTAGCGAGGCTGCTGCCCATGCTCTTACTTAATAGATTACAACAATCATCTCATATATTTTTTTCATTCGCCCTAGTCTTACTTGTTGTTCTAGTTCACTTGAGCTAATGGAGCTATAAGGTAAAAGGTCAAATCCCAAGTTATCCGCCTAAAAGAGCTTGTTAAAGGCCCCCTCTAGCTTCAATTTTTTGAACTTTCATATATAGGCAATTTTTTTTAATTTTGTTGTTCCATCACTTTTATTCTAGTTTTATTAATTTTCTATATATTGATTCCATTTATCCTTTCTCTTGGGTGGACATTAAGGTTTCTATATGTCCTGCTATTTTTAATTTGCGCCTTCTTACTATTATTTTGGTACTCGGTTTAGTAACACTAAAATTGCTAGCAATCGTGTGAGTCTACACATTTTCATTGTTTTCATTTGAGTTAATAAAAAAAGACGACCTCTATTGGTGGTGAATGACATTTATTTTTTCTTGGATGTCCCTGTTTGAAATTGTGAGTGACCGTTGCATTTTGGAAGATACTTGTATGCTTGAAAGCACATCTAAAACTCACTTCCCTTTTCATTAGGGGCGGAAGAAGGAATTTATATTTGGCCGTAGGGCTAAGACTAAGAGTGGTTGGTATTGGAGCGAGCTCATCCACATCATCCCAAACACGCCTCTTTAGCTTCACTATGCAGAGGTTATAATCCCATTTAGTAGCTAAAGCATCAATAGCTTTTCTGTGTTCATCCTTTTCCCGTTGGAACTTTGCATTCCGCAAAGCCTTTTTCCCCGTCATATTGTATAGTGCCTACCTCACGAGTCTGGTACTTGAGATGGGCAACCAACTTACCCAACTCATACATCTATTGCGCGACCAGCTTGAGTGTTCTGTCGGCAGACATATATTGATGTATGTAAAGGCTAACTTATCATACTCGCCCAACATTATTTTTTCTCTATATTTCTTTTATGCCCAACATTAATATTTTCCCTATGTTCTTCATAGTTACAGATGGGGATAGATTTCAAAACAACGACAACCTTGGACGCAATATGTAAGGATCTAAGGCCGAATCAAGAAGGAAGTTACGAAACACTACCAAAAACTATGTTTCAACCAAAAACATATTAAAAAAAATGGAAGATGTTCTCAATGTTGCAGCTGGCTTCCCTGCATCTGTCACGCACCGTAATTCAAGATCTAGAATGCAAGTATACATTAACGATGCACAGATTGGGAAGATATTTGTATTTGATCTCGAAGAAAACAACCCCATTTATTATGTGATGAAAGCAAAGAATCAGAAAATAAAGGGCATCCTAGTAAATCAAACTGTGTTGTATAAGGGAAACTGTTTGAAGGACACTCAATGCTTGGGACCGTATAACATCTTTGGGTGGTTGAACCCCTCTCAACGTAATATTTCAAAAGAAGACGCCGCCAAATTTTTTCCCATTTCCGTAAAACTTCGAAATGAAGAAACCATTGGGTTTGAAGTAGAACAATGGTATACGACAAATAGTATCAAGGACGCAATCAAGAGACTGGCGGGGTTCCAGAAAGACCAACAAGTCTTCATATTTAGAGAGAACCGCTTGAAATTGGTGAAGTTCAGCTCAAGCTGATATTCAAAAGGGGGCAGTGTTGGTACGATCAGTTTCATCATAAAAAATTGTGAAAAGTCGTTGTTACTTATTTGAAAAGGCTTAGGTTCACGATTGAACACTAACGTGATGAAGAAGATTTCCCTTCGTCCTAAACTGCTCAAGTACAACAATTAATGAATGTCCCATGCTCAGTAAGGAGAACAATGAAATGCAGATATTTGTGAGGAACCAAAAATTAAAGACGATCCTTCTATTGGTTTAAAAAATCGATACTATTAGGGATATGGAAAAAAATATTGAAGAAAAGGATGAGATCCCACGATAGTTGAAGCTCCACCACGGGGGAAGACGACTTGAGGATGAGCGAACACTTGTTGATTACGACATTGAAACGGAGTCAAATCTTGAGCTTGGGCTTTTTACGGCAAAACTCCCAGTTCAAATGATTGAACAAAACTTATCGCGCTTGAATGATTTTTATTGGAGTATGTTTCAACATCCTTTTGTTTAGTTACGACTTTACAGTGTACACAAGCAAACTTTGGAACTGTACAATTTCTCCATAAGCAGTCAAATAAGTAGCTATGTAGTATGTAATATACCTTTTAACTTCATCGGTCAGTGCATTAAGACATTTAAAGAAGCATAGATAAACCAGTTGTTGAGTAGCAAGCCCGGAAGCCACAAACTCCAAGTCGATTTGGGTTAGTCACAAACAAGCACAAACAAAGAAACACATACAACACCATGTTTATAGTGGTTCGATAAATTGTTTACGTCCACTTTCAAGAGAGAGAAAGTTTATTCAAGGTCCCAATTACAATCACTCAAACCCAATTAAGATTTCTTACTCAAGAAATCTCCCCAAATGATCTCACCAAAGGATTGTCAAAATGATGGCTCTAAAAGAAATTAGGTTTCCTATATATACTGGGGAAAACTTTTTAAAATCGCTCAAATCTCGAAGCTTTCGAAAATCATAAAAAAACAAAGTTCCCAGATTTTGTTCAAACGAAATAGGAAGTCGTTCGAACGAAATTTATCTATGGGCCAAAATTCCAGGGGGTTCAACATTGGTCGTTCGAACGAAATATCAAGTCGTTCGAACGACTTGGGCTCCTGGGCAAAAATTCCAAGGGGTTGTAAAACGGTCGTTCGAACGACTCTCAACCTCGTTTGAACGAATTGAGCAACAAGCAGCCCCACAATTCTCCACCTTGGTGAAGATTTTTCCAACCAAACAAATTAAAATCTGAGCCGAACATAGAAACCAAACAAATAGACCCAAATACACTCTCCACCATCAAATGTCCCCAAAGAACTAAATATACAAACGGCCCAAGGAAACTAACCAAAACCAAGCGTCCCCAAAAGGACCGAATTCAAACCAAGTATCCCAAAGGACCAAGAAGAAGCAAACCAAATATCCCAATGAAACAAAATCGACTGCACCAAAACAATAGTTGCCTACGTACCTCCATGGATCAAGTCGCCCGTAGTTCATACAACATCCAATCAATCAACATGAAGAATTTGCACTAAGTCCAAACAATGATTGAACTTAATTCTTGAAACAACTTTCGTAAACATATCTGCCGGGTTATCTTTGGTGTGAATCTTCTTCAACAGAATCTCACCCTCCTCCAGGACTTTTCACAAAGTGATACCGCGCATCAATATACTTTGGGCGCTGGTGATTAACCTGATCTTTGGCCAAGAAGATAGCACTCTGACTATCACAATAAACATCAAGATGATCCATTTTAATGCCTAAATCGTGCAGAAGACCTTTCATTCAAATGGATTCCTTTATGGCCTCAGTCACCGCCATATACTCCGCCTCGGTAGTAGACAGTGCCACCGTTGACTGTAGCGTGGATCTCCAACTAACCGGCCCTCCACCCAATGTAAATACATACCCGATAGTAGACCGCCGTTTATCCAAGTTACCCATATAGTCAGAATCCACATAACCCATACAGAACCGATCAGTCGAATCCTGTTTATGAAATTCCAAACCGATATCCACAATACCTTTGATATACTGTAGAATCCATTTCACAACTCGCCAATGATCTCTACCCGGATCATGCATGTATCGGCTAACCATACCAATCGCCTGTGAAATGTCTGGCCGAGTACATACCATAGCATACATCAAGCTACTAACCGCGCTAACATAAGGAGCTTGACTCATATAATCACGTTCCTCATCAGTGTTTGGAGTCATAGAAGCCTTAAGCTTAAAATGAGGAGCAAGGGGCGTACTTACAGATTTTGTGCTACCATCAATGCCAAATCTCTGAAGTACCTTCTTCATATACGAAGTCCGAGCAAGACGCACCGTTCAATTCTCTCTATCTCTATGAATCTCCATACCAAGAATCTTTTTCGCATCACTAAGATCCTTTATTTCAAATTCTTCACCTATTTGCTTTTTCAGCTTATCAATCTCGTTTTTGTGCTTACACGCAATAAACATATCATCCACATACAAAAACATATAAATAAAGGACCTGTCACGTAGCTTGCGTAAGTAGACACAATGGTCATAATGACTCTTCTTGTACTTTTTCCCAATCATAAATTGATCAAACCGTTTATACCATTGTCTTGGAGACTGGTTCAAACCGTACAAAAATCTTTTCAGCTTATACACATAGTCTTCCTTCCCCGCAACTGTAAACCCACTCGGCTGAGTCATATAGATCTCTTCTTTCAAATTCCCATGTAATAACACTGTCTTAATATCGAGTTATTGTAACTCTAAATCAAAATACACTACTAAGGCCAATAGGATCCGTATGGAAGAATGCTTCACTACCGGAGAAAACACCTTATTGTAATCGATCCCTTCCCTTTGAGCGTAGCCCATAGCTACAAGCCTCGCCTTAAATCGTATATCATCATCAAGAGATCCCTGTTTCTTAGTGTAGACCCATTTACAACCGGTCACTTTCCCTCCTTTCGGCAACTTCAAAAGTTCCCAAGTTTTATTTTTAAAAAGAGAATACATCTTTTCCTTCATTGCTCCTTCCCAATATTTAACCTCAGAACCGTAAATAACCCCCTTATAGGTGGAGAGAACATCCTCTTCAACGACCGGAAGTGCATAGGCTACCATAGCCTCCACTTATGGAAGCACCATATCCTTTGTAAGCCAACTCAGTTTGCTTACATCCCTCTTTGCTTTACTCTTTGCGATTGACTCCGCTACCAAAATCTCTTCATCCATACTACTAAATGCTCCACCTTCATCCATACTTTCATCATTTGGAACATGTACTAATGGTTCATCACCCGTTGTCACACCGGTAGATGACCCTCCTTCTAATTACAGAATTCTCTGGCCAATATAAAGACGCATCAATCTCTACCCACTGTAATACCCTGCTGGTTATCTCCTCTGTGTGCCCAGAGTCATGTGACTTCATTATAGAAGTCTCATCATGATATCTCTGCTCAGAATGATCTTTCGGTCTCTCGTATCCCACAACTTGTAACCTTTTATACCCTTTTTCTTACCTAGAAAAATTGTCTTTCTTGCTCGTGGATCCAACTTGCCATCCTTAACATGATAGTATGTCGGACACCGAAATATACGAAGAGTATCATAATATGTAGTAGGTTCTCCTGACCAAGCCTCCATTAGTGTTTTACCCTCAATTGCAGCCGAAGGCAACCTATTAACGAGATAGCATGCATATGTCAAAGTCTCAGCCCAAAACGCCTTGCCCATCCCAGAATTGGACAACATACACTGAACCTTCTCTAGTAAAGTACGGTTCATGCACTAGGCTACCCTGTATTTTTGCAGTGTCTCTTTAACTCTGAAGTGTCGAACTATCCCCTCATCTCGGCATACTTGCAGGAATAGATCACTAGTGTACTCCCCACCATTATCCGAATGGAGCGACTTGATCTTATTGCCGATCTGAGTCTCAATCAACTTCTTCTGCGTCATGAAAAATTCTAAGACTTTATCCTTCCTCTTCATACTGTACACCCAAACTCGCCTAGAAAAGTCATCCATAAAAGACACAAAGTATTGCTTCTCCCCTACGATACATTCTTAGAGAGACCTCAAACATCAGAGTAAACATAATCAAGAGTTCCACCAGTATGATGAATCGCGGTGCCGAACTTAACTCTTGTATGTTTGCCCAGAATGCAGTGTTCACAAAAATCTAATTTGCACATCTTGACACCTTTCAAAAGCCTTCGGTTCGCGAGAACTCTAAAAGACTTTTCTCCCGCATGCACCAAACGCATGTGCCATAACCGTGTGGTATCTTTGGAAGTGGTCTCCTCCATTCCCGCGGTAGAAACCTCACCAAGAATAGCCGTACCATCCAAATAGTACAAGTTGTTACTTCTTTTGTGACTCTTCAATATAACCATGGCTCCCTTAAGAACCCCCTTTACCCCATTTTCAGATACAACCTTGTAGCCTTGCAGTTCAAGTATCCCCGTCGAGATAATGTTCTTACTCATTGTCGAAATAAATTGAACCTCATCAATCTCTTTAACCAACCCATTGTACAACTTTAGTCGAATGGTACCTATCCCCATGATGCGGCATGAATTGTCCTTTTCCATCACCACCGCACCATCTTCTAGCAATTTCAAACTAGAAAAATAAGCCATTTCGGGACAAATATGATAAGTAGCACCCGAATCTAAAATCCATTTCTTTGTATAAATAATACATGCACTAGATGTAATAGTAAAAGAGAAGTCCGAATCATTACCTCCCGTTTCCGTGTCTTGAGTCAAATTCACAGATGAACCCAATTTTCTCACTTTCTTCTTCTTGAGCGCGGGACAATCAACCTTTCAATGTCCCGTTTCCTTGCAAAACGCGTATTGGTCCTTAGTCAAATTGTTTCGATTTCCCCCACGACCTCTCAATTTTAATCGAGAGTTGTTTCCAAACGACTTCTTCTTATCCAAGGATCTTCCTCGAACCATTAATACATCGGATGTAGATTTGTCGGTCTCCCGTTTCTCCTTTCTCTGGTACTCGTGGTTAACTATGGCCGTAGTCACATCCGTGTATTTCACCGAACTCTTTCCATAAGTAATCGTCGTAACAAAGTTTTCGAATTCTTTCGGAAGTGAGTTCAAGAATAGAGAGCTTTATCTTCATCCCCAACTACCTCTTCAAGATTTGCCATGTCGGCCAACAACTTAGTGAAGTCATTCAAATGCTCGGACATACTGATCCCTTGTCTCATAGTGAAGCGATAAAGCTTCATCTTCAAGTGAAGCTAATTTTGGATGCTCTTTACCAAATACTTATCCTCTAGTATCCGCTAAATTTCTTTTGCAGAAGTATAATTCATCACAAAGTATTTAATGTCTTGAGCAAGACAAAATCAAATTTGGCCACAAGCTCTCTTATTCATCTTCTGCCATACACTCTCCTCTATGTCAACTGACTTGTCATCCAATACCTCGTCTAAGTCTTGTTGACTTAGGGCATCAATAACTTCGCATCGCCACATGCCGAAGTTATTTGTGCCATTAAAATTTTTCAACTTCAATCTTTGCATTGTTGAATATCACCGTTATATTTATTTTCGGGGTCGAAGAACTAGCTTCAATTTTATCTCCCATGTTTCTCCTAATTTTTATGAACTAACCAAATTAAAACCAATTTGAAAATGAGAAACCCTAAGTTACCTCAAAATTGCGCACAACCGAGGAATCGACCTCGCTCTGATACCATTTGTTGAGTCGCAAGGCCGGAAGCTACAAACTCCAAGTCGATTTGGGTTAATCACAAACAAACACAAACAAAGAAACACACACAACACCGAGTTTATAGTGGTTCGGCAAATTGCCGATGTTCACTTTCGAGAGAGAGAGAGAGAGTTTATCCAAGGTCCCAATTACAATCACTCAAACCCAATTAGGATTTCTTATTCAAGAAATCCCCCCAAATGTTCTCACCAAAGGATTGTCAAAAGGATGGCTCTAAAAGAAACTAGGTTTCTCTTTATATACTAGGGAAAATCTTTTACAATTGCTCAAATCTCGAGGCAATCAAGAGGTTCTAAAACCATAAAAAAAAACAAAGTTCCCAGATTTCATGGGCCAAAATTCCATGGAGTTGAACATTGGTCGTTCGGACGAAATATCAAGTCGTTCGAACGACTTGGGCTCCTGGGCCAAAATTCCAGGGGGTTGTAAAACGGTCGTTCAAACTACTCTCAACCTCGTTCGAACGACTTGAGCAACAGGCAGCCCTACACCAGCCTCGAAATATACAAATTATAAGATTCTGGAATTGGAAGAAGAAGAAGAAGAAGAAGAACACCGAAATAGGTGGTGGCTAGTTGTGTTTTCCTCTGCTTGAAGGTGAACCCCATATCAATGAGATTAAGAGTTGTAGTCAATTTGTGAAGGAAGCCATAAAAAAGAATAAAAAGCTATGGTATATAGCAGGGCCTGTAATATTTGCTGCAATGGCACAATACTCATTTGGAACAATCACACAAATATCTGTAGGTCACTTCACTACTCTTGAGCTTAAGGTTGTATCAACAACGGAAAACGTCATTCCTGCCATTGGATTTTTCAGTTTTGGTATTGCATTGATAATTTCTTATCAGTTATCCGATATTGGAGCTTCTTAATAAGAATAGCCACTTCTTTTGTGTGTGTTACATTGTTTTCATGGAATAAAATTATGATTTGCAGATTGGAGTGTTTTGGAGACACTATGTGGACAAGCCTACGGAGCAAAGCAATTACACATGTTATGGATGTATATGCAATGTTCATGGATCATCCATAGATTCCACACTACAATATCAATTGTCTTACTGCCGATTTACGTTTGGGCAACCCCAATATTGTCATTCTTGGGAAAAAACCAAGAGATTACAGAGCTCGTAGGAAAATTTTCAATGTACATGATTCCTCAACTATCTGCATACAGATTCCATTTTCAATGGGAAAGTTCTTACTAGAACAAAGCAAAGTCATGATTGTAGCAAGTGTATCTGGTACTGTGCTTACTCCACTTATTTTCAGTGAGTTTTAAAGTGAAATTGCGGCTTGGGTTAGTAGGTGCAGCTGGATTATTCAATCTATCTTGGTGCATTGTGGCGTTCGGTCATTTTGCTTATGTTTCCATGGATTACTGCCTTAAAGTTTGGACTGGCTTCACCACCAGTGCCTTTTGTGACTTGGGTACGTTCATTGGCCTCTTGTTACAGCCGCTACCATGATTTAGTATATGATCACATACCCTTCTCATTTTACTAGTTTCTTGTGTACACAAATAAGTAAAGTTCGTTTTTTTTTCTTCTAAATCTTGTAGTCTTGAATTTGGGAATTAATACCATGATCCTCAAGTTGATGGCTGGTAGCCTAAAGAATGTGGATGTTGCAGTAGCTTTAATAACCATTTGGTAATCTAATAAATATTGTTTGTTCGAGTCCTTAATCCCTTGCAACACCAATATGAGTGAATGAGAGATCATGATAGTTCTTGGCTTCAGTACCGCAATCAGGCAAGCACAGTCACTCTTGCATGTAAAATGTATGTTGTTATGCACTGATAGAGTATATATAAAATGATATTTGTTCTGATTGTAGTGTTAAGATCTTGAATGAACTTAGAGCAGGGAGACCCAAAGTTGCAAAATTTTCTATAATAGTAGTGGTTTTATCATCAACATTGGTCGGTATAGTATCCTTCGTCCTAGTTTTCGTTGAGGGATGCTTGCGCCATTCCTTTCACTAACAATCAGGAGCTCCGAGCTCGTAGAAGCTGTATCCAAGCTTGTTGGGCTCTTGTCTGTCACATTGATTCTCAATAGTCTTCAACCTCTCCGTACATGTCAAAAAAGTTGTGTTCTCCTATAAACTAAGGTATCATAAACTAACTAAGTAACTTGATTGAATTGAATTCATGTTTCAAAATCTGAGACTCCTGACCTGGACTGCCTACTGTCGATCCCGAGTTGGATATATAGGACAATATGTTCCCAAGTTTTTGAACAATGATTTAATGACAATATTGGCTTGAGGATTCATTTCTACACGTCTTTGGTTATAGGTGTGGTTGTTGGAGCTAGTTCGCAATGGTTAGTAGCATATGTTAATGTGATATGTTACTACATTATTGGTATTCTACTTGGATTCTTGCTTGGTTATCACCTAAACATGGGTGTATAAGTATCCCCTGATTATCTGATCTCCTAATTGATGTTCCTATATTATTCTCATTGTTGTTTTTCTTGTAAGGGAATATGGATTGGGATGATACACTGCGACAAATATGAGCTACGATGTCAGCTAATTAAAGTCATTTTTGTGTATAATGACATTGTTAGTGAAATTTAGCTTTTAACCCTTAACTCGATGGATTGAAGTAACTTACGAAGTCATTTTATTCAAAAGTGACATTGATAGCTATTTTCATCGTCATCTAACTTTTATTTTAAAAATGACGTTGAAAAGTTTCAATCAGAGTCATTCGGTAAAGGACGTTACCTCTAAACATGTAATATCAGTCATTTTTTTGCATATGACATGGTTTACTTTAATTAAAAATTGCAAATTAGCTACGGATGAAGAAAAATTTTAAAAGTATATAGCGGAGTTCTCAAAGTAGCTTTTGACGGGGTTTACAGACATTGATCCTCACAGTCATAACTATTAGCACAAACTGAAGTGTTGAGGCTAAATGGCAGACTCTTGGATAGAAAGATGGGGATCTATTACATCTTTAGATCCACTCTCCATTAAGAAGCTTCGAGGTTGCAATGAATCTAACTCAATGATAATAAAGCTTGAAATTCCTAGACGCTTGAGACTAACCAATTTCGATTGTTTTAGGTCTAAATCGATAGGCCATAATTCTTTTGAATTAATGGTTAAAGCTTAACCTAAATCAAGTTGGTCAAATTATCTATTGTCAACTAGCAATAGGAAATTAAACACAAGGCCAAACAATTTTAACCCTGTGGGAAACCTTTCTCAGGAGAAAAACCCACAGGTCACTGTCGAATCACTTGACAGCTAAATAATCCACTATTAAAATTAAATTACAAGTATTCAATTACTTACAGACTAGATAAGCACATCCCGTGGTTACCTTTCTTCTAATTGAACTCATCGCAATCGATTCCGCGTTCTCGCAACTTCTCGCTTCAATCTCTCGTCGAAACTTCTTTTCTTGAATCCTCCAGGGTTTCTTGATCAATGATGATTGATTCAAGATGCGAGTGTTTTAATTCTCTCTTGAATCTCTCAAGAGTTATCTCTTCTCATTTTAAAAACCAAGCCCTAGAAAAATAGGTTTTTTCAAGAAGTGAGTTCTAAAAAAAGAAAAGTTGTCTTTTATTAGAAAACATAAATCACGATCCCTGTTTGAATAAATTTTAAATGTATTCGAATAAAATCAGGCAGAGCCAATCTCTTCGAATAAAAATGATTATATTCGAATAAAAAATAGCCTGAGACATTTCTATTTGAATACAATAGAATCTATTCGAATAGAAATGTTCCCAGTTCTATTCGAACAGAATTTCTGTTATAAAAAAAACATACTTATTCTATTTTCTATACTCTGTAAAAATACATAGGGCTTGATATTTAGAGCAAAGAGTTAGAAACCCACTTACCTGTTCAGTGTCAGTCCAACTGTAGTTGCTCAGGTGCAATCTTTGACGACGAGAAACTACGAGATAATGCTAACATCTAAACTAGACACGGAATGAAACAAACTCCAAATATGAATGTTTCAAAGCTTTACTCTTGTAATGTTCATATGGTTGTTGTCATGTTGAGGAAAAATGCATATTATGCATTTACTTATTCTTCATGATTTGGTAGTTAATTGATGGTTGTATTTGTTAAGGTATGAACTCGAATTATGTTCGAGGTCATTTTAGTTTGAGTTATTTGAGTTTAAGGATTGAAGTCGGATTGAAACGGATTGAAAATGAGATTTTCAATGTTCAGATTCGAACTGGTTATGATCGAAAGAAGTTTGACCTGGTTAAGTTACCTGAAGATTGGAACTGGTTAAGTTACCTGAAGTTTGAATTACTTATGTTGCCTGAAGACTTGAGCTGGTTCTGTTCGAGTTTCTGAAGATGAACTCAAAGTAGGTCGAAGTCGTTCGAATGAGTTATCTAATTTTACATTTTGAATTCAAAGGCCGAATAAGTCGTTCGAATGAGATTGGATTTCGTTCGAACGACATGCATGTTTTCTAGGGCTGGAACCTTTAATCGCTAAGGTCGTTTGAGCGACTTTGTATTTCGTTCGAACGAGATTGTGCTAGGTTGCCGTTGTGAGTTCTTTTGAGATGTTAAGTTTTTCCTCGAGATCCGTTCTATTTGTATTTAATCCTCTAGTATATAAATAGGACTTAGGTTATTTTAGTAGCCTATCCTTTCTATGTGAATTTAATTCTAGAGACCTAGAATTTGATAGACTCCATTAAAGCTTGAGAAGCTTGGACAGATCGTTATAACGTGTTTTATTATTATATTGGATTGTTCGGGGAGTGGTTTTTATCCGTAAGGGTTTTTTACTTCCCTCCTCTGGGAAACCTTGTGTTCTTTATTGTTATGTGTTTCTTAGTTTGATTGATTGGCATATTCCGCGTATCGTTCTTGTCGTAGAAGAGAGATTATCTACCTCTATTCTCAATAATTGGTATCAGAGCAAGTGTTACAGGGTTTGTATGGTGAAGAGTGATGGTCAATCAGAAGAAGTTGAAGATCACGAAGTTCAATGAATCTAATTTTAAAGTGTGGAAGATACAGATAGAATATTACCTATATTAGAAGGATCTTGATATACCACTAGGTGGAGATGAAATGATGCCAGCAGAATACGATGCTGCTAAGTGGGCGCGATTGGATCGCAAGGCGATTGGAGCCGTTAGGTTAACGCTGCCATCTCAGATTCTGTACATAATCTTCAAAGTTACGACAACGAAGGGTTTGATGGAGACGTTGTTGGGAAACTGAGGGGGCAAATCGCAATATGGAAGCACAATACAATTTAGCAAGAACCAAAGATCTATAAACTAACTACAGAGAATTTAATCCAAAGCAATAAATCACACACACAAGGTTTAATTTGGTGGAAACCCTAAACAGGATCAAAACCACCCCCGACAAGTACGATGAATATATTATCACACTAAGGGTTATAAGAAGTTACAGAGCTCAAACCTCACCTCTACCCTTACAGATAGTCCTAGTAAGAAACCCAAGAAAGAAAGCCTAAGAAGCCTACCCATAGCTAAATCCTAGATTTCTCCCTTTTTTCTCTCTAACTCTTTCTCACGGTGCAAAGGCCTTTAACATACACTCTCTATTTAAAGGTTTTCCATTAGGTCATCTCCGAAATACGCATCACGAGATAATCCATCGCATTGGATCAAATCCCCTTCAAAATGAACTTAGAAACAAACAAACAGAGCCAAAGTCGTTCGAACGAGTCATGAGGTCGTTCGAACGACCATTAGACAATCCCCTGGAATTTTGGCACAAGAGCAATTTTTGTTCGAATGAACTCAGAAGTCGTTCGAACGATTTCAACGAAAACTCTGTTGCTCGAACGACTTCCCCACTTGTTCAAACGACTTTCCTAGTTTTTGAGCCGTATTCCTAGCAATCTCCACGTCGGCGATAAAGCCATTTCTTCTATTGCATTTGTCGTGTATCATTGTCGCTTCTCAATTAAGAGAATTACCCGAGTCTAGGATTTTCAATCGGAACCCACTTTCTGATCATCTTTGTAGACTGTGCCATTAATCTACCTTCAAATAAATTCCCCTTTCGAGAAATCTCCATAGCTCCCTTGGTACATGCAACCTTTACATCTCCACCCATTGATTTACCAACCAATGCATATAAGTTCCCGCTTAGAACTCCATTAATGATCAAAGAAGATTTTTGATAAACTTTTATTACTCCACCTCGCCCGGAGTAATTGCAACCCTCATTATCTAACTTGGAAAGTGAAATTAGATTATGAGTCATACTCGGTACATGTTAAACATCATGAAGAACTACGACGCGTCCATTGAACATCCTCACGCGAATATCACCCACTCCCGAAATCGGCCTTCGAGAGTCATCGCTCGTCAACACAAACTTGATACCCTCACACCTTGCATAATTTCCGAACCATGCCTGGTGTGCGCATACAGGCATTCTAGCCATACTATCAAACACCCATCCTCTATCATGGTGAGAACCATCAATTGCCACCACAAGGAGCGCTTCGTCACCATCATTACTAGTAACCGTTGGCAGGTTGTTTGTGTAAATTTTGGAGCCTCTTGTCGAACTTGCTCCATTACCTTTCCCCGCTTTGCAATCCGATCTATAATGACCCAATTGACCACAGTTACAACAAGTTCCTTTTCTGAACCTATTAAAGCTTCTCTTCCCACTAACCACCAATACAGAGTTTCCCCCAAGGATTCGTTACCCGTAAGCCTTCTCTCCTCAGAAAGAAGTGTACTTGTAACCTCCTCAAACCTCAAGGTTTCCTTCCCATACATTAACGTATGTTGAAAATGCTTGAAGGAAGATGGAAGAGACCATATGAGTTGAAGCGCCTTATCTTCATCCTCAACTTTAACTCTGATCGATTCCAAATTTGAAGCGATCCCATTCAAAGAACCTAGGTGATCACCAACGCTCATACCCTCATTCATCTTGAGCGTGTGAAGCCGCTCCTTGAGGTATAAGTGATTCGAAAGACTCTTCGTTTGGTATAAACTTTCAAGCTTTTCCCAAAGACCCTTTGTGGCCTTCTCTCCAGTTACGTTTGCCAAAACGTTCTTAGCAAGATAAAGGCGTATCCCACTTATAGCCCTTGAATCTAGATCTTCCTAGTCCTCTTCTTTATCGTCGTCAACTCTCTGGGACGCTATACCTTCAATCGAAGTTGTAGGTATAGGCTTCTCTTTCAGTGTCTTGCGTAACCCACCTTGAGTCTAGAGATCTTGGACTTGTATTTGCCACAATCCAAAATTGATCTTCTCATCGAACTTTTCCACATCAAACTTGATCACGCTAGAATACTTAGATCTTCCCATCTTGCTACTCTACTTGCCGCAAACCTCGTTCTGATACCAATTGTTGGGAAACCGTGGAGGCAAATCGGATCGCAGAAGTACAATGCGATTTAGCAAGAACCAAAGATCTATAAACTAACCACAGAGAATTCAATCCAAAGCAATAAATCACACACACAAGGCTTAATTAGGTGGAAACCCTAAACAGGATCAAAACTATCCCTGAACAAGCACGACGAATATATTATCATATTAAGGCATACAAGAAGTTACAGAGATCACTCAAATCTCACTTCTACCCTTAAAGATAATCCCTGCAGGAAACCCTAAAAAGAAAACCCAAGAAACCTCTCCAGAGCTAAACTCTAGATTTCTCCATTTTCTTTCTCTAACTCTTTCTCACAGTGCAGAGGCCTTTAATATACACTCTCTATTTATAGGTTTTCCATTAGGTTATCTCTGAAATATGCATCATGAGATAATCGATCACTTTGGATCAAATCCCCTTCAAAATGAACTTAGAAACATACAAACAGAACCAAAGTCGTTCGAACGTGTCATGAGGTCGTTAGAACGTCCATTAGACAATCCCCTAGAATATTTGCCCAAGAGCTATTTTTGTTAGAATGACCTCAGAAGTCATTCGAACGACTTCAATTGAAACTCTGTCGTTCGAACGACTTTCCCACTCGTTCGAACGACTTTCCCAGTTTTTGAGCCGTATTCCTAACAAAAGTTCTCCGCTATGTACTCAAAACCGTCTGGGGTAAACAACGTACATCTTTTACGGTGCTTATTTACTTTAAAGATGATGGATAATGGTAGTGTGCAAGCTCATATCAGTGAGTTCAATACCATACATGCTCAATTGGAACCCGTTAAAATAACTTTTTGCCGATGAGGTGAGAGCGTGGGCTCTTTTAAGGAAGATGCCTGAGAGCTGGGAAGGGTTCATTACAGCTGTGAGTAACTTATCGGGAAAGGAAGACATCAAATTTGATAATATAGTCTAATTAATTATGAGTGAAGATAATAGATGTAAAGCATCTGAACCCTCTTCGAGTTTAAACGGCAATATGTTGAACGTTGAGGAAAGAGGGAGGTCTTACAGAAAAGGGCCAAAATTTGGAAGGGGTCGATCACAGTCAAGAAGAATGTTTAAGCCGCCCGATGCTTTTTGGACTATTGGAAAGAAGGGTCACTTCAGGCGAGATTGTAACTCTTCTTCTTCTAAGAAGATTGATGATGATGAGAAAGATACAATGAACCTTACTGAGGAGGTTAGTCATGATGACGCTCTACTACTATTGTATGACGATGTTAATGAATCTTGGATAGCTGATTCAGATACCTCTTTTCATGTTACTGCGAACGTAGGTTTCCTAACTAATATTGTTAAAGGCGACTTCGGTACGGTCTTTCTTACAGATAAGAGTGCACGCAATATTACTGGAAAGGGAAACGCTAGGTTGTTATTTCCTTCAAAGGGAACGTTCACTTTACAGAATGTGCCACTTGTACCTAAATTGAAGCATAACCTTATATTAATTAACAAATTGGCGGATGATAGCAGATATGTGAGTACCTTTAGTGCTACCTTCTGAAAGGTTATAAAGGGAGTTATGGTAGTAGTTTGAGGCATGCAACAAGGAACGTTGTATACAACGCAAAGTACAATTTCCACTATTTGTGCGGCTACTCTGGGGATTGATACAAGTACATGGCACAAACGACTCCGTCACATGAGTGAAAAGGGGATGAAGATAATGGTAATAAAGGGAAAGCTAGAAGGTCTTGCTGAGGTTAATCTTAAGTTTTATAAATAGTATATTCTTGCGAAGCAGAACAAGGTCAGCTTTAAATTATCTGGAAGATCAAAGAAACTTGGATCTTGTACACACGGATGTTTGGGAGCCAACCAAGGTGTCTTCTCTTGGTAGTTCTCATTATTACATTAATTTTATTGATGATGCTACTCGTTAACTGTGGGTCTACTTCGTGAAGAACAAATTAGATGTGTTCGATAAATTTTAGAGGTGGAAGGCTCTAGTTGAAAATAAAACTAGTTTGAAATTGAAGTATCTCAGGTCGGATAATGGAGGCGAATACTGTAGTGACGAGTTTGAAGACTTTTGCGCATCAAACGGGATTAGAAGACAGAAGACTATTCCCAGAACACCGCAACAAAATGGTATTGCAGATCCCATGAACCGAACAATAAATGAAAGAGCGAGGAGTATGAGACTCAACGCTGGATTGCTAAAGTGTTTTTGGGCGGATACGGATAGTACGGCGGCGTACTTAATTAACAGAGTGCCTTCAACGGCTTTGAATTTTAGACTTCCTGAAGAAGCATGGACCAATAAAGAGGTAAACCTAAATCACTTGCATATTTTTGCTTGTACCTCATATGTGTTTGATAATTCAGATACAAGGACAAGGCTAAATGCAAAGTTGATGAAGTGCATATTCAATGGATACGGTGGTGATGAGTTTGGGTACCAATTTTTGGATGCAAAGTATCGAAAAGTTATCCGGAGCCGTAATGTTACATTCAATGAGTAAGTCTTGTATAAAGATTTCAAAGTACCTAGTGAAAGTAGTTTAAGTGAAGCAGCGAAAAGTGTCGACATTGAAGATGATCACTACAACAAATATTGGTTTTTACGTCATTAAGAAAATGACGTAAAAGGGATTTAATGTCATTTGTACAAATGACGTTGAAGGCGATAACGTGGAAAGGTAGGGACTAACAGCGTCATTAAATAAATGACGGGGAAAGGTAGGTATTAACGTCATTTAATGAGTGACGTATAAAAGGTTTCAAAAAATGATGTTGTTGATACCCAATTCCGTTGACCGGCTGGCTAGTGTATTCTATTGACGTCATTAAATAACGTCATTAAAAAATAACGTAGTTAAAATCTTTTAACGTCATATTTGAAGTGACGTGGTAGGGTTTTGATACATCAGCAATATCATTTTTACAATGACGTCAATACCTCAAAAAATACAAAAAAAAGAGAAAAAAACGAAAATCAAATATTGCCCATCCCCTACCTCACCCTCACCTCTACAGAACCACAACCATATTATACAAAAATGCAAAATATTTGGCTAAATTTTATTACCTTCATTAAATACAATGTGTTCGAACTCAATCATTTTATTAATTGGATTACAAAGCTAAATATTTGTACTGTGACTCTCATCCCAAGTTTGAGTACCAAGGATCTACAAGAAAAGTATCAATCCTCTTACTCCCCACTTTAGCAAGTGATGTCTCCTCTTAGGAATGGTTTTGAGCGAATTTGAAGGCGACGACGAGTATTGAGTTCAAAAAAAGAAGTCAGGAGCACCCTCCCTTGAAAGAAAACAAAGCAAGTTTATAATGATATAGTAAGTTACGAACTATAACAACTTGGTTAAATACTTAATAGGTTGAAGTAATATTATTTAGTTAGATATGCATATCATGGAGAAGATGGAGTCATGTAATCTGGTACATCTGTAGCACCATACTGTGCTACCATATCTCTTCTTTCTTGATTGGTTAAAAGACTCCCCATAGGTTAATTAAAAAATACTCACCAAGCTCCCATTTGAAATTGTGGGAATCTGGTACATCTCCTCATGAATCTCCTTCATAAGTATTTGTACAATTATAAAAAGAACAAGAAAACAAGTATTATTAATACAAGAAAATGCATAAGATGACTAATTCGAACCAAGTAGGAGACTCGCCAGGCCACTTGTCATGACTGTATATATTCGGTTTTTAAACCATGTCCCATAGCTAAAAATTATTTTTGGTATGTACCTTTTTATCTGATAATATTGGCCTCCATCATTGGAAAAAGCCTTGTCTCAATTTACTTGGGTAAATCACTTAAGCTGAGTGATTTGAGGTTGGTAAGGTATTGAATACCCAAAGATAACAATGCAAAGTCTTTCATGATGAGGCATAGTACGTACTGAAAAGCAATCCGAGATTCAGGAACACTAGGTTTAATGCAGGGATCTGTAATAGCATAAATATGTGGAAATCAGCGAAAAATTACCTGTACATGGATCTTTATTAAATTGTTGTGCCTAATTACAAACTTTAGTATCAAGTATTCTTTGAATTAAAATATGTGGAAAGCCTAAATTTTTTGCCTTATGTACAAGTATAATAATAGAGAAATTCATGTATATATTGGCCGTACCATGTAGTAGTTTGTGAGAGTGCCACCAGATTGGAAGAAAAGTGCAACCGCATATGTTATATCTTCAACAGGTCTGCTCGGATCTTTGCCACCCCAGTTCTTGTACCTGAGATAATGCCCACACTAATTACTAGGTTCTTTTTTCTTTTCTTTTTTTGCAAAAAATAACATTTTTAATAAAAGAAGGAAAAATGTATTTGTCCACCAGCCTGTCCAGTTCTCTGTCCACATCTTAGGACTGTTAGGATTGTTTTGCTTGAAAGAATCTCCATAAAAACCATTCCATATGTTGATCTGTTTGAAATATGATAGGAGAAATATTAGGAATCTAAATAAGGAAAGAAAATTATTATAACAGTTCATTTTTCTAACGTCATTTGTACTTGACAATTTAAATACTAGAGTCATTTTTTAGGCTTAATTTGCTAAAACTATATAAATCACATTCCTTTTAGGTTTATAATATATGAATGTAAGATAACAAAAGTCAAAAAGTCAACTTTTATACAAAAACTACAAATCTAAGAAATGAATTGGAATGTAAAATCAAAGTTACCATGTTGAGCGATGCATATATTATTTCAAAGAGTCACTTCTCGCTTCACGACCACCTCCAACAGCCTTTTCCCCCCCAAAAGCACCGCTAATTTCAGCACCACTTGTAGGAATTTTTGCATTCATAATTCCACAGTCACTGTCACGTGGCCTGCATTATACTCAATATGCATGATAAAATTCCAGAATGAAATGGTGATTAATAAACATAAACACAACAAATCATCATGTAGCATAGACAAATGTAACAAACGATTAATCTTCACATCTATTAGTTAAAAGGAGAAAAAGAACTCATTAACTGAAATGAGTAACTGATCTCTAATAGTCACCCAAGCCATTTGAAGATAATATCAGGTCTGCCTGTAAATATGAAACTACTCAATCTTTGTGGTACAAAGTTGTTTATTTCAATGGCTTCTTTTAGATTCTGCAGAAATAGTTCATAAATTTTTTAA
Organism: Kingdonia uniflora; assembly: GCA_014058105.1. Taxonomy (NCBI): domain Eukaryota; kingdom Viridiplantae; phylum Streptophyta; class Magnoliopsida; order Ranunculales; family Circaeasteraceae; genus Kingdonia; species Kingdonia uniflora. Next base: position 681,284 of record JACGCM010002784.1, read on the forward strand.
TTGAAGAGTTCATGACATTGACAGTAAAAAAACAATATTCTTCTCTCACATTCATGAATCCAGTACCTGAAATTGGCGGGGGAGATCATTCAACAACATATAAGAGTTATGCAGATATTCTCAAGTGCATTAAAAAGTAGAAGGACTAGAGCACATGAAATAGAATACATGCCTGAGATTTTATAATTTCGATTCCTTTCTCGAAGTTTTCCCTTGAAGCACGGGTATGTAGTGGCCCTAAAAGAGTACCCTTCTCTAAAGGATCCCCTATTGTAACTTGTTTATGAACTTCAATAAGCTGATCCATAACATTCTGATATATACTTTCATAAACAAGCTGCATAATCAAAAATAAACTTTAAAGAACTTTACTACCATGGATGGTTCAAAATATTAATATATAGTGGTTTTAGTATCCTTATCGTAAGCTTTGCAATTGTTTAGTTATACTTGACCAGCAGATCGAGGTTTACAGGCTTTGAAAAGATTGGGCTGCTTTAAAGCCATGATCAGGTTACTCTACACAGTGACCCAACTTTTAGAATAACTTTTGCAAGTAGAAGTGCGAGAAAGAATATATTACTAGCCTATGACATGTTGTGCAGCACTGTCCAACAGTACCAACAACAACAAAGAAATAGAGCGAACAACTAGCTTAATGTCAGCATCATCCATGATAATTATGGCATTATTCCCACTTAATTCAAGTAAACATTTCCCAAACCTTTCGTTTACCGTTTGATGAACCATGGATTTTTTTATACTACCATATTGGATATTACTCATAAGACTCTGGCATTTATATATGACTTGCTAGGTTCTGTATCCAGAGTCAGCTAAGTTAGATTTTTAAAGCTCAAACACCATTGTCCTAAATCCTAATCCTTTTAGGACGACAATCAAAAGATAAAAGAAAGACTTATTTCACAAATGCACTTAGTACGATGGTCTATTATTCTTAAACTCTTTTCAAAGTTTTCCTTTTTACACTTTAGTACCGAGTCTTTGAAATAGACTGAAGTGACTAAATCTAGTTTCACGATGTCACACCATATCATAATTCCTTCTTTTAGTTCAAACATGTTCCACTTTTTCGATTATATTAGAAGTAAATGACTATAAGAAGCAAATGTGAGTAGACTTACCAACATGGTCCAATGAACTCGCCAGCTTTGATCTTTCCCAAGTTCTCTGTAAATAAGAAACTAAGAAAGGTAATAAAAAATAAATAAAAGTCAAGATAGGCATCAAAAGATTCAAAACTTTGTAACTACACAAACATATACAAAAAATACTTAATTAGAGACAGGTAACTGTAAAGGGTACCTAAATCATGGCTTTTCCAAGAATTTGAATGAGTGGTTTGCCCTCAAATCTCGAAGAAGCGTATCAAACAGGTATGATCCCAACAACACGGCTCCTGAACTTGCTAGATCGGCGAAATATGAAGAGAGCATGAGCTCCAGCTGCAGCTACAATAACAATATGCTAATAAAGTCCCATAAAATACTATCAATACCGTAAAATTAATGCATCACTAGCAAAAATCCTAGAGGATCACAAATTTGTTAAGGTAAAATTATTCTTTTTACCTCGCTTAAAAGCTGAGCTGATCAAATAAGGGCTTGTCTTCTTAACAAAATATGCTAAAAGCTCAGGTACATCCAAAGGTGGTACTTCCAACACCAAATAGTAAAGAGAGTTAGGCCATATTTGAACAAGTAGTTCCAGATTCACACCACTCATTGAATTAAAATTTACATATAATACAATTCGAAGTAGATGAGAGAGCAACAGGTTCAAAATAAATATTTTGGATTCCACCTTGGGCACTAAAAAAAACTCTTCGCGCTTACATGTAAGTTAAGTATCGACTTTTCTAATTAAGATGCAAACAATTGCCGTAAAAGGCAATCGTTTACAACTTGAAATGGATAAGTTGAATGATAAAACAAAGATTCCCAGAGGTTCAAAAAATATTAAGGGTTGTCAAATATGTATAGAGATACCTCATTAAGCAATGAAGACTATAATTGACCTACCTGAATAATGGTTAAACAATAATAGCTCAATGTAGAGCAAAAAAATAGTAAGTAGACCAACTTCATACCTGAACAAATGCACGTCCCTTATCCGAGATTTCAACTGGAACAATAACCCAAGAACTATACGAAGAGTTGTAATCCTTATGCCAATACGGCGTACGACAAACTGTTATCCTCTCCCTCCTCCTTTACCCGGGCTTGGGACCGACAATGAAACCATATAGTTCCATCGGCGGAGTTAAAAAGGGCTTTACCTAAGAAAACAAATTAGTTAGTAATAAAGATATAGATGCAAAGGTCTAGCGGCTGAAAATATAGTAAAATTCCTTCATCAATAAATAGTAGAGTTCAAACTCTTAATGCGATGTGACATAAAAGGTCTAGAAAAAAAGTTGGCTCTTGTGTATTCTGGTACAATAAGTATAGGTTATTTACTATTATAAAAATATAATCATAAAACAAATGTTCTATACATACATATATCACTATACTTACTCTAGGTACGGCTGAACTTCCTCGAAGTTAAACAAAACACGGCGAAGAGCTAATTTACAATTCCCTTCAGATAGAGTGAACTCCGCTTCAACTAACAATGGGAAACCTTCAAGAATGGTAGATTCAACATTGTCAACATGATTTCTGTTCACTTTTCCATTGGTATACTCATCAAGATTCAAATATTCTATAAAACATGGCACACTCTTTTGCCAAGTAACATTCGGCAATATACCCTTTCGGCCTTGTGAGATTTCTAACATATCCTTTTAGCACCTTCATAAACCTATATATTGCATCAATATTCAATTATTGCATTAACTTCATACAAGTATTCTAAATAACTTACTAAAAGACTTAGAAAGTAAGTACCTTTCAAATGGATACATCCAACGATAATGTATAGGCCCTCCAAGGCATGCTTCTTGAACCAAGTAAATATTAAGATGTACCATAATATCAAAAAATGATGGCGGAAAATACCTCTCTAACATACACATTGTCTCTACGACCACTACTTCCAAATTCTCAATTTTCTCGTAATCAATTTCTCTTTGGCAAAGTTCATGGTAAAATGAACAGAGTTTAAAAATGGTATGCCTCACTCCTTTTGCCAGAAGATCATGCAAAGCCACGGGCATCAGTTGTTGCATTAGTACATGATAATCGTGTGATTTCATACCGCTAATTGTATGATTAGACATAGAAATGATATTTAAGATATTGGAACAATACCTATCTAGTAACTTCAAGGAAGATAACCTACGACAAAAAATTTATTTTTCTTTTTTTGAGAGCATATGTGGTGCTGGAGGAAGGAATGTCTTCTTACCCCTAGGTTGAGGATGTAGTTCAGGCCTTATTTTTAATTTTTCCATGTCGATACGGGATGCAAGACCATCTTTCAATTTTCTGGCAATGTTCAATAGTGTTTCAACCAAACTAGCGCAAAGACGTTATTTTCCGTGTGCATCACATCCAAATTGTGAGGTAGTAGATTATACTTCCAGTACGGTAAATCAAAGAAAATCGACCTCTTCTTCCATCTTTGCAAAGAAGTTTTTTGTGATTTTTTTTATTTTTGTGCAGGCTTTCTCCAATCTGTTTTAATACTTTTTACCTCATCCCAAATTTGTGTACCCTTCAAAGAAATTGGACGTGTATCAAGCTCTTTTTTGCCATTAAACCAACTTTTCTTCTACCGAAATGGGTGGTTAGGCCTAAGAAATGTTTTATGTCGCATAGAACAAAATTTCCTGTCGAACTTTAGCCATTGTGAACATATACCATAGCCACACTTAGGACATGTTACTTATCCCTTTACTGGGCATCCTGCAAGGTTTCCATATGCGGGAAAATCATTAATAGTCCACAATAATACTGCCTTTAAAGTGAACTTGGTTTTGGTATATGAACCATATGTTTCAACGCCATTTCCCTACAGAAGTAACAAGTCATCAATAAAGGGGTTACAAATAAACATCGATGTCATTACCAAGTTGCTTCGGCCTGGGGATTAATAAAGTCAACATCAAGAACTTCTTATCCATGCACAAAGAAGGAGGTAAGTTATAATTTACTAACGTCACAAGCCAACAACTATATTGCGAACTTAAAATTATTATTAGGGTTAACTCCATCTGCAGCGAGTCCCAATCGTAAGTTTTGTAACTCTTTGAAGAATTTGGGCCACTTAGAATCAATATTTTGCCAAGCATGGCTATCCACAGGGTGACGCAGTTTGCCATCATTGCTCCTATTATCTGAATGCCATCTCAACTCTTTCGTAGTATCAGCAGACATATACATCCGCCTAAATCTCGGTATTATGGGGAAATACCTTAAAACTTTTACTGCTATACCAACTCTTATTCTTTTTGTCTTAGGATCTTGTTTCCATCGCAAAGCTCCACATTTTGGACATGACTCCTTCTTTTCATGGTCTTTCCTATACAAAATACAATCGTTAACACATGCGTGAATCTTCTCGTATTCCAATTCAAATGTCTTCAACATTTTCCTTGCAAAATACATCGAATTTGGGAGATTATTATCATCCGGAAGAATATCCTTCAGAGTCTCCAATAGTTTAGTAAAACTTTTATCAGACCAACCATTGTTTGCTTTTATGCTAAACAATTTAACAACAATAGTTAACTTTGTGTACGTCGTGCAGCCCAGATACAATGGTTTTTGCGCATTTTATAGCAAGTTGTCAAAGTCTAAAAGTTACTTAGCATCACCATTATATTCATCTCTTACATTTGTTGCATATGTTGTCGTGTATAAGTTCTTCTCCACATCTATTGGATTAAAGATTATCTCTTCATGTTGACCGTGAGATATTAACTCTGGTAGATCCTCTCCATGCAATATACATGGATCGTAAGTCATGTCTATACCTCGAATTATCAAATGATCATACACTTTGCCATGAGACAAACACTTTAAGTTCTTGCAATCTTTGCATGGACATCTAATTTTTTTCAAGGCCGAACCATCAAAGTATAATTTGTCAAACTCTAGAAAATTTTCAGCTCCATCTTAGTACTCCTGACTAGCTCTTGGCAAAACTCTCCATGACTTATCCATGGACACCTTTTATTTAAAAATACATTTAAATGTTATTCATAAATTTAACTAAAAATAAGGAATATGTTACTTAATTATGAATAGATCTAGAGTTATTAAGGGATATAATAGCAAACACCAACAACTTAAAAGAAAGCACCTTAAACTCATAGAGATACAAAATAATGAAGTGCTGGTATCTTATGAGAACATTGCCCAAAATTCTAGGATATTATGCTGAAATTAGCGCATATGGGATAATCTTAAAAATTAAAGCAAGGGCTTACATATTAAATACCAACAACAGTAAACCATCCATATTTTGATGTCTTTAAACTAAATTAGGGCCTTATTCGTATCCAGTAAATGTGAGCACTTATGCAATACTAACAACAGTTAGACCACACACTTCTCATGTAATGGAAAGAAAAGTTAGGTCATAAGCAGATGATAAATATAACAAGTTAATGCACTAATGACTATGAAAATGAAGTTAGGTACTACTAACCTTCAAACTCCAAATTATATTTATGATGTTTTTAAACTAGGGGTGAATACATACCTTCTTCAAATACCTGAAATAAATAATATTCATGTTCAAATACATTGTTATTTGATATAGTTACCATTAACTCAAGTTCAAACATTCTATCCAGCCTCTTGCAACAAAATTCACTCCCTCAAAAATATAACTAGAAAAGAAATGGACTAAAATTTGCATTTAATAGAAAAAATAATAACAACTAACACATACAACTACTAAGCATGGGTATTAAGAATATACATGTTATAGCAAGGAAAACACTAAAACATTATACATAATACAACGAACATAAAACTACTAACAATATACATGTTCTATAAAAATTGAGATAGACCCTCCTAGGGGTTGAAGTACATGACATACATAATTACTATCTCAAAAGGATCTAATCAGAAAGTATGGCTAGTCTGCTAGATATATATAGGTGACCATTTATACTTTTTCGCAGGTTCTTCTAATAGAAATTTCTCTAGGGCAATTACATAATATACTCATACTGAAAAGGACTTAATAAAAAATAGTATAGGCTTTTGCTCCTTTTAGAACATAATTTCATTGCCCATTAAGCCTATTTTTTGTCTGAACTGTGAAACCAACCCTCATTACTAAAAAAAAAACTTTATTTTTTCAATCACAATATATCAACAGTACCTCAAGCCATGAAATAAGAAATAAACAAATAACTACCAACACTTACACAACACAACATTAACACAATTCAGACCATGCGCTTCTCATGTTAAGGCAAATGTAGTAAGTTACACTGAAGAAATAACGAGGGTAAACTTCGGTAATTACCTTCAAACTCATAATATCTTGGAAGTCTTGGACTACGAGAGAATACCTTCTTGAAGCAACTGCAATTAAAGGACAAAATATATCAAAAACAGTTACATGCATATTTTGTTTTAGAAGTGCAAATATATAATTGTATTTCTAGTAAGAGGATCTTGTTAAATATTTCTTTGAGTTTGAAGAAAATCATGGAGGAAATAGTTGATCAGCCTTATGACACTTCAAACTCTAAGACAATACTTCTCGCCTATAGAATCTGTATCACTCTCTTCTATTTTCTTACCTTCTAGTTTGTTGCTTGGCCATAAGGCACCCTATTCCAATATCTAAGTAAATGGGAACATTTCTTCAGAACAGATACAAGATTGTTTTCAGTCTCCACGAAAGTTCTAATGATGTTCTATCGACAATAAAATCCTCCACGAAGCTCTTTGATAATATAAAAGCATAAAGGAAAGATAAATACAAGGTAGGGAATGGGGATAACTCTCCTAGCCTATAGGAAAACTGAGAGATAAACTGAACACCAAAGAAACCAACCACTAAAAACCTAGATTTCCACAAAAGAACTCAACCCAAACAGATTTGTACTAAAGGGAATTCAAGGCTAAAACATAAAATCTAGATTAAGCCAAACAACAGTATAACTATACATTTAACAACCCATCACAGTAAAAATAGCTCCAAGAAAATCCAACACCAAAAAAATAGATATCCAAAGAGGGTGAGGTAAAACTATAATCTACAAAGATTGAAAGCTCCCCCAACAAATCTTAAACAACCCTCACCCATCCATATCACCCAATTACAATTCCCATTCTTCTGCTCATATGACTATATAACTCAAGTTACAACAGAAACAACATTATAAAACAAAAATATAAAATCAGAGATCAATTAAGAATCACAATGCAAGTGTAAGAGATTGCTAACAATATAAAATTACTCCAAACAGAATTAACTACTAAATTTTTGCTATCCCAAACCTTATAAGAATTTACAAGCAATAAGAATAGTGGGGAATTTGGGGTTGCATCGATAATTGGGATACCTAAACCAAATTATGGGGAAAATATTGAAGATTGGCCTGAAGTATGACACCAGCTAAAGGTGGAAGTTCATATCTGCTCCAATGGTTAATCCTTGCAGATTAAGGCTGAAGTTAGGGTTGAATTGCACCGTAAGAACCTTATAGAAAATTGGCCTAAAGTTATGGTTGCCTTACTACGGTGGCTAAGATTTTCTTCATTGGAAAACTTTCACTTTCGATTGTGCCTCCTAAATCTCCTCTTTCGTATTGGGTTGATTATCATCCCACCAAATTCTCTACAAAATTGCATCATAATTTATATTTCCCGCAACCTCTCTCGTATTTTCCTAAATTTTATTAATAAAAAAAATGTAATTTAAGTTATTAATAACGTTAGTATAGTATTTTAGATTCAAGTTTTTTTAATGTCATTTGTTAAAATGTCGTAATTTACTGTAAAAAATAGCAAGCAACGTCAGTTTCTAATAAAATGACTTTGATGCATTAATGAATCTCTTAAGTTACGAAAAAAATGAAAAATATAACAATCAACGCCATTATTCAAAAAAATGACTTTGATTAATTGGCGTCGTAGCCCTTATTTGTTGTAGTAGATGAACCCTCTTGAGAGGTTGATGAAGAAGTCGTGGTTGAGTCCGATGCACAGGATCAAGACGAGGAACCTAATGATCTAGACATTCCAATAACATTTCAAAAGGAGCTGGGAGTTGCAAGAATTTTGGCTAGGTACGTTAACTCCTTAAGTCACTTGTTACTTACAGATGGTGGTGAACCTGAAAGTTACAAGGAGGCTTTAGATGTGGAAGCCAATAGTAAGTGGGAGCTTGCTATGGATGATGAGATGCAGTCATTATCAGTTAATCGAACTTGGGATTTAGTTTGGTTAATGAAAGGGAAGAGAGCATTGCACAACAAGTGGGTATACAGTCTAAAGCAAGAATCTGACGGTTTAAGAAGATTCAAGGCCAGACTTATGGTGAAGGGCCTTCAGCAGAAAGAAGGCGTTGATTTCAGTGAGATCTTTGCTCATGTTGTAAAGATGTCTACAATTTGGGTTGTGATGAATACAGTTATTGTTGAAGATTTACATTTTTAGTGACTTGATATCAAAGCAGCATTTCCTCACGACAACCTTGATGAAGAAATCTATATGAAACAGCCAGAAGGGTCTGTGAAAGGGAAAAAAGATCTTGTGTGCAGGCTCACGAAGAGCTTATAGTGTTTGAAACAAGCTCCGAGACAGTGGTATTTGAAGTTTGAACAATTCATGTCCAAAAATGGTTATTCGAAGAGTAATACGGATCACTGTTGTTTTATTAAGAATACGGGGAACTCATATATCATTCTACTTCTGTATGTAGATGATATGTTGGTAGCAAGTGCCGACATGGGAAAAGTTATCAAGTTAAAGGAACAGTTATCCCGAGAGTTTTCTATGAAGGACTTGGGTGCAGCAAAACAAGTTCTTGGTATGCGTGTTACAAAGGACTGAAAATAACGAGAATTGAAGTTATCTCAAGTTGAGTACATCGGCAAAGTACTTAAGCAGTTTAATATGGATGGTTCTAAAGTTGTTAGTACACCATTGGGAGGTAACTTTAAATTATCAAAGGATTATTATCCTAAGACGCAGAAGGATCGCGATGAGATACAGAATGTTCCTTATCAATCTGCGATTGGTAGCCTAATATACGCTATGATTTGCACGAGATAATTTATTGCCCAAGCAGTGGGAGTTGTTAGTAGGTATATGAGTAATCCAGGAAATGAGCATTGGAGAGCTGTGAAATGGATACTGAGGTATCTAAAGGGGACTCAAGATATGACATTATGTTATGGGGGTTCTCAGATATGCTTATATGGTTTTGTTGATTCTGATATGGCGGGTGACATGGATAGGCGGAAGAATACTAGTGGTTTTGTTTTTACATTGGGAAGCGGTACAGTTACATGGGTTTCTAGGCTACAGAAGATTATAGTTTTGTCTACGACGGAGGCGGAATATGTTGTAGCTACAAAAGCTTGCAAAGATATGGTTTGGCTTAAAGGGTTGATGAAAGAGCTCGGTAAAGAACAACATTCTCCTAAGCTGTATAATGATAGTCAAAGCGCTATACACTTAGCACAAAATTTGGCTTTTCACTCTAGGACCAAGCACATTGATATTCAATATCATTATATTCGCTCGCTCCTCGAGGATGGTGTGTTGAAGCTCGTGAAGATTCATACTGATGTGAATCCAACCGATATGTTTACGAAGGTGGTGACTTTTCAGAAGTTGACAACATGTACAACTTTTGTGGGTCTTCAAGATTGAAGATCTGGGTAGTTCGAGCAATTCATTTGGAGATCTGGAGATGGGTTATGATAGATTCGATTTCAAGTGGGAGATTGTTAAGGTATGAACTTGAATTATGTTCGAGGTCGTTTTAGTTTGACTTATTTCAGTTCAAGGATTGAAGTCGGATTGAAAATGAAAATTTCAATGTTCAGATTCGAACTGGTTATGATCGGTAGAAGTTTGAGCTGGTTAAGTTACCTGAAGATTCGAACTGGTTAAGTTACCTGAAGTTTGAATTGGTTATGTTGCCTGAAGACTCGAGCTGGTTCTGTTCGAGTTTCTGAAGATGAACTCAAAGTAGGTCGAAGTCGTTCAAATAAGAATGGAGCTCGTTCTAGCGAGTTATCTAATTTTATGTTTTGGAATCAAAGATCAAAGAAGTCGCTCAAACGAGATTGGATTTTGTTCGAACGACATGCATGTTTTCTAGGGCTAGAACCTTTAATCGCTAAAGTCGTTCGAACGACTTTGTATTTCGTTCGAATGAGATTGTACTAGGTTGCCTTTGTGAGTTCTTCTAAGACGTCAAGTTTTTCCACGAGATCCGTTCCACTTGTATTTAGTCATCTAGTATATAAAGAGGACTTAGGTTATTTTATTAGTCTATCCTTCCTACGTGAGTTTAATTATAGAGACTTAGAATTTGAGAGACTCCATTAAAGCTTGAAAAGGTTGGAGAGATCGTTGTAACCCGTTTGATTATCATAGTGGATTGTTCGGGGAGTGGTTTTTTATCCGTAAAGATTTTCTACTTCCCTCCTTTGGGAAACTTTGTGTTCTTTATTGTTCTGTGTTTCTTAGTTTGATTGATTGGCATATTCCGCGTATCGTTCTTGTCGTAGAAGAGCTCTATTCTCAACAATATTGAATCAAAATGTAAAATGAGGGATTGAAACATTTAGAAAGCAATAAAATTACCAAGTAGCTTCGGCCCCTACTTCCTTTCTAGTTCTTCAGAAACTATTATATTTTCTTAACTTTTATTAATATGAAAATAATAAGTGGACTTATTACTGTCGGACAGGAAAAACAACGTACTTGAAAGAAATATTCATCAAGTATGAGAGGAGAGTTCATAACAAAAGTAATACGAGAGAGAGAGAGAGATTTGTTTTATATTTTTTGTATTGGGCAAGCTGGGGTTAAGGTAGGCACCCAATGACCAGGTATATAACCAAAAAAAAAATACATTCTAATATACTGTGAACCCTTAGCATACTTTTCATTATAATTAAAGAGTTTTGTTAGAAAGGATTTAGGGGGAAATATTATCTCACCTATTAGAGCATCCACAACAGCTAGGTCGATTCTGACGTGGCAGGGTGAATTTGAAATTCACCCTCAAATTCACCCCAAATGCTTCCCAGCAGCTAGATGAATCGGTGACGTGGCATACACAAAATTTACCCTGAGGGTGGATTCTCCACCCTGTGGGTGGATTTTGGGTGAATTCATACCGCGCCCATCTGAACCGTGCGTAGCCTATTCACCACTAGGATGTTGCCATGTGTCAACAATCCAATGGCTCTCATTGCCCCTCACTTCAGAACTACGCGTAGACACGTGTCAACAATCAAGTGACTCCCATTACCCTCACTTCATAACTGCGCGTAGAAACAACGTTCAAGATTAAAACATGTGTCATTTTCTTATTGGCATGAACTTGCCGCGCAGTTTAGAAGTGCGTTGAGAGTTGGAAGGCTAAGATGTTGCCATGTGGACATATCTGGGATGTTGGTTTTTGCACGCGGTTCAAAACTGCGTTTGGCAAATTTACCTTGGTTTTTTAAATTATGAAAGATCAAAAAAACTGTCAAGCTGGGCAATATAGCTTTTAATCTCTTATCCCATGATTTAACAGTCCCAAGGCACTTCTTTGTTATCCTTAAGAGTAGACTCTATCCAGATTTGTAGGTTCTTGATATCATGTTGAATGGCCAACTGCAGACCCCTATAAATGCAACTCATTTCATGGTAAGGGACAGAAACAAAAGAATAAGCTCCACAGTAAGCCAGCTTACTGTCACCTTTATAATCTCCAAAAATACCCCCAAGACCTCCCAAAAGATCTTCTAAAGAGCTTTATAGCTGTATATATATATGCATGTTTAGGTGATCTTCTAATGCAAAAAGATATTTAAAAACCTTCAAGCTAAGACAGATTTTCAAGTTTACTTTAAGACCATTCCAATCAACAAAAAAACAAGCACATTACAAAAGATAGAGAGCAAAACATTGAAGATTGCAGCAGTATTGCACTACCGGCCGTCTGTGAATGCACGCTCAAAATGTTAGACAAGCTGCATAAAATTTCCCAGGGGATTTACTACACATTACTACTTGCAAGAAGATCACTTTAGAACGTACAAGACTTAACTGTATGGTATTTGCAATAACCACACCCTTCACATCCAAGCACACTATCACTTTAGAGCGTACAAGGCTTAACTGTATGATCTTTGTAATAACCATTTTGTGAGCTTAAATCATATGATTAGTGTCCATAAGTACTTGCATACATCCTTGAGCAGCTATTCTCTATATTACTTCTACAATGTCAACTAGCTTTTAAAGTATGTTAGGTCCAAGAAGTGTTTACGCCCTGGACTTTACGATTCTTATTCCTAATCCATATTATTTTTCCACCAATTGAAGAAGAATTCCTACCATAAACATTCCACTATGACTCTCCATACTAGGTAAAATATACATAATCGAAAAACTTCCTTAAACGATAAAGAAAAAGGGTCAAAGCAAAGTAAACTAAATAACACCCCGGGCTCCTAGTATTTATCCCTACATCTTCCAAGTATCAATTAACATATAAAATGCAATAAAAGATGGTAGATAGAATTAAATATTTTAAGGGCAATTATGTAAAACATTATCTTCTCCAAAACCTTACAAATGATTGATATACACCCCATAAAACTAAACAATCTACTTAACCCAACCAAGTAAGATTTCATAAAGCGTAAACTAAGTGTAAGGAATATGAAACATCGTAAAACTCGTATCCCTACTACTAATTACCAAAGATAGAACACTATAAAACTCGTAATTAACATAAATAGGCAATAGAAAAGTAGGAAATAAAATGTTTAGCTCTAGCACTACACAGTTTTTTGGTCTTCTTTATTCTCTTTGCATGTGTCCTTATTGAATTTGTTTCTCAATGGGTGGGATTCATATGAGAAGCAATTGAAATAATCTTACCAAATGGAACTTCAGGATTACCATGGAAGTTGGTAACTGCAGTAGTATTGTCTTCTCTACGATATGAAACTTGCAGGGGCGGATATAGGAGAGTAAGCTAACCCGGGTTGTTGCACGGGGAAGCTTTCCACCCAATTTTTTTTTTGTTTTTCTTTCATATGTAAGAAGAAAACGATTTTCCAACATACGCTTTTATAATATTAACTTTAACGGTGAAAAATAAGTATATGGTTTCTTTGCTTGGCAAAATTGGTTGTTTTGTTGAGAATCGAGGTAGCTACTCTCTCCACTCAGACAAGAACGATACGCGGAAATCGCCAACTCAAGTAGTAAATCAACAAAGAACAATATAAAAGACACGAAGATTTTTCCTGGAGGAAGGAAGTGGAAAACCCTTGCGGATGAGAAAAACCACTCCTCACGCACAATTCACTATGATATCAAATAGGTTACAATAATCTCTCAAGCTTCTCAAGCTTTAATAGAGTCTCTTCAAGCCCTAGCCTCTCTAAGATTAAACTCACACAAGATGGCTAATAAAATAACCTAAGTCCATTTTATATAGTAGAGAACTTAAAATACAAGTAGAACGGATCTCGAGGCAAACTCAACGACTCAGAATAACATCTAAAACAAACCTACGCCAAGCTCGCTCGAACGACTTCGCGATAATTGGTCTTCAGCCCTAGAAACATAACAACTCGTTCGAACGACATCCAAGCTCGTTCGAACAAGATGGACTCCTGGGACAAAATTCCAGTGAGTAGGAAAAAGTTGTTCGAACGACTTTGAAGCTCGTTCGAATGACTTCCTTCTTTGTTTGAATGACTTCGTCAATATCCTGATTTCTTCGAAAATCCTTAGTTCGAGTTCACACCCAGCAGTTTTGTGACATCAATGCCAAGGGGTCGCACTTCTAACATTATTTATATTATTGGTAGTCATAACGAATATAATCAAAAATACGGCCAAAGTAGCCAAATACCAACCCCCCCCCCCCCCCCCACACACACACATACAGAGATTTAATTTTGAAGATCACAATTGTTCTTAACGATCAATACAATTGAATACTTGTAAACCATATCTCACACTAAAGGAGAATAGCCTAGTCCAAGATTCTACATCGTTAGTATCTTCCATCACCACCTACCCATCAAAGATGGCCACCTCTATCAAGAGGAGTACACCCAAATGTAGAAATATGAAATTCCCAGTCGCTTGAGACTAACCGATTTCTAATAAATTAGGTCTAAAATCGATAGGTCCAAATTTTTTTGAATTAATGTTCTAACCTTAACCTAATTCAAATTGGTCTAATTATCTAGTGTAAACAAGCAATAAGAAATTAAGCACAAGACCAAAGAAATTTTAACCCTGTGAAAAACCTTTCTCAGGAGAAAAACCCATAGGTCGCTGTCGAATCACCCGATAGCTAAACAATCTACTATTAAAATTAAATTGCAAGTATTCAATTACTTACAGACTTGATAAACACATCCCGTGGTTACCTATCTACTAATTGAATTCCTCGCAGTCGATTCCTCGTTCTCGCAATGCCTCGCCTCGAATAACGTACCAAAGTTACAAAGCTTGAATCGCTTAAACTTTACAAATCAAGGATTAGGTTTTCTAAATCTCTCCAATTCATTCAAGTTGAGTTTTATTTCGCGTTGAATCGCTCGTTAAAATCTCTCATTTCTCTAAATATCAAGCTCTAAAAAATATGTTTTGGAAGAGGTAAGTTCTGAAAAAAGGAAAGTTATCTTTTATAGGAAAACAGAAATCACGTTCTCTGTTCGAATAAAATTAAATGTATTCAAATAAAAATCAGACTGAGCCAATCTATTCGAATAAAAAGAAATCTATTCGAATAAAAAGAAAACAAAGAAAATAGACTAAGCCAATCTATTCGAATAAAAATGTTCCCAGTTCTATTCGAATAGAAAATGAAATCTATTCGAATAGAAGTTCTGTTATCAAGAAAAACATACTTATTACTTTTTCCATACTCTATAAAAATATATAGGGCTTGATATTTAAAACAAGAAGTAAGAAACCCACTTACCTGTTCAGTGTCAGTCCACCTATAGTCGCTCAAGGTACAATCTCTGACGATGAGTAACCACGAGATAGTGCAGACATCTAAACTAGACACAGAATGAAGCAAACTCCAAATATGGATGTTTAAATCTCTTCCTTTGGTTCATTTCGTGTCAAAACAAGAACTATAAGAAATAAAAATACAACTCGATGGAATGACTCAATCACTGAACATCCATACTCAAGCTCCACTTTCATCTTATAGCATATACTCTAGAATCCCTACATACTAAACAAGATACATCATGTAACCGCTCATTTAAAACAAGGGATCCAAAAAAAATAATATAACTTACCTGACTTACCTGTCAGGATCATCTCTCCCCCTTTTTGGCACAGATGAACAAAGGGTAAATAGTAAATCAAAAGAGAAGCAAACAAATATAACAAAATGTAGAACAGTCACAGAATGAGTTAAACACTGAAAAGATAGACTGATAGCATACTCAAAAGTCAAACTAAACAAAACGAACATGTAGTTTGGAAAATACTAAACCACCAAACCCCCAAAAAATGTGCATCTGCCCCTCAAAATCATGGTGACCCCCGTAAAAACACACATGGCGAGTGTCTCTGAAAGAAATAGGCAAAAAAAGACAACACTCCCCCTAAACGCAAGGCATAATAGTAAGACAATGAATCTAAAATATTCAATAAAGAGTGAACATAGCCAATGTGTTATAAAATAATCACTAAATAAATTACTTGATGTGTATATGTGCATAGTCAATTAGATACCCAGTTTTCAAGGTATTACTCAACCGCAGTTATAATACTATATTGGAAAGTTGTTTCAACTTAGACCTCTCATGATGGTCACGCAGATCTCATGAAAAGGAACCTCATTTGTCATTAATGGTGTCAAGTTAAAACTAATATAAACTCCTTATCTTTAATCTCCACTAATACTGACAACGCCTAACTCAAGATCAAATAGGTCTTTGAATAGGTTATAATGTAGGCATGGGTAGGCTTATAACAGAGTAGCTATTTTGTTGGTATTCTGAGACTACAGTTAGTTCCATCTTATTTCAAAACAACTTCACCTTCTGTCACCCTATCTTTTTGAGTACACAACAAAAATACCCCTTCATTTCTCTTTTTTCTTTTTTTTTCTTTTTCATGATACTGATTGAGATAATAAAAAGTTCTTTTGGGAACTCATAATATTCTTCTATTCACCTTTCCCCCAAAAATCATACATATTTTTCTTTTTCTCCTTTTTCTTTTTCTTCTCACTGAATAGTCTCCGAACATATGGGTATAAGAATTAAGAATTTGGGTAGAAAAATAAAAGGCATATTTTAAGGGACAAAAGGCTGCAAGTGAAAAAAATGTTTAAAAATAATGAAGGCCAACAATGGGATAGAAAAAAATGCCTATTATCACATCTTTGGTTGGACACCGTCACTTTTTTGCCTCAAATAAAAATAGAAAAGTTTTACTAGTATAACTTGACTTTGATGTTACCATTGGAAAATTGAGTAAGGAAACAAAATGAGATCAAAAACAATAAGATCAACAAAAAAGTAAATATCATAACACTCAAAGCTAATAAATAAGGTCAGATCCTCACATAACATTAGGTACACAGTCTCTACAATTATCTTCACGTGGTTCTATTCACGATGAGCTTTTAGCTTAAACAAGAGAATCATTGACTATTGTGAGTTGAGATTTTACCAAATAATTATCTCATGAATGAATATAAAACAAATGCATAGTCCAAGTCTAGCAAGAATATTCCAGAGACAAAAGCTTATAAAGTGCAAAGTGCAGATAAAAAAACTAAAATAATATCCTACTATCCTCAAAAAAAAAAACCTAACTGAGGTAGGGTAAGTAATGTACCTAAACACTGGAGCATACTGATAACCCGTCTCAGTTTGATTCATTACCTTATTTGTGGCGATAAGTCATCCTTTCACACCCAAACTGCACGAATCACCTTTTGAGCTGATATTTCTGGAGCAACCCACCTACTCAAATTTCCACTTTTCACATTAGAAAAACTCACATATAACTTATATTTTTGTCCATTAAAAGGTCGAGCATATGGTTGATAGGGTCCAACAAATCTACAATAAGATACAAGATGTCTCTTTCGACCATATATACTACAATAATAAATTTGAGAGTAAGAGACCCGTTTGGCATGATTATGAGTAGCGGATATCATGTTATGTTTGGGCACCGAAGTAGAAGCAGTTGCTTTCACAAACTTAGTGATTTGAGGAATCTTAACAATAAGAAGATGTTCCTTATATCCTAGACCCCTTTTATCACTATCCATCTTTCCCATACATAACATTTTATCAATGTTCTTGGCCCCATGACAAAACTTCTCAAGTTTCTGTTGAGATAGAACTACATCAATCTTGGCCAAATGAAGTTCGTCCAAAGTTGATTTTATTTTCTCTTTTGCATCATTAACTTCTTTTTCTAAGAACACAACTTTGTCATGAAGGCCTTGTTTCTCATTCTCAAGTACCTCTATCTCGTGACTTGTACTCTTTGTTTTGTTTTGAAGTTCGCACGTAAGTGTATTAACTTGGTCTTTCAAGGCTTTGTTAAGTTTACCGAGTTCCATACACTTGACAAGAGTCTGAGTATACAAGTGCTCAAGATCCGGGTCTTCAAACTCATTTTGTTCTTGATTACTCTAATTTTCATCAGAATTTTTAAGCTCAAAAATGTCAAAGTTATTATTGCCACAATTAAGAAACGCCGGATATGCACAATAATTTCCATTATCAACTACTTGGGGATGACTCTTATTATTTTTATTCTCATCATCATTGTCATCCCAAATAACTCCGATATTCATTGCTTTGTGATTGGTCCCAGATTTCTTATTGGGACAGCTGTGAGCATAATGACCAAGCTTATGACACTTATAACATTTAACATGATTTAGGTCAGTGTTATGGTTGGTCTATCGGTTGTTTGATTTAGGTTGATCATGAGTACGCGACTTGTAATTCACTGATTGCCCTTGTTTTTGAAATTGACATTTTTTTACAAGGTTTTTAAGCTGATTGCTTATAGAGGCAATCTGTAAATCCATGTTGAACCCATCATTATTGCCTGAATCAGATGAGTTATCAGCATTTTTGGTACCCTTAGAAGAAGAAGAAGAATATAAACATTTAAAAGAAATATTTTTGTTCTTCTTAGGGTTTTCCATTTTCATCTCAAGTTCAAAAGTTTGCAATTTTCTAGCTAATGTATCTGGTTTTATTTTCTTAAGATCCTGAGCTTCCTCGATAGCATCACGTCTTGATTTAAAGCTCTTAGAAAGAGATCTTAAAACTTTGCGAACATTTTGAATATCTGAGTAAGCTGCACCTAATGCGGCACTAGTGTTGACAATGTCACTTAGTCTCGTATAGAACTCATCAAAAGGTTCATTCTCATTCATTCGAATATTCTCGAATTGTAAGGTGAGCATTTGTAATTTTCTTTCCTAAACTGTATCATCACCTTCATGAGTTCGAACTAATATGTCCCAAACTTCTTTCGAAGTGGTACAAGCAGATATGTGTCAAAACTCACTTGAGCTCACACCGATAAAAATAACATTGCGACCCTTATTATTATAACAAGCAGCTTCCTTTTCATCCTTAGACTATTTATTCCTAGGCTTAAGGACCTCTTCAGATTCATCACCCATCATGGTAGAGTGCGTCTATCCATCCTCGATTGCAATCCAGACATCTTCTCTGAGTGATTGTAAATATGCAGCCATTCAAACCTTCCAATAAGGATAGTCTTTACCATCGAAGAGGGGCAGACAATTTATGAGACCTCCAAATCTTTTGAAATCCATTATTCTTAAGCAATTAAGCTGGGATCCACGCTCAGGTTGTTAATCCTCAAAGCGTGACCACTCTAATACCAATTAAAATTCCCAGTCGCTTGAGACTAACCGATTTCGAATAAATTAGGTCTAAAATCGATAGGTCAAAATTCTTTTGAATTAATGTTCTAACCTTAACCTAATTTAAATTAGTTCAATTATCTAGTGTAAACAAGCAATAGAAAATTAAGCACAAGACCAAAGAAATTTTAACCCTGTGGGAAACCTTTCTTAGGAGAAAAACCCACAGGTCACTATCAAATCGCCCGACAACTAAACAATCCACTATTGAAATTAAATTACGAGTATTCAATTACTTACAGACTCGATAAACACATCCTGTGGTTACCTCTCTTTTAATTAAATTTCTCGCAGCCGATTCCTCGTTCTCGCAACGCCCTTCTGTTATCGCAATGCCTCGCCTCGGATAACGCACCAAAGCTACAAAGCTTAAATCGCTCAAACTTTACAAATCAAGGATTAGGTTTTCTAAATCTCTCCAATTCATTCAAGTTGAGTTTTACTTCGCGTTGAATTGCTTGTTAAAATCTATCCTTTGTCTAAAAATCAAGCTCTGAAAAATAGGTTTTAGAAGAGGTGAGTTCTTAAAAAAGGAAAGTTATCTTTTATAGGAAAACAAAAATCATGTTCTCTGTTCGAATAAAATTAAATATATTCGAATAAAAATTAGACTGGGCCAATCTATTCGATTAAAAAGAAATTTATTCGAATAAAAAGAAAACAAAGAAAATAGGCTGAGCCAATCTATTCGAATAAAAAAGAATCTATTTGAATAATAATGTTCCCAGTTCTATTCGAATAGAAAATGAAATCTATTCGACTAGAAGTTTTGTTATAAAAAAATATGCTTATTACCTTTTCCATATTCTGCAAAAATACATAGGACTTGATATTTAGAACAAGGAGTTAGAAACCCACTTACCTATCCAGTGTCAGTCCAGCTGCAGTCGTTCAAGGTGCAATCTCTGATGACAAGTAACCACGAGATAGTACTGACATCTAAACTAGACACGAATGAAACAAACTCCAAATATGGATGTTTCAAAATATGTCCTTCAAACACCTCAAATGAGGGAAATTGTCCATCAAAAGCAATGGCGAAACACAAGGTCTCCCTTATTTCCTCTATTTATAAATAAAAAGAAATAATAATTCATTTGTCGTTGTTTTCACTAGAACTTCCAAAATGAATAACACCATCGAGGTGTGCACTCTGCTCATACCCTAGTGCTAAAACAAGTGGGGGTAGCGCTGGGTGGGGTTTTTCTCTTCATATATCTATACCCAATATGTAGACCTTGATTTATGGCGGAATGATTCCATCATAATGCCCAAATGTTAGAACCTTGTATAGATCAACACTATGACAATAACCAAGCCCAAACGTTATGATACATTTCTTCATAGGGTGGTCATAATCAACCTTGCAAAGAATTACAAATTTACCAGTATTAGGGTTCTCCAAGAAAATAGAACCCAGGGCCATGAACACTTTATACATATCAATCCATAACAAGAACACAGACGCTGATATAACATTTCTTTTTCGGGCTATCGATATCCGTGGGTAAATCTATCATTATAAATTGATCACAAGCCTCTGAGTCTAAGAAGAATTTGCCATAATTATATCCCAAATAAGGGATTTCCTAGTATTTTGTTAAGAAGCATAAGTGATATGCATTCTAATGTATAACCAAATTAATTGTGAAAGATTCTTGATTATGATATGAAAAATGTAAGCCACTCAACATGATCCCTTGAAAGAATCTCTATCATTAGATCATTTGGGAGGTCCCTCCATATAGTTGTTGACTTTGTTGTGGAGCTCGAACTCTTCTTATCTTTCATCCCCTTCAGTGTTTCTACCATTTTCTTGACTTATGAGAAACTGTTTGAGAGAGACTGAGAGATAAAAGGTTTGGGAGAGGGGATTTAAGAGATAGAGTTGTGGTAAAGCGTTTATAACGAATTCGATAGTTTTTATTGTTGAATAATTCATCAAAATGCAGTAAACTTTACCCAAATTTTTGAACTATTGTAGTATACCGTAATAAGGTGGGATGATCGATCAAACTTTCTTTTGAACAACGGCTGCCTAGTGGATTTGGGAGAAAAGGTTTAAGAGATAGAGTTGTGGTGAAGCATTTTATAGCAAACTCGACGGTTTTTATTGTTGAATAATTTGCCAAAATACAGTAAACTCAGCCTGAATTTTTTAACTACAGGTATATCGAAGATTGACCAATATTTATTCCCGGTGGGTTTGGGAGAAAGGGTTTAGGAAACATCGTTGTGGTGCAACATTTTATAACGAACTAGACGATTTTTATTGTTGAATAATTCGCCAAAATACTGCTAACTCAAGCAATTTTTTTTAATTATTGCAGTATACCGCAACATAGTTAGACAATCGATCAAGCTTTTTTTCACGAACAATGACGTGATTTAGTACTGGTGGTTGCACCCTTTTCAATTTATCTTTCTAACAGGGACTACTAAAATACAGTTAACTTGCCCAAATTCTAAGAGCATCTCCAACAGCATAGTATACTGTTACACTTTTCATATACTTTTGCAAAAACTCCTTCCAACGGGAGTATGGTGTTCAACATACTCACCCCCATACCCCTCTAAAGTTTGCGAATCCGGAACTTGGAGAGTGGTATGTGCATACTACTTTTGTGTGGGTCCCCACAACTATTTCTTTTCTTCCTTTCTTTTTTCTCTCTAATAAAAGAATATTGTGGGTCCCAATTTTTAATAAAACCTCATCTCTCTCCTAAAATAACAGTGTGGAACCCAATTTTAATATTAAAAAGCTAAATTTAGAGAGAAATCTGTTGGAGCAAAGTGGTATGCTATTCCGGATACTAGTATCCAAAACTGGAATAACATACCGTCTTTGTTGGAGATGCTCTTAATGTTTTGGTTGCTCTAAATGTGAATGCTAAAATCGATATGGGGAGTAAATTTGGCAAAATCAATACCTAACCCATTGCCACATTTGGGAAAATATCTACATATACACAAATGTGCTCATGACAGGTATACTGTTACACTTTTCACATACTTTTGCAAAAACTCCTTCCAACAGGAGTATGTTGTCCAACATACTCACCCCCATACCCCTCCAAAGTATGTGAATCCAGAACTTGAAGAGTGGTATGTGCATACTACTTTTGTGTGGGTCCCCACAACTATTTCTTATGTTCCTTTCTTTTCTCTCTCTAATAAAAGAATATTATGGGTCCCAATTTTTAGTAAAAATCTCATCTTTCTCCTAAAATAATAGTGTGGGACCCAATTTTAATATAAAAAAGCTAAATTTAAAGAGAAATCTGCTGGAGCAAAGTGGTATGCTATTCCGGATACTAGTATCTAAATCCGGAATAACATACCGTCTTTGTTGGAGATGTTCTTAATGTTTTGGTTGCTCTAAATGTGAATGTTAAAATCGATATGGGGAGTAAATTTGGCAAAATCAATACCTAACCCATTGCCACATTTGGGAAAATATCTACATATACACAAACGTGCTCATGGAAGGTATTTATTGCCATAGGCAAGGGTTATCGAATGAGCTCAAAAATAGTATAACTATTTGAAATGTCTGATTTGGTTTTCTTTTACTCTTCTAGAGTGACACTAAAAGGCTAAACCCCGGGTTTTCGTTTATATATGGATATCGTTAGTTTAATCGAATTCCTACTTAACAAATTAATGTAGTAAAAAAGGCAAGTATGGTATCAATATACGAAGAAGTACGTTATTCTAATGTAAACTAAAATCCAAGGAAAATGGGGTTTTGTTTTGCCAAAAATCTACGTTAAACTAAATGTTGTAATTCGAATATTAAGTTTAACTAGACCTTCAGATTCGACCCTATAATACCATATTAGGTTTTAATTATTAGGTTTTCAGTCTTTCCCTCGAATTCGGGGGGTATAGAGTTCTTTTCAGATCTCTCCGCGAAGAACAAATCAAAGAGCCCAACCCGTCAAGGTCTAAGCTCAAACTCTAGGTTGTTGACCTAGGGTTTGTCATTCCTTTTGCGAAAGCAAAGACAATATCTAACTTTAAAGGTCACTGAGTGGACTAAGAAATTAACCCCTTATCCAAGAGATCAATTTCTCTTCTAATTGGAATTGTTCTCCACTTCCCCTAACTTGTCAAGTTTTGGAGAGGTGAAGAACAACCCTAAAGAGTGATCTAAGACTTCTAGGTCAAACCTATCACCTGCAAGAAAATCCTAACATATACTTATAAGGCTTCCTCCACAGATCTAGTCTGAGGGGATTAGCTCTGCAACATCATAATAAATAAGATTAATGAAATACAATAAACTAACTATCATTAAAATTGAACTTAAAGATTTAAGATACAAACTCGGTTCTCAAGCTTTCCAAAACCCTTCAAAAATGAAAAGTAAAGTTTGGAGAGGAAGAACTGATCATTAAATAGAAAAATCTGATCCTGAAATGTCCTAACTACCCTCAGTCTTCTCCAGTAGTGATGCTTGTACGTTCGTTGAAGATTCCATATAAATAAACGTCTAAAGGATTTGTGCCAAAACTTTATGATTATCGATGCTTGGTAGTCGACGATCGCTAAGTTTTGTGCCTTGGTCGATGGTGATCGTCAGCTGGTAGTGGCCAAAGTCTCCCCACTTTTCGGGTTTTTATTCACTTGTCTTGTAGATGGTGAATATAGCTCAAGCTTGTAGGTTTCTTGTCTCAGTGATGAATTTGGTTTTTAGAGATCCCAACTAGCCTAATTATAACTGAACTTGATCTATTAAACTACTAAAAATCCTCAAAGTGATTATGCCATCATTTTATCTCAGATTTGGCACTTTTCTTGCCAAATCATCTCTGATAGAGTAGAGAACCTGAAAGTGAGGTAATTAGGCAATAATTAGACAAAAAAGGTTTCATGAATGCCAAAAAACCTGTTAAAAGGGCTTAAATTCTATACGAAAATGTGTTTATCATATTCTACACAAAAGGATACAATGAGGTTCCTCATAAAATATGGGCTAAAAACTAGACTCACCTGCCCGGGATCGTTGCTTTGTTGTATACTAAATCACATAAGGCATCGTGTAAACATAATTTTTTTTTCACCTGCATGAATTTAGCTACTGTCGCATCCCAATCATTTGCAAACTTTGAAGTTGCACATCCTCAAAAATCTCGAGTCACACATCATTAAGATCAAAAAAAAAAAAAATGACACTTCCCCAATAAACGGCACAAGCCGCTTTCACCGACGAAATTGTTCATCACTCTCTCTCTCAAAAGAAATTAAATCGCCATTAATGATGACGAAGAGTTCCTATCTCTCCACCAGAATGAACTTAAATTGCCATTAATGAAGACGAAGAACTTCTCCTTCTCCACCGTTATAGCCTTTTATATTGTTCTTATGACCTTTTTCTATTTAATTTTAACATCTTGAAGAAAAATTTCCATTGAAACATTATCTTTGAAGATGAAGAAACCCTATGGTGATGTAACTCCATATTTATATGTCGAAGAATGTCCATTCTTACAGTGAAGTAAGTCCCAAATAATTACTAAATCTAACCAATATTGAAACGCGTCGTAAGTGTACTCATGGTTATAAAACTACCAAGTTACACCGAAGCATGTCCTACTCAATTTTAGATTCAAGTCTTAAATAACTATAAATTTTAGACATATTTTTAAAAGGCATCGTAAGTTATACTTTCGGTGAACTTTTACCAAAGTAAGTCGGTACTTACTCTAAAGTATGTTTCTACTTATAGTGATTAAGTCCCAAATAGTCTCAAAAGGCTGAGATGATGGAGAAAACAGTTAAGGATGCCTCTGGAGGAGCAGATGCAACTATAGAAAGAAAGTTCTAACTATCCAAAAGTGTTATCAAAAGACAAAAGACAAAAGACAAGAGAAAGAGAAGTAGAAACAAAACAGGATAGAGATTGACACGGACCAACTTAAACACAAGCTTGGTACGTGCGGCACTCAAAGCACATGCCTCAAGTAAGCCTAATTATTTCTCTTTTTCAATCGTCTTTTCAACACAACATCACATAACATCACATAATCTCAAGGCAACACAAACACTGTACAAAGGGTCCTTGAAAACATCATTTCATTTATTTATCAACAACAATTATAAATTTTTTTATTCTTTCTCGGATGTATCCGAGTCAAGTCCTCTACATATATAGCCACTAAGGAAATAGATTAGAACTAAAAGGAAATATCAAAGTTGGAAACGAAGTGTACTCCCCCTTTTGGCTAACCTAAACTTTACAGAAATAAACGAAAATTTAAACAAGGCTTTATTACAACCTAAAGATATTATTTACAATGTTTAGGCTCAATCTGCTGAGGTGTCACACTCTCTCCCCTTCAGCTTGGAGACACCCTCGTCGACTTCTTCTTCTTCTAGATTTGCTTATTTTCTTTCCTCTCTTACTTGGCCTCAATCTTCCCGAGTCGGACCAGAAGGGGATGAGAATCTTGGTGCTCCTAGCTAGCTTCTATGTCTGGCAAATCCTTCCACTTCACTAGGTACTCGTAGACTTCCTCTTTGGTGTCTAGGTCAACATGGGTCAACCTGAGGTCTGATAGTACTTTTGCTTGGATCTTTATTGTCTTGGTGGTAAGGCTTTAGGGAACTGACATTGAATACTAGATGGGTAAAGCAAAGATGGGGTGGTAATTGAAGCTTGTAGGATACCTTTCCAACTTTGTCAATGATCGGCATTGGACCAATATACTTGGGTACCAGGCCTTTGTGTACTTTGTCACTTTGGTGCTTGAGGTGGGAGTTCTTGATCACAACAAGGTCTCCAACTTGAAAAGGATCTGGTCGCCTCTTCTGGTCAGCCCATTTCTTCATTCTGGCATACGCTTTCTCTAAATAGGCCCGGGCAATATCAGTATTGCTCTACGATTCCTTTGCAAACTGGTAGGCTCTCGAAACACTTCCTTTATAACCGGAGACCACGGTGTGCGATGTGAGGGGCTGCTGTCCCAATAGTATCTCAGATGGACTTTTGCTGGTTGATGAATTCTTCTGCAGATTAAAAGAAAACTGCGCTACATCTAGGAGTTCAGCCCAGTTCTTCTTGTTTGCCCTGACAAAATATAGGAAGTATTCTTCCAACATTGCATTGAAGCATTCGGTCTGACCATCCGATTGCGGGTGGTTATTGGTTGAGAAGTTGAAAGTGGATCCCAATAATCTGAATACTTCCCTCCAAAACTTCCCAGTAAATCTCGGATCTCTATCGCTAATAATATCTTGTGGCACGCTCCAATACTTAACAATGTGCTTCACAAAGAGATGCATTGTTTTATCTGCCATGCAAATAATCGGGGCTGGAATGAACGTTGCATACTTAGAGAATCTGTCAATGATTACGGGTATGGAACCATATCCTTTAATCTTAGGTAACCCAGAGATAAAGTCCAGAGAGACGCTTTCCCATGGTTGTGTTAATACAGGAAGTGGTTCAAGCTATCCAAGTGGCAAGTCCCGATCCACTTAATCTTGCTGGAAAATGTGATAAGTCCTCGTATAATCCATCACTTTGTTTTGATCATTGGGCCAATAGTAACCTTTGTACAACAGGGATAGTATTCTCCACCAGCCCAGATGGCCCGCCCAAAGAGTGTCGTGGCACTCCTTTATCAACTCTCATTTTAGTCCTGCGAACCGAGGAACATAAATCAGTTGTCCCTTCGTATAAAAGACCATCTTCTACCCAAATCCATTTTATTTTCCCCTGTTTCACCAAGTTAATGATGACCTGGGTCTGAGGATCCACTGCCAATCCTTCGCGAATCCTATCTTGGAGAGTGCTGGTAATCTAAGAGTGAGACTGTTCGGTAGCTATAAAGATGGCCACTAGTTCAACCTTACGGCTCAACGCATCCAGTATAATGTTTATCCTCCCTGACATATGCTCGAGATCTAAATCAAACTCTGCTAGAAACTCTTGCCAACGAGCCTACTTTGAGGTCAACTTCTTCTGTGTAAGAAAATGGTTTGCCGTACTATTATCGGTCTTCACCAGAACCTTCATTCCTAATAAATAGTATCGCCATACTCGCAGACAATGCACAATAGCTAGGAGTTCCTTCTGCTGGGCCGAATATCATCTTTCGGTATCATTTAGTTTCCTGGTATCATACGCAACCGGATGCTCATCTTGTAACAATACTCCACCGATAGCATAATCAGACGCATCGGTATGTACTTCAAACGACTTGGTAATATATGGCAAGGCAAAGACTGGGTTGCTCATCACCGCATTCTTCAGATCGTCAAAGGTTGTTTGACATTTCTCAGACTATGACCAAGATAAGTCCTTCTTGAGAAGATCTATAAGGGGTGCCGCGCGTTTTGAATATCCTTCGATGAACTTGCGGTAGTAGTTTACGAGGCCAAGAAAGGAACGTACTTCTATAACCTCCGTAGGAGCTTTCCATTCCTCAATAACGCAGACCTTTTCCATATTCATGCGGATCTGTCCTTCGCCAATAACGTGTCCAAGAAACATAACATGTTCCTGGGTAAATGAGCATTTCTCCAACTTGACATATAGCTGGTTTTGTCGTAAGACTTGGAATACCAGGCGAAGATGTTCAAGGTACTCTTCCATAGTGCGGATGTAGATAACAATATCATCCAAGTACACCACCACAAACTTGTCGATATATTTCTAGAAGGGCTCATTCATAAGAGTACAAAATGCTGCAAGAGCGTTGGTTAGGCCGAATGGCATGATAAGAAATTCATATGCCACATATCGAGTGGAACAGGTCGTCTTTTGTTTGTCCCTGGCAACAATCCTGACTTGATAGTAACCCGATCTCAAATCAAGTTTAGAGAAGTACTTCGCGTATGTAAGCTGGTCAAATAAGTCGGCAATGAGCGTTATTAGATATTTGTTCTTCAGCATTACCTTGTTTAGAGGTCGATAGTTGACACATAATCACAGACTTCCATCGTGTTTCTTCTGAAATAAGATCGGGGCACCATATGGCGCCTTTGAGGGGCGAATAAAGCTCGATTCCAATAGTTCATCAAGTTATTTCCGAAGCTCTGCTAGTTCAGGCGAACTCATCCTATACGGTCCTTTGGCAGGAGGTTTGGTTCCAGGAACTAACTCGATATGATGATCGATAGGCCTTCGTGGAGGTAACACCTTTGGTAGTTCTTTCGGCATTACATCCTTGAACTCAGTAAGTACCTCTGAGACTTCCTTCGGCATGGCACTGTGATTCTGATTATCCAGCTTTACTCGTAAGGTAGCAAGGTAAGTCGAATCCCCTCGCTTCAGTCCCTTCTCCAATTGGAGAGCCGATAATATTCTACCCTCATATCTATACGTGGACATCTGTATGATTGAGGGATTATCACCAAAATTCCCTAAGGAATTGACGAATGGCATCGA
This sequence comes from Kingdonia uniflora, assembly GCA_014058105.1. Classification (NCBI taxonomy): domain Eukaryota; kingdom Viridiplantae; phylum Streptophyta; class Magnoliopsida; order Ranunculales; family Circaeasteraceae; genus Kingdonia; species Kingdonia uniflora. Next base: position 709,782 of record JACGCM010002784.1, read on the forward strand.
TACTGCTTTGTGATAGCAAAGAAAGTCCATTCCCAAAATAATCTTGAAATCATCTAACGTCATCGCGAGAAGGTTAACATTTCCACTCCACTGTCTCATCTTAACTGGAACCAACTTTGGAGCACCATGTATCGGCATTGCGGCGGAGTTAACGGCTTTCATCCTGCTAGAATCTTTTACCAAATGCAGTCTCAAGCGGTTTACTTCCTAAATAACAATAAAGTTATGGGTAACACCTGTATCAACCATCGCCGAAGTGCTCCACCCATTAATTCTGAGGTTCATGTACATGAGTCCCTTCTTAGGCTTAGTCTCTGCCAACTGAGGGATCACGGCATTGAGCAAGTAAAGAGAACCCATATGAGTTTTACCGCTATCATTTCCTTGCGCGGTGTCATTGGCTTAGTCTCCTTGCGATGTTATTAGAGCATTCAAGGCCGTCTTCTAAGGACACTAATAAGCTTTATGATTTCCTCCATAAGAAAATACTTTAAGTTCCTTGGACACCCTTGAAACCTTTACGAGGAGGAAGCGCCACCATTGTTACGCGGCCTGTGGTACTCCTTCTTGGAACTGGAACTCGAGGCGCTACCCGTACTTGCTCCACCATTTATGCTCTGGCAATGGCCTTGGCCTTGACCTTGGTCTCCCCCACTTCTAGCTTGGTATCCCTCATTTTTGCCCTTATTGTAATTATAGGAGAATCTCATTCTCTGCTGCGACTGGGAACTAGACTAAGACTGAGTCGGTCGACGCTCACCCTGCATAGAAGTGTAGTCATTGATACGCTCAGCGGCGGCCATTGCGGATGTCAAATCTTGAGCCCGTTGCCTTTCCAGTTCATTCTGGAACCATGGTTTCAAACCTTCCAAGAAGCAGAACAATTTATCATTTTTAGACATGCATAGATATCCAACATTAGGGCTGAGAACCACTTCACATATTCACGGATGCTGCATGTCTGCTTTAGTTGCCTTAAACTCCTCTAAGCAATGAACTCAACATTCTCGGGTAGGAACTGATTCTTTAACTCTTTCTTCAAGTCATCCCACGTGTTAATTGCATTGTGACTGCTCTGGATCTTTGCATACTTGGTGCGACACCATAGTTTAGCGTCACCGGCGAGGTACATGGTTGCCATTAATACATTCCCACCTTCGTTCTCAGGTCTGACTACATTGAAGTATGTCTCCATATCAAAGAAGAAGTGTTTCACCTCCTTTGCATCCCTCGCCCCCTCGTACACCTTGGGTTCGGGGACCTTGATTCTGGGTCGTTCTATACCGCCGCCCAAAGGTGTTGGTTCACTATTCCCAACAACCTTAACTAGGAGATTCACCTTCAAAAATAGTTTAGCCACCTGATCCAGAAGAGTAGTCATATTCCCTTCAACCACTCCTTCTAGCGTAACGGGACGTTCGCCCATATGGGTTTTGATCGTCTGTGAACCTGTCCAATCGTTCCTCCAAAGTCGTTACTTGATTGATAATCTCACTTTGAGCTTGCCTCTTATCCTCTAATTGGTTCAACCGCATTCAGGTATTCATCGGCTTGGGATTGACGGGTGGTCCTACCATTTGAGGGGCAGGGCGGGGTCAAGAACATTGGGACCCTCCGCCATAGCAACAAGATCGTTTTCCTACTAAAACGCAGCTCTGACACCAACTGACACAGACCAACTTAAACACAAGCTTGGTACGTGCGACACTCAAGACGCGTGCCTCAAGTAAGCCTAATTATTCGTCTCTTTTAATCGTCTTTTCAACACAATATCACATAACATCACATAATCTCAAGGTAACACAAACACTGTACAAAGGGTTCTTGAAAACATCATTTCATTTATTTATCAACAACAATTACAAAGCTTTTTATTCATTCTCAGATGTATCAGAGTCAAGTCCTCTGCACATATAGCTACTAAGGAAATAGATAAGAACTAAAAGGAAACATCAAAGTTGGAGACGAAACGTACTCCCCCTTTTGGCTAACCTAAATTTTACAGAAATAAACGAAAATTTATACAAGGCTTTATTACAACCTAAAGATACTATTTACAAAGTTTGGGCTCAATCCGCTGAGGCGTCACAAAGATAGTATGAAAATAGTAAAACTCCTTCCATTAGTAAGTACTCCATCAGAAATGAAGCTAAGAACAATCTCAATGACAATTTCTTTCATGGTGAGACTAAAAGTATCCACTATCCACCGGGGTGGCGGGAATCACCAAATAAATGGCCATTTACCTTCATTTCAGAGTGAGAGACCCCTTTTTACTAACTGTTTGTTTTCTTTGGCAGGTATTCGCAAGTTCTCTTTTGTTGGAAGCTTATCTCTGTGTTGCACCATATATCTTCTAACAGGAGACTACTTGTTGCATAGAGATGTAGTCATTTTTGTCCTTTTCCTCATGGGACAGTTTCCTATGAGAGCCATGAGTGGAGGGGAGGGAGCGTTTATAATCTGGTTGTGATCTTTATGGCGCTTATCTTTTTAATTAATCTGGATTTCCCTCCAGTGTTTAACCTAAGGACAGTTCTATAGAAATTAAAGCTAGGTGTAAACATTGCAGTTCAATCTTAGCCCAGATCACAAACTACCAGCCTAGTCTTTTATGAAAGTGAGATGCCTTTTTATAATTATACTTGGTCTTATTTTAGGTAGTATAAGGATTGGCAATGATAATGAGAGTTACTATTTTTTGAAGAGCACAAACTGGGAATAGCTGGGCTAGGCTCCTTACCCAATTTTTCAATCTAGTGCTCCTCCTTAAATCTAAAACCTCTTTTTTTGTACACCTCTAAGGTTTGCAGTGGTATGTAGCAAACTTTAGGGTTGGAGCATAGTTGGGCTAGGTTCCTCCCTCCATTTCTCAAACCTTGCTACAAATAACTTAAACTTAAGACAAAGATTACACCTCTCAAGGAGAGTTGGTTTGAGCATTTGTTTACTGGTTCAGATTGTGCAGCTTACACTCAACACAGTGTGTACATTAGTGATCATATGAGGGTTTCTGAAAAGCATGGATCCAAAAATTGGAGATACAGTTAGTATTATATGACCTTATACAGCTTGAAGAACTATCAGACTCAAGGTCTGCTTACAGGTAAACCTTCCATTCATACTTACTGAAGATTGGTCTCTAGAATATCAGAGGTTTCAACTGTCATATTAAACATGCCAAAGTTAAGAAATGGATTCACAAAAAATAAAATTGTGGCTTTCAGCATAGTGGAACACAAGGTGCAGGAGAAAAATCTTGATAAAATCCTCAACAATGCTTGCAGAGGGTGGTCAATGCTCACTAACTACAGTTGTGCCCCAAAAGGCAGGATATTGCTGTTTTGGGACCCTCTGGAAATGCAAGTGAGCCAAAATTTATGTACTAACCAAATTATTTATGTGGATTTGATTATAAAGACAGGTTCATGCTTCCTTCGTTTAGGGAGTAACAGTTACCTAACTAGGAGAAAGCTATGGTCACATCATAAACATATCAAATAATATGACACAGCCATGGACAATTTTAGGTGATTTCAGTTCTGTCCTCAGCTCCCATGAAAGAGTAGGAGGAGAACCTGTGAGGCCTTTCCAGTTTGTAGATCTTCTCAACTGCACTCAAAGTGCTGGGTTGGTTGACTGCAATGCAAGGAGTTGTTTTCTTACCTGGAACAACAAAAACACCACTGGTAAGAGACTTGGTAGCAGAATTGATAGAGTGGTGGTTAACTCTTTGTGGACCAACACTTTCGATGAGCCTGAGGTGGAGTTGTGAATCCTGGAGCTCCAGGCCACTCTTCTGGAATGCTTATCATTACTAAGGATTTTACAACTAGTCCTAAATCTTTTAAATTCTACAACTAGTGGTATGAGCATCCTGAGTTCTTGAAAATTGTCGACGAAGCTTGGGTGTACACCGAGGAAGGGAATGGCACTGATAAGTTCATAGTCAAGTTGAAAGATGCGAAGGCTGCACTCAATGAAAAGTTTTATCGTGCTTATTCCAACATTGAGACTAGAGTTGCAAATCCTAGGATTGAGTTGGAAATATTGCAAGAAAACCTGCAAAGTGATCCTCTTAACCCTGAATTGGCTATCAAGGAAAATAATACTTTAAATGAATTTGTGGAGATAACAAACATTGAAAAAAGTACCAAAAATCTAGAGTCTAGTGGCTTGATGTGGGAGACAACAACACAAAGTTCTTTCATAATTCTATGTTATCAAGGAGAGCTATGAATGGAATTTTGTCTATTAAAGATGAAAATCTCAGCATCTTGGAGATTCCTGATGATGATATTAGTGCATAAGGAGTTAGACATCTTACTAGCATCATGGGAAGTAAACCCACAGATCTGAACAGAAGCTATGACCCATGCTCCTTCAATCTTACTCAGCAATATGGTACATCAGAGGAGGTGGTCGACCAATACTTTTTCTCTATGGATGGAAACAAAGCTCTTGGACCAGATGGGCTTTCTGCAAGATTTTTTACTGCTGCTATTATTGGAGATGAATTTATTAAGGCCATTCTCAACTTCTTCAAATCCTCAAAAATGCTAGGAGCAGCTAACTCAACCTTCATTGCTCACATTCCCAAGACTGATAGGCATGATACCTTGAAGGAGTATAGACCTATTCCATGCTGCAATGTCCATTACAAATGCATCTCTAAAATCATCACAGTCAGGGTCAAGACTATGATTAACTCCCTCATCAGGCCACTCAATCTGCCTTGATTCGGGATATGAATTTTGCAGACAACATCCTCCATACCCATGAGATTGTTAGGAATTACCGTAGAAATAAAGGGGCTAGCAGGTGCACAACCAAGATTGATTTATGCAAGGCTCATAACATGGTTAATTGGGAAACTATTATTGAGATTATACAAGCTTCTAACTTTCCTCAGAGGTTCATCATGTGGATTTGGGAGTGAATAGCAACTGGTAAACACTCCATTAATATTAATGGTTATCCTAAAGGCTATTTTCAAGGTAGAAGAGGCATTAGAAAAGGGGATCCAATGTCCTCCTATCATTTTGTCATGGTCATGGAAGTTTTCTCTAAAATGCTTGATAAGAAAGTGTAGTGGAGAGTTTCAACTTCACCCGAAATTTGTTAACCCCCTTATTTCTAAGTTGTGTGTTGCAGATGACTTAATGATCTTTATGAAAGGGAATGCAATTAATGTTATAGCTCTGGATGCTACTCTTCATAACTTCAATCTTTTTGCAGGGTTACAGATTAACCACAACAAAAACAAGATGTATTGTGCTGGCCTGACCACTGGTAAGTATGACACTATTAGCAATACTCTAATCATTAAATTAGGTCTCCTTCCTATTAAATATTTGGGTCTTCCTCTTATTACAACTAGACTTGAAGCAACATATTGTATGCCTCTTATTGATAAATTAGTGCAGAAAATTGGTTCATGGAATTGCAGGTGGCCCTCTTATGCTGTAGACTTACCCTTTTAAAAGCTATCTTAGTTGCTATGCATTGTTATTGGTCTTCTTGTTATACTCTTTCCATGTCTATTATCAAGCTTCGCAGTAGACTGTGCAGGAATTTCTTATGGGCATGAACTAACATGAACTCAAATGCCACTAAAGTTAGCTCGGAGAGATGATGACACCCCTTTCAGGAAGGTGGGCTTGGGATTAAAGATATTGCTACTTTCAATATGGCTGCAACAATAAAGCACCTTTGGAACATTAGTAGTGATAAAAACTCATCTAGGTAAGATAGATTATGGCTAACTTTATCAAAACTAAACATTTTTGGTCTCTTAAATTAGCTCCATCAGATTGTCCTTGGATATGGAACCACATTCTTAAATGCAGAGTCAAAGCTGCAGATATTGCTCAAATTCTAGTTGGTGATGGTATATCTTTTTTTGGCTTGATCATTAGCACCCAAAAGGTCTTCTTATTTCTTCTTTCCTCTTAAACCTAAGGTATGATTCTAAACTTTATCTTAAAGCTAAACTTAGTGGGATCATCACTAACAAGACCTGGAACTGAAACATTCATTTTTGGAGTTTGCTTCATTTAGTGTCTAGAGTAGGCGTTAGCATTTTCTCGTGGTTATCCGGCGTCAGTGAGTGCACGAGGAGCGACTACAGCTGGACAAACTGACTTTGAACAGGTAAGTGGGTTTCTAACTCTTTGTTCTAAAAAGTCAAGCCTATGCCTTTTACAGAGTATGAAAAACTAGTAAGAATGTATTCCTTTAAAAAACAGAGCTTCTATTCGAATAGACTATTTTCTATTCGAATAGAGATGGAAAGATTCCTTCTATTTGAATAGAATTTTGGTCTATTCGAATAACTTACATCAGCGTGACTTCAAAGCTTGGAAAAATTTCTTCTATTCGAATAGGATTCCTTTATATTCGAATAACTCACTTCAGCGTGATTTCCAGCTTGATCCTATTCGAATAGGATTGTCTCTATTCGAATAGAGCCCGTATTTTCTGTTTCGTTATTTAAGACATACTTACCTTTTTTTTTAATCTCAATTTTTTAAAAACCTATATTTTTAAGGGCTTGCTTTTGAGAGTGAAGAGAGATCTTCTTTGAGAGATTCAAGAGAGAATCAAATCACTCAAATCTTGAATCAATCTATTGATCAAGAAACCATAGTCATGCATTGAAGAACTTGAGCGATTCAAGACTTGGAGCTTCGACGAGAGATTGAAGCGAGGCGTTGCGAGAACGTGGGATTGATTGCAAGAAGGTTACTTGGAAGAGAGATAACCATGAGAGGTGCTTATCGAGTCTGTAAGTGATTAAATTATTGTAGTTCTTTTTCATATAGTGGATTGTTTAGTTGTCGGGGATTCTACAGCGACCTGTGGGTTTTTCTCCTGAGAAAGGTTTTCCCACATGGTTAAAAATCGTTGCATGCTTCTTTAATTTCCAACTACTTGTTCGACATTAGATAATTGGATTAACTTTATTTAAGTTTATCTTAGGCCATTAATTCAGAGGAATTAGGACCTGACGATTTAGACCTAAAACAATCGAAATTGATTAGTCTCCAGCGTCTAGGAATTTCAATTGGTATCAAAGCGGTCACGCTTTGAGGTTTAGCAACCTACGCGTGGATCCTGGATAGTTCGCTTGAGAATAATGAGTCCCGAGAAGTTTGGAGGTCCTGTAAATCGCCCTCCACTCTTTGACGACAAAGATTACCCATACTAGAAAGTCCGAATGGTTGCATTCTTACAATCAATCGGAGAAGATGTATGAATTGCCATTGAGGATGGTTGCTCGCATCCTACTAAGATGCAAAGAGCACCAGGGAATTCCATAGGGTCCGAAAACCTAGGAATCAATGGACAAATGATGAAAAAGATGTCGCCGGCTACAATTCTAAAGGCCTCAATACAATATTTATGGCTGTGAGCCAAATTGAGTTTCGACATCTCTCTGCTTGTACCACTTCGAAAGAAGCTTGGGACATTCTAGTTCGAACTCATGAGGGCGATGATACAGTTAAGGAAAGTAAGCTACAAATGCTTACTTCACAATTTGAGAATATCAGAATGAGTGAAAATGAACCGTTTGATGAATTCTATGCGAGGCTAAGTGATATTTCAAACACTAGTGCCACATTAGGAGCTCCTTATTCTGAAGTTCAGATTGTTCGCAAAGTCCTAAGGTATCTTCCTAAGAGCTTTAGGTCCAGACGCGATGCTATCTAGGAGGCTCAAGATCTAAAAAAATTGAAGCCCGATACATTAGCTGGAAAATTGTGAACATTTGAACTTGAGATGAGGATGGAGAACCCTGAAAAGAATAAGAGTGTTGCTTTCAAGTCTTCATCTTACTCCTCTTCTTCCAAGGGTTCTAGAGAGGTTGATCACTCATTTATCTCAGATAATGATGAAGGTTCGGATATAGATTCATCAATTGCTCGTATTAGTCAGCAGTTTCAAAAAATCTTGAAGAAACGACAGTTTCAAAAACAAGAACAAAAACAAGGGCAATCAATGAACTATAAACCGCGACCTCATGATCGGGTCAAGACATATAACCGGCAGACCAACATTGATACTGACCTTAATCAAGTTGAATGCTTTAAATGTCACAAGTTTGGTCATTATGCCCATAGTTGTCCTAGTAAGAAATCTGACACTAATCATAAAGCTATGAATATCAGTTTTACTTGGGATGACAGTGATGATGAACATGATAACAATGAGATCCATTCCCAAGTAGTTGATAATGGAAATTTTATTGCTTATCCTGCTTTTCTTACTTGTGGCAATAGTAATTTTGATGTCTTTGAACTTGAAAATTCTGATAAAAATCAGAGTAATCAAGAACAAGATGAGTTTGATGACCCGACTCTTAAGGACTTGTATGCTCAAACTCTTGCTAAGTGTATGAAACTAGGTAAACGTAACAAAGTCTTGACAGACCAAGTTGATATACTTACATGCGAACTTCAAAGCAAAACTGAGACTACAAGTCACGAGATAGAGGTACTTGAGAATGAGAACAATGCCTTAGTGACAAAGTTGTTTTTCTAGAAAAAGAAGTTAATGATGTAAAAGAGAAAATAAAATCAACTTTGGACGAACTTCGTTTGACCAAGCTTGATGTAGTTTTATCTCAGCAGAAACTTGAGAAGTTTTGTCATGGGGCCAAAAACATTGATAAAATGTTATGTATGGGAAAGATAGACAGTGGCAAGAGGGGTCTAGGATATGAGGAATCTCTTTCGAGTGCCAAGACTCCCCAAATCACAAAGTTTGTGAAAGCAACTGCTGTTACCTCGTTTCCTAAACATAACATGATATCCACTACTCATGATCATGCCCAAAGGGTTTCTTACTCTCAAATTTACTATTGTAGTCTATGTGGTAGAAATAGACATATTGCATCGTACTGTAGATTTGTTGGACCTTATCAATCATATGTTCGCCCTTTTGATGGATATCGATATAATTCTAATGCAAAGTCTACTAACGTGAAACGTGAGAATGTATCTAGATGGTTTGCACAGGAAACTACAGGTCGAAGAACTTTTCAGAGCATTTGGGTACGAAAGATGGATTTGGCACCTCAGATAAGGTGTAATGTTGTACTAACTGCCCTGAATGCTTTCATGTCAGTTCAATGGTATATGAATAGTGGGTGTTCTCGTCATATGACTGGTGATGAATCCAAATTGTGTCAATTGGAGAGTATTCAAGGAGGTGATGTTACGTTTGGTGATGGAAGCACATCTCCTGTGGTTGGAAGGGGACAGGCCGGAGGACTCGGTACTCCGGTAATTGACAATATTCTCTTGGTTAAGGGGCTGAAGGCGAATCTTCTGAGTGTCAGCCAACTATGTGATACGGATCATACTGTCACATTTTCCAAAGGTGGATGTGAGGTTTTGAACTCTCAAGGACAACATGTGATGCATGCTGCTAGAACCGTTGATAATTGCTATGTTGTTCAACAAGAAGTTCTACTATGTAACAAAGCAAAACTGAATGATGTGGAGTTATGGCATCAAAGATTGGGATATATACACTTCAATGATTTGTCCAAGATTACAAGTAAAGAGCTGATTCGGGGAGTTCCAAAGTTGGGAAGATTGAGCAACGTGGTTTGCGGTCCTTGTCAAGTTGGCAAGCAAACAAAGAACTCTCACAAGAAGTCCAACAATATTGCTACTACTCGGACTCTTGAGCTGATACACATGGATTTGATGGGTCCTATGAGAACGGCATCCTTGGGAGGTAAAAAGTACATTTTGGTAATGGTAGATGACTTCTCTCGGTATACATGGATAACACTTTTGAGAGAGAAGTCTAACACATTTGAAGAATTCCGTACTATATCACTTCGAATCCAAAATGAGAAAGATTGCTCTATTGATAAAATTCCAAGTGATCGTGGAGGCGAGTTTAAGGATACTGGGGTGATTGAGTATTGTACTTCTAATGGGATTAAACATGAATTATTTGCTCCAATCACTCCACAACAAAATAGAGTTGCAGAAAGGAAGAATATAGTTCTTCAAGAAATGGAACGTGTCTTTCTTCATAGCAAGGATCTTTCGGCACACTTTTGGGGGGAGGCCATTCATACATCGTGTTATACTATTAATAGAGTATATCTACGTCCACTTACTTTAAACACGCCATATGAATTGTGGTTTGGAAAGAAGCCGAATGTCCATTATTTCTAGGTTTTTGGAAGTAAATGTTTTATCTTTAGAGATCGAGAAAACATTGGGAAATTTGACTCTCGGAGTGATGAAGGTATTCTTTTGGGCTACTCAACAAATAGTAGAGCATTTCGAGTCTACAATTTGAGAACCAAAGTGATGATGGAGTCCTGTAATGTCGTAGTAGATGATACTTGTACCATTGGTTCTATAGATATGAGAGAAGATGACTGTATAACGGAAACTCTATAACCATCTACTGATATTCTTGCATCGAGTCTTACATCAAAGAATGATTCTTCGTTGCCTACTCCACCACTTCCAGTTCTGACTCCCCCTCCTGCTCCAAGTGTACCCAACCCGGATGGCATCAAGTTCGTAAGGATCACTCACATGTCGATATCATTGGGGATGCTACTTCTCGGGTTCAAAGCCAATACCATGAGACGGTTCACTATGTTTGTTATGTTTCGGTAATTGAACCAACCACGGTAAAGGAAGCTCTTTTAGACGAATATTGGCTTCATGCAATGCAAGATGAGCTTCGGCAGTTCGACGTCAAGATGTTTGGGATTTAGTTCCACGTCCTTCAAGTACAAATGTTATTGGGACTAAATGGGTTTATAAGAACAAATATGACAAACTTGGGAATGTAGTTCGAAACAAAGCTCGATTGGTCGCTCAAGGGTACAATCAAGTAAAAGGGGTTGATGTTGCTGAAACGTTTACCCCTACTACAAGACTTGAGTCTATTCGGTCATTGTTCGCTCTTGCTTGTAATAAAAAAATCAAGTTATATCAAATGGATGTGAAGAGTGCGTTTCTGAACGGGCTCTTAGAGGAAGAAGTGCATGTGTCTCAACCAAAAGGGTTTGAAGATCCTCATCATCCCGATCATGTGTTCTACTTGAAGAAGGCTCTTTATGGTTTGAAGCAAGCTCCTCGCGCTTGGTATGAACGGCTTTCCAATTTCCTCTTAACTAAGGGATTTGTTCGAGGGGGAGTTGATAAAATGTTGTTTATCCAACGGAAGGGAGGCGCGATACTAGTTGCTTGGGTATATGTAGATGATATTTTGTTTGGCTCTACTTCAAGTTCACTAACCTCTTCTTTTGCAGCTTTAATGAAAAGTGAATTTGAAATGAGTATGGTTGGGGAACTAACTTACCTCTTAGGTCTCCAAATACGACAAATGGATAGAGGAATGTTTCTGTCTCAATCCACGTATGTTAGGGATTTTGTGAAGAAGTTTGGTCTCTCTTTTGCAAAGCATGCTAGGACACCCATGAGTACCACAACAAAGCTAAGTAAGGACTCAGCAGGTAAGGATGTTGATCAAAAGACGTATAGAAGTATGATAGGTAGTTTACTTTATCTTACTGCTACTCGTCCTGATATTATGTTTAGTGTATGTATATGTGCTCGTTATCAAGGTAGTCCAAAAGAGTCTCATTTACAGGCTGTTAAACGTATTATTCGTTATGTATGTGGGACTTCTGATTTTGGCTTATGGTATTCACATGACACAACCTCTGAGGTTATTGGGTATTCTGATGCAGATTGGGCAGGTAATACAGATGATAGGAAGAGCACTTCTGGTGGATGCTATTATATTGGAAATAATCTTGTGGCTTGGCAGAGCAGAAGCAGAATCGCATTTCCCAATCCACAGCATAAGCAGAGTATATTGTTGCGGGTAGTTGTTGCACTCAATTGATTTGGATAAAATAGATGGTGCCTGACTATGGAATAGTCCAGGGGGACAATGTCAGTGTTTTGTGACAATACTAGTGCAATCAATATCTCCAAGAATCCTGAACAACATTTCAGAACCAATCATATCGATATTTGGTTCCACTTCATCTGAGATCTTGTTGAGCGCAAGATAGTCAGTGTTGAGTATGTTCCTACAAAGAGTCAATTAACCAATTTTTTCACCAAGCCGTTAGATGCTATGTGGTTTGAGCTTTTGAGACGGTCGATTGGTGTATGCTTTATTGATTAGGTATGTCTTTTACTTCATTTTTATACTATTTTGGTAGATTATCACAATGATATATGCTTGGTCAGATACGTTTCCAATTTAATGTTAGGACAGTTCAGTATAGTGTTTACTTGGATATTGATTTTACTCACGGCAGTTAACTCTCGCATGCTTAGATAGATAGGCACTCATTGATAATATACTTTTGGATACATGTAGAGACTTCGTACCTAATGTTATGTAAGGATCTGGCCTTCTTTATTAGCTTCGAGTGTTCTAAAATTTACTCTTCCTTTTGATCTTGTTGCTTTGATCTCATTTCGTTTCCTTACTCGATTGTTAAACGGTAACCTCAAGTTCAAGTTAGTTTAATAGAACATTCCCTATTTTTATTCGAGGCGAAAAACTGACTGTGTTCAACCGAAGATATGATAATAGTCATTTTATTGCTACACATTTTTTGCCTTCGTTATGTCTAACCCTATTTTTATCCACTTGCAGCCCTTTGTGCCTTAAAATATGCTTTTTCTTTTCTACCAAAAAAAAAATTATTTGTTTTTTACCCATTTGTTCGGAGACTGTTCAGTAAAATAAATAAAAAGTATATGAGTGATTTTGGGAGAAGATGCAGAGAAGAATAAACTGAGATCCAAAATGACTTTTTAGTATCTCAATTCAAAAAAAAAATAGAAGAAAAAGATATGAAGAGGTATATACAAAAGATGTTTTTGACTTCAAGTGAGAAGGGGAGTTAGTGTTAATGCAGTCTCAGAATGCCAGCAAAACACCTACTCCATCATTTGCCTACCCGTGCCTACATTATAACCTTTTCAGGACCTGTTTGATCTTAAGTTTAACACAGCTAGTTTAGTGGAGATGAGAAATACGGAGTCTATATTAATTAACTTGACACCATTAATGACAATTGATTTCCTTTCAATGAGATCTTCCAGCTCACAGTGCGCTGCTTATTTGATGAAATCTGAGTATTTCTTTGCATATTACTCATACTCATATTTCACACAGAGTGTTAGCTAGTCAATTCTCAGTGAATTCGAGTGACCACCAATGAGAGGCCTAAGTTGAAACAACTTTCCTTTTAGTGTCTTATTTCTGAATGTTGGGTCTGTCGAATGCATGGTACTATTTTATGTTGATTGCGCACACACACACTCTGAGTAAATACTTATTCTGTCTGAATTTTCTATTGAATGATGTCCTATCTGAGATTCATATAGCCTGTGATTATTCTCTGATATCGAGTAGACAGGGGAAGAATTCTATTTTTTTTCTTTGTGTTCCTTTGCCTTTGGTTTTCCTTTATGTTTTTGTGCCTATTGAAAAAAAAAGGTTCTTTCTATTCGAATAAGAATTTCTTCCTATTCGAATAATCTGCCTCAGCGTCGTTTTGATTCAAAAAATTTCATTTCCTATTCGAATAAGAATTTTCCCTATTCGAATCATTTGCCTCAGCGTTTTTTTGTCTTCAAATTTTTTTTTTCCTATTCGAATAATTTTCCTCAGCGTTTTTTGGTCTTCAAAATTTTCATTTCCTATTCGAATACGATTTTTCCTATTCGAATAATTCAGTTCAGCTTTGTTTTAAAAAAATTGGAGGCAAATTGTAATTCGAATAGGGTTTGATCCTATTCGAATAAAGGTCATTTTTTTGTTTTGATATAAGTACCACACTTAGTTTTTTTTCTCACTCATCACTCAACTCTCCAACGTTGTCTCTCTCTCTACTCTAGATTTTTCAAATTTAGTTAATTCCTTGCATAAATTACTTGTTTATATCAATCGCTACTTGGATCGTGCACAATTTCACATCTTGGATTCTCAATTCGACAATTTCGGTGAGACGGTCGTAATTCTAGGGTCAGTGTTTGGGTTTTTCTTTGCTCCTTCACGGTTAGTTTCACCCTCTTTCTCTTGTTATACACTTGATTCGTCGTGCATTGTGTGGATTGGTGTTGTTTGGTTTGAATTTGGAGACATTGATTGCACTATTATTGCTTGGGTTGTTGTTGTGATTTTTTTTATTGCTTGAACTGGTATTGGGTGTGTTGTTGGTGGAGATTTGGGTGATTGAATTCAAGGAGGTGATTCATTGTATCTTGGGTTCCCCTGCTTAACCGTGTGGGTTAAGTTTAGGGAAATTGGGGTTTTGCTTGCAGGTGTATACAGAGTTTGTTTGGTTGTTGTGTGTTACTTTGGTTACAGGGGATTCTTCGCACGATATTTGATATGGCCAGAGTGAAACGTCCTCAGGAGGATTCTTTTGTTCCCAACCCGAGCAATACTGCAAAACGGGGACGGACGAATCGAGGTACTAGGACGGGTCCGTCTCACACTCTCCCTCGAGTTACTAGCGAAGCGGGGGGGGGGGGGGGGGGGGGGTCTACTGCACGAGCACGAGGTCATTATCCTCCAAACTGGGAAACTCCGAAATCAAGTTTTAAATTTCGTGAATATCAGAAAGAGGTGACTTTGGATAGAGCAGAGCTGTGCGCGAAATATCCCGATATTTCCACGATTTTGGATATTTTTGATATACATGGTTGGACGGGGATTATGGAACCGAAGATGTCGTGTTACCCTCGTTTAGTTCGAATTTTCTATGCTACTCTCCGGGTTGTCCAAGGTACGAGAATTAACAAGACATTCTGTGTCACGATAGATGGGACTAATTTTCATATCGATTCGGATAATATCTAGACAGCGTTTGGTCTCGGAGAGCCTGTCGACTCAGATGTGCCACCTCTGGAGTGGCCTCCGGTTCCTTCAGAGTTTCCACCCAAGGAGGTGATCGAGGAGGAGCTTATTTTTTTGGGAAGGATGAAAGGTACATATCTGAAACGCAAGAACGTGAGCCCAGCACTTTGTCTCTTCCATATGGTGGCTCACAGGAACATCATTCCCCAACTGGGGAATAAGAATGTTCTCGTGGGCAATATGATTTATTTAGTGTATCTTTACGCTAAAGGGCTCAGCGTTGATTAGGTTCTGATTATCCTACATGAGATGTTTGCTACGGCAAACCCGGACCACCAGACTCGTCCTTTTCCTTATAGCAGGTTCATCGCTCAGATTTTGACTGATGTGGGTTATGTGATTCGTCCTGATGAGGAGATTGATGAAAAAAAAATGAGGTGATTAACTCTCGGTATTGGGAGAATAGCATAAAGCATATGATTCCAGTTTCAGAGTCAAAGACCGAAGGAGATGCAGCGGACTCGGGGACTGAGTCTATACCTGTTAGGCGAGCTGCGAGGCTTTCTACTTCTAGGACTGCTCCTACCGGTTTACCTGGCGCTTCTGCTTCTGCTTCTGCTCCTGCTGAGTTGGTTCTACAGGATTTTGCTGTTTTGCACTCCTACATAGAGACTCGCTTTACTAGGATGGAGATACAGATCCAGTCTCAGTTTCAGATATTCACGGATGCACTTGGTCGACTTCTGACTTCTATGGATGCTTTGAGTAGTACAGTTCGAGGGTTGCCAAGTGATCCTCCAGATCCAGATAGAGATGAGCAGTCTTCTTTTGTTTTTCTTTTCTTAGTGTTTCTTATCTTTTTTTACTGTTTCAGACTATGCTATCTTTACTGCATTTTTTTTTTTGGATGTCATTTTTTGAGATATGCTATGTATTCACGGGTTTTTTTTTGAATGGATGCTCTAACAGTTTCGTGATATTGTTATTCTTCTATTTTATATTTCCATCTTTTGTGACTATATTTCATTTGGCATATTTGATATGATTTTATTATTCTCTCTTTGTGTCCACTTAGCCTTTGTTATTCTGTGTAAAAAAGGGGGAGAGATGTTCCTGACAGGTAAGTCAGGTAAGTGTTTTTTTTAGTTCTCTGAATCTATTATTTTGAATGTGAACGGTTACGTGATGTATCTTGTTTAGTGTGTAGGTATTTCAGAGGATATGTTTTTGAGGATGGGTGTTCAGTGAGTGAGTCAGTCCATCGTGTCTATAATTTTTTCTTTGATTACCTAGTTCAGGTTTTGACACAAAATAAAACAAAGGGGGAGATTGAAACATCCATTTTTGGAGTTTGCTTCATTTAGTGTCTAGAGTAGGCATCAACATTTTTTCGTGGTTATCCGGCGTCAGTGAGTGCACGAGGAGCGACTACAGCTGGACAAACTGACTCTGAACAGGTAAGTGGGTTTCTAACTCTTTATTCTAAAAAGTCATGCTTATGCCTTTTACAGAGTATAAAAAACTAGTAAGAATGTCTTCCTTTAGAAAACAGAGCTTCTATTCGAATAGACTATTTCTATTCGAAAAGAGATGGAAAGATTTCTTTTATTCGAATAGAATTTTGGTCTATTCGAATAACTTACCTCAGCGTGATTTCAAAGCTTGGAAATATTTCTTCTATTCGAATAGGATTCCTTTATATTCGAATAACTCACTTCTGCGTAATTTCCAGCTCGATCCAATTCGAATAGGATTGTCTCTATTCGAATAGAGCCCGTGTTTTCTGTTTCGTTATTTAAGACATACTTGCCTTTTTTTTAATCTCAATTTTTTAAAAACCTATAATTTTAAGGGCTTGCTTTTGAGAGTGAAGAGAGATCTTCTTTGAGAGATTCAAGAGAGAATCAAATCACTCAAATTTTGAATCAATCTATTGATCAAGAAACCCTAGTCATGCATTGAAGAACTTGAGCGATTCAAGACTTGAAGCTTTGACGAGAGATTGAAGCGAGGCGTTGCAAGAATGTAGGATTGATTGCAAGAAGATTACTTGGAAGAGAGATAACCATGAGAGGTGCTTATCGAGTCTGTAAGTGATTAAATTCTTGTAGTTCTTTTTCATATAGTGGATTGTTTAGTTGTCGGGGATTTGACAGCGACCTGTGGGTTTTTCTCCTGAGAAAGGTTTTCTCACAGGGTTAAAAATCGTTGCATGCCTCTTTAATTTCCAACTACTTGTTCGACATTAGATAATTGGATTAACTTGATTTAAGTTTATCTTAGGCCATTAATTCAGAGGAATTAGGACCTGATGATTTAGACCTAAAACAATCGAAATTGATTAGTCTCAAGCGTCTAGGAATTTCAGGAACATCCCTCATTACTCTACTAATCTTCTCAGTGACATATGGCAACATCTTGATGATGTTGAGATAGGTCAAAAAGATTATAATAAGGATGATCCCATTTGGACTGTCAACACTAGGGGTAAGTTTACTATTAAGGACTTTTTTTTTTGCGTTGTCCAAAGCTCTAAATGTTTACTCTGTTGGGCCCCCAGTGAGAATGAAGAACGTCTATTTTAACTCTTCCCCTTACTCTAGGCATATCTAGGACAACATTTTTCAGAAATTGAACTACATAAACACCAACCATAATTGGTCAGATACAGTTACTTGGTGCTGTAATCAATTTCATGGGAATTCTTCAAGCACTAGCGGGAATTCTTCAAGCACTAGAGTTAAAAAGATCTCTTTTTGTGCCTTTATTTACCACATGGAGGGAGAGGAACTTCAAAATTTTGAAAAAAGAAAAAACCAGTGCTGATGTAATTCTGAATAATATCTTAAATGATGTCAGGATCAAGCTTTCTTGTTTTCATGGAGAGCTTGAAGATAATAGCTCTAATAGGGGCATGCTTAGCAACTGGATTATAAATATCAACTGGAAGATAACAATGCCTAAACAATGCAAGTGGACTAAACCTCAGCTAGGATATGTTGCCCTCAATACAGATGAGGCCATTACTAATGTTGGAAGCATTGGAAAAGTTTTTAGAGATTGGGATGGTGTTTCAGTTAAAGCTATTGGATTTTCCATCTATACCGGCACTACTCAATGTTTTTATTCCAGTTCACGAGCACACATGTTAATAGGTCGTATATGTGTTATTGGTTGTGCCCAGTTGTTACACCAAGTTAAGGTTGGTGTTACCTGGTGTTACCCTTTATTAGGGCTTGAGAGTATAATGGGATGACTACTCAAACCCTATCAAGTTAAATAGATGGGAAGTCCTTCTTAGAGGCTACAACACAATAAACCATCCCATTAGGTCTCAGGCCAATCCACATCCCATTAGGTCTCAAGCCAATCCAAGGGTCAAAGATTTTCTATTTGCTGGAACAAAGGTTAGTAGTATTAATTCCATTTAGTAATTGGCTATAGTGATAAGAACTAGATCTATCTAACGATTTCAACAAAAGCCAGTGAAGGAACAACAACAACCTATTCCATCAACAAGCTAGATCTACTTGCAATCAATAAAGATTTGATCATGACCAAGAATCACAGATAAAGAGTTATTTTAAAGCTTATTATAACACTAACTCAACTTTAGCAATGTTATTCTTGACATTCAATACTAAGTTCCCCCAGACTGCAGAAGATTAATTGAGCAGATTAAGAATGAAATTTTTGATTATTTGAGATTAGGTCTGAATTCCTTTGAATTAATGTTCTAACCTTAACCTAGTTCAAATTGATTCGATTAACTAGTGTCAACAAGAAATTAGAAATTAAGCACAAGACCAAAAAAATTTAACCATGTAGAAAACCTTTCTCGGGAGAAAAACCCACAGGTCGTTGTCGAATCACCCAACAGCTAAACAATCCACTATAAAAAAGAAATTACAATAATTCAAGTACTTACAAACTCGATAAACACATCCCGTGATTACCTCTCTTCTAATTGAACTCCTCGCAATCAATTTCACGTTCTCGCAACGCCTCTTCGTTCTCTCAACGTCTCACTCCAATCTCTCGTCGAAGCTTTCAATCTTGAATCCCACAAGTCTTTTTAAATCATGATTTGGGTTTTTTGATCAAAGATTGATTCAAGTTTGAGTTGTTAGTTCTCTCTTGAATCTCTCAAAGAAATATCTTCTCTCTCTAAAAAATACAAGCCCTCAAAAATAGGTTTTGAAAGTTGTCAGTTATGAAAAAAGAAATGATGCATTTTATAAGAAAACTGAAAACCCAACCTCTGTTCGAATAAAAACAAAATCTATTCGAATAGAACAATTATTATTCGAATACACCAAAAATGTATTCGAACAAATAAAGGCCTGAGGTACTTTGTTCGAATAGAGAAAAAATCTATTCGAACTTTTTCGAATAGAACAAAAACCTATTCGAACAACAAAGTTCCCAGAAAATGTATTCGAACAAAGAAATAGTCTATTTGAATAAATATTGTTCTGAGAGAAAATATTCGAATAGATACAAAATTTTATTCGAACAAGGTCTTATTCGAACAGAACAAAAGCCTGTTCGAATATAGACCTATTTTTCTCAAAAAGACATCACTTTATTTTTATGCTCTGTAAAATACTAAGGGTTTGACATTTAGAGCAATGAGATACAAACCCATTTACCTGCTCAGTGTCAGTCCAGCTGTAGTCGCTCCATGTGCAATCTCTGACGACGAGTAACCACGAGATACTGCTGACATCTATTCTAGACACGGAATGAAACAAACTCCAGATATGGATGTTCAAAGGAGATAATAAACAGTTTTGAAGAATGTGCATCATGAAGCACGAGTATAGACAGACCAAAAGAGGAGCTGGCCTACTCACTAAGTTAAAGGCCTCCTAAAGGTTACATAGAGCTGCAACTTGAATTCAGTTTAAAATTGCAAAACATTATGGATGAAGACAAGAGATGTTGCATCTACTACAGATGATCTTTTTGAATTTTGGCCGGTTTTGTTTAGGTTCCCTCCTTGTTGTTGCTTTCTTTCTTTGGTGTTTAGGCTCTTTCCTTAGTCTCCTGTGAGAGTGAGTGGTGAGTTGTCCCCACCTTGTATAGTTTTTTCTTTTTTTGTTCTAGGGGTTTGTCCCCCAACTAAATTCTCAAATATTGTAAGGTATCCCACAAGTGTTAGTTTAGGTAATGTAAGTCTCTACATTCATCGAAGCAAGTCTGTATCTATATTCGAAGTATGGCCCTATATTCGGTGATGTAATTAGGGACTTACTTTAGTTTCCCTTTGACTTGGCTTTGACTACCCGTTTCCCCGCTATACCATGGTTTTGTCGTTTCCACCCCCGGTTTAAGTGAGGGTATTTTGGGTTTTCAACCGAAAAAAATTCAAATTTGGCGAATGAAAACCCATCTTAACCCTAAATAAGCCAAATCAAAACCCACCTCAATGTTCCCCCCTCTCTCTCTATTTCTCTCTCCCCTCTCTCTCTCCCTTATCACTCTACTTATCCATCTCAACTCTCTCTCTATCCCCTCTCTCTTCCACCTCTCTCTCTATCCCCCTTTCTCTCACCTCTCTATTTTTCCCTCTCTCCCTCTCTCTCTCCCTTATCTATCTACTTCTCCATCTCAACTCTCTCTATCCCCTCTTTCTCCCACCTCTTTCTATATTGCCTCTTTCTCCCACCCTCATACAACTCTCTCTCTCTCTCCCCCTCTTTCTCTAACCCTCATACAACTCTCTCACTCTTTCTCCCTCCCCTCTATCTCTCTACATCTCCCTCTCACATCTTTCTTTATCCCCTCTCTATCCCACCCCCATACAACTCTCTCTCTCTCTCTCTCTCTCTCTCTCTCTCACCTCTCTTTTTATCCCCCCCTCTCTCTCACCCTCATTCAACTCTCTCTCCCCCTTATCTCTCTACTTATCCCTCTTGCCTTTCTCTCTATCCCCCCTCTCTATCTCCCACCCTCATACCTCTCTCTCTCTATCTCTCTCTCACTCACTCTACCTCTATCTTTCTCTCTTCCCCTCATCTCTCTTTCTCCTACCTCTATCTATCTCTCTACAATTGTTGTTTCTCCATCTCTCTCTCTCTCTCTTTCTTTCTTTCTATGTGGGTACGTTTCATCATGTCCCCTATATATTTGGTATTTTGGTATGTGATTTGCACGTTTTAATTTTGTTTTTCCCTTAAACCACCATTTTAATTGTGTTGTTACATTAATATATTATGAATTAGAGAGAAAAATATGGTTTATATGTATTTTTGATGTTTTTATAGAGAAATTTTTAATTTGTGGTCAAATTAGATGGTTCAGACAAACAGATTAGTGAGATGTTGAAGTTAGAAGTTAGAATTTTAAATACAATTTCTAACCTTCAGCCAAACGCACGCGAGTTTTTTTTCAAATTTCTAACCTCAAAATTTCTAACATTAATCTTCTTACCTCTTTTCACCTCTTCCTACCTCTTCTCACTCAAACAAAAAAAAAAACATGGCCTAAGGGTGTGTTTGATTGCCCGGAAAAAGAACCGAAGAAAATAACATTTTGTCGGGGAAAATATTCCGGAGATTTTTAAAGAAAATGCGTTGTTTGATTTGCATTTCGGAGAAGAATGATGGATGTTGGAGTTAGGGATAATAATGAGAGAGGGGACCGAAAAATAGTCTTGAAAATTTTAGGATGTGGGCTGGGAAATTAAAATGACAGATTTTGGGGCAGGTGCAAAAAGGATTGCGCACGGTTGCAATGTCATCACATAACAACTGGCCTTGAAGTCTTCGATACACAATCTCTGTTAAACTTCACTTCCTATTGAGTTTACAACGACTTACCCACAGTTAGAATCCAATGTAACTTCATTTTGTAACTTCATTTTGTAACTGCATTAATCACAAATTCCTACTAAGAATGTTGAAACTCAGTCGGAAAACAAATACAAAAACAAAAACAAAACAAAACAGTTATTGAAACACTGTCGGCTGAAATCCACGATACAATAATTTTAATATTATGCGATCACTAAAAGGTAAGGAAACAGTAAAGAGAAGCAGAGAGCACAAGGCACACAACATTTCTCAACAGACAAATAAGCTTACATATGCACTTTGAAATTCGACTAGCCTTTCTTTTTCATGTATATTACTTTAAAACTTGTTAAGAGACTTCTACACTCTACCCGAGTCATACAAAACCATTCCTCACACTAAAGCAGAGAGACTGCCACCACTATGGACTATGAAAGAGATAGCCCCAAAACTTGAGAAGTCAATTAGGGCTTGTGAACCTTGAATCCAAATATCTTTGTAACGTAGCTCTGAGCAGGCTTCTGTGGCTTGTATTGTCCGTAAGACATCAGAAACAGATGAGGAAATGTTGTTCCAAAATACGCTCCATCGATGTCTAGATAGTCAAGGAAAAACTTTGCAGGATGCAGTAAGAAATAAAGAATAAAAGGGATGCTAATCAGGTTTCCTATTGCAGTCACACAGCAATTGTTAGGACATAAATTTTCAATAATAAGAGAAACATTAAATATATATGCAACCTACCAAGTATCTGTAAATGTCAGGTACAACTTAGACATAAAACTGCCGGATTCTAAAAATATGAACCATAATGGTACTTCCAAGTGATTTGCAAGCTGATATTCGAGGAATACAGGGTCCTCCAAATGGAAATCACCTCAAAATGATAAAAATACTCATAATTTCCAATTAACAATTATGGCTAGAAATTGAAAAAAAAAATCTCATTTCATGAGTACTGATTATTTGTAAGGATTAATCATCAATGTAGCACGAAATCAGCCATTAGTTAATCAAAATATAGGCCATGAGTGGAAATGTATGACTTGATTTTCCACGAGTAAATAAATCTCGTCCCATAAATATTGCAACTTTTCCAATTCTTTCAAATTGTTGTTCTCGTTTTGTTTTTTTATATCTAATACCCCTATGAAAGGCATTTAGCAGCAAGACAGCCAACAAATATTATAGGAGTGCACATAATGGATTTATAATTGAATATTACAACTAAAGTAACAACATAAGTAGGCCATAGACATTGAAATTAAGAACGCGGGATTAACTAGTCAAAACAGTTCAACTCAGATTGGTTTATACTTATATAAATATAGAGACGTCAATTTAGTGTATACTTAACTGATAAGACCTACACTTCTAGATTGCTTTTCCCCTTCAGTATTTTCGGAATCATAATCTTCAGCACGAAAACTTTACTATGCAGGGCCCAAAGTTGCCTAAAAATTACATTTACTGCCTTGAAATTTGTAGAACTCTATAGGGGCATTGATTTTACAAAATTTGTTTATTAGCTAGGACTTCAATATAAAAAATTACCCTCTATTTTGTCCAACTTTGGATCAATTGACCAAACTCGGGATCGGCAGCGGGCAATCCAGGTCCTGATCAACCCATGATTGCAAAATGAACCATTGGATGAAGGTTGTCAAAGAAAATTGTTGCAAACCATTACATCAAAACTTTGAGGCCTTAGTATATGCACTTATTAGGGTTTCAACTCTCAACACTACCTAGATTTAGGTTTCCAGCACGTCCACCACTATGTAAAACATTTATTTAAGATACAGCATTGAGAAACCTAAGATCTGCTTTCTGCTACTCACGACATTACTAGAAACAAAATAGTTGAAGTTGATAACATTATTGAAGAATCCAGATTCTCTTAAACTGTCTTTGTGGAATGTCGACTTGTACCAAAGCTAGCAGGTGAAAAAGTACTGGTGGTTGAGGGGTTTGAATTAGTAGTAACAGAAAGTAGAGTATGGAAAGATTACGAGTTTATTTCACAATTGCAAGGTGGTGGGGAAAATATAAGCAGAAGAATGACGAGGTCCAGAACTTAGAAATAGCCAAGAAGAAAGGCGGATAGAGTACTCAAAATCTACTGTCAATAACAAAGTTAAAGAATATTTAAGACAACTTGTTCAGAAAGAAAATACAAGTTATCAGTGAGAATGGCCCACCTGCTACAGGCAATGCTGCTCTTAGAAGCCAGTCAAATGGTAAGAAGTAACCAGGGAAGAAAATATCGCGATAAAGCTTGGGGTTGAGTGAGGCTTAAGCCCAGAAATAGGTCAATAAATTACAAGCATTGTAAATTGACAGAATGTTGATCAATAGATCGGAAGAAGACATCTTACACCATATAAGATAGAACTCATAAAGATGCTCAGAAAACTATAAAGAGGAGCAAGTAACGCCTATTAGAAATAATGCATGGTATTATGGTAATAACACTATCACAAATGCAGTAGCAGCAAACAATAAAAGAAGGGAAGGATACTGCCTTGGTACTTAGATCTTGGGTAATAAATATCTTCACATTTGGGGCAGTAAATTTTCACAGTACTAGAGCGAGGAATGTCTGATTGACCGACTGGAAGACAGGGTTGCCCACAACAATAAACTCTCGGGCATCTCCCAAAGTCATAATTCTTGTACTTCTCTAACTGCAAAGATCACATTAATATAATTTCAGTACCGTGTTGAGCCATTTATCAAGTCAACAAACAAATAGTAAGAGCAACATATATAACTTTGCACCAGCTCACCATCGCAGACATTCCTTTGTTGGTTAAGATGTATCTGACATGAATGAGACCATACAACATCTCTGCTGCAGATTCAATTAATTCATTCTGTTCTTCAGTGAACATTTCACCTGTGTGAAGAAGGAAAAAAACTTGAAGTTAACTACCTACAAGGATTGATTACATCTTACCCAAGAAAAAAATTACCAAGAAAAGGAGGTTCGCATATGCTATTCACAGTTTCACACCCACAACAGATGTTTGTTCGCAAACCTAGTTAGTTAGATGGGAAAATTGGCTGGGGAAACAATAAGAGAAACATGGAATATCTAGTTCCAATTTCCCCCTAGGTTGCCTGGGTCTTCGAGAAAAACATCACTTAGTATGTTTAGAACAAAGACAACTTAAACAAAGCCGATATGATGATCAAAGGAAAGTTTTAAAACTGGTGGCCGTATTTCTACCTCTTCCCAGCCCACGCTTTGCATCCCGGTCAGAATAATCGAGGTCACAAGTATTTGCATATGATTTGTGGGTCCATTGTGGTGCCAACCTAGTTGGGATGCCATGATAACCTAATGACGCAGTCTATACTTGCATTATATTTCTTTTCTTATTGATGTAAATCCTGCCTCTTGTACTCTATTTCTATAATAAAAAATAATAATACAAAATGCTTACCTAGCCCAAAAAGAAGTGGATTATTTAAAAGGTTTTGTATCTCTTGTACTTATTTCTAACCCCAAATTTTGAATGGCCTGTTTACATGATCTAAATAAGAAAAATCAATTAAACTGTTTGCTTTAGGGGGAGAACCGGGGAAGAAAAAAAAAAGGTTTAAATGTCGAAAAAGTCTCCAAAGAATGTTGGAGATCTCGATCTCACGAGTCCACAGCTGTGAATCAGAGGATTAAAAGTTACGAATTTCAAATAATCACAGTCGAAACTATAATTTTTTCACTGTTTTTGTAAAACCCACCAAACCCACCAGAAGGTTATTTTTCTGAATTTATGAAAAGAACTGGTCGACCGGATTTTAAAAGCAGATACCTGTTTGCATGATTCCAATTTCTCCACTTCTTTCCAGAAACGATTTGACCGAATTTTTATTAAGCCTAATATATATAGAAATTAATATTTTCAAAACATTAACTCATCATTTTATTAGGAAACTTATTTAGAACTTTGGTCACCGAAATCCTAAATGTCGTTACGAGTCGAATACTTATGATCTTCAATCTAATCTTAAGATTGAGAAATTTTCTTGAAGAGACTAGAAATTTTCTATGTTCAAAAGATTTATACAGGTTGATGATTCACTCCATGGTTCACTCAATCAATCCAGAAACATGAAAATCTGAATCATTATCTACTTACTTGGTTGATTGCGAGCATGGTTTTAAATATCAGTTGGCACACCTATATCTAGACTCGATATCATTGCAAAGAATTGGGTTTTAGTTAATCTTTGCTATGTGTAAGGCATTGATGAATTTAACATTTTTGTAGGGGGCCCTAGAAGTATCATAGGCGTGTGGCTTATTTCTTTGGATCTGCTAGTTGAGTTGGGCTGTGCGTGAGACAGTTTCAGGCTTTTTTTCTAGATAGTCGGGTGTATAAGGAAGTTTATTCCTCGAAATAACAGTGCATTGGGTTGATCAAAAGCAACATACATTTTTAGTGGCAAGGATCAGTCTCTTCCTAAATTTTGGATATCCAAAAGGTTATTCTTCTCATGAAGCAAGGCTCATACAGAATGTCCCGAGCGACTATTTTGAAGGACATTTTCGCAAGGTGGATATTTTCAGACAATTTGAATAGGGGGGACTGGAGCTGAATTTGCTCCTCTTTTCCAGTTTGTCTTGGCTTTGGCTCGGACCTTGTATCAGTTCCTGCCCCATGTTTAATTGTTTTGGATGCTTGCCTTTTTCAAATAAAACTTTGTTTTCATTTATCACAAAATATAACTTTCGAAAAGTTGTGGGTATCTTATGTGTTATAGTTCGCACAGTTGCATCCATTTACAACCCAGTACAGCTGCTGAAAACGGTCATCATGACAAAAGAAAGCGGATCAGGGTTTCAATGAGCTTGAAGCAACCCCATGACTCCCTACTCCAAAACAGTCAGGGTGATAGCTGAATCAACGTGGGATTGAATTTTCTTCAAACTAATCCTACTGCGTAAGTAAAATATTCAGCTTAATGTAAATTGTTCTTCAAACTTAGATTCTTCAGTACTCTAAATCATTCCAAACTCTTAGCATTCTTTGGAAAATCTCTAATTGTTGCTTAATTTCAAGATATGGCTAATAAGCTTTCTTCCAACTATTTATTACACTTGTAACTTTTACATGGTTAACAATATAACTGTATTGTAATTTGTACATGGTGAACAGTACAACTAATGTAACCCATCCCTTTCCTGTCACCTTGTTTCATGGTGTAGCTCATTTGCCTCTCTAGTACGACTATTTGAGTCCTTTGTTATCAATTGCACCCATTACTCATGGTTCAGCCAAACACGCCAAAGTCGGAAAGTTTGGCAACTTCTCTTGACTTCCTAAAAAGTTTGGCAACTTCTCTTTAAGCTTAAGTTGCGGACAAACAATGATTCAACAACAACAAACATGGGGAGAGAGATGGAAAAAAAAAAAGCAGAGAAAGAGAGAATTACATCTCAAAGAGGATAGAATTGCAGGTTATGTAGATGATCGGCAAGGAGAGAGGGAGATTTAGCGCCAAGGAGAGGGTTGAGGGTTTTGGTCCTCGATAGAGTTTTTTTGTTGGTCGAGAGAGAAATAAATTGTGGTGGTTGGGTGACGGTGAGGGACGTTCCTCAACAACTTCCATCACTAAAGGTTTACCCAAACACACCAAAGTCGGGAAGTTTGGCTTACTTCCCTCAACTTCTCGAGAAGTAGAGAAAAACAAACATGAACTGTTTACGTGCAATGAAAAAGTTGAGAAGTCTTAAGGAAGTTTAGATCCAACTTCCACCAAAAAAATTCTCTGCCTACCCCTTCCCCCGAGAAGTTAGACTTCCATCAACTTTTATACCTCTCCCTCCCCCCAATGACCCATTAAGGGAACATTCCTCACCATCACCCGACCACCACAATTTATTTCTCTCTCTTTGACCCATTAAGGGAACGTTCCTCACCATCACCCGACCACCACGATTTATTTCTCTCTCGAGCAACAAAAAAATTCTCTCGAGGACCAAAATTCTCAACCCATTTCTCCTCTCCTTGGTGCAAAATCTCCATCTCTCCTTACCGATCTTCTACAAGACATGCAATTTTATCCTCTTTGAGATAGATAATTCTTTTTCTCTGCTAGTTTTTTTCATCTATCTCTCCATGTTGTTTGTTGTTGAATCATTGTTTGTTCACAGCTTAATCTTCAATATGGATTGATTGAAATACATCGAGTTCACTGAGTATAATACAGATTTGAGTTAATTGGGCTACAGATTTGGGGACATTAGTTATACTTTGCTCAAATTTGGGTGAGTGTTTACCCCAAAACACCATTTGAATCTTTTAAATTTACTCTTCTGCAATTTGAGTAACTGAATCTGCATGATTTTGCTATTTTTTCAATATGGGGGCGTCTCTCTTTTGGTGTTTTTTCACAGCAAGGTAGTCAAATACGACCGAATATGTGACAAATGCGATTGATGCAACCTGGAAGCGCATCGCATCTTTACAGCAACTCCTTAAATGCGACTGGACGAAGATGCATTGCATTTCCTTAAATGCGACAACCCAACTGAAACACGATAGAAAACACACACAAAAAAGGGTGCAAGGATACGCTAATACTACTCGAAAAATACCATATACACTAAATAATTGCTAAATCAATTATGCAATACTAATATATGATAAAGTTACGAAAAATATAAGCTTCCTAATAAGATTAAGATATGCGATACGAGAAACGAGATACCTAGTTGTTTTAGTTAAAGCAAAACCCACAATATGAAACACCTACATTCCAAATACTCCCCATAAAACCAATGAAATGTTCGTTTGATACTTGGCATAATTGAATTTTCTAGTTTATGGTTTGTTAGTTTTTACTTGTCAATGAGGATTAGATTTCCATGTTATGCTCGTTAGTTTTTACTTCGTACATATGTAGATATCTCAACTATTTATCTCCTTTTTGGATTACCTAAGTTTGTTATTTACGTAAAATTATACTTTTAAATGTTTTTTTTAATGAATATATTGCATATGTAGATTTATATACACTTATATTTGGATTATATGCAATTTTTGCCTATTGTGTCGCAATATTTGCAATAACGTTGAAATATTTGCGTTATCCATGGTATTATGTATTTATTCGTGTTCGCATTGCATCGCAACACGCGTTAACTACCTTGTTCCACAGTGATGTTAGATTTTTTTTAATGGTATTCATGATCTAGAGGTAGATACAAGTTTGGGATTCATGATCTAGGGGTTTTGTTGTATATTTTATAGTTTTAGTCCTGTATATATTTTAGGTCTTGTAACTAATGAAATTGTAAACACAAACTGATAAACACAGAAGGGCAGTAGTGGTGGTTCTCTGTGTTAGATTTGGCTTTATTTGCATTTAGTTTGAATCATGTATGGGGACATTTTCATATAGTATTCTGATTCAAATGATTTGCCCAATTGTGTTTAACAAGTGTACTTATGAATATGTTGTTTCAAGGTGAGGCAAGTTAATTGGACAACGCCAATGGTCATTAGACGAGCTGAGAGAACAAATTCTATTAGGAAATAAGACAGCAAATGGCTGCAAACTTGATGCTTACACTGGAGGGAGAGACAAGATGAGGGCTCATCTAGGGACGGAGATTTCTCACAAAAATGTACTAAGTAGAATAAAGACATGGAAACAGAAGCTGATTAAAGTAAAGACCCTGTTGAATTTGAGTGGCTTTGGGTGGGACCCGATCACCTATACAGTCATTGTTGAGCAGGTTGTCTATAGTTCAATGCCAGAGGTAAAGACCTTGCTTATTGTACTTAACTTTTCCAGTTGTTTATTTCTAAATGCTTTATAACAATCTATGTACAATTGCTTATATTGTATGTCAATGTAATGTTTTCAGAGGAGTAATTTCAAGAAATACCAAGGCAAAACAATGAAGGATTTCAAGGAGTTGTCAGAGATTATAAGAGATTATGGTGCCACATGGGAATTGGGATAGTCATAGCCAGAATCAAGTACCAAGAACAACAGAGTGAACCTGAAATCCAATCTACATATTCTCATGTAATGTTTGATTTGGATGATGTTGCCAAACTATGTTAGCTATTTTGGATGATGTTGTCAAACTATGTTGGTTATTTTGGATGATGTTGTCAAATTGTATTGACTATTTTGGATGATGTTGTATTAAAATGTTGGCTATTTTGGATGATGTCGTATTGTGTTGTTTTCTAAATATTTTGTTGTTGAAAAATGTTGTGATTAGTTCTTTGTTAAATATTAGAAGAAAAAAAATTGTGATAATTCTACAGGTTTTATGAAGCCTTTGTGGGTGGAATATAGTCCATTTTATAGGGGAGGTGTTGCCGACATTTCAATGAGAGCGGGCATATGTGGTAGTTTGGGTCGGTCGCTTACACGTATATTGGTCTCAAAATAGTGGCTCACATCTGTTTTGGGCATTTTAGTGGTTTGGGTTTTAATTTCAAAGTACGGGAAGTGTCGCGCCAAACACGCAGCAAGAAGTTTGAGTGTGGCAAGTCAAGATTTTAAAGTGTTTTACCAAACACACACAAATTCCAACTTCCTAATGAACTTTTAACTTCCCAAGAAGTTTAGACTTCCTCAAGAAGTTGAAACTACTAAGGAAGTTGCCACTTCTTGTAAACAAACATGCCTTAAGCATACTTATAAAGTAAAAAAAAAAATTATATCAATGGCTCCAGCATACTTATTATTTATTAAGTATAGTTTTCCTATATCTATGGCTCAAGCATACTTAATAAGGCTTTCCATATCAAGGGCTCAAGCTACTTATTAAGTAAACGTTTCCCAAAAAATATATAAAAATAAACGTCTTATAAGCAATTCTCATGGGACATATGAACAACTTTTATCAAGACACATGAATAAGTAATTTGGCACTAAAATCAGTATCACGTAATGGATAGAAACAATCTAAGCCAAAAAAGAGAGGAATGTTTACCATGAGAGGATTCCACATCCAAAATTAAGTCGAGTGCATAATCATAATACGGAACTTGACTGCTCAAGCCGCAAAGGTTAAAATCGTCTTGGATATAATCATCATCAACTTCACAAAAGAATTCGTTTCCTCGAAGGTTACAAAACCATGATATCCAAGATGTATCGTCATCCCCATCAGATCCACTAACATCTGACTCTTCGCTATCTGTTTCAGATTCCTCTGCAATTAACATAATCAATTAACATAATTAAGAACATTCTCATCAAACTAAAAGAATTATCATATCAAAATTTAGGTGTATATCAGAACCCGAAAGACTGTTAGGCCTCAAAGAAATCAACACAACTTTTCCATGAATGATTAACAAGCAGTCTTGCAAATTTATGTAGCATAAAAGAAAACAGAAACAAATAGAGTCAAAAATCATATCTCAAACACAAGTCTGGTGTATCAAGTAGAGAAGCTAACAAATAAGTAAACTCTAATGATTTAAGAATATATGATGCAGCTATGTCATGTGTAATCATGATGGTGTGATGTTTATTTCGTTGTAAACCTTTTTTCAGTTAATTTTACCTAAGATGTAAAAGGTAGAACATATTGCGATGGATGACATTCCCAAGGTTCAAATGGGTAATTTTAGGCCTCGTTTCACTGCCCATTCATGGTGCGCAGTGGTATTGTCGCAGCGGTGTGACATGGTATCCTCATATTTTAAGCTGGCTATAAATTTATAGAAGAAAAAAAAGTATACATACTGATCTAAATTATGGGTACATCATATAAAAACTCAATACATAAACAAAATAACTATGTAGTTATTTTATATTATAATCAAATTCAAAGAAACACATAATCAAGGCAAGATGACCTTACCTACGAGGCTCTTAATATCCGGAGTGTCTAAGAAGAGTATCTATGCTCAAGTCGCGAGAGTATGGAGCCAGAGTGGTAGCTAGGTAAGAGCATTTCATTTTCACCTAATAAGCTTCCAATATCCAGAGTGGCTTTGAAGCACTTGATAATTAGGTGTTGACCCATTAATGCTATGTTGTAGAGAGCTGATGAAATAAATTGAAGTGAAGTGGAGGAAGAGGGAAGAGCAGGAAAAATGAAGTTCAGTGTTGTGAAGATGAACACTGGACAGGCGTATGCTTCATTCTACTGGTGCTGCACATATGCATATAGGCATTCTTATTGAGCCCCCTATTAATCGCCATACATCCTTAGCAAACATCGTATATATTCTATCCAACTTGGTTTTACAAGTACCACATTAAGCTTCCATCACTATATACAATCTTTAATATGAGCCCTCGTCTTTATAAGCCCAGGACAAAAAATATTCCATCATATGACCTTAGGTTGCCAGCCAAATCAGACTCTCAGTTCTCCACCTTCATGTTTTGTTGTCCTTGAGGGAGGATTGAAGGTACCCATTTCCCTGAAAATTTTAGGAGCCAAGCCAATTTTCTCTTATGAATTTCTGTCATACTTTCTATTCCCTACTTGCTGGCCCTTTGTTAACATATGATCTCATTTGTTGAATTTCTTCGTCTCTACGATGTGGGACAACCCAACTTCTTTTAGTAATACCCATAATGTTTCACTCAACCCGAAACTTTCTGAAGGCTAATACTGATCACAATATTAAAAGGGCTACATAATAAACCAACTTTTTGTTCTCTCTTAGTAACAAACTGCAGATCCCATTCCAATTGTGCATTGATATTGTTCAGTATTACCGGTAAACCGCATCCATCTAAGCCATTTTCCAATGATGTGTTAGACTATATGATGTGTATCATGTGGAGCCGTATACTTTAACATCTTGACCTGAATTTTATGCACATTTGTCTCTACTGCTTGAAAAGTCATCTTGTAAGGTGTCAGATGTTTCCTTGGCTTGTGGTTTTGTTGGCAGTCATCTCAAGAAGAAATAAACACAGTGGATGAGGAGCCAAATGATTTCTGGTCTCAACAACTTAAAAGAGATTGGTTGATGGCTAAATTTCACCCTGCTGATATCGTTCATTGTCATTGTTTCACTCAAAACTATTGAAGAAATATAAGTCTCCTGTACTAAATCCTGCAAAGAATTCAGATATGAAGCAAGATACAGATAGGCTAGCCTAGACTACAGAGAGGCTAGCCTAGACTGTCAAGCAAGATAAGGAACAGGGAACTACGAAGAGCTGGGGATTGGATAAAATAACACTTAACAAGTTCCTGAAACAAACGCCAGCTAGGCACTTACTGCACGAAATTAGATCCAACCTGGGCACTTACAACACAGGCAATGAGTGAGTAGTAACTGAGAGGACCATGAGTATCTTCAATGATTTTTTGGGATGGCACTGCATAATTGTAGGCCACTATTATTTGTGAATAACCAAAATCGTTATCCTCTTGCATGTAAAATAGAGGTTAGTTTCATTAGTTTGTGTGTATACCACATTCAAAATTAGTGATGTTCATTGTTTCATTTTTGCTGGTCGTCGCCCACATTGTGACTGTATCCTACTTATTTGCCTATAAATAAATTTGAGGAAAAACTCCACATAACCTTTCTCATAGTACTCAATAACATGCCCTGGTAAAAAAACTCGAATCCCTTGTTCAAGGAGACAAACCTGTCATGACTTCCCCATATTGCGACATAGGTTGAAACATTTTGCGACCAGGACAGTGTTCTTTCTCGATTGATCCTTGGAACTTGAGGAGAGCATGGAGAGCCTTAGGCATCTAAAGGTGATCCCTGTGCTTGGAAATATAATATGTTTGCTTATGCAAACACGCATCTCGATACAATAACATGGCCTTCAAGTTTTTGCCACTTTTTTTTTAATTTCTTTTATTTAAATTCCCAATTTGTTAGGATAGCTTTTAGATTACTTTCGTTATTTTGTTCCCAAGAATAATAACAATCCAGGAGATATGTTCCCTATTTTGAGGTATTTTACCTTAGTAGGATTAGTAGTTGTTTTTCCTATTAAGAGAAAAGCTCCACATGAAAATCAATTAATATATTTCAAGAGTTTTATTCAATAGAATAGTGAGAGTTTCTGCAATCTTGGTGTTTCTTCTTTAATTTATCTTCCACGGTTACAGATTCACGTCAACCTTTGGTATCAGATTAAGTCGACGGGGCGCCCTGGAAAAAAAATCCCTCTCCTTTTTTCTCTTTAAAATGTCGGAAACAACAAAGACAGAATATGTGCATCCATAAACATTAGACTCTCAAGGATAGAGGACTCGCTCATAAAGATGACAAAATCATCGAAATATGTAAGCAACGGGTTCGCCACCATAGTCGCTACCCAACTAGAAGCTGCACAGGAGAAAGCCGCAGCTTCTCCCGCAAATCAAGCCATGATTTTCTGCGAAAGTTTCTCAACACTTGTGGTGGCTACCACCATACTACGATAAGCTAGCCCAAAGTTCTGACGACTGTCAGGAACGCCTATCTTCGATCATTCCTCTCTCCACCTTAGTCTAGGCCATGCAAGCATTTATCCCTACCCATAACTGTTGGCTGGCTGCTTAATACCCCCCAATCTGAGTCTTGGCCCGCCCCCTGGACACGCATCTGAGAAGGTCGAGTATGACCCTGACTGGAATGTCCAAATTTTGTAGAACCAATTTCCCAAGCCTTGAGGTGGAGAGTGATTCAATACAAGGTAGAAACTGGTTCAAAAAGGTATAATAGAACCCCCAAGATGTGGATTACGGCAACTTTTGTTAGTGATTTTGACAAATTCTAGGTTTGCTAGTTTTTGAAAGGAGAACATCTAAATAAATAAGGAACTTTGTGGCTGAATTCTTCGAAGAAAAGATGTATGATATGATTACGCATCACTCAACAAGTCTCTTTCCTCTCCCTCTCTCCTGAATGACTTGCCATAAAATTTTCCCTTTTTGTTTTTTTCTCCAGTACTATATTTTATTTAGATTTTATTGTTTTAAGAATGCGTTAGATTTTTGAAAAGCTATTTATTTCTCAAGAGTAAGGAAGAACTTTCACTCCACAGTTTAGATAGTTAAGGGGATAAATCCATGGTACATTCTCTTTAGGAGATATCTTCCCTATTAAGAATGCGTTAGATTTATGAGAAGCAATTTATTTTCCAAGAGTAAGGAAGAACTTTCACTCCACAGTTTAGATAGTAAAGGGAATAAATCCAGGGTACATTCTCTTTAGGAGATATCTTCCCTATTTTGGGATAGCTTTAAACTAGAAACATTAGTAGTTGTTTTATTCTATTTGAAGAGCAAATCTCCAGAATAGTTATCAATAATTATTGTTTTGTAAGCTTTATTAAATCTAATAAAGAGAGTTTTCTCAATCTTAGTGTTTTCTAATATAATTCATCTATGAGGGTTAAATATTCACATCCCTTACTCTCTAAGTACCAAATTCCTAGTAGATGCTATGAGACTTGAACTTGAGAAGGGACTACCTATCAAATTCAATTCGTGGTCTTAATATCTCTTTTTGCTAGAAGAAGAGGTCTTAATATCTTCATAATTTATCTATATTTCCCAACTAATCCATGGGGCACATGAGGTCCCCGTATACAAGCCGGATAAGTCAGGATCGAGTGACTTCCTTTGGTGGTAAGTCAAACTATGGACCTCTCCTTCTTGAAGCACTTGACATGGTCTCAAACCGCTACACCAACCCCATTGGTAACGAGATCTTAATATCATATCATATTAGATATTACCTAATAGTAAATTGCCAAGGTGCACTGATATGAGTACTTTTTGACAGTGGAATCCGGATCCTCGTCACCAAGGTACTTCCAGCCCCTTATTCGAGATGCTTTTAAATCCCAACTGAGATCCTTGAGGTCTGTTTGCTAGAGAAGAGAGGTATTGCAAATATCATGTCATCGTGCCACTTATATGTTTACATATATGGGTTGACAGTAAGTGCAGTAATGCACAATCTAATACTCCGGTCACCAGCTGCACATGTCGCCAAATTTCCAGAAAGCTACTGCTAAGCTAACAGGTCTTTTCCCTTTATCAAGTCTAGGCACAAGAGCATCCAATGATTGCTAACTCAACTCAGATTTGATTTAAAATAGTTTGGTCTGTTATGACCTATCAATAGCCCCTCCAAAAATGGAAACCTGGCACTTTTACTTACGGAATTTGTTTATGAAAACGGATAACTTGAGGAAATCAACCTCTAATAAGAGCTGGATAAGCAAACATGCAGCACTAATCAAGGGTAGGTATCCTCATAAGTTAGTAAAGTAGATATCCATTAAAGAAAATAGATGTCCTCAAACCTAAAAAAGTCCATGATGTTGAGAAGCGCCCTCATCTGAATTACTGATATTAGCTACAATATGCTGATTAAGCCGGGCCTATATTTATAAAGAATTTATTTTGTTATTTTATTTATTATATTTTATCTATGTACAAGATGACAATAACCTTTTAACAAAAAGACAATAAGTATGGCCCTTTCTTAAGGAGGGGCAAAGGCAAGGAACAAGACAACAAGGAACGAGTGAAAGAAAGGAAGAAAGGAAGAAAGAAATATCTCTCTTTAATAATTATTTTTTTATTGTTAAAGTAGAAGTACCTCTTCTTAATCACCCATCTTACGACAAAGTTATATTTGAACTCCTGACGTTCCAAAGAAGGAAACTGAAGTTTAAATGAAGCATTTTCATAAATAACTTCGACAATTAATTCCGCCAAACCTATGATTTTTCTCATTTTTTGCCTTCTAGAATGTGAACGGAGCTTCTTTTTAACGGGAATTGCACCAAGCTTGAAGCATGAAACCTTTGATTTTAACTTCAACGATTCCAAAATTTTCACACTCCCTCACAGCGAAGCATCATGATGAAACCCTAAATTTATTTTTGAAGACTGGAATCTATAGCTCCATCGGAAGATCCCCAATCTCCTCCCAAGTCATGGTTGAAGCTAGTGACAAAAAAGCCTT
Source organism: Kingdonia uniflora (assembly GCA_014058105.1). Lineage (NCBI taxonomy): Eukaryota > Viridiplantae > Streptophyta > Magnoliopsida > Ranunculales > Circaeasteraceae > Kingdonia > Kingdonia uniflora. The sequence goes on from JACGCM010002784.1 coordinate 746,395, forward strand.
TGCGAGGAACACAGTAAGGACATTGAGATTGACGCCAATAAGTATCCTCTTTGTCCAAAATTATATGTATCTTTTGCATATTTTTTTACCTATATCTTACAACATGCTTTAATATGTTGCAGGTTGTTTGTACCCCTGCTGCACCCCCCCCCCCCCTACAGCAGCTCTCTCTCTCTTTATTTTTTCCTTAACTTTTTTTTTTTTTATGAATATAAATTTTATTGATAAAAAGAGCACAACGCCCAAACACAATTAAGAACAGGAACAAAGAAAACGCCATAACATGATGCCAAAAAAAGAAAAGAAAAAACTAACTCAACACTAAGATCCTCAAGTGGATCTCGTGATAGTCTCCCTCCATTTAATCGTAAGTGACTCAAAGGTGGTCCGTCATATCCGTCGCGGCTTTACTCCACCAGAAAATGAAAGTTTTGATAGAGACCAAGACCAAAGATCTTGACTTCTCCTTTCCTCCAAACTTCTTCGCATTGCGTTCAGGCCATATAGACCATAATACCGCGAACGGTAAACAACGCCAAAGAAACTTTCTCTGTCCGACGAGGCCTCTTGTCTTCCAATTTGTTAACAACTCATTCACATTCCTAAAGCGCGGCCACGTCATACCAATCCCACTAAACAATTCAATCCAAATACTTTCGGCAAAAGGACAAAGAAGAAAGAGATGGTCAATGGAGTCTCCGTCTCTTTTACACATAGAACAAAAGTTAACCACTATAACTTTGCGCTTACGAAGATTGCCAATAGTAAGGGCTTTATTCAAAAACAACGTCCAAACGAAAAATGTAAGCTAAGAAGGTAGCCTAGGAACCCAAACTTTCTTTTTTGGGAAAGAAAGAGGAGTAATATGAGTTGGATTATTCAGGGCCTTATAGAATGTCTTCACAGAGGACAGCCCTTTAGCGCATTCAACCCAAGTCATCTTATCATCTTCCCCTGGATGATGGTGAAAACTAATAAGTTTCTCCAAAAGAGAGGTGACAATATCCATTTCCCAATCATTTAAGTTTCGATGAAAGCCGAGATTCCAAGAAATACAAGTATGATCCAAGTTCATCACCTCTTGCATTGAGTATTCATGATTATCTGATAAGGAGAAAAGCAACAGATACAGTTCTTTTAACGACGAGTCAGGGAGCCAATGATCCTCCCAAAATCTCACTCTATTACCCACACCTACTCTAATTCTAACCCATTTACCAAAACTCTTATTGATCTTCATCACGCCCCTCCACACACCACATCCAAAGGTCTCAACTACTTCCCTGCTACTCCACCCAAACTCCTTCATACTTACTCCACCCAAACTCCTTCATACTGAACCTAGAAACAATAACTTTTTTCCACAACCCGACATTCATTTGCCCGAACCTCCATAATCATTTACCTAATAAAGCCTCATTCATCCTCGACAACTTCTTGATCCCCAACCCTCCTTCATCTTTAATCTTACACACTTGCTTCTACCCAACTTGATGTATCTCGTGAACCTCCACCGAATCATTCCAAAGAAAATTTTTCATAATAGAATCCAAAGTCTTCTCTACTCCTTTAGGGAGAGTAAACAAAAACATATAATACACTGGAAGGCTGGAAAAGGTACTTTTCAAAAGGGTAACTCTCCCTCCTTTCGATAAATACTTCGCCTTCCAACCACTAAATCTTAGAAAATCTCTCAATAACAAGATACCATAAAGCCTTAAACGTAAATTTCGCCCCTAACGGCAACCCCAAATAAGTAGAAGGAAGAGTCTCAACACCACAACCCAAAGTCTCAGTTAAAGAGGTCAAATTAGGGACCTCGCCTACCTCCATAATCTTACTCTTACTAAGGTTAATGCAAAGACCCGATACCGCCTCGAAACAACATAGGAGTCCCCCAAAAAAATGCAATTGATGCATGGACGCACCAACAAACACTAAGGTATCATCTTCAAACTGAAGGTGCCTCACCTCAACCTGGTCTTGGTCAACCTTAAAACACTCTAAATCTCCATGTAACACCGCTCTATTGATCATCTTGCCAAGAGCCTCAACGACCATAATAAAAAGGAAAGGGGAGAGAGGGTCCCCCCTGGCAAATCCCCCTCGTACTCCTAAAATACCCCACCGGAGAACAATTTACCAAAATTACTTGTTTATCCACCCTTTCCACCTTTCACCAAAACCCATCCTACACAACATATAATCTATGAACTCCCAACTCACGTGAACGTATGCTTTCTCCATATCTATTTTACACATCATACCGGGAGTCCCCGACTTAACTCTAAAGTTGATATTGTCATTAGCTACTAAAATCCCATCCAAAATCTGTCTACCAAGCAAAAAAGCACCTTGCTCCTCCGAAATAACCGAGCCAAGAACAATCTTAATTCTACAAGCTAAGACTTTAGCGATAATTTTATATACGCTACTAATTAAGCTAATAGGTTTGTAGTCTTTGATATTAATTGTCACGTCAATCTTAGGGATCAAAGCAACAATGGTGCTATTGGAGCAATAATCTAAAAAACCATTCTCAAAAAAAAATTTCATCACCTCCATAAGGTCCACTTTAATAGCAGCCTAACAAAATTTAAAGAAAGCCATTGAAAAACCATCTGAACCTGGAGACTTATCTCCATCCATTCCCCGAATCACCTCCAGAACTTATTTTTTCTCAATAGGAGCCTCCAAGAGTAGATCTACCAAAATACTATCAAATACAACTCCATCCAACAGAGGTCTTAAATACCAATCCTCGGAGTAAATCCCTGAATAATACTCCACAACTCCTTTGTGAATATCCTCCTCTTCTTCCAACAACACCCTTGACACCTCCACCTTAGTTATCCTGTTAATTCTATTGCGAGCATTAGACACTTTGTGAAAAAAATTGGTATTATTATCCCCTTCTTTCAACCATTTGATTCGGGACTTTTGCCTCCGCGATCTCTTCCATCTTGATCACCCTAAAAAACTCACTCTTCAAAGTCTCTCTCCTAGCAACTTCCACATTTACCAACCCTCCATTTTCCTCCTTATTATCTAAGTCATCAATCTCATCAAGCAAAGCCAACTTTTGTCTTTCAATATTACCAACTATATCTCTATTCCATTTAATAAGATCATTTTTTAACATCTTAAGCTTAAGCCGAAAAGCTTTACCAGGCCTACCCTCCACAACAAATGAATCCCACCAATCCTTCACCTTCTCCATAAAGCCAAGGACCACTAACCACATATTTTCAAATTTAAATGGTTTAGGCAAACCCTTGACCACCCCACAATCCAAAATAATAGGAGAATGATCATAATAAGTTTTAGTTGCCAATATTTATGAAAGTTTAGGGAAAAGATCCTCCCACTCACCGTTGACCAAAAACCTATCAAGACGACAAAGAACTGGGGTCTCCTAAAGGTAAGTCCAAAAGAGAATTCCTCTTAATAAAATTCCCGAAACTACACATACTCGAGATAACCCTCGTAGCAGTATTTTTTTCATGCACAAACATAATCCCATTAAAATCACCCCCTATACGCCGCACATCTATCCTAAAAGAAACTCACACCCTCTAGCTCATCCCAAAGGTCTTGCCTTAAAATGTCCTCATTAGGACCGTAAACACCCGAAAAGGCAAACGCATCCTCATAACCAAGTCTATGGCCTCTCATAGAAACGAAATACCTACCCACATTAAACTTATCAAAATTAAACACCTTCTTATCCCACATTACTATAACGGCACTTGCCACTCCTACCGACGGAAGGTCGCACCAACCAATATCATCCCCTCTCCAGACATCCCGCACAAACAAAGTATCCATCCTTTCCAGCTTTGGTATCCTTTATGTTTAGGAAGTTATTACTTTTTATTATCTTTTCGGGAAATTTTGATTGTTAGGACTTTTTAGTCTATAAAAGAGGTCATTAATTTAGAGTGTATCTATTTTATGTTTGAGAATTAATAAAAATCAAATTCATGAATGAAGTTGAATTTTTGAACTTGATTGATCATCAATTTCATTGTTTCCGCCAAACTTTTTTCTATCACGCTTTATAAGAGTGGGTGATAGACTAGGTAACGACACTTCACTTCAAAAATATAAAACATGTCTAACACCCCTACACTTGAACACTTGGACACAAGTGTCAAACACTATTTACAAGGTATTTTTCTATTTTCTGTCGTTCCCGACAACCCCCCGTACCAGTGTCAGACACCGACACCAACACCGACACCGACACCTGTATCCGTGTCATTAATACCTAGGTGATAAATGGTGTATCTTAGAGCATCCACAGTAGGGTAGGGATTTCAGCCAGCCACGTAAGCAAAATTACTGGCATCTAGCTATCCAAATGTTCAACCACTTTTTCAGGGTAGGACGGGTAACAATTGGAATAATAAAAATATTAAATCTTGCGCCTATTGAGATGGCGTTCTCTCTCTTGTGCCAAGTAAGATGGCATGACTAAGTAAAAGTTGTTATTATAATATTCTGGGGTCCCACGTTAAAGACTGGAAAACAAAAGAAAGTTGTTATTTATAACAATAAAGTTGAAACGTGGGAATGTTTTATTGGTTCACGTTGGATAGCGATAAAGAGAGAGAAAGGCTAGCCAGTTGCTATAATTAACAAGAAGTTGTCTCGATAGAATCAAAATTGGAAGCAAATTGTCTATTAGCAAGGCTTAAAAGAGAAATGTCAGAAATTTGGGTCACTATAATACATGCAGAGATCCTGCGGTGGATGCTCTTACAAATTACAATACACATGTATCTTAAAAATTAAGATTTAGGGGAAAAAGCAACAGTAAAAAAATATTTAACATAAAGTTGCTAGGAGCTTAGGATGAAAAACGAGGTGATATAAAGATTTATTTTGATATCCTCTAGATGGTAGTCGGCATCGTGTGATATTATAGTTCTGTAAGCCAAATATATATTACTTATATGTCATAGTGTATCATACTCCTGTTAGATAAGAGATAAAACTGTATTTACTTCAGAACAATATATTTGATTACTAGGTAACTCAATATTTACATGTATAAGCTTATTAATATTTGTAATTTTGTATGTAAGAATATCTTAACAAACATGTTCTTATCGTACGCGATAAACACGATGCGCAATACTCCAAATTTTTGGAACACAATCGACCCTAGGATACACGATTTCACATCAGTGTCCCTATTGGATCAAAGACGTACATGAGCCGTCGAGACCAAAAATCCAATATTAACCAGTCACTCGAAACTACAATTACCAAAGATTCAAAAAAAAATAGCACAGATCTTTCCAGCTGTCAACTGGAATCCTTCCAATAATGTTGAGAGGTTTTGGACTGATATTTCCAGCTGTCAGTGACTCGAAACTACAAACTAAAGTGCCCAAGGATTGTTGATAACTAATGCACAGATCTTTCCGTCTGTCGACTGGAATTCTTAGAAGCGGTTGTTGATAACTTAGGATAGACCTTTCCAGCTGACTCGAATCCCCAGTACTTAGAGTCAGTCATACTTTGCTTTCTCAAAGCTTCCAGCTCGAGTGTTTCATGGGCCCTAGATAACACTTGTCAAAGAGGGGCCGGTGTTACCATATATGATCATCTTTATCAAGAAAAAGAAACTTATGGTTCCAAACAAACCAGAACAGTTATCCGTCAACTTGGACCTTCCTGTACAAAATGGTTTCCCATGCTTGGTTACTTTATAAATCTTGTATACTAGGTGGTATTTCTATCATGAATAATATTTATTACATTTTTAAGGCAATGAAATTGATTTGGGCACTTGCCTTAATGATACATTGTAATATTATCTTTAAAGGTAATTACATGTTTTGGATTAACAAGAAACACGGTAATTGAAGTTCTTTCATCATGTTTTCTAAGATTCCTTCAACATCTGCTATGTATCTATAAAATATTAATGCGTAAAATTCTAGACAGGATCGCCATGCATCGAAATATGCTAAATTCGTCAATCTTTTACGTGAAGAGAGACGTCTTTTACGCGGATAGAGTTTTTATTTAACAATACGTGAAGAGAGCTTACTAAAAACAAACCATATTTTCTTTAGTTTCCAATATATTAATTTAGATGAATGAATTCATCTGACTTTAAGACACAAGGGCATCATGTGTCATATTATGTCAAGCTCTTATAAATTTCTAACTATATAGTCAGCCGAGCAAAGATGGAAACATTATTACTTTACTAAAAAGTCAATACTTTTTATACCAAACCAAACTCAGGAAAAAAAAAACTACTTTGGCATAGTACCTAATCTCGATCCCTAAAAGACCTCTTTCGCAGCTGGCCAAAGAAGTCACAGGACCCATGAAAATCATAGGTAAAGGAGAAAGCATAATGTATAAAATATAGTCTACAGAAAAGAGCAGCTCAAAAGAGTAACAACAGTAAAAAGAAACAAAATCAAGGAGTCTTCATTCCCCATTAAATACAACCTACGGGATTCACTCAAAATTGGACGAAAAGAACCAAGTTTTTCTGCACTGTAAAACACTTAAGCTATAAAGGGGCGCAAAATACAATTGAAGTCAACAAAGAGCTATAGAATCAATTGATTCCAGTCTCCCTACTACTCCTGATTGTATATTCATTCCTTCTATAATTATGAACTCTACAAATACAACTTCAGACCCCCAATACCAAAATTTACGATTTTCATCCACTTTTCAAACTTTTGATGAAACTTCAAATAATAATTACGATCTACCCATTCCTAGTATGTTTTGGAATTCATATATAAGCACTTTATAGTGTTAAACAGTCTAAAAGGCGCCTTTTTTAACAATCATTCTTAAACACAGTTAAACATTTCCATGTATATATATTCATAAAAACTACAAGAAGATTAAAGAAACTGACCCTCGGATAGCTTGTTTTTCGAAGAGGGCACGTGTAATCGGTCTCTATTATTATCCCTGTTGTTAAATCCCTTAGAAGTAGAAGGTGATGATTTCTCCAAGTGCTTATCTAGGGCATCATTTATTCGCTTTCGATCGAAGGGACCACCGATCTCCGTCTTCGATCCAACTCCAGCTCGATCTCTTTCCCTGTACATAATGATGATGGTGTTCTACAATCCTACCTCTGTTTCCTTTGCTTCCCCAAATTGATCAATCTACACTTAACATAGTGCCATTAAAACCATAGAAACACCATAATTGAGATAGTTGGTGCTCAGGGATGATGAATTTGGGGTTATTTTGATGACTAAGAGGTTCTCCAAATTAAGAAATAGAAAGATGGAATTGTGAAATTAGGGTTTTGGAGAGAGAGAGCAAGAGACTCCTCTGCTCTGTCTCTGTCTGTTTGGTTTGGTGTGGAGTTTGCAACAACGACGAGTTAGAGAAACCAGAGTGTGTTTTGATGGGTCACCGTAGACCATTTCCAACAGATGGAGCTCAAGGGCCTAAAACTGCTCCAAGCCCATAACCTAAGCCTGATGTGCATCTTTAAACTCACTAAGAGCATCTACAGCAGTCAAGAGGGTGGATTGGATGAATATTGAGGTGAATCCAATCCACCTCAATCCACCCCACAACAGTTTCAATCCACCCCAAGGTGAATTCACCTCAGCGCACTTCTGAACCGCGCGCTAAAATGGACGTCCCAGATGCATCCACGAAATCAAATCTCAGCCATTCAAACCCAGCGCAGTTTTAAACCGCGCGTAACTAGCATCTAATAGAAAACTGACACGTATTATGTTAAGCGCACTTCAAAATTCTGCTTAATAAGAACCGTTGATGGGAGGACACGTGTTATCATCTTAGGAGAGAAGTGTTGCCGCGTACTTCAGAACCAAGCGGCGTGAATTCACCCTTAGAGTGGATTTTCCACCCAAATTCATCCTTGGATGGATTTTTCTCCTGCCACGTCACCGATTCACCTAGCTGCTGGGAGACGCTTTGGGTGGAAAAGAGGGTGAATTTTCAAATCCACCCGCCACGTCAGGGTGTACCTAGCTGTTGTGGGTGCTCTAAAGCATCGGTATAAAGATAAAATTTGGCTGTATATAGAGATCTGAGCACCCCTGTTTCAGAATGCTAGTGGAAATCTGGGTAAATGAGTTTCGGGCTCACAAGCTTAACCTTAAGCCTAAAACCGTAAGCCTTGCTATTAGACCATTTTCAACAATAGGGTTACACACTAACAATTTTCCTGTACACATAATGTATTAGAGGAGATTTTCCGTAAGAATTTATACTTCTCCAAATGCTTCCGTCGTTAATGTAATATGTTCCTCTATTCTAGAGGCAATACTTGAACAATAGTTGATATACAAATAAAGCAACTTGCCCATCTCGGCCGCCATCGTATTTGCATGTCACCTTGCCAGGATTTGAACAGAAGTATAAATGACAAGAAGAAAAACCACAGCAACACAGTAGCACTGTAATGAAGAAAGAAAACAAATATACTTGATGAATTTGCACGGGTAAATTATGTTGGTCTGACAAGATAAATCATCACAAAAGCTACTAGTTAATTGAGATACATATGATTTAAATCCGAGGATCAGAAACCTCAGAGAGGAAGCATTTCATTAGCATTCTAAACAACAGATCACCTAAAGAGGTGGCAGCTATATAGTTGCAACTTGTGATGGCTATGTACAAAATTTGTGCATAATAATGAAGTAAAGTTCAAGAGCGTTAAACTACTTTCATTCCTAATCTTCAGCAAAATACTTTTCCTCTGCATCATGGTTTGCCTCTCTAAACCAGTGATCATCAAGAGTTTGGTCATTGTCTATTTCAGAGTAATCTAGATGTTGTGAATCTTCACCAGATAAGAACTTTTGATGCATAACGTGAGTGAACTGTTCCATCTGATCTTCCATCTCTGCAGCAGATATCGTTGTTTCCGCATGAGACACTAATTCAGAGCCAGGCCCAGTATCAGCTGCCTCTCCATCGGCAACGACCTGCATAAGTAGCATAAAGAAAAATATAGAGTATCTCCAGACAATATGCGGAAAAAACTGAACAGTTATAGGTTATCATTAAATTCATGTTAAAATACTACCTGCGTGACATCATTCTACCAATAAAAAATAAAATAAAACTTCCACCAATTTGCACTTTTATAACAACCAGGCAGTGGAAGGGAGCACACAAAGGGGTGTCTGTTTATCTTCATTTACATGAAGATCATTCTATTCTCCTAGTTCAGTCACAAGTCTGACGCCTAGATAATGAAAATAGCTTAATTAAACATCAAACCTGAATCGGAGAAGTTTGAAGTTGGATACGAGTCATACTCAATTGTGTACAAGAACTGCTAAGAATCTGACTCCGTATAAAAGGTAAAAATTAAACATTTTGGTTCTGCACATGTTCTTAAGCATCTACTCCATCACAATGAGTCATAAAATCATGCAATGCCATCTAAGAGGTACGAGGCACCAATAACTATAATGGTACTGGTATAATTAATCAGGAACATGTTCCAAAATCAAGATAAAGTGACAACATGGTATACACTATACATGGGAAGAGAACCTAATGTTTTACAGCAAGTGAAATCCACGTTGTCTTATTGAAATCTTGGACAACTTCAACTGCGCTCGAGAACAGTTATTTACTCCACAGAGAAAATTACGAAGGAGAAATTACAGATACCCGATTCCATTATTTTTTAGCAAAATGCATTGTTCCTCTAATCATAAAACTAATTATACACTTTTAATTCGTCAGGCTAAGTTTTTAATAAGGAAAGTTTAAACTGTTATGATATAATTTCTATTGCTTGGTTGTTTCATTGAGCAGAACAAACTAGACAGTTGTGAAGACCCAATGAAAGACCAATAGATGAAATTAAAACACTAAAATAAAGGTGATTTGCCTATTGTTAAATTAGGGGTCAATTTTGAAATCCTAAACTTCTGTCAATAAGATCATCTACAGTCTGATATTACCAAGGGGAGCCGTCTAAGTGAAGAAAAGAAATCTAGAGGATCTTTGGAGGACCAAACGGGAAGGAATGGTGATGAGCACATTATATTTAATGCGTCCAAGCATACATTTATGTTAGTCATTTTACATAAAAATCCAACATTTATTAAATGTTTGATATGTAGCAGAACTTGAACCACTTGAGCAAATTTTGTACCAATCTAGTCATCTTTCCTATACACAACTCCAACAAAAGAAAAATTGCCAAGAGCAAATGAAAAGCAAGTATTTCAAGAATAGTTAAAGGCTCTTGTTTTGGTGAATCGAAGTAAATTAACAATTTGAAAAGAGAGAAAATATATATTTTTAGACTAGTTTGCGGAACATTTGTGCCTACTTTGCAGTATTAGGATAACTCCATAGATCATTTAGTATTACATTGTCCAATTACGATGGATACAATGGAGATGCAAAATCATTTTCTTCATTTTTTTTGCGTTTCTTCGGTAATTTATCGGGATTTTATTTCATCTTTAAAAGCATGGTGGTACATGCCATTTAAATGAAAGATTGAGAAAATTGGTTGAAATCTCACTCTATATGCCATTGGATGGGTTTTGTAGAAAGAAAGGAATGATAGGTACTTTGATGGAAAATGATAAGACCGTGGAAGCAATCATCGTTGAGATATACGTGACTTTACGTATTGGCCCTCTGCTTGCACTTTTATGAGGGGTTAGTTTTGAAAACGTGACACGATGGAAAGATTTAATTACAATGGATCCGACATGATTTTGTGTATTTTATATTATTGTTTATACCCTTTTGCCTTCGAGCTGTACTATTTCTACCTCGGAAAAATTCTTTGAGATAACCAATTAATCAATTTTACATTCTCAAATATATACAATGCAAATTTGAAGGATCAATCAATTCCAATGTAGCACATTTTTGGATGGAAGTAACCTTAATATACTAAGGTTTTGTAATTTTTCTAGATTTTTCCAATAGGTCTACCTCAGTGAGTATACTTCTGGGAATGAAATCCCTAACTCGTATTTTTAGGGGGATTTTATGTAACTATCAAGCTAGAGCTTAGAGATCATTTCCCTAGAAATAGGGACCCAAGCCTTCATTGAAAAAGAATCTTTAAGTAGACGAAAAATAGATAATAAAGCCCCAATTACTTCTATTTTGTAAGCAATTTAGATAAGTGTTCATGTATTGAAGTCCAAAATAAGTGGATAAATCATACCAAAGAGTAGGATAGGGCGTCTTCTCAAATGTGTAATAGATTAGATAAATAATAGTTTTGAATGTTAGTATGTCCCCAACACCATAGATATTGAAAGTCGGATTAGGAACTAACAAGTGAACGTTCAAGTGCTGTCAACCATAGGCGTATTTATTTTTGCAAGATTTGTGAGGGAGGGGGGCATGAATAGAGCGACCTACTCTAGCCTTAAATGTAGTTGAGTTCAGCGGTCTTTACCAATGTTTTAATTCCCCATTTACATGAATTATGCTCAAACCAAGATCTGGAAATTTTGGGCAATTGTATGTCTCCTAACACGAACATAGGATGAGCGAAAATGGACATTTGAATGTATTATTCAAATAATATACTGCGATCAAAAGAAGAGGCCAAAGCTAAAGTTTTAGTGTTCTCATTTATTCTCTTGTACAAGTTGTTTATAATTTATACTTTTCTAACAAGACGTTAATCCACCTAGGAATATTATACCACACATAGAAACGCTCCGTGTACACGATCCCCGTTTACCCAAATCTACAACAGAAAACCATATTTTGAGATCCTTAACTACAGTAACAATCTCTGAAGAGCGAAGATCTGAAGGGGTACAAAGCCCGAAGGCCCATACGACAACCCAAGGGGTTCAACAATTCTCATCCAATGAGGGTTCGAACTCACAACGTCTCACGCAGTGGTGTCAATTGTCCCATCTAAATATTATTTTAAATGGAGGCTGGAGTCTTATTTAAAAGAAAGGAACTCAAGGTTGTAATTGGAAATTACATGAAAAGCCTTATAGATCCGAATTGTGATTTTATTCCTAAAGATATACTAACTGGAAAAACTACATAAATTTCCTCCCGTAGTCTTCCAATTCCCGTAAAAAAATTGAGCAAAATTAGAACTTATTTGTTAGTCAGACTCTGAGACATTTTCTCCACTGTAAATGTTAATATAATGATCTCACATCAAAACATAAGTCTTAGTACTTTCGAATTTACTTTATTTGCTTCATTTGCTTGATATTGTAAAAATGACTTCAATGTCTAGATTGGTACAAAGTTTGCTACAGCGGTTCAATTCTAATCATGTATAACAGAATCCCTTAAATGTTGGTTTTACATATAAAATGACGAACATAGATATGGCTATGGGTGTGTTATTACGTAAGTATAATGTGTTCATCAGATGAAACGGGTCACTAGCGATTATTGGGAAGAGATCGATTGAAAGATCTCACACTAAAAAAACTGTTTACCGTATCAATACTAGTCTTGTTGTTTGTATAAGAGGGAAAAAAAATTTTGTTCTAATCATCACTCAACCAAATTAACAAGAGAAATAAAGTTTCAGTGAACATGTCCTTAGATAGTGGTTCCAATTCCAATTTTGGCCAAGATAATAAAGTTAAAAAACTATTTTCAAGAAAAAGAAGAAGTTGGAATCATTTCTGGATTGAATTAGATCTTGCCATGGATTTGATTGATTGAGCAGTCAACATCCCGAGCTCCTCCTAGGGCAATTATTACCTTATTTGGTTAGTTTGGATATTTTTAAAAATCTGTTTTAGACCCGAATTTTAAATATAGTAACTGGTGTTAGGAGATCATATTCTCCGGCCATGGCAGGAGACACAAATGCAAGAAACAACCAACAAGAAGCTCTCAATGCATCTGATGTTAGAAGATCGACCAGGGCTCAGTTTAATCCACACACCCTTCAAGCTCAAAATAGGGTAAAAGATGCGGAGTACGAGAGACAGTTGCAGAAATTGCACAATGCCACAAAACCACTCGAGACAAGTAGGTAAGAGAAGCTCTTGAAGTTATGGTTAAACGGGTCCCGGTGAACATAAACTCCAACAAACCTCTTTTCTCAACAAGGGAGCTGTTTCGATAAAGAAAGGCCATGCAATGGTACCATCCAAGAGGAGCCAGCTATGGAAGATACTTCCAACAGAGCAGAAAGAATATTTATTTTCAGCCGTGTTGAAACATATGATTTTAAGTCATGTGATGCACGATGTTTTGACTCTGAAGAAAAGAATGGAGTATGTCTTATAGTGTGCCTTTCACCATGTGAAAGAGGAGCTGGGATGAAGGAAAATGATGCTAATAAACCCAGGGAGAACAAGCTCACTCAAAAACTATGAATACTGGGACTACCGACAGCATCGAGGATAACAAGGAACAATCTGACGAGTCTAATGGGGGTATGAGTAACCAGAGAGTTATGTCCCCCATTAGGTACCACAACTGCTCAAATAAATGCATTGTCTTGAAGGAAGGTACTAGCAAAACTCATCAATGTACCTCATTAAATGAGAAGAACTTCCCAGCACTCCCATCTCAAGCTAATGCTCATGTCCCCTCTTTCTCCAAGAGTTGGGCCCCTATGGTGGTGCCCCGTCAAATGTTTGAGGAATTGACAAACTGATAGACAAACCTCTTGGTCTCCCTAATGGAACTTCTTTTGTGAAAATCAACGAGTTTGATCATCATATTAAAGAGTGTGAGAAAGACTTGGTTGGCAATTTTGTGGGAAGAAGATTATGTAACAGATACACTCTGGAATCTTAAAAGCTACTTCCAAATGCATCTGCAAGGTAATAGCACTTTTCTCTTCAAAATTTAACTGTTCTGGGGATAGGGATACAGTGATGAAAATGGATGGGTAACCAACACATTGCCAATAGGCATTTTATTATCCGGCTTTGGAGGCTCTACATCAAAAGAGACAAGTGAACTTGATTGTGTTTCCATTTGGATAATCTTAAAGAACATAGCCAACCACCTCTGGAACCCTGAGGGTATCTTTAGCTTGGCTAGCTTTGTGGGGACCCCTATGTTTACTAACAAGCAAACTGAAGAGAAGAGAAGAGAAGCTATGCCTATGCTCGGGTTCGTGTTGAGGAAGGATAAGGTGGATTCAAACCTTCCTGCTCTCATTCCTACTATTGTGGGGGGTACTAGAGTCCTCCATCTTAATGTTGAGCATGCTTGGGTCCCTCAGAAGTATAAAACTGCCAAGTATTTGGGCATAACACCAATAATTGTGTCAAGGCCAAGGCCAACCCAGAAACTATGAAGACTAAGGAAGTTTGGTTACCTGTTGATCTAAACCAATTACTGTGAGAAGCAAGAGAACCTTGCTAATGAAAATGGTGAAATTCCTAGAGAAGATGGGTGGAAACTGTGTCAGGCAAGAGCAATTCATCTACAAAAGCAAACAACGGTACATACTTCAAAGAATACCTTTGAGGCACTTGAGGTTTAAGAGAAGAAGAGGGAAACTCCAAGAATGTGGACTCTTTTAAAAACCACGATGGTGCTAGTTTTAAGGATATAGAAGTTGAATCCAATAGGAGCAAGCATGCAGCTAAAGTAGCCCTAATGCTAGAAATAAGGCTATAGCGGGGGGAGAGTCTAGTCAGGCAACAACTAACAATAACGATCCTTAAAAGGAATACAACACTGTCCCAACAAAGGAAGTTAATGAGGCTGTGAATGATGAGGCTTAGTGGGGACAACAACACCAATGTTACCAATTCACAAGAGCTGTGAATGATGAGGCAAGTAGGGATGAGAACACCAATATTGCAAATTCACAAGAGCAGGGAATCTTGTCACCAAGTAAAAAGGAAACAACAGTCTACTTTAAAAAAAGAAGGCTAAGGAAGCACTTTCAGAACTTGCTCCACTTCCTCCATCCAGAGAGAAATATATTCAAAGGGAAGAAAATCCACAGTCTAGAAGAAGAAGAGTTCACCAAACACCACTGCTCAAAATGTTGAATGTGACAGCATGGAACATTAGGGGCCTAACAAGCTCTATTAAGCAAGGTGAGGTGATGAGACTTATTTAAGTCAATAAACTGTATTATGAGAATTCTTGAAACCAAACTCAATAAAGGTAATGAGACTAATGCAGTAAAGAAAATGCATCATGATTAGCATTATGTGTGTAATTATGGAGTGCAGATAAGGGCATGATGTTGTTATTTTGGGATCCAGAGGTGGAGGCAGTTTTGCTGACTGCTACTGGTATGAGAAATTTTCACATACATTGTAATGTTGAATTTGATAGTACGTGCTTTATTCTCTCTCTAACCTATTGCTTCGATAATATTAGTGAGAGAGCCATAATGTGGGAAGGCCTTATAAGGACCAAGAATAAGTAGGATGTGCCTTGGATCCTTCTTGGAGACTTAGATTTTTCATTTACCAGTGATGATAAGATGGGTGGTATACCTATCTTAATGAAGTTAGTTCAGTGTTATCAAAAGTGAAGCGGTACCCCGCTTCTTGGAGACAAATTGTTGCCGATCAGTTGTTTGCGAGTGGTGTAAGATCTGTTTCTGCTTCGAGAAGATTCCCTCAACAATTTCTATCACCTCCGCCAGACGCTGCTTCTTGGCGCCGACCGCCTCCTCGAAACCCTAACCATCTTTTTGCTTCTTGGAGACAGATTGTTGTCGATTAATCATTTGCGAATGGTGCAAGGTCTATTTCTAGTCCGAGAGGACTCCTACAACAATTTTGGCCACCTCCGCCAGACCCTGCTTCTTGGCGCCGATTGCCTTCACGAAGCCCTAATTATCCCTCTGCTTCTTGGAAACAAATTGTCGTCGATCAATCGTTTGCGAGTGGTGTGAGGTCTGTTACACCAATCGAAAATAACTGATCGACAACAATTTGTCTCCAAGAAACAGAGGGGTGGTCATGCTTTCAAGGAGGTGATCGGTGCCAAAAGGCAGCGTCCGGTAGAAGTGACCGGAATTGTTGAGGGAGTCCTCTCAGAGCAGAAACAGCAGAAACAGACCTCGCACCACTCGTAAATGACTGATCGGCAAAAATTTGTCACCAAGAAGCAGAGGGATAGAGGGATGGTTAGAGCTTCGAGGAAGCGATCGACGCCAAGAAGCAGCATCTGGCGGAGGTGCCCATAATTGTTGAGAGATTTCTCTCTTCCGAATAGCTTAGAGTGCTAAGCGAAGGGACTGCTTAATCATCAACACTTCATTTTCATTTTAAATATTACAAATATCAAATGGATGATATATAAACGTTCACTCTAAACCATAATGTACTAATTATCACATTAAACTTCACAATTGTCAAATCAAACATTCCCTTTTAATTAAAAAGCAAATGAGAAGCGGAAAAGACCTAGCGAACAACAAAGAAAGGGGTAGAGAACTCAAAATGAACAAATCATAGACCTCAAGAACAACAAAAGAAAGAACACACTAGGAGAAAAAGTAGATATCAAGAACAACAAAGAGAAGTGGGAAAACCAAAAGATAAAGATAAAGATGACGTGCATGATTTTCAACGAAACTTAACATTGCTTACAAAGCTTGAAATTCAATTATATTGTAAATGAGTGATTTTGTTGTCTTAAGATGTTAATTCTAGATCGAACCTTCGAAGTTTGCGTTTTTGGGGATATTGGAGAGATAATGTACTAAAAAAAGAGAAAACCTAATGAGTGGAGGTCTTAAATTTAAGGAAACTGGTTAAATGTCAAAATTGCCTTTCGAACATAATTGTTGGTTATCATGAATTTAGCGTGACCAACATAGTTTTTTTTATTAAGCGACCGTTTTATATCACTTTTTAATCTAATATGATTTTCAAGCATGTAATGTGGCTTCGCTTAACGCTTAAAACGACCAAAGCAATCGCTTTTAACAACAGAGAGTTGGTGCGCAATATTTTGAGTGGTTAACTGAGGCTGAGCTGGCTAATCTAAAATAGAAAGAGCACTTCTGCACAGTGGCGAATCCAAAAAATTTGTTGAGGGGGGGGCGAGTCAAAGTCAACAAGTCAAAAAATCATGTAACAAATAAATGATAATATATATCACAAAATCAGAATTGTACAAAAATACTTTCTTCAAAAAATTTATTATAACATCATATCGAAGATACTAGATTTCTCATATTGGGCCTCATCTTCTGGAACCGTTGCATAATTGCCTCATTTTCGACTTCCTTGAAAATTTCTTTCTCAATGTATGTAACTAAACAATCATTCAGCCATTCATCGCTTATTCGACTACGCAACCGAGTCTTTATGATATGCATGGCAGAGAAGACTCTTTCAACATTAGCAATAACAACCGGTAAGATTAACGCCAATTTTAGGAGAAAAAAACTAACAGGTGAATAAGATTTATTTGGGTCTAAACCATCTTCTTCGCAAGGTTGACAATTTCAATCACTTTTGAAAACCTATTATCGGTCCGCACATCTATTATATACGTGCCAAACTCATCCTCAAGCGTGCTAAGATCGAATCGTGAAAAATCAGCCAGATAAAGATGAGCAAGGGTAAGTAACTTCTGCTTGCCAAAGGCAGAAAATGAATTTGAGGGATTCAAACATGCTAAGCCAAGAAGTAACTCTGTATTCGCCTCACTAAAGTGATCGTTCAACTCGTGTAACTGATGATCTATTACAGTATAAACATATCCATAACGACAGTTTCATATTTGTGATTACTTCGGTATTGCGTAGAGATCAACCCCGCGCTACAAAGTTAGCTTCCATATCAGGAACAACGACATTATGCTCATAACAAAAAGAAGAGACTTCATCAGCAATTCTTCCCACCCATTGTCTCTCAAGTCGTGCAACTTTTTCTTGCACACTTTTACTAAAGAAACGGCATTCACGATATCTTGATCTTTTTTTTGCAATGCTTGAGACAAGTTATTTGTCACGCCTAAAAGTTTCTTCATTAAATGCATATTCAAGATAAAATCAAAAGTTGGGAGCGATTCCAATAAAGCCTTTGCTTTACCTTTATGATCCGAGTGTGCGGGGGATAATTCAACAATCTCAAGGACATCAAGAATAGAAGAGAATATTAGAATCAAGTTAGTTAATGCTCCGTAATGTGAGCCCCAACGAGTATATCCAGCTCGTTTGAGATTAATTTCCTGGTTTAAACCTTTTCCACTTTGAAGTTTACCTTTCTTGAGTTTTTCAATAACTTCAGCACTATGTTTCTGGCGGAGAATGTCGAGCCGCTTGCAAGATGCTCCAACAATATTCATCACCTTTGAGACTAAATTAAACAACAAATCTATTTGTGAGTGATTCTTTGCAACAACAAGTGTTAATTGAAGTTGATGAGCAAAATAGTGAATAGGAAATGCAGATTTATTTTATCGTAATATTAGAGCTTTAAGGCCATTATACGCACCTTGCATGTTGCTTGCGCCATCATATCCTTGTCCACGAACACTTGATAAGTTCAATCCATGTTCAGACAATAAGCCTTCGAGTGCCGCCTTCAAAGATAATGTTGTAATTTCCATAACATGAACAATTCCAATAAAACGTTTAATAATACATCCATCTATATTCACATACCTCAAAACAACCGCCATTTGTTCCTTTATTGATGTCCCGCGATTCATCCACCATAACAACAAATAACTCATCTCCGAGATCATGAATAATAGTTTTAGTCGTTTCTACTGCGGCGGCATTCACAAGATCTTTCTGAATATCAGGCGCAATCATCATATAATTTGCAAGGGCATTCTCAAGAACATGTTCATTTATTTCTTTGTTGTGTGCAGCGGTATATCGTAACAATTCAAGAAAGTTTCCTTGGTTGATAGATTCTTCTGATTCATCATGGCCTCGAAAAGCTAAGCCTTGACGCAAAAGAAACTTGATACAATCAAGCGTTGCTGGTAGACGAATACGATTCTTCTTTCGCTCTTTACTTACTCCTATTTCACAATTTGTAATAATGTTCTAATCCGGTTTCATCAAATTTCGAGCCTTTATATATGCCTTGTTGTGTGCACTATTCGGCCCTCCAACATGAGTTTTAAGTTCACTTTTGTTTTTCCAACCTTGAAAACCCTTTCTTACAAAAGTATCGCAACTGCCTTGCAGTCCTTTACCTTCTGAAAAAAAGTAACAGTACAAGCAAAAAAAAGTATCGCTCTTTACTGCATGAAATTGTCGACCATCTGTCACGGGAAAACTATCATTTTTAGGCTGGCATGGACCATTCAATAGATACTTTCTTCGAATAGAATCCCGGTCATTGGGATGGTAATTTGAAATTGGAGTTCGTAAACCAGGATCTGCCGGAAGAGCTTCCAAGTCAACAAGTAAACGTCCCCGTTTCAAGCTAGTATTCGTAGGATTATCCGTCAAAACAACATTCACACAATCAGGAGGTACCAAGTCAACTTCTATACGGCCCCGCTTCAAACTAACATTCGTAGGAATAGGATGATCCGCCAAGACAACATTTACATGATCTCGCTTTGGGTTTGAAAATACATTGTCAGCTTGGTTATTGTCTAAAGGAGGACTCTTGGATTTATATTTATAAAAGTTCAGCATAGACAGCTACAAGAAATCAAATCATCACTTAACTCAAACAAAGATCTCCAATGTAAATCAAATCAGATTATCCATAAAAATTAGAGTCTTGGATTTATACTTATAAAATCAGATTATCATCCATAAAAATCAGATTATCATTTATCATCCATAAATTGCAAATCATCCATAAAAATTAGATTATCATCAACATCCCTAATTTATAAAAGAATAGATTAAATTGAGATATGAGAAAATGATAACTATTAACTAAGATCTCCAATGCTTTATCAGTAAAGATGGTGATCCAAAATTCCCTAATGCAAGTTTTACAATCAGTAAAGATGTGATTAATTTAGGTATTTGGGAGAAAGATGGAAACTCACCAATAACATCATTGTATTTTAGAGAGAGAGAGAGGAAGAGGGAAACTCACCACCACTGATTTGGGAAGAGGAGAGAAGGTTTCACCTCTCTTCGTCGTCTTCGATGATTTAATCTAATTTTGGGAAGAGTCGAAGAGGAGAGAAGCTTGGAGGAGATGAAATCTGATTTTGGGAAGAGCCGAAGAGGAGGGAAGCTTGAAGGAGATGAAATATGATTTTGGGAAGAGGAGAGATGCAACTCTTTGGTTAAACATGGTCCTCAATTACAAGATTGCCCTCTTAAACTTTTGATTATTGAGTAGGCAAGTGATGGTACCCTTTGTAATAAAAAATATCAGGGTGGGCAAGGGTGGGCAGAAATGAAGATGCAAACATTAATGTTTGGAATCTAAAAAAATTATACCTAGAAAAATCAAAGCTCTAAAATTTTCAGGATGGGCGGCTGCCGCCCTGAGCTCTACCTGCATCCACCACTCCGCCATCCGCCACTGCTTCTGCATGTGGACCAACAAAAGTATCCCTCAAGACAGAAGCTACACCAAAATTGATATAATCTCGGTTGACAATTACTGGTGCAATATGTTCCCAGAGGCTGAAGTTGACTCCAGAGGATGTGGCATCCAAGACCATAGTCCAATAGATATAACTATCTTCAACCCACAAGGTAGTAGAAAGAAGCCTTTCAGATTCTTCAACTTCTGGGTCAATGAAAATTGGTTCAACTAAGTGGTAAAAGAAGCTTGGAACCAGTCAGTGAGTGGCAATCCAATGCAAAGATTTGCTGCTAAACTCAAAAATAGCAAAATTCCTCTTAGGCAGTGGAACAAGGACAGGGTAGGTGACATGGAACTCAGAGATTTAACTGCAAAGACCGAGATGGAGTATATTCAACAAGATATGCAACTAAAGCCCACCTGCCCTACACTCACCGATGATGAGGCTAGTGCAGTTAGAGAGTATACCAAGGAGGAGGCTAATACTCACGAGTCTTTTCTTAGACAGAAATCCAGGGTCAACTGGATTCAATTGGGGGATTCAAATAGCACAAGGCTGTTAGAGCTAGAAGGTCCAGAACTCTATTTTCTACATTACTGATGACAATGGGAACAAAGTGACTGACCAGGGAATAATTGCTTCTGAAGCTGTCAATTACTACACGAGTATTCTGGGAGAAAGCAGAAGAGAGATTGATCATAGTGGTATACAACCTTGAGCTGAACGCCAAAGCCCAAGAGAAGATCTCCAAATGCTTACTAAGGATGTTAATGACATGGAGATCAAGGCGGCCTTATTTCCTATTGACAGCTCCAAAGTCCATGGGCCAGATGGGTATAATGCATGCTTCTTCAAACACAAGTGAGAACTTATCAAGAATGACTTTTATTGTTGCTATCAAAAACTTCTTCAGGGGAAAAAATATGCTCTCTTAAATTAATGCGACTTCCATAACCCTGGTTCCTAAGGTTCTCAACCCCTTTGTTTGGGGATTAAAGATTTATTTCTTTTTGCAGCATAACTTACAAAGAGGTGTCCAAGATCCTTATCATAAGATTGAAACAAGTAATTGGTGCTCTTGTTAGCTCTTCTCAATCTGCCTTTGTAGAAGGAAGATGTGTTACTGATAACTTGGTTGCTCATGAATCGCTTAGAGGTTACCATAAAGATCAAAACAAGGCCAAGTGTACCTCCAAAATTGATCTTAGGAAGGCATATGACTTGGTGCATTGGGATGTTGTTGTGGCAGTTGAAGTTTTCAGCTTTCCTCTTCTCTTTATTGAATGGTTGCAAGAACGTAACTTAATTTCTGTCAATGGAAGCTTAGAAGGGTACTTCAGAGGGCATAGGGATCTAAGCCAACGGGATTAAATGTCACCCTACCTTTTTGTTCTTGTAATCCTTTTTGCTCTTGTGATGGAAGTGCCTGGGGGCGCTATTGAGAAAAGGGCTAGGTAAGAACATTTCAAGCTCCACCATAGATGTAGTAGCACAGTTTTTAGCGTTTGCAGTTGACATGTAATTCTTCATGCACGGAGATACTAACTCTGCCAATGCTGGTAAGATGCAATTATGGAATTTGAAAATGACTGGCTTGCAAGCTAATAATCTCAAATTTTCTCCATATTTTTCAGGTGTTACTTCTGAAAATAAAGCCTTAATCTGCGGTATCATAGGGTTTGAGGAAAGCCAGTTGCCTTTCAAATACTTCAGTATCTCTGTTATGTCTATAAACATAAGGCTAGAGTTAGCAATCCCCTCATTGACGAGATGAAAAAAGGAATCTTTTCGTGGAAAAACAAGTACTTTTCTTATGCAGGAAGGGCTCAACTAATCAAGTTTGTTCTCTACGGTTCCAAGTGCACTGGACAAGTATCTTCATTTTACCAAAAACAGGTAATCTACAAGATTGAATCTCTTTTACAGTTTTCTCAAATTCCTTTGGCATGGGCGGGAACAAAAGAGATGCTTACCAATGTCTTGGTTTGCTGCTGCTTCCCCGCATCTGAAGGTGGTGTAGGGTTCAACAATCTTCATATATGAAACTTTGCAGCTGTCTTCAAATTAACTTGGAAGATTGTGTCAAAGAATGAGAGCCTCTGGGTGAAATGGGTCAATTCAAATTTCATAAAAAATCGAATTTTGGAGCATGAAGGTGGCTCAGGGAAGCTCTTGGGTATAGAGGAAATTCTAAAGACAAGGGAGCTTGCTAAGAAACACACATTTCACATCATTGGCAATGGTAATGCTAATCGATTCTGGTACGACCCTTGGCACACCCAAGGAATTCTGGTTAACAAATTCAGCCGAGTGTTTATCTATGACTCCAACCTAAACTTGAAAGCCTCTAACAGCAAGTTTGTGGCCAATCAGAACTGGGTAATATCCCAACAACTTACTCACATGCCTGGAGACATTAGTACTGAGCTGTCTGAGATTACGAAAGACTCATCTGCCCCTGATAGATTTATGTGGAGCCCTTCTAGTGATGGTAACTTCTCTATATCTTCTATTGTGTGTTATTAGGCAAAAAAAATGCTGAGCAAGCTTGGCATAAGATGTGCTGGAGTAAATCTGTGATACCAATATATGGGTTCACCAATTGACAATTGTTTAAAAGTTGTCTGGCTACTCAAGATCGCCTTGTGTAGAGAGGAGTATTGACTAACTCTTGTTGTGAGCTATAAAGTGAACTTCTTCAGGGAGTGCAGAGCCACTAAAGAAATTTGGATCAAAATTCTTCAAGGAACTAACACAATAAGGATTGTTACTACCCATCAAGTTGAACAATATTGGTTGAGTTCTTTTAAGACTGGGGAGCTAAGAACTTACATCCTTCACATTGCATTCTGCTTTATGGTGTATCATATATGGAAACATAAGAATGAAATTATTTTCAGAAGGCTCTTCTACAAGTAACAGTGGAGGCTATAGTGGGTCGTCAGGAATAGCTCTGGTGATTGCGGTATGTGCTACAGTGATAAGTACAACCCCAAATCTGTTATATATAATAACCTCCAAGCTATAGAAAAAGGGCTGGGCTTGGCTATCTCACAAGGGGACAAGAAAATTTGTGTTACTACAGACTCCCTTCAAGTGCTCAGATACATTAAGAAGAAGAAGCCTCCTCCATGGCCCTGCTTTATCCTAGTACAAACTAACCTGAGAGAATTTGATGATCTTGAAGCTTTTTACATCATTCACCACTACGGAGAGGCCAACAGAGCAGCTGATTTTTTTACTTCACTTTGTTCTACTTATAAAGTTATTTTGTACCCAAGCTTTTTTTCTTAGGGTCCTATGTGTCCTATTTGAGGAAGATATAGAGGAGAAAGTATACTTAAGGGTGTAATTTTTTCTATTATTTATTCAATAAAATCTGGTTGGGTTCCCCTAGCTCCAGCTTGCATAGCAAAAAAAAAAAAGAATTAAGTCTAGAAGGTGCCTAGATATAGTATACAGCTCATTATATAAACTTAAACCTAGAGATAGAATACTGCTCAAAATAAATACTGCTCAGGGAAGTTGTCCATAAAGGATGAGATATTATAAATAATGTTTTTCGAAATATCACTAGATTGACCCTCTAGATCACCAGCCCGGCACCTAAATTAAACTAGTCTCTAACACCCATCACGTCTCTCCAAACTCTGATCTTTCTAACCTCTCTAATTTCTCAGCCTACTCTTCCCTTCCATAGTCAGAGGCAGTAATGTTCCTCCACATATCGTCCCTTTCTTCGTCAAACCTCAAAATCCACTTGCCTTCATGTATTGTGCACACGCACCTAATTCTTGTTATACCCAAACATCCTTGATCCTCTGTGTACACACCATCTTCCACTTCCAACTGATATTTGAAACATCATATTTGTGTACCACAAGTAACTTCTCATAACTCTTTCAATCACTATTTCCACACTAGTCGGAATAGTGAATAACATAACATAACCGATATAGTAGCAAACTTGCCATTAATTAGAAATTACTCACTCTTAAACAATGACTTGCCCTGTAAGTTGTAACTCTTAGATCTTGGTAACAACAAATTGGCCATAGCATTCTATGAGGGGCACCTAAAAGAGAGTGGGAGACCCAAGTAAGTTGAGGTAAACGCTTCAACAAATCCCCCATATTTTGCTATTCTCGATATTAACTTTGACCATAACAAATCCCAAAGATGCATCACTCAGCTATTAAAGAAGAAAGTTGAGTCCTATCAACTCTATAAGAACACACGAATTACCAACAAAACAAATATACTATAGAACATAAACTAAACAAATTGTTATACTTGTATCAAATACTCCCGTGTAGATTAGAGTCAGTTGAAAATCTTGGAGTAATGATACCCATGCCAGTCATGTCAACAAGTATTCTCCAACTATAGTAGTTCTTCCGAAAATAGTCCCTTGATTCATTGGGTCTTCTTGTTTAAAGAAGATTAAGAATTATATCAATTAAAAGTTCGACAATGGATTCAAACAAAAAGAGCATGGACTACTTGTGAAAGAACTGCGAGATTACGAGATTTCAAATATGCTGGACAATAAGCATCGATATGTTGCCGAGTCTCAGAATTTTGATTACCCTCAGTCGACATGAGATGCCGTCATAACGGCATACCAATTTGCTTAGTTTATATTATCTAGTATTTAATTAGTTACCTATATACAGTTATTATCATGCATTAGTTTGCTTTTATTGTTGAATGCCGCAATACCCTAGAGCTAAGTAGCTTAGAACTCTTTGCAGCATTTGCAGGTGTCGAAGATGTAAATTATTGGCACACTTGCGACCAGGGAGGAGAACTGATTTGCCACAAGGAGAGGAGTCTACTAACATGGATGATGATGATCAATATGCCAAAAACCTTATGGTGACAGTTACTTCCATGCTTTAATATACAATACCACAACCCAACAGAATGTACATGGCATATCGAAGCCAGGACCCCAGGTAGGGAGCATGCTAGCAACTTGAACCATGGTAGCAATGATCAGATATTACCCAATGTAAATCAAAGTGAACTAATAAAATAAATTCTACCAGAAAATTACCTCGGAATGAAGTTCTTCTCTTTTGTTTTCCCCCTCTTCTTCTTCTTCTTCTTCTTCTTCTTCCTCCTTCATTTCTACTCGAGGCGCACTCCCAACCCAATCCTTCTCATCAACACCCAGCCTCTGTTGCTCCCCTCTAATCTTCTCCACCAATATCGCCTCCTCCGACCACCTCATCAACGTCTCAGACCACATTTCCCCGGGCCTCACAGTCCCTCTCACACTAGGATCCTGAAACTTCCCAACAAACTCATGATGCAAATACGGTTCCCTTTCTCTCATCGCCTCCTCCGAGAAGTAACTCCCCTCCAACACAAGCTTGTTCAAGTACGCTCTTCTTCGATTCTTCACCGTCACCGAGCGAGACCGAACTTCCTCCGAAGTCGGACTAAGGTAGCTCCTGAGATGGTTTAGATGCCAATTTACTTCGTAATCGTCTTTTAGGGTTTCGAATTGTTGGAGCTCTTGTTGTGTGAGATGAGTCCCGTATCGCTCTGAAATCAACAAACTGGAGAATTAGGGTTTCAAATAGAGAGAGAGAGAGAGAGAGAAGTTACCTAAGAAGACAGGTGCGTCGTTGATAAGGAGGTCGAAGAGGATGGACTTGCGTTGTGAAGGATCGACGGCTTTTTGCTGCTGTTTTCTTGGGAAATAGAGACTGTCGAGAGATGAGAGTCTCTGTGCTATGTCTTCCATGGTTGAATTGCTCATACTCTGCTGAGTTGAATCGGTGAGTGGTGGAGACGATTTTACCCGGGCTGGTTAATGTGCTCTTCTTTTTGGCCCGGGGTTGCCTTCTGGTTTTAAAAAAAATTACTACCACAGCCTTTTCTTTTCTTTTTTTTTTATTGGTCAACCATAATTATTAAGTGAAAGGGGTTACAAAAGTGGTTTCATCATTCCTGAGAGGCTCCTGAAGCCATCGAGGCGAGAATCCAAGCCACGAAAAACATACATTATCTCCCGTAGGCCTACCTGCTATACAATGTGCTACAGAGTTAGCGCTCCTAGGCGCATAGTTAATACAGATATCCTCAAAATATTTAAACAACGCTAAGACGTCCTACAGAATGGCTTTAGTAGACCATGAGATGGTAGCCGCACCCGTCTGACAGAAGGAGGAGATAGCCTCGGCATCCGTTTCAATTATCACCCGACCAACACCTTGCTCACGAGCCCAGCTAACACCACCCAGAACTGCTAATGCCTCGCCTTCTTCGCTGCTTGTAAATCTGCATGTGGAACTTCGGGCTGCAACAAAAGTATTTTGAGCATCACGGATAACAAAACCAATGTGATTATAAAATTTATCTTTACAGTAAGAGGCATCAACATTTATTTTGGCCCATCCCTGAGCTGGAGGAACCCAGGAAACCTTGATATTCAAACGGTCCAGACGAGAAAACAGTTCATCATATAAAATTTTATTAATGGTCTCTGAAAGCCGAGTCAGATCCATTTTATTCATTTGAAAGACCCATGCACATCGGGCCTTCCAAATTAACCAGTAGAGAGAGCAGACAATCCTAGTCCAAACCAAGGGTGGTTCAAACCACAACTTAATCCACTCCAAAGGAGGGAGAAGTTCAAACTTGTGAATAACACTCCAAGAGTCGTGCCAAACCACACTGCCCTCGTAAAATGATAGCCAAGAAAAAAGTGATGGAGAGTCTCCTATGGGGCCGAGCAAAGTGGGCAGGATATATCGGATAAAGCTAACCGCTTCCCAATCTTCGCCCTGCAAGGAACCAGGTCCCAGAGGCATTTCCAGGCAAATAACTGGGCCCGGGGATTCGCCTTATTATACCAGATTTTTAACATAAACGAGGGGGGGGCTGCTACTGGTTCGACCTCAGTATCCGCTAAAATCACGCGATAGGCCGATTTGATCAAAAATTTCCCATCCTTAGATGGGCACCATTTAAGTTCATCATCCTCGCCTTCCTGAGGAATGAATACCTGGGACATCAGGTTGGCAAATTCATCAAAACACCAATAAAGAAGTTCGTTCCTACGCCAGGTATGCCTAATAGGGTCAATAAAGTATCTAACCCATAGAGGACGGTCTTCCATATGGGTGCCCTCCCTAGGAGTAGGAATCCAGTTGGGTATCGCCGACATCCAGTAATCAGACCAGAAACGTACCTGGGTACCCGTGCGAATCTGCCAGCACGAGTGGGCGTTCACGTTTCCAATCGTGGCCTGGATACTTCTCCATGTCCAGGATGCATCCGCTTTAGGGGGAGCCTGCAGAATATTAAAGCTCGGGAAGTATTTGGCCTTTAGGACTTGTCCCCATAGGCTTTTTGTTAATGTGCTACCACTTTGGCCATTATATCAAAAATGGACAGTCGCCAGCTCCATGTCTTCCAACCACCAAAGCCACCCCCAATTGACATCTCAGTTTTACCTCTTCCAGTGTCAAAACATATCCTCCGAATTAAGATTCTTTTTTTATATTTTTTTAGGGGTGTGTCAGCCCTTGCAGTAGTGCAACGGAAGGGCGACCCACAAGATTCCCAATAGCAAGCTATTGTGTTGGATCCTCCAATGAAAAATTAATTTAATATCGTATGATCCATTGGGCCACGTATCAGATATTAAACTGATAAGAACATATACTATACTTGATCTTAGCCAAAAGACCGAGAAAGGTATTCCGAATTAAGATTCATTGAGCTCTAAGAGCATTAGCAGCAGGTTGGCTAAATTAGTCAGCCACATAAGCTTAAAATCTGAGAAAACCTGGCATATTATATCGAGGAGTAAAATGGGTCATTCTATTCTTACTACCCCATTTTACCAAACCCACTACGTTGTGTTGTCGTCCTTAGCTTTAGCATCCACCACCCCCGTGAGCCCCACATAACCAAAATAAAACTGAAAAATCGCAAAGAGACCCTCTATTTTCAAATTACTCACCCCACTACCCCCTTAAATCGGCCCAAACCCAGAAGAAAAACAAAAACAAAAAACTGCCAACAACCCAAACGAAAACTCAACCATATTATTTTCTTCCTCGTTGAAGCCTCTCATTTTCTCCCAAAATTCTTACAACCACCCCCAAAATCCTCTCGCACTCGACTCAATTCTTCACTCCATTCTCCAATTAAGCGTTGTCGAGCTTAGTAATTATGTTTCTTTCCTCTATGGTAATTTGAAGGATGTAAAATCACGAATAACATTGGTTTATTTTTGTAATTTGATAACATCTCTTATCTTCTCCCCGTTAATGGTCAATTTCTCCATTATTGGATGCTAAAGACGCACAGTCCAGTTTGTTTTTAGTTTTACACTAACGTTAAGTCCAGTTCGTTAGGGATATGGCAGGTTCGTAGGGCAGAAGAGAATCTTTTTGGAATAATGTCAGGTCTCATAGCGTCCTCCTAATGTTTGGGACGAATTCATAAAAAATTTAGTCTATAGGTGAAAATACTACTCTAGAAGCATTGATAGTAAAGGCTGTCAGTCTATAATACATGCAAGTAGAACGCTAGAACAATTACGACTATTAAATGGTTAGGACGAATAATTCCATGCATTCATTACCTCTGCTAACGTTATGTTTGGCAGTGTCATAGATTGAACCATGTTTTAATGAGAAATTTTTATTATTTTTATTTGTTTGTAAAATTAATATTTATTTAAAGTTATTTTTTGTTATTGATACATGTACCTCGTAGAATGAAAGTAAAGAAAGCTAAACCCGTAGCCGAAGCATAACCGAAACTAGATCAAATTGTGATAGCATCTCCACCACAACCTCGTCGTAAAGTTAAAAGTACACACATGCTGCAACACCTGTCACACCTCGTAAATCTAAACACAAAGTCGGTGATATTGATAATGCCTCGTTACCGTTAGATATGAAGAGACAGAAAAAGGTGGCAAAAAAAAAAGGTTCTTATTGCAAAGAGACCGTCCTGTACGAATAAGAAGAATGCTTTGAAAAACATTATTATAAAAGGTTGCACTAGAGGACCCAATGACACCACGATACTCACTTCATTCCCCTCCCATCGCGCCTACTATTTGTGGTATTGCCTTCCCACGAACCCGGTAAGGCTTTTGATTTGTATGAAGTTATCTCATGAAGTTATATATTGAATTGTTATCTCATGCATTCCATATGTAATTGTTCATTCAGTTTTTGGAAGAGACCCTCACCAGTAGACATCACGAGGAAAAGTTGTATGAATGGGTTGAAATTTCTATACGCTCGAGACTAGTCGATTTCAAATAAATTAGGTCTAAAATTGATAGGTCCGATTTCCTTTGAATTAATGGTTTACGCTTAACCTAGTTCAAATCGATTCAATTATCTAATGTCAACAAACAATTGGAAATTAAAGACAAGGCCAAGCAATTTTAATCCTGTGGGAAACCTTTCTTGGGAGAAAAATCTACAGGTCGCTGTCGAATCACCCGATAGCTAAACAATCCACTATTAAAATCAAATTATAAGTATTCAATTACTTATAGACTCGATAAGCATATCGCGTGGTTACCTCTCTTCTAATTGAACTCCTCGCAGTCGATTCCTTATTTTCGGAATGCCCTTCCATTCTCGCAACGCCTCGCCTCGGATAATGCACCAAAGGTACAAAGCTTGAATCACTCAAACTTTACAAATCAAGGATTAAGTTTTCTAAATCACTCCGATTGATTTAAGTTGAGTTTTACTTCGTGTTGAATCGCTCGTTAAAATCTCTCCTCTCTCTAAATATCAAGATCTGAAAAATAGGTTTTTGGAAGATGTGAGTTCTGAAAAAAGGAAAGTTATCTTTTATAGGAAAACATAAATCACGTTCTCTGTTCGAATAGAATTAAATGTATTCGAATAAAAAATCAGACTAAGCCAATCTATTCGAATAAAAAGAAAACAAAGAAAATAGGCTGAGCAAATCTATTCGAATAAAAAAGAATTTATTCGAATAAAAAATAACTTGAGGCATTTTATTGGAATACAATAAAATCTATTCGAATAAAAATGTTCCTAGTTCTATTCGAATAGAAAATAGAATCTATTTGAATAGAAGTTCTGTTATCCTAAAAAACATACTTATTACATTTTTCATACTCTGTAAAAATACTTAGGGCTTAATATTATAGAACAAGGAGTTAGAAACCCACTTACCTGTTCAGTGTTAGTCCTGCTATAGTCGCTCAAGGTGTAATCTCTGATGACGAGTAACCACGAGATAATATTGATATCTAGACTAGACACAGAATGAAACAAACTCCAACTATGGATGTTTCACGGGTCCTTGAGCGTGAGTTTCAAAAGTTTAGGGACTTATTGCAGAAGACAAGGTTTAGGTCAATTAGCTTGGTCGTCTATAAAAAACTTAATAAATCGGTTACCCAAATATTTATTGAACATTGGCATATAAAAATGATGACTTTCAATTTTCTATTTGCCAAGATGGGCATTTCCCTTGACAACGTTGAACAGTTCAGTGATTTACCGATAATTGGGAACACAGTAAAAAAAGAAGTTGGTAAAATAACAATAGCCTTGGGTCAGAAGCTATTAAGTGAGATATTATAATATAGTGATGTAGATGCCTTAGATGACATGACATTTGAAGATAATAAGGAGGTCAAACCATATGTCAATCTGGAACGCCTTAAGGATAGGTTTTGTGGAAATACTAGGTTGAAGGAGAAAGAGTATAGCGATAAGAAATTTGTGAAGCAATCGGTCAGAGTTTATATTATTATCGCTTTAGATATGCATTATTTCTCTCTACTATTTGTACTTTGTGTAATTTGTATGCATATCCCTTATCTTTTGAACTTTGAATCAGTAGGGACTATTATTATTCCTGATAAGTCAAGCACACGTATAAGTATAAAATACATTAAATTGCTCAAGGAGTTTGATGATATTTAACACTATGCTTGGGCTGCTGCCACGCTTGCATATCTCTACCACAACATAAATCTAGCATCAAGAGCTAACGTTAAACAAGTTTGTAGATTTCTTACTTCACTTGAGGTAAATAATTTGGAAGATAAGGTATATATTTGTTATCTAGATGTTTCCCAAAACAATTTATGAAATATATTTGTGTTCCTTATATGAAGGCATGGGTGTATGAGCATTTGGACTTAAAATCAATTTCCCGTCACGTAATTAAACTACAGGGAACCATGGCAACATGCGCAGAGGTGGGCACCTTCTAAGAGGACTTGTACCCTCCAAAAGATGCAAGAAATGTTAAATAATCTCACGTTGGACGATGTACATGTTAATTTGTTATTATAATTTAGTTGTGTATGTTTTAAATTGTACTTGGTTCATTTAAGTATATATATGATAAGAGGTTTTTAGAGCCTCTAGCAAAATACCCGCTCAAAGTACGATTGTCGAATTGTAACACGGATGAGTGGGATCGAATCCACAAGGAGGTTTGGGAAAACATATACTTTCTAGGCCGAATTACGATTTTATAAGAGATAAATCTAAGAAGAATAAATAAAAACTAATTATAAAACTTAATGAGGGAGAGAGCTAAGGTTCGGACTTGGTCTCTACCTTTCAAAGCACTAATCGATATATAGCTATATCCTAATATCTCCACCCATCATATGTTCGTGTTAAGACACATACAATGTTATAAAATAAACCACTAAATCTATGGTCAAGCATATAGTGGTTATGCTTCTAAGTGATGGTGAAAAATGTCTTAGAGAATTATCAACTCAACCATGACTAGGCTTGAGTGAGTTCTCTAGTATTTTCTCTTCTTTAGATCTCCAAATCAAGTTTATATATAAAGTTATCATAAACCGAAGCTATGGTCAAACCTTCGATATGATATAATAACTTATCAATTATAAAATACTAAGAGAAAACTAATTAGAACCTAATTAATACCAACTATTGCTCATCCAAGAAGATGCATCATCCTAGCCTTATCTAGAAGATTAGCTGCTCATCTCAAACTTCATCGCATTAACAACTAATTATTTAAAAAAAAAAAAGAAAAAAAAAAGATAATTAAATAAAACTAAGACTTTATTTCTTCTAAACTTGTTCCAATATGAGATGCACAATTACAATTGGGGAATGGTTCCTTTTATAGAAAAAGGAACCCAAATTTAGAAACTATACATTAAATTCTAAATAATATTTTTACAATAATATCTTTTAATATTACAACCAATCACCTAATATTCTTGCATATAATTTCCTTAAGTGATGTAGAGATCTTTCTTCATGGAAACTCTTGCATATATCTTGAATATAAAATATCTTTAAGGATCTTGGATACAATATATTCTTTGATCTTATTCTTCAAGAATATTTGTGTATATATTTCTTCAATCTTGAGACCAAATATATTGTGTCTTTGACCTTTTGTGCTATGAACTGTTGGAGACGCTTTTACTTGACTTTAAGAGCTTGGTTTTAAATATCAATCTCCAATAGCTACAATCAAACAAATGTGCATAAGTACCCAAAATTAAATATAATAGACGACTAAAATACATGTTCGGGTATATTAAAAATATTATAATTATGCGCTCATCAAATATTCCCAAACTTGTCCTTTGCTCGCCCCGAGTAAAATAAAATAATAGCCACTTTCGCAGGGAGTACAATTGTATTTAACATATGCAACAAGTCATTAAACCCCCAGGTTTAGCATGGTAGACGAGCGTTGTCTCACAAGGGTTTGCAGTAACTATACCCACAAAAGTTAATAATGACATTTTAAACAATTCTAGAATACACATGACTCATTTTCTGTGAACTTATCCTTACTTAGTTGTGACAAAAATATACCGATTAAAAAATACTTAAACTTGCTATTCTCCTAAGTATATCAAAAAATATTTTAAACTTATCCGAAACTAGAGGTACTATCTCAAGATTAGAAAGAGATTCAAGTATTTTGCTTTAGCTATATTTGAGTGTACAGTGAAAATAGTTTTATCGCCTAATACGTTGTCTAGAATAATTTACTCAGTTTTTGGTAGTCTAGTTTTTACTGTAATAAATTTAACAGTCAGTTCGATAAGTGCCTTAGCAAATTCGTCTTTCTAGAATTTTACTTTTTTCTTTTATTTTGCAAGCCTTTTCTTATTGAGTAAATTGTTTCTTAGTGAAGCCTCTGTCACAAGGAGTTTTCGGTCGACAATCTCTACCAATTAGCTAAGGTTGTCAGGGTGTGGTGCCCCATCATGACCTAGACTCAAGATTCTCACAAGTAACATTTTCTTGTGCTCCTTTCACATAGTTTATGGTCAAATTCGAGATTGGTGATAATTTTTTCTCTTTCAGCTCTTAATCAAGCGAGTAACCTTGCAGTGTGAAAGTTTTTAGAACACATTTGGCTTATTATTTATTCTTAGGTAGTTGTCTCCCTTGTAGCAAACTATTCTTAACATAAATGCTAAATTTTCCTTATACTGAGCAAAAATCTATTGAAGATATTAATTACAAAACTACAGTGAAGTGCATGTTTTCAAAATATGTCAAGCGAACTTGAATTAGTCGCTAATGAAAAGATAGTACATCTAGCTTAAGATAGTCCAAAATATTCTAGTGTATACTTGGCACAATTTCAAATTTTAGATTTTTCTATAATATTTATGTCAAGGTAAAATCAGTTTAAGTGTTTAAAATTTTGCCAAAAATATATCATAAATTGTCAAAGTGCCATTATTTCATTTTTCTTCAAAAAACATTTAAAAAAATGGTTTCCTACCCCCAAGCTTAAATAAAACATTGCCCTTAATGTTTAAGAGCATTAAAAAAATTAGAGGATAAAAACTAGAATTTTTCACCTGAATATGTCATGGGTTGCCTCCCAAGAAGCACTAAGTTTACCGCCTTCAGCTAGATGAATGCACCCCCAAACTAAAAAATTTAATATGACTGGAGGTACGAAGTTTAAAAGCTAATGTACTATCCTAGTTGTAAATTTTCTTTCAAAAACCAGATAACACATGAATGGTGATCCACAATATTAGCCCCTAATTGGGCAGATATATTTTGTAAAAACCAGAGAGAGTTCAAAACTAATTCTCTATAAAAAAATTATTTTCTATAAACTTTGCCTATGATTTGACGATTCCAAGTTAAAATTTTTAGACAAATTAAGAAAAACTATTTTCTCCAAGAAAAAGCAAACACATACCCATGAAACATATTTTCCTTTATAATTTTCTATACAATCATATGATTACTACGTGTTGCAGTAAATAATATGATTTAGTATACAAGTATTCATCCCCAAAAATGTACTAGATTCAAAACTCGATTTTCCTGGAAAGATATTTTCTTTGAAAATTTTTAAAACCCCCATATTATCGTTGATATTCTAAAAAAATGTGATAAGTGGTTATGACAAATCAAGTCCGTGAGGCATCCCCAAAATTATAATTTTTTAAAAAGTTATTTTCTTTTAGTAGAAGAAAAACTATATAACATATTTGTGGTTATGGGGATCGGGGAACAATTGACTCTAACAAACATTTAAAATTTGTGTGCCTAAAATCACAACTTATCTCAAGGGACTCATCCTGACCATTGACATGGATATTCATTGGCTTAAGGACATGGCCAAGTTGAAATACGTTTTTAGATGTTAATGATTGTACCATTTCACGAATCTCATGATCATTCGAGTCCTTAAAATAATTTAAACATTCATCAATAGAAATGCAACAAGAGTTATCTCCGTTCAAGTCCTCAAAATTGTTTATGGTTATGGTACCCCCATTAGGCTCAGGCGATGAAGGTATGGATTCAAGGAAGAGAAATGAAGAAGGTGACGTTGGTTGGAGTAAATATGGAGCTCGTATATTCTCAAGAATTGATGTTGAATTCACACTTCCAGGAAATCTGTCATCATCTTCATCATCTGAGAAATCGTTAAAGAATTTGGAAAAATACTTACTTTCTGTCATGATATCATTTGTGAATTGGTGGGGCTCTATCTGTGTAGGGATGGATAATGACATCGGTGGCTGAATGTTGAGGGTGGAATTAAGACGTGATTAAAAAAGAATTTTATTGAATATGTTAGCTGCTTCTTTTAGAGCTTCTTGTGGCATAGGATCGTTGACCTTAAAATGTTCATCTTCTAAATCTTTCTCGTAATATGGTATCCATTCACCCCACAGGGAAAACATTCCTTGATTACGCTTGAATTCATTATTTTCTAACTCACAAGGGGATTTAACTTTAAGTTGTTTTTCTTCATTGCTTGGAAGTTTTTTTGCTCTATTTCATTCCACATGGTTGACAACTGAGTTTTCTAAGTCTTTAATCTAGAGAAAGATTGGGTCGTAGAAGTTTGATTCACCAATGTCTATTGTTGGAATTGCATTATTTGTTGCTGAAATTGCAATGCTTGTTGTTGGCTTTCTATTGATGGTTGCATCAAGAGAGAAAGGGTATCTTCCAAAGATGATTTAAGTAAAGTGGGTGGGGACTATTTAGATGACTGAAAGGATTATTGAGACTGTATATAGGAATGAGGTTGGAAATGTTCCACGCATTGAGAATTTTGGTGATCCCATGATTGAAAATGATTTTGAGGATATTATGGGATGTTAAAATGTGAGCCGTTTGAATTCTAATGTTCTTGCATGTAAGACATTTTATAATTAAATTAATACCCAATGCAATAAAAAAATCAATCAAGCCTAAAACTCTAGCAATTCAACATTTTTTTATAAGAAATAATTAGGTCTCCCCTATATACTTCTATGTTCACAAAAGGGTAGGTTGATCAAAGGCTTTGGTCCTTATACTCCCATGCGTCATTGTGCTAGTACTAGCTTAAAGTAGATGTTTAGTCCTCATGCCCGGGCGAGTCGCCTTATCGTACGTCAGCACTCAGAAAATGTGACATTGCAAACCTACAACCAGTATTTCGCGGTGCTAAGCTGGGGTTGTATCCTACGATCCCATTTTTGTACCCCGGTCCGATACACTTATCCGTTGGGTGATGAAATTCCGCGGGAATCTTGCTACTCTTTTTTATTACCAATTATTTTATGGTCTGGGAGTTTCAATTTTCGTGTGATACAAATTTCTTCGTATCCCTAATGGGTAGTCTCACTTGTTAGAGAGTTTTTTGGGTGATGAAATCTTACAAGTCTCTAACAGTTTTTACCTTTTCTAATGTTGGAATGAAAAAAAAAATTAAACACAGCAATAAGTCAATCCAAACATAACAATTTTTTTATTAGAGCAACGCATATTTGCACAGTCCACACGACTTTATATTCCTAGTACTGGGGTGAAGTGGATATGAACCCCTTCTAGATGTCAAGTTTATAGAGGTACCAACCTACAGGAAATGTTTCCCGGTAAAACTGTGGTCGTCCCTTCACTTAGGGGGCGAAAGAAAGAAGCGCTCATTCACTTCGGGGGCATAAGAAAGATTAGATAGAATCTGGTAAATGTACTTTGTAAATTGTTGAGAATCAAGGTAGCTACTCTCTCTTCCCTTCGAAGAACGAACGTGGAAATTGCCAACACAAGAAGTAAATCAAACAAAAAACAATAAAGGACACAAAGATTTTTCCTAGAGAAGGGAAGTGGAAAACCCTTGCGGATGAAAAACTACTCCCCACGAATAATTCACTATGATATCAAATAGGTTACAATGATCTCTCAAGCTTCTCAAGCTTTAATGGAGTCTATTCAAACCCTAGCCTTTCTAATGTTAAACTCACAAAAGATTAAGGCTAACAACTAACCCTAGACTTCCTTATAAACATGGGAAGTCATTACATAAGAATAGGCTCGAAGTACAGATCACGAGACAGACCAACGTCCTAAACAAAACCTTCTAAAGCTGACTTAACGAAGTCTATTCGAATAGACTCTAGATATATTCGAATAAGATGGATTCTGAACATTTTTATTCTAATAGACAAAAGTCTATTTGAATAGACAAAAGTCTATTCGAACAGATATGTTCTATTTGAATAGACATGACTTCTATTTGAATAAACTATTAACTGTCTCCTTTTATTCGAACAGACAAAACTTCTATTCGAATACACTTTTAGCTGTCTCCTTCTATTCGACCAGACAAAAGTCTATTCGAACAGAACTTTGAAAAAACCCTTTTACAAACTGTCTTCGATCCTCGCTCGTCCCACGAGCTCCGATGAACTTCCTCTAACACGATTCGAGTTCATATCATAACATAAATTCCTCACAATCTCTGAGTACCAACTTTGTGACTATCCTGCAAAACAAGTGAAAACGGATTAGTGAACTTGCGACAACAATATTAATCAAATTTCCAAGTTTATTGCAGACTATGATGTCCTAATTTTCAAATGCGCATATCTTTCAGCTCGGTTGAGAGAGAACATTAAATAATATCAATTTAGAAAGATAATTTAGAATGAAAAAACATTTAAGAAGGAAGTTTTCTAGAATTTACCGTCTCTACCTCTCGAAATAAGAGATTAATGAACAGCGGCGTCCTTTACTAAAACTATTTTTACTATTGTTTCAAAAGGCTGTAACTCTTAGACGACTAAACAGAAAAATATGATCTATAGCAATTCGGGAAGGGTTTTTAATTATCTAAAACTTTTGAAGCAAACATATATCCCAAATGTGAAGTATAGATGATCAAAAACTATAAAATATTTAGGAACAGACTTCATAGTTATAAAAGAGGATAAATTTGCGCTTGCCCCCCACTATGATAGACGAATTTGCAATTGCCCCCCAGCGTTGGCATTTATTGCCATATGACCCCTATTTTTAGGTTGATTGGCCTTTGACTGATCAGATTTTATTAAACTGTCAAAAATACCCTCGCGTGCCAAACACGTGAATCATGGCAACCGGTTGTCATAAGTTCTTGAATTAATGGCTCAAATATTTTCCACGCCGTCCTACGATCATCACACGTATCATTTATTTGAGCGGGAGATTTCCCCAACAACTTTCTCTCTCTCTACTATTATTACACCATTTCTCTCAAGTTCAAAGGAAGGAAGCCAAAACCATTGTACCAAAAGAGGAAAGGAAGCCAAAGCCATTATAGTAAGTAAAGGATGCCATTGTACCAAAAGAAACTATTGTACCAGAGGAAACCCTAACTCAAGTTCAGTACCAGAGGAAACCCTATCTCTCTCTTCTCGATGTAAATACTATTTCATCTTATTGTTTACTATAACCCAATTAGGGTTTGTTAACACTATAACTGTTTGGGGATTAGGGTTTTCGAATATAAAATAATGGTTTTGATTAAATTAGAGTTTGTTAAATATAAAATTAGAGATTTTGAATAATAAGGGATTTGGAAGCTAAAGATTATGTAATATATGTATTGGGGGGTTTTTTTTTTTTTTTGGATGTAGCTATGAGAAATGTGAATTTTTATAGAATTTATTTTTGTACTTTTGCTACAGGGATGAAACTATGAGAGATGTAATACTTCATTGGAACCTATTTCGGTTATTGGGTACACTCATGACTTGTATGTGGGAGGAAAGGTAGAAAAATATGATAATGTGGATGGGGATAGGCTTTCTTACATATGCTTGATGGATTATACGTTTTCTACCTTGACTGAAGTGAGCAATCTTATGCCACTTGGGACTGTGTTTAATTTTAGTACTATCCACCTTGGTAAAATTATTCAAGTAAAGGGTGACAATGACTTGTTATTTTATTGGGATCATGCTGATTTGGAGGTGGTGGGTGATATACACTTCTATTTAGATAACAATGGACATGCTCTGCCCCTATCACAAACCAACCAAAGCTAAGAATAGCTTGAAGTAATAACTCTTGACGTTGATGAGTGTCTTGCTCTCCCAACCCAGCCTGAGGTGGCCTCACCTATTATTGATGTTGATCCTCCTATACCTAATGAGGGTAATGTTAAGAGAAGTACAAATGTTCCAATTGTTGAACCCAGAGTAAGGACAAAAATCCAACTGAATCAAAGAAAACACCCACAGTTGAAGCTAAGAAAATAAGGGCCAAGAGAAAAGAAAAGTGTACTTCACGTGTTGCACCCAAACTCAAAAAGGTTAGAGTAAGTGAATTACTAGAAGAAAACCTAGATGATATACCAATTATGTATGACAGTAATGATGATGTGATCATATTGGATGGGGGCGCTGGTGATGGACTTGGTGATGATATTCCAATTGGTGATGGAGTTGGTGATGAAGTTGGTGATGGAGTTGGTGATGGACTTGGTAATGGACTTGATGATGGACTTGGTGATAATATATCAATTGAGTCTACTTTTAATGATTATTATCCTGCTGAAATAGACCCTGATAACTTAGTTCCTAAAGAGGGATATTACTCTACTCACACTTCTTTGAATGGTAGTGAAGGGCCTACTCAAGAAGACATAGATAAGTGTGACGAGGAGTTGATAAATTTTGCTGAAGAAACTGAGAACATCTTTGGAATGGAAGAAAAACCACAGTTATTGATGATCCATTTCAAAAGGTTTGTGACTTGGTACCTGAGATGGAGTGGCCTATAGTGCATGCTGCAAGAGTTTATATTAGAAGATGGAGTATAGTGAATAAGGTACTCTATGACCAAATAAAGAATGAGGGCTATAGGATTAGACTTGAATGCATTGAAAGAGGTTTTAAATGGCTCTTTTATGCCAGGGTAACACCTGATGGTCATACCTTCAAACTGAGAAATAGTTGTGTGTTGATCCATACTTACAAAGGGAAGGGTAAATCAAAAAATAAATTAGCTCATGCTGGATGGGTGGCAAATGAAGCTGAGAATACAATGAGAACAATTAGGTCCACTAAGCCTTGTGATGTGATAAAGTTAATTAGAGTAAATTATGGGATTTATATTTCTTACTACACTGCATGGAATGCATGGACTATTTGAATGGAGAAGATTGTGGGTTCATATGATGAGGGGTATGTGCTGCAGCCTAAGTTATGTAGACAGATATTGAGTTATAACCCTGGAAGTAAAGCTAGGACTAGCAAGGACATTGGCACTAATCAGTGGACTGGGACTTGTGTTGCTTACAAAGCATCTTTGGATGGATTTGTGGATGGTTGTAGACCTATACTTGGTTTGGACGGATGCTTCCTCAAGGGAAAATATGGTAGAGTGTGTCTATCAATCATTGGACTAGATGGAAATAATGGGTTATTCCCAATAGTTGTGTACTTGTGCAGGTCTGAATGTTTTGAAACTTGGTTTAATTTTCTACAAAAACTGGAACCTTATTTAAATCAGCACAAAAGTAAGTTGACCTTTATCAGTGACAGGCAGAAAGGTCTTATACAGGCTGTTGCAGATGTATTCCCTAATGCAAACCATAGCTTTTGTTTCAGACATATGTACAAAAATATGAAGAAGTACCATAGGGGCACACATTTGGAGAGTCTTGTTTGGGGGGCAGCAAAAAGTTTAAAAAAAAATGGGAAAGATGTGAAGATGGACAAACTTAAAGTTGATAACCCTGCAGCATATGATTGGTTGGTGAAGGAACCATATGAGCATTGGGCAAGGTCACATTTTGACTTCACATCCAAATATGAGCACATAACAAATAACTTTTCAGAATCTTTCAACAATTGAATATTGAAGATTAGAGATAAGCCAGTTCACAGAGCCTTAAAGAAATTGAATTTGATGCTAATGAAGCTGATGTATGACAGAAGATTAAAGGCAAAGGAATGGGACCAAGATGGTATGATACTATAACTTAAAGGTTTTGTTTGTAAAGGTTTTGTTTAGTTTATAACTTTCTAAGGTTTGAACTCTCTTTTTAGGTTTAGTGCATAGAGCTGTGAAACACATTACAAAAATAGAGACATTTTATGGGCACTACCATCCTGAAGGTGATGCTGATGGATGTTTTGTTGCTATTGCTGTAAATGGGCAAAGATGGAGGGTTAATACTGAGAAACATGAGTATGATTGCAATGAGTGGCAACTCACTGGCCTGCCATGTGTGCATGCAGTGAGTATATTGTTACCATTTAGAGAATCTTAGGTTGAGTAAGTATCACATATTTAATTAAATTTCCAATTAAATTTGTTGTCTTAGTTTACATTAGTTCCATGTTTTGATGTTAATGCAGGTATTGTAGTCCATATCATAGAGTATCTTCATATGTTGCCACATATAGAAAAGCTATCTATCCAATGGCTGATTCATCTTATTGGAACAAGGTAAAAATACAAATCTTACTATTTTGTACATATGCAAGGTGTTCTTTATTTTTTGTCAACTAACTGGGGAATTGTGTTATTTATTTTTTACAGCAAAATGATGATTGGCTACCCCCACCATTCGTGAGGGGGTCTGGAAGACCAAGAAAAGTAGCCTAGTGGATCCAGATGAGGCACAAGGTGCACAAAAAAAATATGGTAAGTGTGGGGGATTTGGACACAATAAGAAAACTTGTAAAGGTGTTCCTGCTCCACAAA
Source organism: Kingdonia uniflora (assembly GCA_014058105.1). NCBI lineage: Eukaryota > Viridiplantae > Streptophyta > Magnoliopsida > Ranunculales > Circaeasteraceae > Kingdonia > Kingdonia uniflora. The sequence goes on from JACGCM010002784.1 coordinate 788,316, forward strand.
GGCCAAGTATACCAAGACAAAGGCTAAGAGTTGATACACACTCTAGCAGAGCTAAGCTTAGGATGAACACAATTCAGCCACCTATAACACCTAATGTAAGTGGGAGGGGTAGAAGTGCTAGAAGGAGTGCAAATAGAGTAAGGGGTAGAAATGGAGCTGGTGTTCACTATAATAATTATGGAGGTGGCATTGGGATTGGTATTGACCTTTTTTGAGATGGTGTTGCAGTGAGAGGTGGGGCAAGGGGTGGTTGAGCTGGAAGGAATGTTGGTGGTGGTACAAGAGGTGGTGGTGCTACAGTGAGAGGTGGGGAAAGTGGTGGTAGAGCTGGAAGGAATGTCGGTGGTACAAGAGGTGGTGGTGGTGCTACAGTGAGAGGTGGGGCAAGTGGTGGTGGTGCAAGGCTAAACTTCAACCCACCAAAAAAAGTTCCAGCACAGTCTCAATCATCAACTTCAAACCCTTACAAGAAGAACTTTCAACCACCAAACAGGACTTGGAAGCCATAAATAGCTTGTTGTAGGACATTTTCTACTTTTTTGGCTATTCACTATTTTTTGTGACAGTAATATGCAGTGGTTATTGTTTGTAATGGTGACAATGTGAGACAATGTTATGTGTTGGATGATTGAATGCATGGTAGGTGTAGCACTCATTATGTGTTGGATGACAATGTTTGTTTGTTTTTTGCATGTTCTAGTTATGTCTGAATTTTGTCTGAGGTTTATGTGTTTTTTTGCATGTTCTAGTTATTCTGTCTGAGTTATAGATGTATTGTATGTTTTTTGCAGGTTGGAGTGTGTTTTTAGCATGTTGGTGGTATTAAGCTACTTTTGTACAAGGTTAGTATCATATTGGAGTTCTTATGTTTTTTTATTTTGCATGGTCTAATTATTAAGCTATTTATGTACATAATCCATTACAACATAATCTTAAAATCACTTACAACATACAGAGAAAACTCTTACAAATAGATAAAATAGTATGATCTTATACACAAAAATTGTCACACAAGTTTTTCTTTCCCTTTGAATTCCCTACAAAATTCATTCAAGTCCATTGTAACTGACATTTGGACTTTGAGGTCTACATCCTTGTTCCTCTAATTTCCTTCTTTCTTCTTCATCTTTTCATCCTGTATGAACACCTTAAGCCAATCAAAGTTCCCACAGTGACTATTGACACACTTGAGAAATTTTTGCCCCTTGGATTTATCAACTGTAGAAGTAACCTCCTTGGAGCACCACAAAGATCACAATTGGTGAACCTCCATGGGCATAGTTTCCACCAATGCTTTGAAGACCCACACCCAAAACAACCACCACTAAAAGAGGTCTCAGTCTTACATTTGGACTCCTTAATTGCAACATCCAACCACTCGAAAGTATTGTATTCACTAAATTGGCAACTAAGGAACTTCCTATTAGGGTTTTTTTTTCAGTGTTGGATTTCTTTAGCATCATAATTCCCATATAACCCTCTCTTACATTTGTTGTAAATCCATGGACAACCCAATCTTGTTTCATGGCCACCATCACCACAAATCATACAAATTTCAGTCTGTTTCATGAATTTATGCTAGTTAGTTAGACTATACCCCCCATATTAGTTTATGCACTTCGTCTTTACCCCTCAAAGCTTAAACACACTTTAATGGTAGAAAAAATTAAAATTTAAACACATACACAAAAGCATATGAAATTGAGATATAAAAATGTTACCTCAGACTTGGAACCTCCCCCCATTGTCTAAAAAATGAAACAGAGGCTAAGTTTTTTAGCGAGGAGAAACAGAGGCTACGCCTGATTTAAGCTTGAGTTAATGGTCAAATTTGATTTTTATCTGGATTGTTAGATCTTGATGAGTAGATCGAGGATTTTTTTTAAATCTTCTATAACCGGTAACCTGGGTCAGTGATTCACGTGCTTGGCACGCGAGGGTATTTTTGACAGTTCACTAAAATCTGACCAGTCAAAGGCCAGTCAACCCAAAAATGGGGGTCATATGCCAATAAATACCAACGCTGGGGGGCAATTACGAATTTGTCTATCATAATGGGGGGCAAGCACAAATTTTTCCTATAAAAAATAATAAGATGAACTTGTGATAATCAGCTGTCACAACTTTTAAATCAAGCACAAATAAATGTTGGGCAACACATGCAGAGTAGAAAAAGCTATAGTACCAAATCTCGTGCAAACGATTTTCAATAATAATGTTCACTGTTGCGACAATAATGAATACTCAAGCAAGCACTAAAGTAAACTTATGTTAAACCCCAAAGCTACTGTAGCGCCAAAAACCGGAAATCATTTTATTTTTTTATTTTTTAAATTTAAACTAGAGAAATAGAAAGATAAACGACAATAATAGAAACTCTATATAATAGCATTACCGCCTACTATAGTTTTCAACAAATATTAGAAACAAAGAATTTAAAAATTATTGACACGGTATTATAAAGAATTAACAAAGAAAATTAACAAAGAAAATTTGGTATTTAAATGAATAGTTTTCAATGATGCCTCCCCAGCAACGGTGCTATTTGATAAGAGGTTTTTAGAGCCTCTAGCAAAGTACCCACTCAAAGTATGGTTGTCGAATTATAGCACAGATGAGTGAGATCGAATCCACAAGGAGGTTTGGGAAAACAAATACTTTCTAGGCCGAATTATGATTTTATAAGAGATAAATCTAAGAAGAAGAAATAAAAAATAATTATAAAACTTAATGAGGGAGAAAGCTAAGGTTCGGACTTGGTCTCTACCTTTCAAAGTACTAATCGATATATAACTAGATCCTAATATCTTCACCCATCATATGTTCGTGTCAAGACACATACGATGTTATAAAATAAACTACTAAATCTATGGCCAATCATTTAGTTGTTATGCTTTTAAGTGATGGTGAAGAGTGTCTTAGAGAATTATCAACTTAACCATGGCTAAGCTTGAGTGAGTTCTCTAGTGTTTTCTCTTGTTTAGATCTCCATTCAAGTCTACGGTTAGTAACACTTGTTTGTAGACAAAGTTATCGTACACCAAACCGAAGCTATGGTCAAGCCTTCGATATGATATAATAACTTATCAATCATAAAGTACTAAGAGAAAACTAATTAGAACCTAATTAATACAAATTATTGCTCATTCAAGAAGATGCCTCATCCTAGCCTTAGCTAGAAGATTAACCACTCATCTCGGACTTCATCACATTAACAACTAATTATTTAGAAAATAAAATAAAAGAGAGAAGATAATTAAATAAAACTAAGACTTTATTTCTTCTAAACTTGCTCTAATATGAGATACCCAATTACAATGGGGGGAAGGTTCCTTTTATAGGAGAAAGAACCCAAATTTAGAAACTATACATTAAATTCTAAATAATATTTTCACAATAATATATTTTAATAGTACAACCAATCACCTAATATTTTTGCATATAATTTCCTTAAGTGATGTAGAGATCTTTCTTCATGGAAACTCTTGCATATATCTTCAATATAAAATATCTTTAAGGATCTTGGATACAATATATTCTTTGATCTTATTCTCCAAGAATATTTGTGTGTATATTTCTTCAATCTTGAGACCAAATATATTGTGTCTTTGACTTTTTGTGCTATGAATTGTTGGAGACACTTTTACTTGACTTTAAGAACTTGGTTTCAAATATCCATCTCCAGTAGCTACAATCAAACAAATGCGCATAAGTACCCAAAATTAAATATAATGGATGACTAAAATACATGTTTGGGTATATTAAAAATGTCATAATTATGCGTTCATCGATATATTATTTACATATGTACATTTTCAGGTGACTTCAGACCCGTACTCTGAACTCAGGGACACAGACAAGAAGTTATACCCGATCGTGTTTTACACCAGTTGCTTGACTTGCTTTGAAATTTTTGTCCCGTACCAACCTCGTAGGTTTCTTCTTCAGTTAGATCCCCCCCGATGCGATGGAGCGGGTCGATCGGTAATTCCCCTCATGAGTTCAAGGTGGTGTACGATTTTATAGAATGCCAATTTATGAGTTGGTCTAGTCATTTTTTATCTTCTGATAGACATAGTCAATCCATTGAGAGACCTTCAGACGCGGTCCCAGGCTATTTGGAGTGGTACTTTGAAATAACTTACCCCCATCTCATAAATCTGAAGCACCATACATCTGCACCCCCGTCGATTCATGTTGTGGAATGAGATAAAGATATCCGTGAGAAGTTATTGGAATCGGTAAGACTTTGGCAATCTATATTTATTTTGGTTTTTTAGGTAACGTTGATTTGTATTTAATTTTGCACAAGATAAACAAGCCGTAATAGTTAACCTGCAACTGTGGCACTAGATGTTAGGCGTTTCTATTTATTCTTATCAAACTTTAAATTGCGTTAGCTGATATAGGAAACACCAACATCTTAGTGATAGTGGTTTAGGATTTAAAAACTCAAAAGGTACAATGACTGGAACTATTACACTAGACTTCTAGAATTAATGATAAACTTTGGGAACAATTTCCCAGCGTCCGAAAGAATAACCTGGCAAGCATTAATATTTTGTATGTATGCCGTTAGTATTATTTATTTATGTTTTAAACTTTTTGAGTATTGATAGTTTTTATTTGTATCTTTCGCCAATGGATGCTTACTTAGAAGCACAGGAAACCGTGAGGCCGGTTGGCGTAGGATCAGGGCCATTCTTACAACAGAATTAGAGGACTGGCAATTTTGGGGAAGGGTGTTTGGTTTGACATATGATAATGGAACTGAAACCACAATCGAAATGTGTACTAACCTCCGCCAATTTTGTCACCAACAGTTAAGAAATAATATTGGCTAACCTTGCATTCATAATACTATCCAAATACCTTAATCTCACATTTTTGCTGTTGAGGATTTATAACGAAGTGGCCCAAAAAGAGCTGGATATTTATGCTATTAGGTGTGTTGGTGCTGCACAAGATCATTTTTTTAGTATTCAGTTGCAGGATGGTGCACCTTTGCTCCCAATTGCAAATATTTGGTAGCAGTGTAAAGATGAAGTCATATTAGAATATGTGGATAGGTTTGAAATTAGAATTGACGATTTGATGCGACTCATGGGGCAGAGTGGTTTGAAGCTGACTATTTGGGAAGGGATTAAAAGGGAGGTAGGTATGATGGTTGTTGCAGACATGTGTGACTTGGGGGGCGAAACTCATGTATCTAAAGTTGTTTCAGATACTACAGGTTCAGTCAATGTTGTAGATACAGTGGATACACTACCGAAGGTTGTTGATGATACCACTGGAAGTTGAACATAATGTGATTGGGTATTTTGGATTTTTTTTTGTGTATACATTTTGGGAATGTTGTTGTCGTTGCAGTATTAATTTTGATCACGACATTAACCTTTTTGGTTTTATAATAACTTAAACTTCGTTTTGTGAAATTAACAAGATTTTGGGTATTATATTAACTTTAACTTTGTTTTGTCTCATTTATAATATTTGTCGTGTTAATGTTGTCGTAGTCACTACAATTTAATACTCTGACATGTTCTGCCATGTCAATGCCAGTACTAGCGCATTTTTTGCACGGTTCTTACGCTATAGTATAGCGGTCACATAAGGCATCTATCACATGAACCCTAGCATTGAAATTGATATTGGAAGTGGTAAAATGTTTAAGTTTCTCTTGCAACACCGACTCGGGGTACTTGGCGTTGTGTAAAGATTCACATGGTTTTTCTTGCATCCCTAGTTAAATATAGATACCATCATTTTAGTGTTGAGGTGACAACAACCACATATTAGACTACTAACATGTTAAAAACAATAAAAATCCAGACAATTAAATATATAAAATAACTACATCTTTCAAACCACATAACATCTTGGGAATGCAAACACTTAAACCACACTTGTGAAGCAGGCGTGAGGATTGGTTTTAGCCCTCACTCATTTTGTCTGACATTTCGTCCTCCGATGCCTAAGATGGATTTGGGTCAATAACAAACTCCTTAGGCCTTCAGGGCGGTGGGGTCATTAATTCTTGTCCATCTGAGCCTCTTACGTTGTACTTCTCTTAAAGCTCTATTTATGGCTCTTTCAAGATCAGGTTCGTTATTTCTCGACCAAGTTGCTCTCCAGTTCGGAACACGAATCTTATGTTTTATAACTTTAAAATACCACTCCTTCATTTCCCCTACAAGCTTGTTCCACTCCATCTACAACAAACGTAACTGTGGATCGAAGGGGCATATGGTGTCTTACGATGACTTCACTATAACTTTCTCATCAGTCCGCTGATGACTCTTAGCTTTGTAATGTTGATACAAAACAGAAGTGAAAAGAGGATTATCTATGAGTGAAGAAGCTCTAGATTTTTGAGGTGCCATTTTTGAAAGTAGTAGAACCAACCTCCAAATTACATGTACAAGTACACAACCAACAAACCAACTATCAATATGTGGTCGGTGTATTAAAATTCATACCAAGAAGTTGCTAGCTGTGGTTGGTATTGCAATTCATACGAAGAAGTTGTTGGCAGTTAATCCGCCAACTGCCAAACTAATGTTCATTTACAGTGTTGTTGTGGTTATGTCAACGATTATATCATTTCATTTATAGGATAAGCAAACGCTTGCGTCATAGCAACAGGGATCACAAAGCAAGTTTGAATTCATCCCTGCTTAAGACCAACGCTATTTGTCTGGCACAGTCAGTACAGATAATAGCCATACACATAGTATAACCTATTTTCATTATACAAGTAATATTTCATTCCATACGCTGTTAAGATAGCCATACATAGTCTTTAAAAAAAAATTGCGGCAAAGGAAAATAATCATAAAAGTTTAATAATTTTTAACCATACAAATCAATCATCTAGTTACACATCTAACTAGCTTGAATGACGCCCCTTCTTTATTGCCAACTCTATCCTTCTTGGAAAGCTTCTCATTTAGAGACTTAAAAGCGTGAACTCTTACATATAATGTTGCCCGTATTTTGTGACATCCTTCAACTTCATTCTCATCCATGTCCTTACAATGGCTGGTATATGTGCACCAGGCTGCATATCCACCACAACGAAGTGATCACTTGCCTCGCCAACTTGAATAATTGCAGCAACCTTGAAGGAATCATTCTCCCTAACTGGATGGATGTTGGATCAGCTTTGATCCACCACATTCAAAGGCAGGATAGTAAGACAGTTTTGATGCATAAGACTAACAAAGACCACGTTGTACTTGTTTACAACAATGTATCCCATACATGGAGTCTCAAACCAAAGAATCAGGTTGCACGGAGATTCGTAATGGTCAATGTTATTCCTTATCTCATTAAACTTGTTGTTGTCCAAGCCTTTACCCGTTGTCATCTCTTACAAAGCCTTGTATAGATGTGGATTTGAATCAAACTCCAACATTTCTTTTTTTATGTTGATCCAAACGCCTTCACCCCTGCCGAGTGCATGAACAAGAACACGAACCCCACAATTCCCATCTTGTGTCACATTATGTAAATCATAGATCACATGCCCCCTAACCAAAGTATGATATGCCCCACCAAGTTCATTTATACCTGTAAAAATGAAGACCTTAAATTTGAAGTTATAATATATCTTGTCCATAATGTAACCATAAAATGTAAGTATTAACATATACGTTTATTCTTTGTTGCCTTGGTAGGTGTGTTTTTTGCTATGATCTTTCTAGGGGTCGTTCGCTTCCTTTTCCTCTGCGGTGGAACCACGAAATGGCCTTCCCGTAGCTATTGGAGGATTTGTAGTGACCTCTCCCTATAGTCGCCAGCTGTATAGTTGTCTGCGCTTACAATTAATTTGGTGAGAATGCTTTGTACTTCCATCACTCGCTGCTCCTGGTCACATACACAAAATGAGGCTATAATCTAGTTTGACGTAATTTAAATTACGCATTTAATAATTTCACTTACAGGCTCAACTTTTCATGCATTTGTCTGTGGTAGTCGTGCTGTCAAGTTCCCCATTCTATTAGGCGCTGCAGGTCTCAATCTTTTTATCAGATTGTGAACACACGGGTGAGAGTGGACTCAATACCACTCCTAGTATCCAGTAGTGCAATCCCACGGGTCCTTTATAGGTTCCGGCCCCCTCCTATCTTGCCCTACAACATGGTCCTTCCAGTTTGTAAACTGGTGGCTAGAAACCTGCCAGTCGACTCTGATAATGCCATGTATGCTCAAAATCTACTATTTATGGAATAGATGGACGAGTACTCCCTGTATCAACGAGAACTATCATAGAACCCTGCCTGGCTGGTAGGGTGTGAGCATATCAAAACAACGTATGGGGCCATTGTAAAAGGACACTGGATGTAATGGTCTTGCCTCCCTATGAGCAACGTATGGATCCCAACAAATATAAACCAATGAAGTTAAAATTGTATTAATAGCAACACCACCTACAGATATGTGAATTGTCAGTTATCAAGGTATATGTAATACACTTACATTGTCTAGATCAAGGTCATCCAACGCCTGTCAATATGTCACAAGAGCATCTGGACCTTCATTTGACCCGCACTAGTACCCCATCTCATAGCCTGAGGTCAAGGTTCCCGGTAATTCTGCTTTAGTACTAGGACTTGACAAAAGAAAACGAAGTGCTCATACACCCATGCCTACAATGGTTATAAAAATAGATCTATCATGATGGATTACATTTTTATTTAGCAATCATATGTAACTGTGACAATATAATTTACATTTACCTTAAGAAAAGAACCCGGTTATCTGGCAGCCAAACTTGCGAGATGAGACCCCCAAATTATAGTATAAATATACAAGGATATCCATACCCCAAGCATATTTGGAAACTTTGTCAAGGTCACGGAGAAAATATAGGTATTTTACCGATATCTTGTCCCCAGATTTGTCGGAAAGAAGGATACAACCTTCAAAAGCATCCGGTAAGCCAAAATTCGTAGTAAACAATGAAGTTTGAAAATGTACAAGAGGCTAAGGTGAATACCTAGGACGTACAAGATATACGCTAGAACTGCGTATTCGTAAAACTCTTGCGTTTCTCCTTTCTTATTCCTGAAGCATAATTTTAGGTTTACAAGTTGAATGGTTGTTATTCGTCGCATTTTTTTCACGTCAAGGCAGCCTTAGCTTCTCCTGGTGAGTACCCCAGTACATTCTGAAGCAACAGGGATACTTCAACATAATCAATGCTTTCTCCGTCCATTGGAATTTCGACAATAGGCAATCCGGTAATTTACTGAACATCATCGAGAGTGATAGACATCTATCCATGTAGCATGTGAAAAGAAGTTATCCCAGAATGCCATCTCTCTATAAACATGTTAACAATTATTCTATTCACTTTTGGGTATGCGATGTCTTCTACCATATGGAATCCCGTCCTCTCTAACAACTCTTGAAAACTTTATCCTCGTCCCTTACTACCCATTTAGTAAGCGTCCCTTACTAATCATTGTTTCATCATCCACATCTACTTTTTCTACGCCCTCCAACTCACTTTCAACTAACCATTGTACTTTACTATCATCCATTTCTTCTCTAACCTGGATGCCTTGGTCTTCTGCTGCACTACCAGGCTCTTCCTCTTCTATTTTTTTGATAGCATCGCAAAGAATATTGTAAGCACTCTAGTACTCTTAACAGCTTTCTCGTCCTCCCGCGCTTCATTTTCATGCCTACAAGAAGCATGCGCGTATCTTCCTCTCTTTCCTTCAAGAATTAACAAATCATTTTGTTCCCTAAGGATGCGAGGCTTATTGGTGGCAGGTAATATTACTTCAGCTACTTCTTCTATGGGATGTGTGGTTCGGGACAAAGATGAGGCAGCCACTTCAATTGTATTATTAGTCGGTGTGGGTATTTGAGGTTGGGATGAAGAGCCAAAATCTTAGGCTTGCTTTATTTTTGATTCATTTGACCCCAAAGAAACTTCATTCATGATCTCAGCTAATGGGGGCGCATACATAGATGGAGAACTAGGATTATCCATTCATGCATTTCGAACTACAATAGTTTCAAGGTGCCATATTATAAAAAGAAAAGTAAAAAGCTAATGGGGTGTGACGCTGCAGTCTAAACGCTACATCCTAAGTATTGGATTTCAAACCCAAACGTTGTTAGAAACACCTTATCTTGTCAACTAAAATGCTAACATTGTAGCGTTGAGGTATCACGTAGAAAATAAAACAAAACCATTAATTGCGGCGTTTAAAGATTTTAAGTTGGTTATGGTTTGTTCCAATTGCAGTATTACCAATTTCAAGCAAGATATATCTTTTCAGGTCGAACTTTAGTTTAAGAAATTGCCATTAAGGTTACGTTTGATTTCGCTTCCAATTTTCAAACAATAGTAAATTAACAAAAATAGTATTCTTTTTAGAGAAAGATAGAGATAATAGTGTGTACCTTAATAATGGTGAACACCCCCGCCTAGGGTCGTTCTATCTTCACTACCCCCACTTACCCAAGGTATTGATTTAACAGTAATGAATCAAACTTTCATAACTTCAATTACTCCAATTGGATTCCCAAATAAGAGAGAGAGAGAGAAAAAAAAAAGAAAAAGAAAAATGTGGATATGGGATAGAGAGAGGGAGATGGAGAGTGGTTTCAAAACGAAATGGTTTGGTTATGTTTGGGTTTTCCAATGGGTTACGTTGTTTAATATCCTAGGGATATGTCGCTAAAAATGTCATTTATTTATAACATGGAGAATCAATTTCAACAATCCAATGCCATGTTATACACATTCAACCATAAGTTCTAGCGCATTGAGTTGGGGTTAAAGATTGTGACGACCTACCGAACGCCGGCCAAATCCACCCGAGCGTTTTGAGTTCTGTCCGAATGTATTTGTTCTCTATATCCTAATATAGCAGCACGCCAAGTTTCGTCGCAATCGGATTCAGTTAAGGGGGCGAAAAGGTCCAGTACGCTTCGTCTCATGTTTTAACGTTTCCTTTTGGAAGTTGACTATTTACTTAGTAGCTATATTAAGGAGGAACCTTGGTCCGATCCTCCCCATGACTAAAAGAGCTTTAACGCTTAGTCATCAAGGACCCCGGCTCATTGACTATCTACAAGGGATAGTTATGAGTTCTCCTAGGCCTAGGGTAGGCTAGGGGACATTGCCTCGCAATGCGGGCCGGTTTTCATTAGAGGGCTTCATATGGCGCCGCTATGCCCCGCGGGCTATCCGAGACGCACCGCCCCGTTCAGATGGACAATATAATTAGTCCAGGCTCGTCGCCCCTTGAGATATGAGTCCCCTATGTGGAAACTGACATATTGAGCTACCCTGATCCGCTACAGGACAGGTGTGCTTTCCGTATCTCGCGCACGTCGTGAGAGATTACGCTGTAGGGATTATTGAGGGAACCTTCAGCGTTGTTGCCTATACCGAATACATATTCGATGACCCCTCACGAGTATCCAGGATTATCCGAATGTCGCTCTAGCATCCGTGGGTTGTATGCCACTGGCGCGCCGCGCCAGTGAAGATGGCTGGTACACGCCGACCTCGCGTCCGTGTACGCCGCACGGTCCCTTATTCCGCTGCACTCCGGGCACTGTAGAGTCAGTCCCGGCTACGCCCGTGTCAAAGATAGTTGTAGGTCGCCACTAAATGGGTGTCAGACAGACTAGTAGTTGTCTCATCTTTTGGCAGTGAAGATAACGCTATAAAATTGGCATTGACAATCAATCAGTAAAGCAATTAACATACTGTTTCCAAGACCAAATAACATCGTATATGTGGCGTTGCAGGTTCAGCAACATAAATAAAATTAAAATAAATAAGTATTTATGACCATCAAAGAATAGAGTTACTTGACTGACAGTTCTTTAACATCACACTTAGAAGTTACAATACATCGATAAAGTTATATTTTTTCAAACCAAAAACTTACAACAACACCCAAGAACTTACATGAGCGACACCCCCAGCTCAAAGTACATTAAATTCAAAGTTGGCCCCCTCCTTGCTAGTTACTTGATCATACGAAGGATATGCTACATCTATTTCATTCCATAACATATTTCTGCGAACAAATGTTGTGGCATACGATGAACACTCTGATCATGGGCTCTATTCAATCTAGCAGTGATAGAGGATACAAAGGATATTTCATATCAATCACAACGAAATGATTAATTTTTATGCCAACAAGACCAATAGAAACAACTTTAAGATTACCTTCTGCATCAAGTGGATGCGTATCAGTTTGAGCAAGGTCAACCCTGTTAATCGGCAAAACTGTCAAGCATTGGACCGTACTGAGTGAAACGAAAGCTACATTGTATCAAAGTGCCACAATGTATCCCATGTTAGGCGTTTCAAACTAATAGATTTTATCACTGCACGAGGACTCGTAATAGTTGATAGCATTCTTATAGTATCGATATGTTTGTTCCCCATCCTCACTAAGTAAAGAAAATAACGCCGCATACCTATCCTCATTCATGACAAGCTCATTGTACATTTATTTTCATGCCATCCTCCAAGCTTCTTGTCCCTGGCCTAGTTCATGAGCAATAGTACGGAACCCACAATTTCCATCAGCACCCACATTGTGTATGTTGGATATCAAACGTTCACGGCAAAGCCTGAGGAAGAACTACAAAAAACTATTAATACTTAAAAGATATGAGTTGTGAGATTGATAACAACCTCATTTGTACTTTACAATATGCAAATTCTAATAACTTAGTAAGGTAAATGGGTTAAATAAAATACATGTCTGAATTCTTGCACTCGTCCTAAGAGTGCATGTCGGTATCGTTGCCTTACACGGACACTTCGACAATACGTGTGACTTTGCATGTGGAGTAGACCCCTTATCTCTCTTTGAGGACTCTATCTCAGGAATTAATACTGAATCATATCCAGTGTCTGCACTGAGACGAATACCACTATTTTTGTTGTGCAAACCTTTCCAATTTGACTTGGAAAAAACACAATATCAGTATTTGGATCCAATTTTCTACTTCCCCTTGGAGTAGAGTCATCACTGTCATTCTATTCATGCTTCCCATAGCAGCCAATTGCACGGATGGAAATACCTTGAAAGCACTTTATTTTGGCATGTCTAACCGAGCTTTTGTCGGTAAAGCTAAACACAAAATCATGAAGGCAGTCCAATGCGTCTATCTTCCTTCGTTCATGCGAAGACGAGATAATAAAATAATGAGTAACACGCAATTTACTCCATATCTGCAGATGAAAAATATAACGTTAATGCATACTAGTTCAAAGTTATGAGATTTGAGTTTTGTAATCATAGACTCCATCAAACATGGATCTAATGCATGTATAGGGGATTCTGGACGCGAAGGTGCAAATGACGCTCGTACCACTTATAGTAGCCGTCAACACAATCCCAAGGTTTGACCATAGGCATTAAAAATGCCTTGTCAAGAACATGATTGAACCATACATTAAAGCTTATTCTTCAGACATCAAAGGTTCCTTTGGGATCTCCTATACCTTCCTCAATTGGCGTAAAACTTTATCTGGTTGGTGAGCTGCAAAGACTTCGAAACAGTAGTAAGTCCTTATAAAATGACATTATGGGCCTTTTGCTAGACTTCATCTCATATGGATCCCATCAGACCTAAAATGCCGTGATTCAATAGTAAGTACCCAAGTATGAATGAAATAATAATTAAGTTGTCGATGAAGTGGGAACAATCACATAACACTTACATAGTATGTACTCATGTCGCCCAATACATGTCTGTAGGTAATCAAAGCTTCTTTACTCTCACCCACGCCTGAGGCCGGTATCCATCGTATGGCTCATGGTGATGACTCCATGTAGCTAGTCCTGATCGTGAGTGCCATACTAGGCACGATGAAGTACTTAGATACTCAAGCCTACAAACATTTGTTTAGTACCACAACACAAACTAATGAATAGGTTAATGACTTGGTTAAACCATCTAATAGGTATGAATCTCTGTACTCCCAACGCTAGATACCACCGTTGGCCACATTACCCAAATGAATGGAAAAATTCATTATGACTACCTCTATAGCGCAACTAACATGGCATTAATGTTTCAGCCATGGCAGAGAACTGTTCCTTTATTGTTAAACTAGAACGCCATTAGTCTGGCATTACCTATCCTATATATGATTTGATGAATTCATTGGCAAGCGATATAGAACGGCAATATTCTTTCGTTCTTTATATAGTTATTAATTGTTCAAAGAGTTGTTAATATAACTCATGATTAAATGGCGAAGGAAAATAATTAGTGTATATAAAATCTTACCTCAAGATGGCCCACAAACCCAGCAATGTATTTACTATTCTGACGAGAAGTTGCTCCGAGCTCATCGTACAGATGGGCAAGTACGGCTATACCCCAAGAGTACTTGGAAATTTTTCTTAAGTCAGCGAGGCAGTGACTTCACTGAGATTTGCTTATTCCCAACGTTGGGAAAATAAATACAACCTGCAAATACATAATAAAAACTTCATGTGTTACCAAATACAACAATGACATTTCAAATACAAATAAAATATCAATAGCCTCATCTGAAATACATACCTAGTACATAGAGAATGTACACTTTTACTGCGCACTCATACCATTCAGTACTCTTCCCAATACCCCCCATAAAAAGATTGCGCAGCTCCTTCAACTAAATCACGGTTCCCCCTTCCTTAGGTCTAGTGGACAACAATTTATCTGCATCTTTCACCAAGATACTCATGACTCTATGAACTAAAGTTGTAGCACTACTATGGTTATTGATAAGAAGGCCATCCACTGCCATCCCCGTGACTGGCAAATCAATAATATGTACCATATCATTGAGAGTGATTGCCATCTCTCCAAAAGCCATGTGAAATGACCGGGTTGCCATTTTTCTGCAAACCCATTGATAATTGTTTTGTTAACCTAAGGGTAGGTAATATCTTCAACCATGTGAAACCCTGTTGTTGCCAAAATGTTATGAAGCTCATCACACTCTTGGCTTAAGGGATACCTAGAGATCATAATACTGTACATTGTCTTGGAAGAAGATGGGGATGATCGTCACCTTGGACTTCCCAAATTAAATGAACTCTATGCATTTTGTAAGAACGAAGAAGAGACAAATTTCTACACCCCCCCCGCCCATATCCAGCGAAGCCATCCTCATTCCTTCTCTAGACTTCTGTTCTTGGACCTCTTTAATTTAAACCATATGTTTTACATTAGCATGACAAACACATGTTTTCACATATTTTACTTAAACACTCAAGCAGCAGTGTTGAAAAAAAAGGGAAAAAAAGCATCCCAACGCAATGGTGCATTCATTATACACACAAACCCAAAAAACACCAAATTAATTGGTACCCCAATTTGATTCTCCATGAAATCGTGGCCAAAACTTCTCAAAACTTCAAATTAACAAAATCTTGGGACAATTAAGGCTACAACCATGGCCAAATTGATTTCATGGATAGCGATTGAAGAGGAATTAACATAATTAATGAATAAAATACTTATGAGGTGCTATTGAAGATGAATCATACTTGCAATGCTAATGGATCATTTCAAGATAAGATAGAGAGAGATAGGGGTTTTTTTGCGATTATTTTTAAAGATGATAACAACGCTGTTTCAAAAACTAGGGAGAGAGTTTATATACTTTACCCAAACGCTTTTAACCGAGCGTTCGTGGGATTATATTATAACTGAAATTGCGCGAACTAGCTACAATCTCGACACTGGGTATTAAGCATTTCTAGACAACTTTAGTGGCTATGCTAATGCGCTGAGCCAACTTTGGTGACGCTGCGATATTGGCGACAATACAAATTAAAAAGTTAAAATAAGACATTATTAAAGCAAAAATGAACTCTTTCATTTCATGTAATTATATCGCGTCTGTTATGCAAAATGAGATGATGCCTCGTATCAAAACCCAAAAGTGTTATATGTATTCTTTAACAACACCATAGTAAATTCCAAAAAAATTCCTTCAAGTTATTAATTACCTGTCAGCATGATCATAGCCTTTTCTACTTCATCTAAATCATTAAAGAGACCAATCTGGCTGTGGAATGACCTTGATGACCTACACTCTCGTGACAGCAGGCAACCCAGGAAAGATACAACTTTGGCAATGGACAATTCTTCATTGGTTCTAAAGCCATGAAATGATCATTGGAAACATAACCTATATAAAAAATGCTTTCCGTGCTAGAAATATCAGTACATGACTTCAAAGGCAAGAAAGTCATATGTACACCCTTCGCCTCGTTGTCTTTCCCACAAAGCAAAATAATGATTTTGCCGAAAGCAGTAGGGGCCACTGTAGCATATCCAAAAAAATAAACCCCTTGTTAATCGCAGCTATAGTTGTCCTATCGTACCAATCCAAACAATATTTCAAGTCATTGTACATATCGGGGTTAAACATAGACACATGCAAATTTTTATTCCTTATTAACTCGTCGGCCAAATATATCCGAACCATGGGCCACTCATGTTTATCATTTGCCAGGACCTTAGCCAACAATTTTTATTAGGGGTGATCTCGTACGCTCACTCAATTACTGGGTTATCATCAAATTGTAAAAAAAACAAGAAAGTACTCCATCAATTGATCAAGGGTTAGAAGTCTTGGATACCTATGATCATCAGGGTGAGGCTTCTTCCTCATGGGCGCATATTCATTCGCATTTCTGACATTGATTGCATTGATTTTTTGGGTAGACGATTCCAAAGTAGCAGCGAAAAGATCTATATCAATAGTTTCTATTCCTGAATAATCATCTGCCGGCCACTTAATTTCCTGTCGTGATACTATGTCTAGTTTTCTCAAAACTTATGTCTTCCCACGGGATACTTCAAATTTCTTTGAGGTGGTTTTTTACCAATTTGATGCGTCTAACGGGTACCTGCATAGGACTTGCGACATGTACTTTGCCCTTTTTGGCTATTTTTGCTTTCTTAACACAAGGTTGTGTCGAAACTTTGATAGCCATTTTAGCCTGAGCTTTTGTCGGTAGTTTGGGAGTCTCTTTTGTAGTTACGCTCTCTTGGGACTTAAGTAGCGGGTACTCCACGGTGCTTCCTTCAGCCTACTTCTGTGTTAGCATTGCTATAGCCAGTTTGATGTCTGTGACATTCTCCGTTCTCACTTCTTTCGGATTGGTAGAAAGTTAAATCCAATAAGGGTAAATTTTTTCTCTTGGTATAAGGTAATTCAGCCGTGCCAATTTAGCTAGCTAGTTTGGATGCGATTGAAAGACCTCACGTCATTCGAAGGAGACAATCACATTCTTCCCTTGTCACATTGGGCCCAAACATTTCTTTTAGGATCTTAATTTATGCAAGTATAAGATTTAATGCTACCCTTGAAACCATTCTCTGCAAATTTGCAAACCACAAATTATTGTAATTGTGTATTGTGACACCCAATCTGGTTATGAAAGATGAATAAATGGTATTGTACTACAACTCAAGTAGCCTATCAATTGTACTTCATCCCCAACTGTAGCTTAAATTGCGAGTTCTTAGGGCCCGTTTCAATGTCGCATGCATACTCATTGCCTTATTGCTTGTGAAGTTGCCAAACTGCATAAACATATCGACATATGCCAAGGTAAAAAATCTACGATACTTATAAATCCAATTCTTTAACACATACGCCACGGCTTCCGGGTATCTCTTCTCCTGAGCCTTCTTAAAGTATACCAAATTCGTGTGAAAAGATTGCATTGTCCGACTACCTTCAATAACCTCTTTCAATGCAATCATAAATTCTTTCCATGCATCCTACTCTTGCTTCATATCTTTCCTTCAAGTTCCCTTCATATTCATGTACATATGTCAACAACATAACATGTGCTTTGTTTTTGGAAATACGGTGGCAACTGCAACACCCAAAGCCAAATCTCTATTCGTCGGGCTCGAAATATGTCTTAATGCATTCAAGTGCCCACTGATATGTTCCGCTAGTCTCGTTGTCCATATAACAAGCACAATTGGGATATGTCATACCCGTAGAGATCACCCCGACAATCACCATAAATGGCTTGTCAAACATATTTGTCCTGTATGTGCAGTCTATCATAAATACGAGCAGGAAGCATTTACCCAGATAAATCAACACTCTATGACTCCTAAATATAGAAGCAACCTCCATTTTACTACCCAGATAGGCAGTATGATACTCAATGTATTTCTTTTCATCCAAGCTTCCTAAAAGATGTCGTATCTCTATTTTACTACCCAGTACTTCTTTTTTCCACCTTGTACGTGCATTTTATATGTTTTTCATATTAGAATAATTTCCTGGGAATTTAGCCTTGATGAGAAGTAAAATCTCCCTCAGCTTCACACCCGACTTAGTCAAATCAATGAGGTAAACAGTCTCCTCTTTTGTAAATCGAGCTAGGTATGCATGACTTTCACGACGTTCAACAGTTGCATGATTATGCCATCTGTGATTTATTTGAACGTGCCACAACCTTTCAGGTCCGGAGCACAATAGTCTATCATCTAGTCTGCACCCGTAAAGCTTGGTTCTTATTTCTCTGCCCTTTCTTTCTTTCTATCACCCTTTATATCTGCCCATTAACATTATCTCTATTCTCCTTCTCCTTCACCTTCTACCTTTCCTCTAGAGTAGGCAATTTTTCATCGCGATAAACATCTCCATAATGCTATTTTAAGAGCACCCTTGAACCATTGTTCGATCTTCTTGTGGTTAAGCACATTGTTGCTTCTTTAACAACATTCCAGACTCATGATAAAATATCTTCTCTTGTTGAAAATTCCTATACACAGAATACAACCTGTAGGGATGTATCCCTCGATCTCACCTAAAAATGAGCCCACCTAGTTCGAATTACCTCCATCTCAGATTCACGCAATTTTAATACATCATCCCCAGTCAAACATTCCAACCTACTCCATGAACTGGTTAAGAATGTGGGCCAAATTTTAACCAAAGAACATTATCTAGCCAAAGACACCTGTCTCTCACGAACTCGTCAGTTATTCAGTCAATCGCCACTAACCACATTGTTCGGAAAATATGCTCAAGCATGATAAAGAGCTGCGAAGTAGGCCTATATAATGGAAAAGGTCCAGAAGAGACAATAGGAGAAAAATTATAGAAGAGATCATCAAGAAACTATTAATTCGAGATTCTCAGCAAATATTAAAAATATCTTAGTTACAAGGTTCAAAGCATTTTTATATTTAGAGATCACTTGTAATAAAGATATATGCCTCAAGCAATAAAGATACTTTCACAAAAATCCTCCACACGAGGTCGTGATTTTTTTTACCTATATAGAGGTTTTCCACGCTAAAATCACCCGTTTCATTTCTTACTTTCCATTAGAATATTATTACAGGTTCATTGGTATGATAGTGAATTCCAAACAATTTTAAGCTTACGGAATTTGGCCATTACATTTGGCATCGTCTGTGGGAAAGATTATATTTCCATGATACCCTAAGGCATTCTTTCGCTACAATTTTCGATCATGGTTAGTTCCAGATGACTGGCTACAGGAACCCAGCTTGAAGTTTTAATGAAGCCGGGGGAACTTACAGAGTTATGGGCGAATCTTAACGCTAAAACAGTAAAACACACCAAACTCGAACTTCAGTTAACAAAAGATCGGGAGCTCCGAGAGAAAGAGCTCGACACAGAATGGCAAGCTCATTTGATAGCGCTCAAGTGACTTGATGGTAAGATGATAACAATGCAGACTGCCTGAAGGCCCTGTAAAATACTCAGCAGGCCCTCAAGCCAGAGACTACAATTAACTTCCAGAGACCTCTCATGTTTCTATAAGGGAAAGAATGGGACCTCGAGGAGTCATCAGTAAAGCTATTTCCTGGAACCTACGCCACAAACCACAACCCTCCATACATTTGGGGGGTAAAGTTCAGTCCGAAGGCAGTCGAGGTTACCAAATTTCTGTCTACCATGAGGAAGAGCAGCGACCTCAACATTAAGTTCCAGCACGAGATCGCATGTGTGAAGGTACGGGCACTCATCATCCACAGCCAGCTCATCCAATAATTCAACCAATACGTCATTACGTCACAAAAGAGCATATGGACCAACGAATTAAGAAGTTGATCGAAGCTCAAGTTCTGGGTTCTACCGGCGATATCACAAAGTTACAAGGAAGTCTAATTGCCAAAGAGCTATTCGATATGGAGATACCAAATGGTTTTCATACTCCCAAAATTCGTAAGTACAAAGGTACTAACCCGAAGGAGTACATTCAGCAGTACCATAATTCATTGGGGTTATACTCCAATCTCAACCACATCCTTTGCCATCTGTTTACCACAAGTCTATAGGAGGAACCACTCTGATGGTTCTACTCTCTCCTTGAGGACTCCATCTACACATTCGATTAGCTGCAGAAGCAGTTCATCAAGATATATGCTCACAACAGGGATAAAGAAGAAAATATGAATTCTCTTATCGGTCTTAAACATTCGCAGGGAGAGAAGCTCGAAGATTTCTCGAAGATGTTTTTAGAGCTCGCGTGAAAATTGGATAACCTCGATCAGAAGACAGCTGTTACAACTTCCACCAATGCGCTCCAGCTCGACTGCAAGGCCAAAGAATACCCCTTCCTCAACTAACCTGCGACCTTGAAGGAGATGATCACCAAGATTAATAGTTACGTCAGCCTAGAGAGGATGATGTCCAAGCGACAAAAATCTACTAAATCCATCCTCTCTACCAAGGGTCCGTCTACATATTAAACTAACGAACAGAAGGAGGAACAGGGAGATCAGAAGTGCACCAAGGGCAACACTGGCTACCCTTGGAAAGGCGGTCTGCCAAACAAACCCATCCTCCCAAAGATGAACGTCTGAATCTCTATAATTTTTTCACTGCTTTTGAAGGATACACTCTACCGCTCTTCTCAACCACTGGAACCGATCGACAGCTGACCGCATTACCTACATCATAAGGTAAACCATCATGCAACTGACAATTGCTATGCCTTATAGAGGTTGCTCGAATACATTTTTAAAGATGGACGGATGCTCAAATATATTATCGACCTGAAGTTATACAAAGATGGCAGCTATATGAAGCAGCTTGAAGTTATTCAGGTCAATGATCAAGCGGAGGAGAAGCATCTTTACCATATACGCCACAACAACATGATCAAAATCAATTAGATCACCAATTCTAACAGATCGAAGCCTAGGAGACTATTAGAATGCTACGATCTCACACCTCAAGGCAAAGAAGCCCAGCTTCTTCCCAAGTTGAGCAATCGCCGGCTCGGCATCTCCTTCGAAGATTGTAATACTAGCCATTTTAAATTTTGACATCATGATGCATTAGTAATAATGCTTAAAATGAAGAAGTTTGTCATGCACACAATGATGATCGATACTGGAAGCAGTATTGAGATTCTTTTTCAGAGTACTATCGACCAAATGGGTTTGGTCGACCAAGTTATTCAGAGCGACACCGATATCAGTTGGTTCAATGGTTTTAGGGAAGAACAAGTAGGCAAGATCATCTTATCTATTACTGTAGGACTAGCCACCATCGACGTCGTTTTTTATGTTATTAATGCCAAATCTCATTATCTTGGGATTATGGGCCGCTGATAGATTCACAACATGGAAGAAATCGCTTCCACCTATAATTAAGCACTCCGATTCTAGCACGACAATGAAATTTATGATATTATAGGTAGTCAGAATCCCTCTCGAGCTTGTGAAAATACCGTCTCTGCTATCCTAGATACTTCTGACAGATTTGTTGTATAACAATTATAGGAAGCTGACCACCTCAACGATCAACCATCAACAAAAGAACTCACAAAATATATCAACATTGATGAACCAAGCGGAGGTACTTTTATCGGTACTAAGTTGGTTCAGTACAAAAAAGATGATCTCATTCAGTTTTTGCAACTCAATCGGGACGTTTTTGCATGGTCTTTCAAAGAAATGCCTGGGGTCGATCCGACCAAGGCATGCCACAAATTAGCCATCAATATCAACGCCATAGTAGTCAAATAGAAACAACGACGACTATTACCTCGACTTCAAGATGAAGTTAACACCGAGATCAAGAAATTGATCAAAGTGTGATTTATTCGAGAAGCAAAATATTCAGACTGGATATCCAACATTGTCGCCGTCCCAAAGAAGAATGAAAAGGTTCAAGATTGCGTAGATTTCACCGATCTGAACAAACATACTCCAAAGGATAGTTTTTTTCTTTCCTACATTTATCAGATCCTCGATTCTACAGCAGACCATGACCTCCTATCTATGATGGACGCTGCTTCGGGGTATAATCAAATTCTACTTTTGGAAGAAGATCAAGAAAAGATAACTTTCATCACTGAAATGGGTCTTTATTGTTACAAAGTTACTCAAGAACGCGGGTGCCACATATCAAGGGTTGATGACTACTATGTTCAAAGTACACCTAGGGAAAGTCGTTGAAGTCTACATCGATGATCTCTTGTGCAAAAATGTACAGTCAGCCAAGCACATCTCAGATCTTAGTATTATATTCAACATCCTTCGATCTTACAGGATGCATCTCAACCATGATAAGTGTAAATTTGAGGTACATTCTGGCCATTTTCTAGGCTGCCTCATCAGCAAGATGGGGATTGAGGCCGATCCAGATCAGATTTGGGCTCTCCTTAACATACCCTCTCCAAAAACAATAAAAGACGTTCAAAAACTTGCTAACAATATTGTCGCGATCAACTATTTCGTTTCTAAATCTTCCGACCGCTGCCGTTGGCTATTCTTATTACTTTGCGATTGTACCAAATGTGGAAAATTTTAGCCAAATGCAGAGGTCACCTGGACACCAGAATGTAAAATAGCTTTTCAGGATCTCAAAACCTATTTGGGGAGGTCTCCCATAATGAGCACCCCAATAGATAATGTGGAACTGATTATCTACCTAGCAGTCACAGATAATTCCCTCAGCTCGGTTCTCATTCGCTTGGAAGGGAAAGTTGAAAAACCAGTCTATTTTATCATCAAGACCCTCACACCAGTGAAAATGTTATATTCTTAAATTAAAAAACTTCTTCTCACTTTTGTTTACACTTCACAAAAACTCAAGCACTACTTCCCAGCTCATTCAGTCAAAGTCATGAGGAACTACCCACTTTGGGAGGTTCTATCCATAAAAGATAAATCGAGGAGAGTGCAGCAGTGGTCAGTCAGTTTGGGAGAACATGATATCAAGTTTGAGCAACGTCATTCTGAAAAGGGTCAGGCCGTTACCGATTTACTCACAGATTTTCCAGTGGAGGATCCTGCGTAGGAGGAGCACGACCCTGACCTTACGAAAGAAACACCCAAAGATCTACCCCCAAGCCATTTGACGAGGGAGTTGAATGGATCACTACAACAGGGTGAAGACTTCTTACAGATGGATCAGCAAGACCCGCAGGGTCAGGAATCATAATCATTTTTATTACCCCTTCCCATGAAAGAATTAAGAAATCAATTCGCTTGGATTTTGTGGCCTCAATTAATGTCACCGAGTACGAAGCTCTCATTCATGGACTCTACCTCACTCTTGAGCTTAATGTTCCCGAACTCTTAGTTTACACAGATTCACTTCTCATCGTCCACCATTACTCTAAATAATACAAGAAGAATGGAAAGACGATCGAATGCGCAGCCTTCGTTATAAATAGGATGAGCAAGTTTGCGAAAACAACTCTCAATTATCTTCCTCGAAGTGAAAATAGACACGTCGATTCCTTGGCATATCTAGCTGGGGTATTGGGTACCGAAGCTTGATATCTTTGGATCAAAATCATTTCAACACCCAGCATTGATCGCATTTTTGTATGCATGGTCAACACTGGGGGCGATAAAGGGGGAGTCGACGATTGGCGAAAGCCTTTCTTAGCCTACCTCATTATCGACAATAATTCCAATGGACCACTCCCCGCAGATCCAAAAGAGTGCCAACAAATAATCAACAACTCGAAGCGCTATACTAATCAGAACGGTGTGCTATACCGCCTTTCTATCACACGGCCTTACCTTAAGTGCCTCTCTAAACCAGAAACAGATGAATTGTTCCACGAGTTACATGAAGGGACTTGTGGCTTCTATGCCGCAGGTCGATCGCTAACAAATAGAGTTATTACACAAGGAGTATTTTGGCCCGACATGCGTAAGAAAGCAGAGGAGTACTCACGTAGATGTGACACCTACCAAAGGCATGGACACATGATACGTGCCCCTGCAATTGAGCTTCATAAAAGCAAGGTGTTCTGGACATTTAAAAGATGGGCACTCGATCTCGTTGACAAATTTCCTAACTCTCCAAGTAACCGCCGTCACTTACTCATAGCTACCAATTATTTCACAAAATGGGTAGAAGCAGTTCTACTATGTCGAACCAGAGAAGAATAGGTCATCTATTTTATCTAGGAACACATCATCACTCAATTTGGGTGCCCCCACCTAATTCGTATCGATAACAGGCCCCAATTTGTGGGAAAAAAATTCGTAAGCTTCTTCAACCAACACAATATCATCCACTCACCATCCAATCCGTACTATCCTCAAGGCAATGGCCAAGCTGAAATTACCAACAAAACCATCGTGGATAGACTCAGAAAATAGCTTCACTCACAGAAAAAAGGGAATTGGGTTCTAGAATTGCCTTATGTCCTTTGGGCATATCGTATCACTCCCAGACAGTAAACAGGATGTACCCCATTCCTCTTTGCCTATGGCACTAGACTGTCATTCATTCTGAATACCATTATCTAGTTCGAGACCGCGAGCTGACTGATGAGGAGAATGAGTTCGAGTTGGCTTACAACCTTAATATGATCGATAAAACTAGGGAATGCTCTATCGCAAACCTAGGTCGATATCATAATATGCTAGCCAGGTCGTACAGCAGCCAAGTCAGGAGCTGTACCTTTCAAATCGATGATCTTGTCCTCAGAGAGATTCCACAACATTGTAAAAAGATTCATGCTGGAAAATTAGCCGATAATTGGAGGTCCATTCATTATCACAGGTCTCTCAGGCTTGGGATCATATCATCTCATGACCGAAGAGGGAATCCCCATTTTAAATCCTTGGAATACTAGGCAACTGAAATGGTACTATCGTTAAGCATCTTACTACTCCATTTTCGTTGCTCATTTATTTTATTTTGTTTTATAAATTCCAAAAGTAAGATTTTCATCTCCATTCAATGTAAATTCTGAACTAATCAATGAAACTTTCAAGTTCTTCATAATATCTATCTACTTACATAGATTCAACCACATTTTGTAGATTAAAGGATATATCATACTAGCTTTTAATTGATCATATACTAGTTAAATCAGGGATAACACTTGGTTCGGCTGACTCTACTAAATCTCTGCGATTGAAACAAACGTAGAAACTTGTTTCATATCAAAGACTCAAACAGGCATAAGATAAGGTAAAGGTAATACTAGTCTTCATCTCTTTCAATATGTCTGCAACATTTCTATAATTAAATCAAAATTCAACCTGGCTTAACTCATTCAATCTCTGCAATTGAAACAAATGTAGAAACTTGTTTTATATCAAAGACTAAAATAGGCATAAGATAAGGCAAATGTAATACTAGCCTTCATCTCTTTCAATATGTCTGTAACATTTCTATAGTTAAATCAAAATTCAACTTGGTTTAACTCAGCCCATTTCTGCGATTGAATCAAATATAGAAACTTGTTTAATATCAAAGACTCAAACAGGCATAAGATAAGGCAAATGTAATACTAGCCTTCATCTCTTTCAATATGCCTGTAACATTTCTATAGTTAAATCAAAATTCAACTTGGTTTAACTCAACCCATTTCTGCGATTGAAACAAATGTAAAAACTTGTTTTATATCAAAGACCTCACCTGACATAAGATAAGGCAAATGTCATACTAGCTTTCATTTATTTTACTATGTCTGTGACATATACTATTTATTTTTAGGTCATATTACAAGGGATATCTTTTGTGTTGATGGGATGTCAGCCATGCTTTGCCCTTCAGCAGTAGGTTGAACAGATTTTAGCTCGCGAGTTACAATAACTTTGCCCCTATCTATCAGATCAGCAGGTCGAGGGCCTAAATTGGTTTCCATGAAGGCCATGCAATTTCCCCGATCTATACTCACTTTACAAATGCATCCCTTGTCATACAAGCTCTTAAACAAGGTATCTCGTTCTAATTCAAGTCTTTTTATTTCCTCTACAAAATATGCAACAATCGACTTTAACAGGTATTCCCGTGATGCATGAGCTTCAACGATCCTTGAAAAGTTACATCTCACCTTCTCAAGGCGTGACTTCAAATGCGAGTACCTGATCTTCTGATGTACCATTTCCATATCTATCAGATCATAAAAGGCTATATTCTTTTCCACTTTTTTATAATATTTAGTTGATTCAGTATGAAGAGCAACCTCCAAGCTTGCCACCTGAGCGCACAATGTCATGATTTATGCATTTAATTCTTTACTGGCAGAAATATCCTTTAACAAGTCATCTTTCTTCTTCATCAGAACTTCCTTTGCCCAGATTTTCCCTTCAAAGACCTTCTCCCTAATAAGAGCAGTATCCAGTTTGTGCTCACATTCCCTTAAGTTCGTATTTTCTTTCTGCACATGTCCTTGAATTTGAGCCACATCACCTTCCAACTCTCTAATTCAACCAAAAAGGCTAACTATATTGCCTTGGACTAGAGAAATTTTAACCTCAGTTCTACTCCACCTTGTGCTCTCTCTAGCCTCAGTTTTCTTGACACATGCATTGGCTTGCGCCAATTCGGTCTTCAATCGTGCCACCCTCTCATTTAATTCGTTACGCCTTCGTTACATCCCCCAAAACTCTATATCCTTGGCAGGTAAGGCTATTTGCAAGTGTTTGGCTGTAGCTTTTGAGACTGATAACTGTTCTCGAGCTACTTTCAGCTCATTTTTTGTTTTCACTCAATTTTTGTTTCAGTCGCTCCAGCTCGCTTTTATAATTCTGAAGATCAGTTTGAAATTGCCCTTTTGATCTTTCTAGTGCCTGAATACGGTATTGCACAATTTTAACTTGTTTACCCTTAATCATCAGTGCGTCAACATAACTTTGAAGCTTTGTGGCGTGTCCTTTAACCTCCGCAAGCTCTTTTATCTCCTTCTCAATTTTAGCATCTTTCTTCTCGACCTTGCGAGTGAGGTCAACAACCATTTGGTTGGCTTTAACAAATTTAAAATGCACCTTCATGTGCTGATCTTCTCTATTTTCAGTCGCCTCCCTCACCCTATCAAACTTATCCACAAATTCTCGATTATAGTGGAGCACCTCATTTTCTCGAGCGCGAACTGAATCCAATTCGACCTACACAATAAAGATACATTATATGCAGCTCGATTAAGAAAACCCATCAACATGATGTGTGTCTCATTTCTAAGAAAATATGTGCATTTCTAACATCTACTGTGTGTAACTACTTCTAGCCTTAAAGGTCGAAGCACAAAAGCAGATAGGTACTCCATGACATACATTTCGAAGTCTAAGGTACATATTTACGATATTCCACTTTATCTAAATACTTTGAATTTTTCTATGCCCTATAATTAGTATAGTTTTCCTAAAGCTGATAGCAAGTTTTTGGTCTAGCTCTACGCTTTATGTTATCTAATTTAATTTATAGCTTTATGTCAATATAACATACAAATCTAAAGACCTATTTCGATCTATCCTGCAGCTCCGATTGTGAAGACTGCAAGGCTGTAGAGGTCTCTCTTTCTCTGGCAAGCCCGGTCTCTGGATCTTTTATTCTGAGATTCATTTCTCTAAGTGCCTACAAGTGGTTTACAAAAAAGTCAACCTACAGAAGTCTATTCAATCAAGTACAACAATTTACAAGACATTTTAAAATATTTATACAAATCATTTCTCTACCCTACCTTCTCATTCTCGCCCTCTGGGAGTTCGGTGTCATCCCCTTGATTGTCTAGTACAGTCTGTTGGGAGACACTGTCAAACCCATCAACAACTCCCACCACCACCTCTTCTACTTCTTCATCATCACCTTCCTCAACATAGGTGTCTGCCTTAATGGTATCCACTTCATCCTTAGAATATCCCTTCAACATCAGGTGGTGCCCCAACCTTTCACACTCCGCCTCTACCTCCTCCATATTCAACCTTGCCTCTGCTTGCAGATGGCCAGTCGCCACTGCATGAGAAGCCTTTAAAGCCTCTAATTTCTTTACTTCCTTAAGGGCATCTGCCTTCGCTCGAGCTACCTGCTTTTCAAGCTTGATTTTAACTTTCATCAGCTTAGATTTTTTTTCTTCCACTCCGTGCCAAATCCCCTTCACCATACGAACAACCTGCACAAAACAAATCGA
This sequence comes from Kingdonia uniflora, assembly GCA_014058105.1. Classification (NCBI taxonomy): domain Eukaryota; kingdom Viridiplantae; phylum Streptophyta; class Magnoliopsida; order Ranunculales; family Circaeasteraceae; genus Kingdonia; species Kingdonia uniflora. Next base: position 816,722 of record JACGCM010002784.1, read on the forward strand.
CCTCAGCGTGAGTTTGAAATACAAGGAATATTTACAAGATCAAGCATCAATACATACCATCTTGCTCAGATTCTCCTCTCCATGAAGAGCCGCCAGCCTTGCCCTTTCCTCCACTACTTTGAGATCATCCTCAGTAGCAGATCGCTCTTCAGCGACCTTTTCCCTCGACCTTCCTGACGGTTCGATCCTTATCCTTTTTTCTTTTCTGTCACCCTCACCACTTCTAGTGGTACCAGGGGCCGACACACGCTACAACATTTGTTTCTTCGAAAACGTTCAAGCTAATTTGCTCGACGTAATTGATTCTGGCTGAACCAACCTGTCTATTCCAGGGGTTTTGGCCACATTGACTCGGCCTTCCCTACCTGTTTCTCTCTTCTTCCCATCATCAATACCCGTCATCAGCCTGGTCGATTGATATTTTTGAACCTTTTTCAACTTGCTTCCAATCCTCTTCATTCTGCTAAGGCTGAATCCTTCCAACACAAACTCAAGTTGAACCTTTTCCTTCGCAACTTTGTCTAACAGTGAATCTCTCTTCTCCACTCAAGACTTTGGGCTTTCCATGCACAACATTTATTATTATCACCAAAAGATTATCAGTTCAAACATATCAATATTATATACTTTATGCATTGTTATACTTACTTTGTTTCACAAGTCTAAACAGAAGATCCAAAGGTTCTTCATCATCTTTCTGAAGATAATTACCCTTCACCCATATTACGTTGTTATTACAGGCTCGGACTGCTGAATTGAGATCGAAGAAGTAACGCCGTGTTGCACTCGCACAAAAATATTCCCCACCATTGGCTTAATAATTCTTTACCCCATAAAACTGCAGTACGTTCTCAGGGGATATCCTCCTCACTTTTCCCTCATTCTCCTATTTTTCATTCAGATGATCACAAATGGTTATTACCTCCCACATGTTTCGGTTCAATTGAACAAGACATGCTCCAATAGTATTCATAATCCCCTTCGCCAAATTGGTAAGGAGGAGACTCAACCCGTACTCTAATTAAGACAGGTAACACAAGAAACTCTCTGAAAAGTTACTCCGAACACTCCCATAAACATATTCTAATAAAATCAAATCATCTATACCCCTATCTCATTTTTCCTCCTCTAAGTTGGCCAGCAAATAAAAATACTCTTCTATCACCGCCACCGTGCACCCCCTAATCATCCTCCCAGGGTATTCTGCACAGTTACCCCATTTTCCTCCTACGACAGCTTTGGCTTTACAAAATTTTCTAAATACATCTGAACCAGAGCGATAGGCCACCAATTTACCAGGAAAACTTGGAAATTGCTCCAAACCAACTTCTACTTCACCATCAGACTCTACCATACGACCGGAGGTCAAAACCTCGTTAATAGGCGAACTATCCATCTCAAACTATAATTTTACAGGCAAAGATTAATTCTACCCAAATTCCTCACACGTTCGACCTACATACGGGTTTAAGTATCTATCATTATTTTTTACAAATCAGTCATTCATATGCAACATATCATTCAAAAATTATGTCTAAATGTTAAATATCATAAATTGCTATAAATAATGATTTACTAAGATTTACTTAAACAAATTACGATTTGAAGAGTAAACACAACACACATCTCTACTAACCTTTAGTATCATAATTAGAATCTGTAGTAATACCAAGTCTTTCCCTCGCAACACCGCTGTATTGCCACCTACGTGATTCAGAGCCCGTAACTCTCTTCAACTGTTGGTCACCCTTAGATAAACCCTTACCAAATCCTCTGCTATTTTTTCGCGCTTCTCTCTCAGTACTGTCTAAATTTTTAGAAGTTGAAATATATTTGAATGATGAAGACGAAGTACTATTTAATCTTTCTCTCTCTAACGGCTGGCAGTTATTGCACCTCGAGCGACTCGTCCTCAGTTTTGGAATCGAGGCGTCCTTTTCACTATCCATGTAAGACATCTTGTACCTTTTCAATAAACCTGTATTTCCATTATTACCTCTTCCCTTATATTTTAATATATTTTTATCTCTTGTTACCATATCTTTCTCTGACCTTCCCATACTCATGATGACTCATACTCTACGAAATCAATTTTTTTACAACTTTGTATAAAAGATAAACCTAGAAGCTCCTGCATTTTTTTTATGTTCTCGTTCCTTATACTTATAGTTCTAGTGACGTCATTTTCAAAGCTACCAAAATTTTCAAACTTACTCAAAATTTGTTTATCAAAACAGTCTCAAACGGTATTTGTAACTATAGAGGATCAAATTGACTTCTAACTTTTTTGTTAAACTAAGCAACCCTTACATTTATTTAGGATAACACTTTACATATAATTGCATCTAAAATAGCCTTGGTGACTTGAACAGCCACATCTGATCAAATCTCCTCCCTCAATCACCCCATCTTCAAATTCGATCTCCACCTTAGCGATCAATCCGATCATCTCTTCTCGATCTACAGGATCCCGCACCAATTCATGAAAATATACTTCATAAAAATATATGGTATATTCGAGTTCCCTATCCCTCACCTCCAATCCTTTGAGCTGACATTCCCTCATTGGTAACTCAACATCATAATCAAACAATCCAAAAATCCTTTCCCGTACTTCAACGATCTTTATGACCAATCATCTTTCAGTGGCATGACGAATTCGCCGAGATCAAACTCGCACCATCACAATCACTTCTCCATATTCAGGAAATAATTGTTGCCATTATTTATAAGTTTATGCAACACCTTCCGCCCAAAATGTGATTTTGACCTTTTATCTAGTAGCAGAAACCCGAAAATCTTGGGATAGGCTATTTAAATTTATCCCTTCACTCAAGCACAGGCGTTACATTATTTTTGAGCTTATTCAATCAAGTTTAATGCTTCTATCGACCTTTATTAGTTCGAATTTTTGCATTACATATTTCTTACAGTTTTTCTCCCCCACATTTTCAACACACAGGAATATTATACTAAAATCATAACGTCAATTTTTGCACTTATTTATCTCAATTCGAACATTACAACAACAGTGCTTTCAATAATTACTTCTATTCATTTCGTACATCCTACAACGATTCAGTTCGATTCTACGAGCTATATTCTATCTACGTAACACAAATAATTGGGTAAAAAATCTTTATTTCATATCGATAACATTACACATGATTTTACTGATAATAAGTTTTTCAGTGATTGATCTCAAGTTTATTACAACGACATAATCTGTCCAGAAATCAACCCCAGGTACTTTACATATAATAAGTTTTTCACTACTTTTAAAAATCACAGGTTATTCAGGCACGCCGACACATCAACTCCTTCAGTTCTTCTCGCTTTAGTAATTTTTTACCCTGATACAAAGCATAAATTGGAACCAAAAAAGAGCTTCCCTCATATTCGTTTTGTTGAAGTCTATTCAAACTTTAAATGAAAACTATACAAGCAGTAGACTCAGTGTTGGAGCCAAATCCCCGAACTAAAGGTCTTTTAAGTGCCAAAACGTGATAGAAATGTAGAAGCAAACTCCCATTGGTTGTCTTTCTCTTCTATTACCATTCCCCCCTCCTCTGAAACCACCACCTCCGAAGAGTTGGTAGAGATGAAGATGGCCCGACCTTAGAATCTATGGTGATACAAGAAATCAGCATAACTGCCCCGCAGTTATGCCTATCTCTGCATATGAATCCCCAATCCTGTCTTCCACAAGAGTACGGAGATAGGCCCACCGATCCTCGCCTGTCAAGATAACGACATAAAACCTCCACTTGCAGTAGAATTCCTCCTCAGCTTCAATCGTTTCGTCTTCCGACATGCCTTAATACGTCGGAGGAATAGGAGCGGGTATCGACATCTCCAAGGATTGGTCACCTAAGCATTTGAACTTTAACTTCTGCTTTTCAGACACAATCCTCTCTTCAAGGACCATACTACAAGTCTTCACCATTGTTAATATTTTAGAGAATTTCACAAAAAAAAGCGTAGTCTGCTTCCAAAATCCGATACAGGTACCATTTATATAACCCTATATTTAATGTGCATGTACGTTTTACCAAACGTCATCATTCATTTCAGGCGCAACTTTTTGAGTCATAACCGTCACATACGTCAGCATCAACATCTTCATTCAATACACGTCATTTCCCAATAACCTGCGTAACTCCACAGGGTTAAAGCCATCATTATTTCATTTCAATTATAAAATGTTTCTACCCAAATACCGAGTCAAATAGATAATTTCTTAACCAAAACTACTCGTGACTTCGGTTGGAAGGAGGCGATTGTAAGGATTTATCCTTCGATCTCACCTAAAAATGAGCTCACCTAGTTCGAATTACCTCTATCTCAGATTCACATATTTTTAATATATCCTCCCCAATCAAACATTCCAACCTACCATAAGAACTGGTTAAGAAAGTGGGCCAAACTTTAACCATAGAGCATTATCCAGTCAAAGACACCTGTTTCTCACGAACTTGTCAATTATTCAGTCAACCGCCACTAACCACATTGTTCAAAACACATGCTCAAGCACGATGAAGAGCTGCAAAGTAGGCCAATATTATGGAAAAGTTTTAGAAGAGACAAGTGGAGAAAAATTACAGAAGAGATCATCAATAAACTATTAATTCAAGATTCTCAGCAAATGTTAAAAACATCTTAGTTACAAGGTTCAAAACATTTCTATATTTAGAGATCACTTGTAATAAAGATATCCGCCTCAAACAATAAAGATACTTTCATAAAAATCCTCCACCCGAGGTCGTATTTTTTTTTGTTTACCTATTTAGAGGTTTTCCACGCTAAAATCATCTGTTTCATTTCTTACTTTCTATTAGAATATTGATACAAGTTCATTGGTGTGATTGTGAATTCTAAGCAATTTTGAGCTTACGGAATTTGGCCATTACACCAACAATTAACATTACTAAGAAGAACTGCGCCTATATAATTATGTTAATCCTATTTTATAAACCTCAACAAAAGAGTGCTTTGTCTGTTTTAAACACATTTGTGGCATCTACAATGTCTGGTGCATGGCAATGGGCACTTAGTACAACTGCATTTACATGATCAGGGACAGACAAAAGACTCAAATTCTGCATACTGAGAGGAACTCCGTCTATACGTTTAAAGTTAAGATCTATGCCACTTAGTACAACTATCTCGAGAGGTTCAGTGCGAAGTGGCCGCGTATAGTCTGGAGCACCAACTATAAATATTTCAAGAGGTTTCATGCCAAGTTGATACATATAGTCTAGAACACTGAGTACAAATGTTTTAAGAGGTTCCTTGCCAAGCGGTTGCGTATAGTCCGTTGTAACCTTACAAAAAAGTTAAATTTGTTAAAATTTACTAAAAAAATGCTAGCATAGCAACGTCAGCGATGCACAACGAACGATATAACATGCTCCTACAAGGTAAAGAAAAATGTTATGTAGATAGCGTTGTGTTTAGAGATACATGAGAACATAAACAATTTAAAGTCATGTACACTAGTATTATCGCGTCAGTAGTACAAGTTAAACAAAACCTCCTTAAAGCGTTGGATGTCAATAGTAATTGAGGTTGAGTGGCGGTCACTTAAAGAACTCCTCAAAATTACTTAATGTATGTACTTTAGCGTCAATGCCACAGGGGGAAGAAGATAATATTTTAATACCAATGCAAGGAACGCCAAGTTTACAACATTAGCTGCAAACAAAATCCGAACTAGTAGAATCTTTTTTGACCTAAATACAAGCCTTCTTCACGAGATTCAACACCACCTTGGCCATACCAACCGAGTTTGAACCTTCTTGGCTTTGATGAATAACAATTTCTTAGTATTCAAATAATGGGTACTCCATTTCAGATTAATTGAACTTGGATTTCTTCCGTCGAGACGCTAACATAAATCTCATGCTAAACGGAGAATAAAAAAACAAACATTAGGTACATTATATAAACAATAATGCGGTGGTTGAGGAGTTCCTATTGGCATTACCAAGAGATTGTTGAATTTAAAATATGTATATGGGATTCAGTCGGGTGTGTTGTCTGCAAAGTATTCATCCACCAATCGAACTAAGGGTGGACAACTCTTCTTCGTCTCCGATTTAACCCGGGGATTCATCTCATGAAGTAAAAATGGTGGAAAGGGAGGAGTGAAAATGATGGGAAGTGAGGTAGTATTGTTAGCAAATTTGAAAAGTTTTTTTTAAGAGACCCAAACCAAACAAAAAAAAACCGTGGTGAACCATTCTCAGTGAACAAAACCAACTAACAAAGCTAGTGTTATTAGCAAATTTGAATTTCATATAGTTGTAATATCAAACCAAATTTAGGGGTACATCAGTTAATTGCCATGCGTCGTGAGAAGGAAGTAAAATTGCATAGTGATGTTAGAATTGCCCAAGTATAATTTTAGGCTGGGGATGCACCAAGATTTCTATACTAATTGAGGTGGTGCAGTGCCAAATTAATTGACGTTTTACCTTAATTTATTGAAACTTAAGAAGAAAAAAACATAATCTTTTTTCTCTCTCAAGTTCTATCTTCCCAAATAACTAGCTGTCTTTTCTTCTCGAACAAAAAGGCTCTCTAAATTACAAAAAACTTGGTTCCAATTACAGCAAAATTGAGGTACTCTCTAAAAGCTTAGTTCCAATTACAACAGAACGAGGTATTCTCTCTTTTTCACTCTCTCTCATCGATTTTAGATGATGTAATTCAATGAGGTTTCACTTAGTCTCTTAAGAACTAATCTTTTTGGAGTTTTGGGATTTTGGTCATAAATAAGGAAGAACATAGAACTTGACTTGCATTTGTTTGGGGAAAATTCAATGGGGTTTCTTGTGTTCACATAATAATGCCAAAAGATCATATTTTGGTAAGATTGGGTAAATATTTCAATAAATTTCTTGCGATTGAAGAATTTTGTGAGATTGAGTAATGTTATGTTCTTCAATATTTCTCTGCTTAGTTGATATTTCATGTTTAGAGCTGCATAGGGTATTAATGGGGTAAGATTTAAGCAAGGTTCATGTAAAACTGATACTAGCTAGTTACATGGGTTTATAAGGTTCATGTAACTTTGTCTAATTATATGGTGGCTGCTTGAGCCTTCTGTGGGTTTTTTACCTTTCCTACCGAAGTTATGAATTCCTTCACCTTTCCTGCAGAAGCTATGTGTTTCTTCTCTTGCTGTGTTGTATGATCTGGACTTGGGGACCTTAGATCATAGGGGTGAGGTTATCTTAGTGGTACTTATGTTTGGGGTTCTTTTTAGTGGTACATCTATTTAGGGTCTGTAGTTCTCTATCCTGTAGAGTTGTGTTATTGTTCCCTTATAAGGGGAGTGGGTTGTGATGTTCAGGCTCTTTCTTTGCTAGTTTGTTAGCATAGAGAGTTGTCCCCATCTTGTACATATGTTATTTTCCTATTTTTATGTTATCATAGGGTTTAGTCCCCCACTCTCTTTAAAAAAAAATTAACTTTATATGATACATCCAAACACCTATCTAGTGTTAATATCAATTATTATTTATTTCATTAGAAGTACTCTTTCTCTCTCTTCACTTCATGATTTTTAAATTTTGATTTGTACTTCATGAGAGTACTAGAGAAGTTGCAGAACATACGAAGTTGTAGTCATGATGTACATCTTCTTTCTCTAATTTTTACTTATTGGTTTTGTTTGTGTGAAATAAATTATGCTTATTGATGTGAGTGAAAGCCTAAATAAAGTTTGGTGATTTTTGTATGAAAGGGATGCTATCATGTTTTCTATTTCATTTTCCTACGAAAAATAAATATTAGAGGGATGATATAGAAAGGGTATTGGTCATACTAGCTTTTAGGTCCTCCATGTCCACGTCAACACCATCTTGGGATTCTAGTTCCTGATGATGTTACTCATGTAGTTATTTTAAATTCATGCACCTTTTATTAATTTAGGTAATGCATTGTCATTTATCATATCAATTAATGAAAATATTTTTCTTCACAGGCTGCTTTATCTACGATGTATACTAAATAAATGTGTCTTAACCTTGGGATAAGGAATGTTGTCTACAATTATACACTTCAAAGAGAGATGTTTATACAGGAACATGAAGTTATTTATGAACAGACGATCTTGGAAAGAAATAAATATGAAAGCCTTTTATTATAACAAGAATAACAAGCGCAAACATTTATTGTTGAGCATAAGGTTGAAAGTGACGAGTTGCGAGCAGATGTCTCATATTTACAACAATTGTTTCATGATTAGGTATTTAAATATTATCAGAAGTAAATTCAAATTTAAAAATAGTCTTCGCTTTCATGTAATATTCTTCCAGTTAAGTTGGTCTTTAGCTTTAACTAAATTATTAATCTTTTCGTGGCAACATATTGATTATCAGATGCATGAAAGACTATAAGCAGCAGAAGAATTCGAGGAAGAAGTGATACTTCATCTTAGCTCGGTAGGATTTTTTCCTTATAAGATAGTTCTAATGGATATTGTTTATTCTCGAATTCTAGTACTCCTGGAATTGTATAGCAGGCGTTGCGTATTGTATATATTTACTCCGTGTTTGTCTAATTTTTTTAGATAATATAGTTTACGAGGAAATTTTACAAGAGAAGTTCGTTGATCGATTTAAGCTTCCTTTACGGTATATTTTGGAATTTCATGGGTATTGAAGTAGGCTTCAATGACGAGCATTTAGTTTTTTGTATTTTTTATGGCAGTTATTAAGTATATATATTATCATATGGTTGTGGAGTATATTATCAGCATTATCGTTGATTATATCAATTCTCTTTGATATGTGACTTTTATACTTATATGTGATATGTGACTATTATGCTTATGTGTGGATTTTATAATCCTTGGAATTGGGAGCGTGTTGTGTGTATACTGGCCCAAGTGCCCTTAAACCAAAGTAATATATAATTTACTTAAGTGTTTTACAATGTACACAGGTTCTTAATAGGTGAAAAAAAATATAAAATGTCCAATTTCCAGGGGAAGTGCTGCTAAATTTTTGGTATTGTTTTTCGGCAATTAAAGGTACAAAAAAAATATGGAATGAGTGATATATTTGTATCAAATATGGAATGGAATGTAGCATTATAGTAACTTAATGAAATTTAAATATTATAAAATATTTACTTGGTAACATTTATTGTCATCTTTAAGACATTGAAAATATTTATTATCAAATATTTACTTTGGCAAACATTTATTGTCATCTTGAACTAGCTTTGTTTTAGGTAAATATTTAGTGTTCTTTATTTTTTGAAGAAATTTTTGTATAGGGCCTAAAGTTGTCCTAAAATTACAATTAGTACCCTATTGTTTAAAAAACTATGGCTAGACCCTATTTTTGATGTTTTGTTTCATTTAATACCCTGAGTTTTGAATATCCCTAAACTAACCCCAATTTCAATTTCTTAAAACTAAAGTAAATTTTCAACCGGTTGTAATTGGGTTGTTCTTCAAAATTAGAAGAGAATCCTTTTTCGGTAGGGTATCTTCTTCTTCCCCGACTAAGCTATTTATTCCGTCTCTCTCTCTCTCTCTCGTAGGCTTTATAATTTTTGTGACTCTATCTCACCGTTTACTAGTTTGATATCACCTTCAATAGCTTAGTTACATCTATGTGATTGAATTATTCAAAGTTCAAGGTCTATAATTTAAACACTTTACAATCGAATTAAAAACAGATTAGTAGAGAATTGGCTCTAGTTTTTGTGGCATTTCCGCTCTTCAAGTTTAAATTCAAACAAGAGAAAACCAAGTAGAAGTGAGTCCTCAACTTGTGTACGAGGATAATCATCATGGGACGAGCTATTTCAGTGGCCATTTGAGTTTTTAATGTAAATTATGGTGTGTCATGTTGTGTAAATCATAATGTATTCTTATGTAAGGTGTATCATCATATATTCTTAATAAAACTAGCCTTTATTCCTTTGTTTGGTCGAACTTTTTTAGGTTTTCTTACTTATTAATAAAGTAAATGGAGGGTCCAAGCAGTTTTTATGATCTTCTTATGGGAAATGATGAGCAAAACCAACTTGAAAGGTCAGTTGTTAGTACTTTTCTTTGAATTGGAAAGTTATGCATTTGCAATTTTTTTTTTAATTTAACAATGAAAATACAATTTTAGAGATGATAATTATCAAGTGAGTTCACCTTTCGAATATACAAGTGGTAGGGGAGAGAGTGGGAATAAAAAATTTATGTCGATTGAAGGTCTTGTTGACATTGAGAATCAAATACCGAATAGAGCACCATTTTCGATTTAATTAGGTCACAAGTTAAAAGATGCATATGAATTTCATAATGTTTTGATTGACGCTGTTATCAAAGCTGGGTTTGAGATAAAGTTCCTCAAGTCTGCGAAGAGTTGTGTAAGGGAAAAATGTAAAGGTAATAATTGTGAATGGCTAATTTATGCGGCCGGTATCCAAGATACTGATAAGGTTCAAGTCAGAACGCTTGGAGATGAGCACACATGTCCAAGACTAGATTCGAGAGGCAATAAAATGGCGGTTTCAGTTTGGGTAAGCAATAGGGTAATTGGGATGGCTCGCGAGCACCCGGATTTTGAGCCAAAAAAATAGTTACCTTCATTAAAGATCAATCTAGCATTGAGATTAAATATATGACAGTATAGAGATCTAAGGATAGGTGTTTAACCCGTATTCATGGGTCTTGGGCTGGTGCATATAAAAAACTTGAAGATTATATCAGTTGCATAACACGGACAAACACGAGAAGTGTTATAGCAATACAATTTTAAGAGCATTATGTTGATAGTACTATACCATTGAATTGCAAGCGATTCTACAGATTATTTATTACATATAGGGCATCTATACTTGGGTTTATACAAGGATATTGGCCACTTATTTTTATTGATGGCACACATATTAAGCAAGGGTACAAGGGGGCCATTCTTGCTGCAATAGGGGTGGATGTAAATAATGGCATGTTTCCAATTGCTATTGCAGTTGTTGAAGTAGAGTCGAAAACAACTTGGGAGTAGTTTTTTCACCAGTTTCGACATATATTACTTCGATATCCAAATTATAATCGCATGACTATAATCTCGGACAGGCTATGTGGGTTAGATGGTGCAGTCAATAATTATTTTCTTGAGGCTAAACATGGGAGATGTGCATGACATCTTGCACAAAATATGCACAAAAAAAATTGGTAGCAAAATTGTCAAGTTTCATTTTTGGCCAATTCCTAAAGCTTTTACAAGTGAAGAGTATAACGTATTTCTTGCAAAGTTAAAAATTGTTAACAATTCTGCAGTTGATTGGATTAGAGCGAATAATCCATAAACTTGGGCTACATCCCAGTTTATTGGAAAGACTTACGGGCATATAACTTCCAACATGGCTGAGATTTTCAATAATTAAATTTTGGCCGTAATACTATATTCTGAAAGTAACTTTTTTTATTGGTAAAGTTGAAATGGGAACTGTTAACATATAGGGTATTTTTGTAGGTTTCTACCCATTTTTCCTATGTTAGAGTCAATACAATTTTCATTGATGAAACTATTTTTTAATAGAAGAGCGGAGGCGTATGAAATAAGCAAAAACTTTACACCATATGCTGAGGCTAAGCTTGCAGAGGCTGCAAATCAATCGAAAGATTATCGCGTATATCCGAGTAACGATATTTTGTATGAGATTTGAGACACAAATAATTGGGGTTTCACAGTTGACTTATCTCTTAACTCTTGTACATCTTTAGGCTGACAAAGATTGTGTCTACCATGCTCATACTGTAAGCGGAAGGTCAATTAATGAATTTTGTCACCCATACTATTCTAGAGAGTGCTATCGATTAGCTTATCATGACCAAATTGATCCCGTCTTGCCAGAATCGTTCGAAGGATTTGTTTTATCTAAAAATGTTATACTACCAAAGAATAAACGAAGTGTTGGTCGTCCTAAAGTTAAGAGAAGAGGGTCGGAAGCAAGAAAAGATAAAAGAGTCATGCATTGCTCAATTTGTAAGGAATCTGGACATACGAAAAGAAGATGTGGTGATAACCCTTCATGATACCCAAGCCTTGAAGTTTTGGATTGCTTTTTGTTTTGTTTGAACTTCAATAAATACATTAGTGATGATTGATTCATCATCTTTCTTTAGGGTCCTTTCTTTATATTTTTCTGATTACTTTGTAGATGATAACTTGAATTTTAGTAAAGATATCAGTGATGATTGATTCAACTTTTTTCTTGTTCCTTTTTTATGTTCTTATGAGTAGTTCTGTTATGCATTACTTATGAGTACTTATGGTTTTATGCATTAGTTATGAGTTCTTATGGTTATACAGAGGTACATCCTTGATGAACTAGCTAAGTTTCTTCTTTATTTATTTTGTATTATGCCCAATTCATAAACTGGTAGTACTAAATTGTAACTTGAAGCATACTCTATATTAGATTTCACAAGTTAATGGTGGTACCATAGAAGACAAGACGGACTTTGCTTATGGATTCTTTGAGAAGCAAGTACCTATTGATAATGTCTTTCAGAAAGATGAGATGATATATATCATTGGTGTAACTAAGGGTAAGGGTTATGAAGGTGTCCTTACTCATTGGGGTGTGTGACCCATCTCCCCCATAAGGCTCACGGGGGTCTTCGTAAGGTTGCCTGTATTGGTGCCTGGCATCCAGCTAGGGTCTCTTTCACAGTTACTAGGGCTGGTCAGAATGGATATCTCCACCCTACGAAAATGAATAAGAAAGTTTACAAGCTTGATAAGGTATGACAGGAGTCCCATTCAGCCATGATTGACTTTGACAAGACTGAGAAGGACATAACACCTATTGGTGAGTTCCCTCACTATGGCATCGTGAAAGAGAATTACTTATTGATCAAAAAATGTTGCGTTTGTCTGAAGAAGAGAGTTGTTTCTCTTCGCCAGTCCCTCTTGAAGTAGACTTCCCATTTGGCCACCGAAAATATCAACCTCAAGTTTATAGATACCTCATCCAAGTTTGGCCATGGGCGTTTCCAGACCACACAGGAGAAGCAGAAGTTTTATGGACGTCTCAAGGCTTAATTAATCTGTTTTTGTAAGCTAGAGATTTTTGTAGTAACTGATGCGTTTTCTTGGAAGACGATTTTTATTTTGATCTTTGATAGGCTGAGGATTATTGTCAGTCAGTCTAGGTATTGCTAAAATTTTGAGTTAATTGAATTGGCATTTTTTGCAAGTTAAAAAAAAAGGTATCTACGAAGCCGCCAAAGGAATTATGAGGATGCATTTAGATAGGTTTCACTGTACTAATAAAATAATATTGCTTTGAGATTAAGATAATACTTTGAGGATGAGGGATGTTTAACTTGACAAGAACCATCAAATGTCCCTTAGTGAAAATATTGAATGCTAGTAAAAATATTGTTGTGCTCTATTACAGATCATGGTTTCCTTCAACTATACAGAGTTCATCGACATACTGAGATTCCAAGTCAAGAAAAATATTATCCCCATGAGCAGTATAGATGATGCTGTAAGGAGAATCTTGAGGGTGAAGTTCATCATGGGTCTTTTTGAGCATCTTTTTGCCGATCTCAGCTTAGTAAACCAGCTCAGAAGCAAGGTCAAAAAATTCTTAATTATGAAAAGTAGTCAGACACTCATCATATTTTCATGAATACATATCTCAGGACTGAAGCACATGTTGATCAAAAGCCTAATATAAGAAGAGCAAGTATATTGATTAAACATTGCATCTTCTGAACAAGGGCATAAAGATTTAGCAAAGGAAGCAGTGAGAAAGTCCCTTGTGTTACCAAAGAATCGGAAATATGCTAATAAGCCATTGTTGCCACTCGCAAAGAATGCACCCAAGATTCTTGTCGCTGGAAGCCATGCTGATAATTTAGGTAATCAATGTGGTGGTTGGACCACCCAATGGCAGGGGCAGAGCGGAAATGACCTCACAATTGGTACGTTTACTTTGTTATTACACATTTAGCCTACATTTTCATCACATTATCACCCTCCATTATGGTAGTTACATTATGACTCTCATTAGTTCAACCGTGAAAACTCCCAACACAATTTTCTATATGGCCTCTTAACCTGAGTTCAATAATGTCTGGCTCTGCAAACATTCTTAGTCGTGTGAAAAACCTTTGTTGCTAATTTTCAAAATGATATAAAGGATGGTATTAATGTAGGCTTGTAGCTTGTTAACAGACATTATCCTGATAGAGATGCTTGTGGATAACATGACCAGGAATGACAATTCTCCAAGGAATTAAAGATACTGTTGCTCCAACCACTCAAGTGGTCTACAATGAGACCCCAGTTGCCGAATATGTAAAGTCAAACGCATCAGTTAATAGAACTTGATAGAGTTTTCATTCTGTTGCATAACGTAAGGGATAACAATGATAAGGCTAGTATCGAAAATACTATGACAATACTTGATTGGATCTGCTCAAACGACTCAAAATAGTTAAGGGAAATCCAAGAAGAGGAGAAGTAGTATAGGACCATATCTCGGGTTGCTCGTGGTGGGTACTCTGCTTACTGGAGAAGGGGCAAGTAGAATTCTTAAGCTAATTCCAAGGCTAACGCAGGAATATGATATTTTCTCTTGAATCCTAGTCTACAAATATGACTTCTTCCCTCATGTAAGAAAGTGTATAGTTAAATCCTTCCCAATACTCAAGCTTCGGACAATTTATGAGATTCTCCTATTTGTACAAACATCATGAATGGTATACTACTAGGAAAGTTTTAATTCGAACGATTTTTTCTGTCAGTGTCTCGAAGGTACAATGTTTCAGCCATCATGAATGATATATAAATTAAGCCTCCCTATCCTAGCTTCAGACCCACCCATGTGCCTTAGCCTAGCAGTACATGTCAAAGGAAATAAAAGCATAGCTAGAGTGGAAGATGACTCGTCCTCCATCTCGGGAAAGCATATTATTCTTTAGTAGTCATGCCTCCAAAGTCCATCTATGTAGAAAAACTGCATACTTAAGGCAACTACAACGCTATAGTTTAGGGTGTACAATGAAGTAGGCTGCTTTGATTCTGCAAAAAAAAAAATACTTCAATATTGCCGCGTATGTTTTGTGTGGGCGTGGCAATAGTTCTTATAGCGGTCATGTTATTATAAGTGACGAAGTCAAGGTTGCTACTCTATATGGGCAAAAAATTTTCAACTTCTGAAGAAAAGGACCCAAAGTGATGATGCTTTAAATTTTTCTTTCTCATTTTAATCTACATGCTAAAATTTGCAAGAGAAGGTAAAATATTTCTACTAAGGCTATGCTTAAGACTATTTTTCCCAATTACCTCTTAAAAAGGTTTTAGGTCAAAGTAGTAGATTTGGAGTTAAAAAAAAGGACAAATTTGGTATTAAAGAATTTTGGGGTACTAAATAAAATTAGAGTTCAGATCCTCTCCACCGTGGTGGAGTGAATGGCTCTTTACTCCTTTTCCAAAAGAAATGCTGCATGTCTTATTTGTCAAACCCACTAAATCTCCACTAACTCTTCTCTCTCCGTCAACTAACTAAATATTAATTTAATAAAATAAAATATCTCAAATTTATATCATATTACCTTTGACCTAGCTGGCGTACAAAGCTTCTTTTGACTGGTGACTTGTCTTTCCTTTCTCCATAGTGCGCACGCCACTTTGCTTAGTGAGTCTTAGATTTTAACCGGAAGCTTTTCAGCCGTGTTGAAGAATCCTTCAAAAAGAGGCTCTACTACAATAGGGGACCATCAACGCCAAAAAAAACAAAGTACGAAAGCTTTGCTTGTAGCCAGCCTAGAAGAAAGCTCGGGGAAAGCTTTAGTGCCGTAGCGGGGTTGAGCCTGGAACAGATGTGGTAGCGCGGGATTATCACTACCCTAAACTAGGTGTATATATGGCAGATTCCATTACATTAGGCAGCTATGGTGCTAGTGAAACGTAATTGGGTGATTAGGCACCTATGACACTGGTGAAAGGTAATGGGGTGTGTTGCCAGTACTTTTTTGTTCAGCCGCATGGAAAGGAGAGTCGCGCCTATAGACTGCAGCCTTGCGCTATGGCGCTAGTACATAGGTATTTTTTAACAATGTGTTTTCGCTATTTCTCTATAGGATTAGGATACTATTACTATTATAGAAGATCTCCAACGCTTTTTCCTTGCCTAGTTGAAAAATAATGTATATGAAAGGGTTTAAAAGATGAAAGAAAAGATGTTTTTTTAGGATCCTTTCTCGCTTCTTATCCTCGGCTGATGGATGGTCTAAAAAAAGAGTACATTTTGGAATAACCCGACCTACTCTGGAGCGTGGTTTTTTCCAATTTTGGAAAATCTAGCGCTTTTTCAATTTACCACACGTACACTATCAACTATTAGCTAGCTAAGGAACGATAGCAGATATCTGATAGCTACGCACCCCTAACTAATCAATTCATCTAAGCATAGTTTAATAGCGTAACAAAGAGTAGTTTAGACTTGCGTACGGCGAATACTCAGATTTTCTTTTTACTTGTGTATGTTGAAGCTACGGCTTTTTAAACGACTAAGACTAAGACTACTACTAGACTAAGACTGCTACCAGATTTTCTTTTCCTCATCATCATCTTCCTCATCATCACCACCACCACCACCCTCCAATAACTCCCGGTCTTCCTCCACGTCGAAGTCCTCTTCGGGACATTCATCCGAGTCTGAGGTGTAGTCGGTTGGTTGCTCCCCCTCATCACTATCACTATTGTCCATTATTGGGGGAGTTAATGGAAGCAAATCCGATATTGTTGAGACTTAAGAGAGTGAGGGTGAGGAAGAGAGAGAGAGAGAAAGAGAAAAAAAAAATGATGGAGAAAGATGGAGAAGTTAGAGTGTTAAGACTTGAGGTTACAAGATTTATAGTTTTCAAACTGACAAACGTCAATCAATGCATCTCTCCAAGGTCTCCTTCTCTTCCCAAGTAACTATTCTAGACACCTACCCATCATTACCCTATTTTTTAGATTTTGCATTTAGACTCTCTGTGTTCCAAGACTGTTAACTTTTAGACCCTGCACATTTCAAGCACGTGATGCACAAGGTATTTTAGGGCACAACACAACTCGATTGCCAATTACCCGCCAATTAATTATAATTTGTAATTTTGAGATTTATTGATCAAGGAAGCTTCGAAGGTTATACAAGTATACAAGATAAGCTAAAATTTGAATTTTCTTATATACCATTTGACCATGTCTGATGATGAAATTTATGAAATATTTTACATAGTAATTAAGTATGGTGAGGAGTGTGATGAATCATCTCTGAGTGGGTACGGAGTGAGTCAATACCAGGGTGGTAGTTGTTTTGCCTTAACTGCGCCTGTAAACATTAGTTTTGTGGAACTATTGGGGTTAATTTCTTCAAGGATAGATGATGAGCATGGTCCAAATAATAATGTTCTTATGAGAGGGGGTATGATTGGGTTGTTATTTAGTGTAGGCAGTATTTTGCATGCCGTTAGTAATGATTTAGAAGTTAAGTTGATGTTTAGGCACATTGAGGAAGACCAAATTCATGGGTATTATAGAGTTTTTATAGAAACAGAGGAAACACCTCAAATAGTGCCAATCCCTGTTGAAGAATCACCATTACGGTTAGGATATGATAAACCAAAAATCAAGAAAAAAAAGTCTACCAGATGTTTAGAGAAGACAAGTAGACCATTAAAAGTGCCTACTTCTAAGACTTTTAATCCAGAATCCTTAAAGAGAAAAGATAAAGCCAAATCATAAAAGCCTAAGGTGAAGAAGGTTAAGGCTGATTACCTTATTGAGGAAGAGCTTGGTGATTTAACCAAAGACTATGGCAGTGAAGAAGAATTTGATATTAAGAAGGAGGATGTAGATAATGTTGATGAGGAAGTTGCAAGATGGACAAGAGATGAGCCTATGAGGCAGTTAATGAACAATGAGTTTGAAGACTTAACTAAGGACCCATTTTTTGATAATGTGGATGTTGAAGAAGACTATCATAGTCACATCACAGGATGGTGATGATATTCCTACAATGGATCACATAGAAGATCATGAAAGTTTTGTTGATAATAAGGATTTTGTGATGGCTTCTTCAAACTTGTATGATAAAGAAGATCATGAAGATGAGGAATCCTTTTTGCCACCTCAAGCACTAGAGTCTATGTTGACAATTGGGATGGAGTGGCCAAATAATTGGAGTGCAGGTCATTTATGAGGAATATTGCAATTACTCAGAGATTCACATTTAGATAGAAGAAGAATAAAATTAAGAGGATTAGATATGTGTGTAAAGAGAGACCAAGTTGTCCTTGGTGGGTGTTCATAACAAGGTTAAATAATGGCCACACCATGACACTTAAAAATGGTCATTTTATACATGAGTGCAGTGGTAGAAATGACACATTAAATAGAAATGCAAATGTTATTTGGGTTGCAAAAGAGATTGAGAATCTAATCAAAGATGCAAGTACAATAAAGCCAATGCAGATATCTGATATTATGTATAGAAGATTTAGAGTAAGAGTTTCATATTATACTGCATAAAATGCAAGGAACATGGTGATGGGGAAGATAGTAGGGTCATATGATATAGGTTATGCTTTATGTCCAGAACTATGTGTTGAGATTCAAAAATCAAACCCTGGCAGTATTGCTACTTGTAATAGGGAAGATGGTAATCTTAAGTTTACAGACATGTGTATTAGTTTTAAGGCAGCTTTAGATGGGTTCACCAAGGGTTGTAGGCCAATTCTTGGTCTAGACGGATGCTTCATGAAAGGCAAGTATGGAGGCCAATGTTTGAGCATCATATCTCTTGATGCAAACAATGGTCTTTTCCCTATAGTAGTATTTATTTGTAAAAGTGAGTGTCAAGCTACATGGATGAAGTTCTTATCTTTGGTGCAAGGCTAACTTACTTTGCACCCATCTAAATTGACATTCATATCTGATAGACAAAAGGGTCTTGTTGAGGCAGTTTCATAAGTGTTCCCTCATTCCAATCATAGATTTTATTTTAGGCACATGTACAAAAACTTCAAGCAACTGTACAGAGGTACTTATTTGATGACATTGGCTTGGAATGCATCAAAGGCATACAAAAAAACTTTAATGAAAGAAAATTTGGACAAGTTAAGAGTTGTAGAACCTGATGTAAAGACATAGTTGGAAATGGAGCCATATGAATCTTAGTGTAGGTCTTACTTTGATGCTTATACAAAGTGTGAGCATGTGACCAATAATTTCTCAAAATCATTTAACAATTGGATTATTAAGATTAGAGATAAGCCTTTAAACAAGATGGTAGAAATGCTAAATTTGATGTAGATGAGACTCATGTATGAAAGGAAATTAAAGGCTAGAGAGTGGGAACAGAATGGATTGGTACCTAGAGCAGTGAAGATGATTGAGTTATTGAAAATATACAGTCACCACTATAGGTTAGAGGGATTTGAAAAGGATCAGTGGTTGGTCCTTAATGATAGTGGCATAAGGTGGATATTGAACTTGGAAGAACACACATGCACTTACAATGTTTGGCAGATCACTGGATTGCCTTGTGTACATGCAGTGAATATGATTGATCAACTGAAATATGAGTGGGTTGGGTAAGTGCTCTCTTTTTTAGTTAATATGTCCTTATTGTAATTTCATTGTGCCCTTTTACAACTTTATCATGGCCTATGTACAGATATTATAGTCATTACCATAGGGTGGCAGCCTATGTAGCAACATACAACCAAGCTGTAAATCCAATTACAGACTTATCAGAGTGGGGAGAAGTATGTTACTTTTGCCCTTAGATTACTGATTTATTGATTTCTCTTGATTTTCATAGTATAAATTTACTCTTATGAAATAGCCTACAAGAGAGATCAGACCACCACCATTGTTGAGACCAGTAGGGCAACCTAGAACACTAAGGAGAAGAGAGGCAGATGAGGTCAATAGTGTGATGAGACAACTAAGAAGATGCAGCAAGTATCATGCATTTGGGCACAACAACAGAACTTGTAAAGGCCAACCTGCAGAAAAGCCAAGCATGGGGAGAGGAGGAGCAAAGGCATACATAATAGACATTAAATTTAGGACACCTTCAACAAGGAGGAGAGGGAGAGGGAGGGGAGGAGTAGAAGAACCATCACAGCCACCTCAACCTTCAACTCCTATTTCAACTCTGCCATCACAACAATCTCAGCCATCACAACAATCATCACAACAATCTCAGCCATCACAGTCATTTTAACCATCTCATTTAATTGGTCAGCATTTTAGAGCACCTATGCAAGAAGATCCTAATGCTAGATAAGAACATGGTGGATATAGAGCCACTCAGACATCCAGAGGGTTGGCACATTGGTCTGGTACTTCAGGGTAAGGAGAACCATCTAATAGAGGGGGCTAACAAAGTTGCACCAGTTAGGCCCCCTTGGAGAATTTAATAATTGGGTTGTAAAAAAATTTGAGTTTAACAATGGTGATGCTTAACTGCTATTTGTAAGACAATTTTCTATGTACTTTCTTGTTTAAATACAACATTTCAGATGTTTAATTGTCATTTTATATCATTACATTTTCTCCTTCTCCACTGTCACTTTTGTAGCAAATTGAACTACAAATTCATCTAATGACATCTCCACTGTCATTTTCATATTCTTTATAGATTGTTCTTTTATTGCATTAGTTAACCAAATAAAATTGTTATAGATTAAATCTTCACATTTCAGAAACTTCTACCCAAATGACTGTTGTGTCTTAGAAGTAAACATTTTCATAAGGTGATTTCACCCATGTGCAGTACTGGGAAATCTAACCCAAGGACAATTTCTCACCCAATGGTTACTTTGACCACGCCCAAAATAGCCATTTGAACTTGATGAGCCTCCTCCTTCTCCCTTGGCTTGATTAACAATATCTGATAACCAATGAAAGAATCCATAAATAGAGTGTTGACACTTTAAGAACTTTCTTTCATAGTTATTTTCAGTGAGAGATATCATCACCTTCATGATACCATTGTACGTAGCTTTCTTGCATTTTGTGTAATCCCAAGGACATTTCGATGTAATATGACCCTCAAAATTGCACATTTGACAAACAACTTGTGAGAAATTCAAGAAAACCAATGTTTCAATTTTAGTTTTTAGACCCCCTGTATCTTAAATAATTAACTTTAAGACCATATTTTGAGTAGATGCGAAAGAAATTTCTGACCTTAGATTGTATGCCAGCTCATGTTTTTCACCACCCATTTTGAGTTCTGAAAATGAAGTTACTTTACAAAGAAGAAGATGAAGTAGTTAATGTGAGAGAGGAGAGGAAGATGGAGTTATGGGCTGGCTTTATAGCTGTAACTTGGGTTGCAACGGTCGGATTTATCGTAGCCTACGTGGATCTGCTTTTATAGCGTGTTATTATGATATAATCCTACGTGGAACTCATAATTACAGTGTGGCATTAAGATTAAATCATACGTTATAGAGCTAGGGGTATTTATGGTACTTCATATTATTTTTATCTCAGAGAGCGATTTCCAGGGTGTTTTAGGGTCTAAAAGTTAAAAATGACAATCATAGGGGGTTAACGCAATTCGTGGTCATTATGTTGGGTCTAAAAGCTAATTAACCCTTAGTTTAATGATGGAGTTTGATAATTTCCTACTTTTATGGTTTGTTACCTTGGAATGAAATCAATGATAACTAGATTGTGTTTCAACTGCATCTCTTCACTCATCTCAATTACTTTCAACTTATCTTCTCTGTGTAGTTCAAGTTCACTTAAAACAGAGAATCACATTCTGAAGAAAAAAATCAAAGCATAATCACCGTTTGTAGCTCCAATAGAAATAAATCAAACTCTTAAATAGGGCCAATAACATCGACCGAAGAGGGTGAGATCGTTCCTGCAACATCACGAAGCAAGGATGAGATATAAGAACTTTAAAGAGAGAATTTGCAAACTAGGATAGAAAGGGTGGGAAAGAGAGTTACTAAGTTTGGATCTGAGATGTAAGGCTTCTGATTTCTTTTATTTTTTGAAAGAGAAAGAGATAAGGACTATAGAGAGAGAGAGGGAGAGAGAGAGAGAGAGAGAGAGAGAGAGAAAATACTTTTTTACAATAGAAAAAAAAGTTAATTGAGAGAGAGGGGGGGAGTCCCGATAGCCTATTTGCTTTTACAAGTGTTATTTAATTACATGAGGTTATCCATATCTCAACTATTAGTGGGTAAGGAAAGTATGTTCCTTTTCTCTGCCTTAGTTTTGGCAAATATTTAATGTCCTATTTTTCCAGCCTTGTTTTTGGCAAATATTTAATGTCCTATTTTTTCCAGCCTTGTTTTTGACAAATATTTATTGTCTTATCTTATTTTAGGCCTTGTTTTTGGCAAATATTTATTCAGGTATTCTCCTTATATATATTTGTTACCCAGAAATGGTGACTCACCAAAGCACCAAAACTGTATTCCACTTGTTTTTGTTCACCTCTCGAATGTCTTCATCAACTTCTAATGACGATATAATTTTCCTAATGACATTGGCATTTGTGAAAACTGGTACTGTGTACAATACTTTGGCAATGATAACCAAAATTTTACAACGGTCACTGTAAAAATAGAAAAACACCAAACAACTATCAAATTGATGTGAAATAGTCTCAAAACATATAGCTCATTTTACTCTTCACTCTCATATTTGTAGGAAGTACTCATCTTTCTACTTCTAATCTCCCACTCCTATAAATTCTACTCTTCTCTTTAGTTTCTCGCTATTTTCATTTGAACGAACGGATAAGATCAATCAATAGAATAGTTGGTTCAGCTTTCAACACTTTATACAGAATAAATCAAACTCAACCCATCTTTCTACTCAATTCTCACAAAATCAATTTTATCAATCATAATTCTCTCAATCACAATACTCCCAGACACATTACCCACAGTACTCTCTGCCTCATAACCAATTTTATACAATATCAGAAGCATCTATGCCAGCTGGCTCTAGTAATCTAACCTCGCTCGTGTTGCCATCAATTGTTCAAAGAGACTTCAATGAAGACAAAGATTTGCTAATTGTATCGGTGTGGCTAAATACTAGCTTTGATGAAATTCGTGGTACGGGCCAAAATGCTACAAGTTTTTGAGGCGGGGTTTATAAATATTTTATAGAACATGGAGAACTTGAGTCACATCGAACTGCAGGTTCAATACAAAATCAGTGAGGCAACATCCAAAAATATGTTAACAAATTTTGTGGGTAATATGTTAACATTTCAGCAAGTCGTAAGAGTGCCCAAAACCTTAATGAAGATGACTAGGTGTGTCAATTATTATACGATAGTTAAATATG
The DNA here is from genome assembly GCA_014058105.1 of Kingdonia uniflora. Lineage (NCBI taxonomy): Eukaryota > Viridiplantae > Streptophyta > Magnoliopsida > Ranunculales > Circaeasteraceae > Kingdonia > Kingdonia uniflora. Next base: position 840,082 of record JACGCM010002784.1, read on the forward strand.
TTAATGCAACAATTATTAATGATGCCATTTTTTTATTTTCAACGAGATAGAGAAAACCAAAATTATGTATAAAAAGATTGAGAAGAAAGAATTCAAGCTAGTACATTCCTGGAAGGATCTTAGATTGTACACCAAGTGGCAAAATTATGTAGAAAAACTAATGGCCAACTACTTCCACAAAGTTCTACATCATCTCATAGATGCAATTCAAGTAACAACTCATCTCTTGTAACTGACCTAAAAGATGATGATGAAGTGGTGTCGCCCAAGGGGAAGGAAAGAAGGAAAAAAGTTAAGGAGGTAAAAGAAGGGAACAAATGATGAAATTCCTGGAATCACACAACTTTCAGAGTTTATGGGAAGTAACATTGAAGATAGGAAGAATGTATATAGGAGGAAGCTTAAACTACAAGAGTTTGAACATGATGTACGTATTATGCGTATGAATATGACAGACGATATGGATGAGAAGGAGAAGAAGAACATTATAGCGAGGATAAGTTTGTTTCCGTGAATAATTTTTTTGTTGCCAATTCAAATTTCTATGTTTTATTTTAAGGGGCAAGGCTCAGTACCTCTTGTAATGTTATATTTTCCTATAAATAAAATTTTTTGGGGACACTTATTGTAATACAAACAACATTTGATGATAAATAACGTGAAATTATTAAATGTTACAAAATACTTAATGTGCATTTCAACCAGAATAATTACCAGTGTAGTGGTTCCATAAATACTTTACAAGCTCGACTTGAAGAGTACAATGAGCGGTCTCGTTTCGTAGTCAAAGGTTCTGATCAACAAATTAATTAAAATTTTCATTTTCGTTGGAGATAACTTTTATCGGTGGGATGGATTAAATTTGATCGTAGTCGAAATTAGTAATATACAGATTTCGCTCATCCTCGACAATCATGTTATGCATTATAATGCACGCCATCATTATTTGAGTAAGATCGTCGGGATCCAAATAATGTGCAGGTCCCCGTATAAGTGCAAGACGCGCTTACAATACTCTAAATGCTCATTTTACATCTTTCCTTGTTGATTCTTGTTGTTGCGCAAAGTATTTATTTGCAGCTTAAGGCATTGAAGGAATAGGTTTCACTAATGTAGGCCATGTCGGGTATATCCTATATATTAGGTAATAACCCTGAGTAAACGACACTCCATTAATCTCGAAATTAGCCATGGGGGCACAACCTTCTTCGAAGTTAGCAAACAGGTTAGATTATTGTAGGATGTTGATGTCGTTGTGAAATCTAGGCATCCCCAAAAAAGCCTGCTGCTGATGCTCTAAGTACATTGGAGGAACTACTGTCAGTGTGAGTGTCAGTATCAGGTTCCTTGAACTATATGTAGGCAGTACCCGTAGAAGCTTTGTTTTCGAGATATTTTAGAGTAAACATTCTTGAAGTATCTATACAAGTATTAAAATGTTTTTCAAGCTCTTCTCAATTTTAGCAGAAATATCAAACCCCTGGTAAAAATGTTTTTAGGTCCCATCTGAAATAATTCTCCCCATCTACTTTGTGGTGTATATGCAAAACATTCATGAGTTTTATGTTTTGATGCTTTTTTAGGTACAAACTCAACGTGGCCAAACCCCTTAAAACTGCGATCTTCATTTATTGCAAAACAAGCATTTACAACTACACCAGCATCTTTACAAAATTTGTCACATCAAATCTTTCAACCAAAAATGACTAGTTGATGCAGAAAAAGGTTTTTGATCATGTTGCTTTAGTTTTAAAGGCAACTGGGGTTTTGGTTTCTTTTTGTTTTAATATGTCAATCATAGCCAGATCATCGCCAATTTTTAAGAAACAATTGATGTACATGGCTCAATGTACAAAAATTACATTTGGTACCTTAAAGTTCAAAAAATTGTTACTAGACCCAATTTTACAAGTATGATTACATTTAGTACCTAACATTTTGTAATGACAATTTATCCCTTCATTTATTAATTAAATATAATTGAGAATTTATAATTAAAGAAAATAAAATGGGTTTAGTCTGGTAGTCGCCTTCAATCTATTAAGGAATAAACCATTTTTAGCAAAAATCATGTACATCTCCCTCAATCCACAGTCTAGTTCTTACGGTCTTCATCATATCATTGTTTCGAAACAAAATGAGATATGAATATGTTGGCCCATTTCAATTCCTTCATCATTCAATGTTGTAACCTCTACCTAAAACCAAGGGAAGCCCAACAATCTTCTTCGACGTGGACTTCAGCCTCATGAAGAGGGAAGCCCAACAATCTCCCCCTTACTCAAGATGAGTCGGGAAGTCCTCTGACCCAATCAAGTTGATGATTGGTGCACCTCCACCATACCGGCTTTGGCACAACAGTAATCGTGCTTACCTCTTGGCAAACACTTTATCATCATATCCGATCCATTCTCGTCGATATTAACTTTGTCAATGCTTAACAAGTTCAAGTCAAGCACATCTCTTATCCAATGGTAGCACACATCAATGTGCTTGCTACGTGAATGGAAACTGGCATTCTTACTCAGGTGTATCGCGCTCTGGCTATCACTATACACAACAAACTTGTTCTGCACAATACCGAGCTCCTTGAAGAACCGTTTCATCCACATCATTTCTTTGCAACCTTCAGTGATCACAATGTACTCGGCTTCAGTAGTCGAGAGGGCTACATACTTCTGTAGCTTAGCTTGCCATGCAACTGCTCCCCCCAAAAAAGTAAATAGGTAGCCCGAAGTAAACTTCTTTGTGTCGGTATCGCCTGCCATGTCTGAATCTGTGTAGCCGAACAGCTTCGGCTTATCAACACCATAACACAAACATAACTTGGGAGTACCTCTCAAGTATCTCAAAATCCACTTGACGCCTTCCCAATGTTTTTTTCCTGGATTTGACAAGAATCTGCTCACTACACCGACTGCAAAGGCTATATCCGGCCTTGTACACACCATAACATACATAAGGCTCCCAACCGCTGAGGCATATAGAATCTGACCCATTTCGACCTTCTCTTCTTCGGTCATCGGACACATCTCCTTTGACAATTTCAATTGGATCTCGAGTGGACAACTAACCGTTTTGGCCTTGTCCATGTTAAACCTCTTCAATACTATCTCCCCATAGGTTTCTTGGGATAACCACAATTTGCTAACCTTTCAATCTCGAACGATCTGTATGCCAAGGATCTGCTTTCCTCGACCTAAGTCTTTCATTTCGAACACCATGCTCAAGTCACCTTTAAGCTTGGCAATCTTCTCGACATATTGACCCACAATCAACATGTCATCAACATACAACAAGAGAATGATGAAACCACCATCGACAAATCTGCGTATAAACACACAATGGTCTGACTTTGATTTCTTGTAGTTGTGTTAAATCATGAAGTTCTCAAACTTCTTGTACCACTGTCGAGGTGTTTGTTTCAGCCCGTACAAACTCTTCATTAGCTTGCGCACTCTGTCTTCCTTGCCTTTGACCTCAAACTCTTCTGGCTGGTCCATATAGATTTATTCATACAGATCACCATGAAGAAATGCCGTCTTGACATCCATCTGCTCAAGTTCTAAGTTCATGCTAGCAACTAGCCCTAGAACAACTCGAATGGAAGTCATCTTCACCACAGGTGAAAATATCTCGTCATAGTCAACTCCTTTCCGTTGACCAAAACATTTCACAACTAGTCAAACCTTGTATCTCGGCTGCAAGTTGTTATCTCCCTCTTTGATCTTGTATACCCACTTGTTCATGAGAATCTTCATTCCCTTGGGCTTCTTAACATGTTCAAAAGTTCTGTTCTTATGCAGCGAATCTATCTTTTCCTGCATAGCCTTCAGCCATTCTTTCTTCTAAGCTTCTTCAAGAGCTTCTCTTAAGTACTCGGGCTCACCGCCATCGGATAGTAATACATACTCGTTTACTGGATATTTGGCTGAAGGGTGTCGAGCTCTTGTCGACCTTCTCAATTCGACAACTTCATTCTGAGGTAGCTCGACCTGCTGAGATGGCTCAACCTACGATGACTAGACCTGCGATGGCACATCGACCTGTGGTTTGGGATTACCTCGGTCTTCTGGTGCATCGTCCTCATGTACTTCAGGTTCATGATCAATTTCTTCGACCTCTTGGCTCTCGAGAATTTCGACCTTCTCTCTGCCTTCAATGTAGAAATCCTCTAAGTCGCCAACATGGGATTTCAACTTCTCTCCCTTCTCGAAGTTTTCAATTATCTGGTCTTCTAGAAACACAACATCTCGGCTTTTGACCATCTTGTTCGCAATAGGATCATACAGCTTATAACCCCATTTTTCATTGGCGCAGCCAACAAAAACGCACTGCCTTACCTTATCATCCAACTTCCATCTCTCATCTTTGGGAATATACACAAAAGCTCAACATCTGAAAACTCTCAGATGTTCATAATCCATATCTCTATTACTCCAGACTCTCTCGACAACTTCTGCATTCAGCGGGCATGAAGGAGAACAATTTAAAATGTGAACTGCTATGCTAAGTGCTTCGCCCCAAAATTTTCTCTGTAATCGAGCTTGAGACAACATACACCTCATACGCTCAAGTAAAGTCCGATTCATTCTCTCGGCTATACCATTGTGTTAAGGTGTCTTGGGTACTGTCTGTTCATGTTGAATACCATATTTTCTGCAGTACTCGTTGAATGGCCCAATGTACTCTCCCCCGTTATCTGATCGCACACACTTAAAAGGCTTGCTTGCCTCTCGTTCCACCTTGTTATGAAAATCTCTGAAGTACTCAAGAACTTGATCCTTGGTCTTTAATAAGTAGACCCACACCTTTCTCGAAGTATCGTCAATAAAGGTAACGAAGTAGGAAGAACCACCCATGGTTTTCACTTTTATAGGCCCACACACATCTTTGTGTACAGGCTCGAGAATCTCCAACTTTCGTGTTGGAAGTAGTTTATGAAATAAACCCCTGGTCTGTTTTCCCATCAAACAATGAGTACACTTCTGCAAGTGCATTCATGCTAAGCTCGAGAAGGCTTATTTCTTTCACAGGACGTCTAGTCCCTTTTCGCTTATGTGAGCTAATCTTTGATGCCAAAGCTTGATCAACATCCCCTTCTCGACCACATTCAATTCGGCTCGATCAAGCCTAGCTCGACTTTTGTAAAGTGAACAACACTTGGTGCCCTTGGAAACAGCCAGAGATCCCTTGTTGATCTTCCAAATTCTCATTCCCGAATACACTCACGTATCCTTCATCGTCGAGCTTCCCTATTGACATAAGATTCAATCTCAAGTCAGGTACATGTCTGACTTCCTTGAGCACCAAGGAACAACCTAGCTCGGTCTTCAAGTAGACATCACCCATCCCCATAATCTTGGAGACTCCACTGTTCCCTATCTTCACGCTGCCGAACTCACCAGTCTTGTAAATGGTAAAGAAACTTCGATGTGGGGTAACATAATACGACACCCCCGAGTCAATGATCCACTCCATATCTTGACTTGATATACACAAGTACGAGTCACCACAAGTGGACACATATAGGAAATCATTCACGGACACAGAGGCAACTATGTTCTTCGATCTACCAGCAATCTTGTCTTCATGTACGGTTCCATTCTCTTGATCGGTCTTCAGAGAATAGTACTTATTTCTAAAATGCCCTTTCACACTGCAATAGAAATACTGAACTTCCCTCCTATCCTTAGGAGTGTTGGACTTTCTTCTCGGCCTCGACCCCTCATTACTACTCGAATGAGAATTCTTCTTGTTCTTCGATATGCCTCTCTTTTCAGCAACAAGGGCCTCATTAGTGCTTGGGAGATGAGTGTCACTCGACATCCTTCTCGTCTCCTCGCTCAGCAATGCACTAGTAATTCTTTCCATGGAAACAACTCCATCAGCTGAGGAGTTTATGACCATTATAGATAGCGTAGTATAGCTATCAGGCAGAGAGCCAATGATAAACAGAGCATTCAGTTCATCTCCTAAATTTATCTTCATAAGAGAGAACTGGTTTATCATGTTCTAAACCTCGTTCAGATGCTCGGTCATGGATTCACCATCCTTGTATTTCATGTTGACAAATTTTTTTATCAACAATGCTTTATTCCCAATGCTCTTCCTTTCATACTGCTCTTCAAGTTTCTTCCAAAGCTTGATGGCAGTCTTGACTTGAGCAATATGGTGGTTGACAGAATTGTCCACCCACTTCTGAATCTCGCCTATGCACTTTCGATCTAGTGTATTCCAAATACTCGGATCATCCATCTTTGGCATCACACCGTCATTCTCGATGGGTTTTGCCAAATCCTTGCAATAGAGTATATCCTCCATCCTCAATTTCCAAATCTTATAATTTATACGATTCAAACTGATCATCCTGTATGTAGATACCGACTCCATAACTTACACAAGTCACCAGAGTTATCTTCCAAATCTGAAGAAGAGCCTCTGACTCCAGACCCTAGATCTTAATCACAGACCTATGTCCCGACAACGGAACCACTTGTTGTAATAGATACAGATCGAAACGAACATAGTTCTCACGGTCTTCATCATATCATTATTTCTAAACAAAATGAGATATGAATATGTTGGCCCATTTCAATGCCTTCATCATTCCCGTCTCCATCTTTTAGCCAAAATAGGAAAATACATTCTACTAAACAGCCCTATTTTTTCTTCTATTTTTCTCACATCTGAATCATGGGTTGCGAAAGTTAGAGAAAACTATTGATATTTACAAACATTAAAGGAAAATCCCCCCCCCCCCCCCTTAGAGCATCCACAACAGTTGGGTGGGTAGATTTGCCGAAAAGCAGGTTGAATTCAATCTACCCCAAATCCACCCACAGCAGTTGTGTAAGAAAACCAAGGTGAATTTGCCAAATGCAATTTAGAATCGCACACAAGAACCAACGTCTTAGATATGTCCACGTGGCAACATCTCAACCTTTCAAATCTTATTGGTCAATAGTCTATGCACAGTTTTGAAGTGCTCGCATTGGGAGCCACTGGATTTTTGACATGTGGCAACATCTTATTGGTCAATAGTCTACGCGCAGTTCTGAAGTGCTCGCAATGGGAGCCACTGGATTGTTCACACGTGGTAATATCTTAGTTGTGAATAGGCTATGGGCGGTTTAGAAGGGCGCGGCATGGCTACGCACAGTTCAGAAGAGCACGACATGAATTCATACTAAATCCACCCACACTGTAGAGAATCCACCCTCAGGGTGAATTTTGTGTATGCCACGTCACCGATTCACCTAGCTGCTGGGAAGCATTTGGGGTTGATTTGAAATACACCCTACCACGCCATAATCTACCTAGCTACTGTGGATACTCTTATTATAAACCTCATCTTGCCTCTAACCACCCTTGGACTACAGAACAAGGCACTAGGCCCGCCTTTGGAGTATGCCCTGAGGCATGCATTTTTGAAAAAAGCCATGCCATTGAACTGATGTATTATTTTTTATTAATTTCGTTATTATATACATGAGGATGGATCTATTGACTCCCCTTCTTATACTCTCGAAAAGACTCTAATCTTCAACCATAGGATATGAAAGATCGATGACTGATACAATGTTGACATGGCATATTGAATAACTAAAATAAGTGGTTAGGCTCAGCTAACTACTTCACGGCTCCCCTTTTATGTTTTTTTCTCTCTTTATCTCTTTCTTTCATTATCATCCCCATTAAAACTATTGAGAATTGAGGTAGCTACTCTCTCCTCCTTCAAGAATGATACGCAGAATAAGGCCCTAACAGAAGAATTAACCAAACAAGAACAATAAAGAACACATGAAAGGTTTCCCAGAGGAGGGAAGTGGAAAACCTTTGCGGATAAAAAACCACTCCCCACGAACAATTTACTATGATATCAAATAAGTTACAATGATCTCTCAAGCTTCTCAAGCTTTAATGGAGTATCTTCAAACCCTAGTCTCTCTAAGATTAAACTCACCAAAAGATAGGTTAACATAATAACCAAAGTCCCCTTTATATAGTAGGGAACATAAAATATAAATAGTACGGATCTCGAGGTAGAACTCACGACTCAAACAGACTTCTAGTACAAACCACCGCCAAGCTCGTTTGAATTACTCCTAGCTCGTTCGAACGACTTTTACTCTAATTGGTCTCCAGCCCTAGAAACTTGACATCTCGTTTGAACAACATCCAAGCTTGTTAGAACGAAATTGACTCATGGGCCAAAATTTCAGGGAGTATGAAAACATTCGCTTGAATGACTTTGAAGCTCGTTTGAACGACTTCCTTCTTCGTTCGAACGACTTTGACAAATTCTCAACTTCGACAATCCTTCTATTTAAGTTCATACCCAACAAAAGCCGCATCCCTTCTTTAGCATCTGACAAATAATTACATCAAAGTGAAGAAAAAAAAACTAATAACTTTTATGCGAATCAAGAAGGAAAACCTAATAACGATCTGGTAGATATTTTGTTGGTTCATTTTTAATATTAAGCTTTAATTCTCTATAATTAATTTAGTTTCAACTCTCCATTTGATTCGCTGATTAACAAGTCTTTAGGGGAGATTTATTTGTTGAAATCTCTAGATAGAATCTAGTTCTTATCACTATAGCTAATTACTAAATAAAATTAATACTACTAACCTTTATTCTAGTGAATAGAAAATCCTTGATGGAGAAGTCTTTCCATGGATTGGCTTCAGTTCCAATGGGATGGTTTTTTGTGTTGTAGCCTCCAAGATGGGCTTCCCCTTTATTTAACCTGAAAGGGTTTGAGTAGTCTTCCCATTATATCCTCAAACCCTAAAAAAGGGTAACACTAGGTCCCACCAACCTTAACTTTGTGCAACAATTAGGCACAACCAATAACACCTATACGACCTATTAACATATGTGCCTGTAAACTGTAAGAAAAACATTGCGTAGTACCGGTATAGATGGAAAATCCAACAATCTTCCACCTGGCGTTATCTCAATTTTTAAGAAAAAGTATTTAGCCTGATTTACGGCTTTATAAAAAGCAAATGGCCATCATATGTTTTTAAAACCACATATGATAATTTGTTGAAGGCAATGTCATATCAAACTTGACTGTCACTCTGTAACTAAAATGATGGCTAATACAGTTCACGAAAAATTTATGGTCAGGCATTTGAATAGGTGCCTAATTCATAGCGTGGACGTCGGGTTAACGACCTCAATAGCTTTTTAAGTAGAATTCTTTACTGGTGGAGTTTAGCATGTAAATGGCATATGCACACCTTAATGATATGCTGGTATATTTCCATTAATGTCCTGAAACATGTATTTACAAGACACATGTCATTTCCATACTTAGACAAACCGCCATGAGAAGACCATTGCCCTTACTAAAATAATGTCCAAACAATGTGGAGCCTACCCATATCCAGCCCAAACAAACTAGAGAAACCTTTCAGTATTCTCTATAGGCACTTGATACTTAGACAACCGTCATGTGATAAAGTCACTCATATCTAAAAATTTACTTCAATTGCATAACTGTAATTAAAACTGAATACGTATACATATAATAACAGAGCTAAATATAATAACAACTAAATAATCAAAATCAAAATTGAATGTCGACAAAAATAACAACCGGGAACAACTTTTACAGGGATAAAAAATCCAAATGCAGTAACAGTAAATAAAATAAATCAATAACTATTCCCACATAAAAGAGCAACCCTCAAAGAGACTCTAGAAATCTCATACGCGTAATATGTCCCTTGAAAGCCGGTATCAGAAGTCCCTTAGTAAGCAGATCGACATTCATCTCCATTGTCGACAAATAAGGAATTTCGATAATTTGTTTTTGTACTTTATCAATGACAACATGATACTTAATGTTAATATAGTTGTTATCCATAGTCACGATATCATTCTTAACATACCTGACGACAGCCTCATTATTGTAAATTACTCGCAACAGCCTAGAAATCGAATCAATAACCTTCAGTTCATATATAAACTACTTGAGCCATACATCCTGCCGGGAAGCCTCATAACAAGCAATATACTCTACTTCCATAGTCAAGGAAGCTAAGAAAGACTGTTTTATACCTCTCCACGAGATAGTACCATGAGCAAGCATAAAAGCATAACCAAAAGTAGACTTGTTATCATCTTTGTCCCCTACAAAATTTTAGTTTGAATAGCCCAAAGCAACGAGCTGATCCGATCTTCTATTAACCAATCTGTAATCTCTAGTCCTCTTCAAATAGCGAAAAACCTTCTTGGTTGCCTGTCAGTGAATAATAGAAGGGTTATGTTGGTACCTTCATAACATCCCAATAACAAAACTGATGTCGGGTCTCATGCATATTATGACATACATGAGGCTACCAACTGCTGAAGCATACTCCTTAATGATGTCTGAAGAAGCTATCACGTGCAACATCGCCTTCTAGAAGATATCTCCCTTAACAATATGGACTTCACCTGCTTTGCAATCCTACATGCCATACCTCTTTACAACTTTATAGATATACGCACTCTAAGATATGCCAAACATCCCTCTAGTCCTGCCACATTCAATCTTAATGCCAAGGACATAACTGACATCTCTCATATCTTTTATATCAAAATGCTGAGATAAAAAGGCTTTAGTCTGCTAAAGAAACCGGATGTCACTGCTAGCGAGTAAAATATCGTCAATATACAAAGCCATAATGTAAAACATTTTCTATTCTGTTTAACGTATATACTACAATCCACCTTGTGCTCGACAAAACCGTGGTTCGAAAGCACCTTATGAAACTGTAAGTATTACTGCCTAGATGCCTGCTTGAGACCATAGATTGAGCGATTAAGTTTGCTTTAACAAAAAAAACTATCCCAGTAGGTCTGAAGCCAACCCACGGGAAGGCTTCTCCATCAAGGATTTGTTATTCAATGGAATAAAGGTTAGTAATATTAGTTCCATTTAGTAATTGGCTATAGTGATAGGAACTAGATCCTATCTTAGAGATTTCAACATTATTTTAATAATCTTTGGTGAAAAGTTATCATACAATAGAGTTATGGTTATACGAGGTCAAGTTATGGTATTGAGGTGTTATGATTTTAGTATTGTTGGTCAATGTATCAAACTCGGGAGTTGTAGCTTTGGCTTCTCGATAAAAGCATTTTTGACTCCAACATGATCGCCATTTTCTACGAGTCATACCATCCATACATAAAGTATATATTTTAATAAATAAATGAAAAACCTTGTTTGAAAGTGTACTATACTATAAGTTAAATATGGTATGGTATCTCTCCTAAGAAAAAAGAAAGCGAATCTGAGGAGTTTTAAATTTTTAATGGAGAGAAAAAGGAAAGATAATGCCGAGATAAGAGATAGTACAATTTTAATAGATATTGATAGGAAAAGAAAAAAAGTAGGTTTTAAAGCTGAGCCGAGCCGAGCCATCTTTTCTCTTAATCAACTATCCACGTCATACTTTATTTTGATCGTAGATCATTATAATCCAGTGGTTACAATAGGGAGTCATTTGGGGAGTATAGGGAGGGGAGTCAACCGACCTTTTCTCTATATACATATACTACTCATAATTTTATTAAAATTTATATTAGTTCCAAAGTTATTATTAATTAAAGTGATTTACTTTATTTTCTATGATAATTTGTCAAAATCTATTATGGTTTGCTTTATTTTTCAAAGTATGTTACAGAACGGATTAATACATCATGACAAATAAACATGTTTCTAGTATATATTTGAAGAAATATGCTAAAAAGATCTCAACGTCTGTTTGATTTTAAACTATACCTTATGTTTAGTAATTTAGTGTTAGCTCGGTAAAACTTTTATAAGATTTGCATCTTAGCAGCTCAGAAAAATGGTATCGTCAGCTAACGCTACAATAAATTGATGTTGCCAATAAGAGAAAGATAGAAAAAGTATTTCTAATTTACCATAATTTGGGGCCGCTTGAAAATGAGAAGAATCTTCTCCATAATCAGTTATTAAAAATTAAACAAGCTGACTCTGTACCACATCTTAAACAAATCTGCATCCAAGCAATATATGACATATGGGCTCGCATACCAACTTACTGTAGATGCAACTTCTACTTCTAAAGTACCACGACCATAGAGACCATCCCATCAACAAGATGCAGCTTTAGCTTCTGGAATTCAACTACCACTACCACTGTATGGACTTATCCCTCGACCTCACTTATAATCGAGCTCGCGTAGTTTAATTTACCTCCATCTCAAGCTCACGCAATTTTAGTACTTAACATTTCAGTCAAACATTCCAACCAGCCCCACGAACTACTTAAGAACGTGGGTCGAGCTAAACCCGAAAACATTATTTAGTCAAAGACACCTATCTCCCACGAACTCGTCAGTTATCCAGTCAACCGCCATTAACCACATTATTCAGAAGACGTACTCCAGCACGACGAAGAGCAATGGGAAAAGCCTATATAAAGGAAAAGTTCCAGAAGAGATAGGGACCAAAAAAATTACTCAAACTTCTTATTTATGAGATCAAAGACATTTCTATATTCTAGAGATCACTTGTAATAAAGATATCTACTCCAAGAAATAAAGATACTTTTACAAAAATCCTCCATACGAGGTCGTGGTATTTTAGCTGTTCAGAGGTTTTCCCCGCTAAAAACACATGTCTCCAATTCTTGCTTTATATTAGTGTATTGTTACAGGATCATTGGTGTGATAGTTAATTCCTAATCGTATCGAGCTGCAGGATCATTGATGTGATACCCTAAGGTAGTCTTTGATTACAATTTTCAACTATGGTTTCTTCCAGAAGACAGGCCACGGGAACTCTGCTCAAAAATTTTGTGGATCTGGGACAACTCATCGAGCTACGGGCGAATCTTCACGTAGAAGCAGAGAAATGCGCCGAGCTCGAATTTCAATTAATAAAGGATCGCGAGCTCTGAGAGAATGAGCTTGATGCAGAATGACAAGCTCGCTTGACAGCGCTCAAACGGTACGAAGATCAGATGACGATGATGCAGACTGTACTCGAGGCTTTGCAAATTACTCAGCCAGCTCCTCCAGCCAGAGGTTACGATCAACTTCTAGAAACCTCCCGTATTTCAGCAAGGGAAAGGTTGGGACCTCAGGGAGCCACCAGTAAAGCAAACTCCATAAATCTACCACATGAACCTCAACCCTTCATCTATTTGGGGGGGAGAAGTCCAATAAGAAGTCAGTCGAGGTTACAAGATTCTCATCCATCAGGAGGAAGATCAGTGACCTCTATATCAAATTCTAGCACGAGACCGCTTGAGTGAAGGTACGGGAACTTATCATCCCCTGCCAGCACGTCCAGCAATTCAGCCAACACGTCATTATATCACAAAATAACATATGGATCAACGAATTAAGGAGCTGATCGAGGCACAAGTTTTGGGTACTACCAGAGACACCACGACGTTACAAGGAAGTCCGATTGCCAAAGAACTATTCAATATGGAAATACCGAAAGGTTTCCATACTCCCTAAATTCATAAGTACAAAGCGGATGCTCGAGCTCATTTTTAAGGAAGGACGGATGCTCGAATATATTATTGACCTGAAGTCATACCAAGATGGCAACCATAAGAAACAACTCAAAGTTGTTTAGGTCAATGACAGAGCTGAGGAGAAACATCTCTACTACATGCACCTCAAAATAGTGATCGAAATCAACCAGATCATCAATTCTAATCGATCAAAGCGTCGAAGGTTCTCTAAATGCTGTGATCTTACACCTCAAGACAAAGAAGCCAAACTTCTTCCCGAGTCGAGCAATCGCCGACATGGAATCACTTTTGAGGATTGCGATACTAGCCATGTAGAATTTTAACATCATGATGCGCTAGTCATAATGCTCAAGATGAAACAATTTCTCATGCACACAATGATGATCGATACTGGAAGCGGTATTGAAATTCTTTTTCAGAGTACGATCGACCAGATGGGTTTGGCTGACCAAGTCATTTAGAGCGACACCGACATCAGCGGGTTCAACGGCTCCAAGGAGGATCTAGTAGGCAAGATTATCTTACCAATTACCGCAGGACCAACCACTATCGATGCCATTTTCTATGTCATCAATGCCAAGTCTCGCTATCTTGGGATCATGGGTCGTTGTTAGATACTCAATATAGATGCAATCGCTTCCACCTATCATTAAGCACTCTAGTTCAAGTACGATAATGGTATTTATAAGATCAGAGGTAGTCAAAAAATTTTTCAAGCTTGTGAAAATACTATTTCTACCATCCTAGGCACTTCAGACAGATTGGTCATATAGCAATTATAGAAGGTTGATCATCTCGACGATCAAGCACCTACAGAGGAGCCCACAGAATACGTCAATATTAATTTACCTAACAGAGGCACATTCATTGGAACTAAGCTGGTTTAGCACAAGAAAAACATTCCCATCCAGTACCTGAAACTCAATCGAGATGTGTTTACATGGTCTTTTGAAGAAATGCCCAGAGTCGATCCAACTATGCCTTGCCACAAGTTAGCCATCAACGTCAGCGCCCCAGTGGTCAAACAAAAATAGCGACGACTTTCACCTTGTCTTTGAGATGAAGTTAACACCGAGGTTGAGAAATTGATCAAAGTGGGATTCATTCGAGAAGCCAAGTATCCGGACTGGATATCCAACATTGTTGTTGTCCCAAAGAAGAGCAGAAAAGTCCGCGTTTGTGTTGACTTCACAGATCTGAATAAACATACTCCAAATGACCGTTTTCCTCTTCCCAACATTCATCTGATCCTCGATTCCACTGTAGGCTATGATCTCCTATCTATGATGGACGCTGCTTTAGGAAATAATCAAATCCTACTTCTGGAAAAAGATCAAGGGAAGATTACTTTCATCACCGAGAGTGGCCTTTACTGTTACAAGGTCATGCCCTTCGGGCTCAAGAACGCAGGGGCTACATATAAGAGATTGATGACTGCTAGATTCAAAGTACACCTAGGAAAAATTATTGAAGTTTACATCGATAATATCTTGTGCAAGAGTATACAGTCGGATAACCACATCTCAGATCTGAACACAATATTTAACATCCTTTAATCTTACAACATGCATCTCAACCCTGATAAATGTCAATTCAGGGTACATTCTGGCCACTTCCTAGGCCACCTCATCAGCAAGAAAGGGATCGAGGCCGATCTATCTCTCCTCGACATGCCTTCCCCAAAGATAACAAAAGACGTTCAAAAACTCACCGACAAGATTATCGCGATCAACCATTTTGTCTCCAAATCTTCAGACCGCTGCCGTTGGCTATTCCTGTTACTCTGCGGATGCACCAAACGAGTAAAGGTCTAGCCAACTGCGGAAGTCACATGGACACCAGAATGCGAAGCAGCTTTTCAGGATCTCAAAATCTATTTAGGGAGGTCTCGCATAATGAACACCCCAATAGGTAATGTGGAAATAATAATCTACCTAGCAGTCACCGACACTTCTCTCAACTCAGTTCTCATTCGTCTGGAAGGGAAAATTGAGAAACTAGTCTTCTTCATCAGCAAAAGACTTACACCAGCAGAAACAAGGCCTTCTAAAATTGAGAAACTTTTTCTTACCCTTGTTTACACTTCGCAGAAGCCCAAGCACTACATCTAAGTGCATTCCGTCAAAGTGATGACGAACTACCCACTTCAGGAAGTTTTGTCCAAAAACGAGAAGTCACGAAGGTACAATAATGGTCAGTCAGTTTGGGCGAACATTACATCAAGTTCGTACTGCGTCATTCCGAGAAAGGTTAGGCCGGTGCAAATTTTCTGGCAGATTTTCCTGTGGAAGATCCCGAGTGGGAGGAGCACGACCCGGACCTTACTGAAAGCACGCCAGAGAATCCAAATCGCAAGCCCTTCGACGAACGAGCTAACTGGATCACTACGTCAGGTGGAGGCTTCTTTCAAATAGATCAGCAGGGCCCGCAGGGTCAAGAATCGGGATCGTTTTGATTACCCCTTTAAATGATAGAATTGAGAAATCAATCTGTTTGGATTTTGAGGCCTCAAAAAATGTCACCGAGTATGAAGCTCTCATTCACGGACTCGACCTTGCTCTTGAGCTCGGCATCCCCGAACTCTCAGTTTACACAGATTCATTACTCATCGTTCATCATTATTCCGAGCAGTACAAAAAGAATGGGAAGATGATCGAATACGCAGCCCTCGTTGCGGACAAGATGAGTAATTTTGCGAAAGCAACTCTTGAATATCTTCCTCGAGGGGAGAACAGATATGCCGATTCCTTGGCATATCTAGCCGGGGTCTTGGGTACGGAAGCTCGATATTTCTTGATTGAAATAATTTCAATCACCAACATTGATCACATATTTGTATGCATGATTAACACTGGGGGCGATAAAGGGGGAAGCGATGATTGGCGAAAACCTTTAATAGATTACCTCGGTGTCGACAACCAGTGCAACAGACCTCTTCCAACAGATCCAAAAGAACGCAGACAACTGATCAACAACTCGAAGCGTTACATTACTCAAAACAGTATGCATTACTGTCTATCTGTTACAGGGTTTTAACTCAAGTGCCTCTCGAAGTCAAAAATAGACGAGCTATTCCACGAATTACATAAAGGAACTTGCAGTTCCCCCGCCGCAGGTAGATCATTAGCGAACCAAGCAATAACTCAAGGAGTATTCTGGCCCGGCATGCACAAGCAAGCAGAAGAGTATTCCTGCAGATGCGACACCTGCCAGAGACAGAGAAATATGATACGTGCCCCTGCGCTCGAGCTCCATGCAAGCAGGGTTTTCTGGCCTTTCAAATGATGGGCACTAGACCTCGTCAGCGAATTCCTTAACTCTCCAAGTAATCGCCGCCACCTACTCGAAGCTGCCGATTACTTTATAAAATAGGTAGAAGCAATTTCACTATGTCGAACAAGAGAAGAAGAGGTCGTATATTTTATCTGTAACCACATAATTACTCGATTCGGGTGCCCCCACCTAATTCGTATCGATAGCGGTCCCCAATTCGTGGGAGATAAGGTCGTAACCTTCCTAAATCACAACAATATCATCCATTCGCCATCAAACCCATACTATCCTCAAGGCAATGGCTAAGCCGAAATCACCAACAAGACCATCGTTGATGGACTCAAAAAATGGCTTTACTCACAGAAAAAAAAAATTGGGCTCACAAACTACCTCACATCTTGTGGGCGTATCGAACCACTCCCCAACAGTCCATTGGGTGTACCCCATTCCTCCTTGATTATGGCATTGAGGCAATCATTCCTTCTGAATATCATCATCCAATTTGTGACCATGAGCTAACTGATAAGGAAAATGAGTTTAAACTGGCTTGCAGCCTTAATATGATAGATGAGACCAGGGAACGTGCCATTGCTAACTTAGGTCGATATCATCATATGCTTATCAGGTCGTACAATAACCGAATCAGGAACTTTATTGGCATCTATTACTATATCTCTGCGAAGGTAGCAAGTGTAAAAACTTGTTTCACATCAAAGACTCAGTAGGCTGTATTAAGGATAATATTTGATTCAGCTTAATCATCACATCTCTGCAAAGGTGGCAAGTGTAAAAACTTGTTCCACATCAAAGACTCAGTAGGCTGTATCAAGGATAACACTTGATTAAGATGAATCGTCACATCTCTACGAAGGTGGCAAGTGTAAAAGCTTGTTCCAAATCAAAGACTCAGTAGGCTGTATCAAGGATAATACTTGATTCAGCTGAATCATCACATCTTTGTGAAGGTGGCAAGTACAAAAACCTATTCTACATCAAAGACTCAGTAGGCTGTATCAAGGATAACACTTGATTTAGCTGAATCATCATATCTTTGCGAAGGTGGCAAGTGTAAAAACTTGTTCCACAATAAAGACTCAGTAGGCTGAATCAAGTGTTATCACTTGATTCAGCCGAATCATCACATCTCTGCGATTGTGGCAAGTTTAAAACCTTGGTTCACATCAAAGACTCAGCCAGGCATAAGATAAGGCAAAGGTCATACTAGCTGTTATCCCTTTCAATATGCCAGTGACATTTCTATAGTTCAAATCAAGATTCAACTTGGTTTAACTCAGCCCATTTCTGCGAGTAAAATGAATGTAAAAATTTGTTTTATATCAAAGACCCCACCAGACACAAGATAAGGCAATAGTCATACTAGCTTACATCTATAACAATGAATCTGCGATAATTCTATTTGTTTTCAGGTCAAAATCATACTATAAAAGATTATTTTCTGCTGATGGAGTGTCAACAATGCTTTACCCCACATCATCAAGAGGTCTATCTTTAAATTCACGGGCCACAATAGCCTAACCTTGATCTATTGATTCAGCAGTTCGAGGGCCCAGTTGGGTCTCTATGGCGCCCAGACAGTTACCACGATCTATCTTAACTCCACAGGTACATCCCTTATCTGAAAAAGTTTTGAGCAAGGTATCTCGATCTGACTCAAATCTTTTAACTTCCTCTAAAAAATATGCAATGATCACCCTTAGCAGGTCATTTCAAGACATACCAGGTACTATCAATGTTGCAAATCTCGCCTTCAGCCTCTCGAGGCGTACTTTTAACCTAGCGTAATTATCCTTCCACTCAATTATTTCCGCATCGACCCTATCATGATAAATGATATCTTCTTTCAATTTGGCAATATACTGCGCTGACTCAGCTAGGTTTATGGCTTCTAAGTCTACTACCCAAGAACAAAGTCTCACAATTTCTGCGTTCAACTCTTCCCTAGCCGGTAGATCTTTCAACAATTCCTCTTTCCTCTTCACCATCAAGTCCTTTTGTTTTGATCGCCCCCTCCAGAACTTTCTTCCTAATAAGAACATCATCCAGCTTATGCTGGCATTCCCTTAAATTTATATTTCCTTTCTGAAGATGCCTCAAATTCGAGATACGTCACTTTCTAGCTCTCTAATACGACCTGAGAGACTAACTACATCCCCTCGAACTAAAGGAGCCTTAACCTCAGTTCTACTTCCCCCAGGGCACTCTCTAGCCTCAGCTTTCT
Organism: Kingdonia uniflora; assembly: GCA_014058105.1. Taxonomy (NCBI): domain Eukaryota; kingdom Viridiplantae; phylum Streptophyta; class Magnoliopsida; order Ranunculales; family Circaeasteraceae; genus Kingdonia; species Kingdonia uniflora. The sequence goes on from JACGCM010002784.1 coordinate 859,118, forward strand.
TGGTACGAGCAATGGCTTGGTCCTTTTTGGCTTTAAGTCGAGCAACTCTCTCGTTTAAGTCATCGTACCGGCGTTGCATTTCTCGGAATTCCATATCCTTGACAGGGATAGCTGTTTGCAAATGTTTAGCTACGCCCTCCGAAGTCGATAGATTTTCTTGAGCTAACCTCAGCTCGTCATCCTTTTCGATGAATTTTTGTCTCATTCGCTCCAGTTCGTTCCTACATCATTGAAGATCAGATCGACATTGTTCCTCAGATCGTTCTAGCGCCTGAATACGGTATTGAGTCGTGTCGGCCTGCTTACCCTTCACAGCCAACGCGTCTACCTGACGTTGGAGTTTCTCGGCACGTGTTGTAGCATCGAATAGATTTTCTAATCCCTTTTTAATTTCAAAATCTTTCTCCACGGCCTGAAGAGTCAGGTCAGAAATGACCTGATTTAACTTCTCGAGTCTGAAATACACTTTTATGTATTGATCCTCTCTATTCCTGTCGAACTACTTCACAAATTCTTGATTGCACACGAGTACGTCGTCCTCACGTGCATGAGATGAATCCAATTCGACCTGAGAAATATAACAAATTTTAGTACAGTTCGATTCAGGAAATCTAATGCCTAACATATATGTACAACATTCTAAGAGACTACGTGGTTTCTTAAACATCTATTTCCTAGTACTTTTAGATTAAAAGTTTGGAGTCCAATCTCAGATGAACACTTCATGAATTTTATTTTGACGTACAAGGTACATACTTTTGATACCTTATTCTGTATTAATTGCGCTGAATTTTTGCTATGCATTTCTATCCTATTTACTTAATTTAACGTTGGTGTAACATGAAAGTTGAAAAGCCTATTCCAATCTAGCCTGCAACTCCGCTCGCACAGACGGCAAAGCTTTTGAGGTCTCTCTTTCCCTTGCAAGCCCAGATTCTAGGTCATTTATCCTGAGACTCATCTCTTTAACTACCTATAAAAGATTTATAAACAGAATCAACATACAGAAGTTTCATCTCCACGCGGAACTCATACAACTTACAAATACTTGTTCAAAACACATGTCTACCCTACCTTTTCACTACCACCTTCCGGGAGCTCGACGTCATCCCCTTGATTGTCGAGTACCATCTGGCGGGAAACACCATCCAAACCATCCACGACCCCAAGCACTTCTGCTTCCTCATCTTCTTCCTCAGCGTAAGTGTCAGCCTTAATGGCATCCACCTCTTCTTCAAAATAACCCTTCAGCATTAAGTGACGATCCAGTCTGTCACGCTCGACAACAATCTCATCTAGGTCGGCCTTTACCTTGACCTGTAGCTGGCTGATTGCCACGGCGTGAGAGGCCTTCAGCCGCATCACTTCCTTCGTAGCTTCAGTCTTGGCTCAAGCTAGGTCATTCTCCAGCTCCCTCTTCGCCTTTTTCAGCTAGGATTTCTCTTCTTCAATACCGAGCCAGATTCCCTTCATAAGACAAGTAACCTACATAAAATGAATCAATCTCAATTCTTAGCTCGAAGTATATTAAAGATTTCTTTCTGATGATATAATACTTACCTTCTTGCTCGTGTCTTCCTCCCTGTGGAGAGCCGCCAACCTAGCCCTTTCCTCGACCTCCCTAAGGTCATCCATCACAGTAGGTTGTACCTAAGCGACCTTCTCTCCAGAGGATTCGACACTCCTCCTTTTCTCTTTAGCGAACTCACCACTTTCAGTGGCGCCCGGGGACGGCATAGTCTTTAACATCCATTTCTTCAGATAGAGTTGAGCTACTTTGCTAGGCTTAACGGGTTTCGGCTGAGCCGAACTACCAGTTCCCGGAGTCTTGGAAGGATTCGTTCGAGCCTCCTCACTACTTCTTTGCCTTTTTCCTTCATCAATCCCCACCATCAACCTAGTAGACTGAGCCTTTCAAATCTTGTTCGACCTACTGTCAACTCTCTTCTTTCTACTCAGACCGAGTTCCCCCAAGACGAGTTCAAGTTTAGTCTCCTCCTCCGCAACATCATCCAATCGGGATTCTTTCCTTTCCACTATGGACTTCACACCTGGAATAACACATTTTACTATCAACTACAATTGTCAACGAACCATAAAAATAATTCTATCTATACATGTCTATACTTACTTTTCTTTACAGATCTAAATCGAAGGTCTAAAGGTTCTTCATCATCTCTTTGAAGGCAATTACCCTTCACCCATATGATGTTGTCATTCCAGGTTCGACCTGCTGAATTCAAATTGAAAAAAAGACGCCGAGTTACTCTCGCATAGAAATACGACCCCCCACTGGCCTTAAAATTCTTCACCCCGTAAAACTATAAAACGTCCTCAGGGGTTATCCTCCTCACTTTTTCCTCCCTTTCCCACCTTTCATTTAGATGGTCACACACAGTTATTACCTCCCACATGTTCCCGTTCATTTGAACATGACATGTTCCAATTGTATTCATAATCCCCTTCGCCAAATTGGTGAGGGGAAGACTCGACCCATACTCTAATTGAGTTAGGTAACACAGAAAACCCTCCGAGATGTCACTCTGGACATTCCCATTGAAATACTCTAACGAGATCGATTCATCTATACACCTATCTCGTTTTTCTACCTCCAAATCTGCCAACAAATTAAAATACTCTTCCCCCTCCGCTACCGTATAACCCTAAACTGCCTACCAGCAAACACTACACATTTACCCTACTTCCCTCCTACAGCTACCTTGGCTTTGCAAAATTCTCTAAAGGCATCAGAACCCAGAGGATAAGACACCAACTGACCAGGGAAACCTGGGAATTGTTCCAACCCTCCTTCCCCTTCGTTATCAGACTCATTCGTTCGACCAGAAGTCGAAACCTCATTAGCAGACAAACTACCCATCTTAAAAACAAATTCTACAGGCACGTTTTCGATCTACAAAGATGCCTCGCACGCTCAACCTACATAGAGGTTAAGGTATTTATCATTCTTCCATCTATGTATATATATATATATATCTGATCAATCATTCACGTATAACACATATCTTTAACTATACAAAATTAAAATATATTGCATATATCTCTACTAACCTTCCGTATCCGAATGACAATCGGCAGTAGAGTCAAGCTTTCTCCTCACAACGCTGCTGCATTGCCACCTAGGAGATGTAGATTATTTTGCCCTCTTCAACCGTTTATCGCCTTCGGATAACTCTTTATCGAATCCCCTGATTTTTCACCTTTCTCTCTGAGTTCTCTCCAAGTTTTTTGTGATTAAACATTTGTATGGAAACGAAGAACTATTTATCCTTTATATCTCATACGGCTGGCATTTATTGCTCCTCGCATGAACCATCCTCGATTCTAGAACTGAGGCGTCCTTTCCACTTTCCATGTCAGACGCCTTGTACCTTTTCGATAAAACCACATTTCCATCATTATAATCCCCCTCATTTCTTAACATATTTTTTTCTCTTATTTCCATATCTTTCCCTGACCATCCTATACTCATGATGACTCATACTGTTCAATGTCAGAGCTCTATTTCCTTTTACATATAAAGCAAAACTAGAAGCTTCTGCCTTTACATATTTTTGTTTCTTACTCCTTGTTTATCATGCCTATAGTGATTGGCGTCACTTTCTAAACTGTAAAAATATTCAAATTTATTCAAATGCTAAAATAGTCTTGAAACAGATTTGCCCTATATGAGGATTCGATTGACTTATATTATTTATGTTATATTCAAAAAATTTATATTACTCGTAAAAGTACACTTTACACAACATCCCTTAAAGCACTGGTAACCTAACCATACATTGTATAAAAATCTTATTCAACGATCTTCAGGTCTTCCAATTCGAGCTCAATTTCAGTAAACAAACAAGTCAACTTCTCACGATCTACTGAATCCCTCATCAAAGACCAAACATCCTCACAAGATCTCCTTACCTCTAAAACCTTCCAAGTCTCATTCATTCCCCAAATAGTTCAACATTATGAAAAATGAACACCAAATCCTCTCACGAGTTTTCAAACAATCTGTTACCCAATCGTCCTTCAACGGCCAGACAAATCCTCTGAGATCGAGCCATGCATTTCCATCCTCCTCCAACCCATACATATACATTTCACACACTAGCCCCTCAAAATACATGATTCTTAACTAGTATCTTGTAACAAGCCCATAAATCCCTGGATCAGTTATTTGAATTAATTCCCTCACTAGTATACAAAATAGCCACTGTATTCGACCTTACACTACCATAAAATTTATCCCTTTCGGCCTATAACAAGCTCGAGTTCACATATCTCCCACAATTTCTGTCTATCACCTGCTAAACGTAAATCGTTTATGTCAGCACGTATTTATCTCAGTTCGAACGACATTACAACATTGCTTCATCACTTATCAAACAGATATTCAACTAACATCCAACATTGCTTCATCACTTATCAAACAGATATTCAACTAACATCCAACATATTTTAGGTCGATTCAAGAAGTTTTTCTATCCACAATTTTATGAAAATCAACTTTTATTCATATCAAAAATAGTACATACGATTTACAGATAACAAGTTTTTACACGGGAATACAACATAATGCTATCCGTCCAGCACCGAACTCTAGGTAGTTTACAGATAGCAAGTTTTCCCATTTTGCTTAAAGCTACAGGTCATTCCGGCACGTTAAGGCATCATGTTGTCCAATTCTTCTTACTTCGGTGATTTTTTACCCTGAAGCAAAGACGGCAATGGAACCAACACAAATCTTTCCTCACATGGCTCAGATGAGTCCCAGTCAAACTCCAAGTGGGAACTATGTAAGCAGTGGACTCAGTGTTGGCACCCACAAAACAAGATGGAAGATCTTCTGAGTGCAAAACCATGATGGAAATGCATTAGCAAAACTTCCCTTCCCGATCTCCTCCTCCACTGCCATCACCGCCTCTCCTATAACCACCACCACCAAAGAATTGATAAAAATGAAGTGGGCCCAACCTTAGAATCTGCGGCAACACATAAAATCTGCATATTTGCCCTGCAGATACACCATTCCCTGCATATGAACCCCTAACCCTGTCATTCGCAAGGGTACGAAGACAGGCCCAACGTTCCTTGTCTGTCAAGACGAAGACATAAAATCTTTACATATAGTGAAATCTTCCTCAGCTTCAACCGCTTCCTCTCCCGACAAGCCTTGGTACATCAGAGGAACAGGGGCTGGGATCGCCATTTCTAAGGAACAATCACCAAAGTACTTCAACTTCAACCTCTGCTCTTCAGAAGCAATCCTCTCTTCAAGAGCCATACTCTGAGTTTTCACCATCTTAGAGAAAGTTACGCATACAAGAATTGTTCCAAAAGAGTTGATCAAGGTACTCTTTATATAACCTTAACTTTATTGTGCAGGTACGATTTCCCAAGCATCATCATTTATTACAGACTCGACTATTCAAACACAACCGTCACATACATCCGCATCATCATTTAATACCCATCACTTCCCAATATCACGAAACTTCCACCTTGTCAAACGCCATCATTACTCTGTTTCGAATTTACAACTTTTAACCTATTCTTTCTCAACCAAAGCCACTCGTGACTTCGGTTACGAGGGGGCGATTGTAGGGACTTATCCCTCGACCTCACTCATAATCAAGCTCACACAGTTTGATTTACCTCCATCTCAGGCTCACGTAATTTTAGCACTTAACATTCCAGTCAAACATTCCAACCATCCCCACGAACTACTCAAGAACGTGGGTCGAGCTAAACTCAGAAAATATAATTTAGTCAAAGATACCTATCTCTCACGAACTCGTCAGTTATCCAGTCAACTGCCATTAACCACATTATTTGGAAGACGTACTCCAGTACGACAAAGAGCTGTGGGAAAAGCCTATATAAAGGAAAAGTTCCAGAAAAGACAGGGGCCAGAAAAATTACTCAAACTTCTTATTTACGAGATCAAAGGCATTTTTATATTCTAGAGATCACTTGTAATAAAGATATCCACTCCAGGCAATAAAGATACTTTTATAAAAATCCCCCATACGAGGTCGTGGTTTTTTACCTGTTTAGAGATTTTCTACGCTAAAAACACTTGTCTCTAATTCTTGCTTTATATTAGCGTATTGTTACAGGATCATTGGTGTGATAGCTAATTCCTAATTGTATCGAGCTATGGAATTTGACCATTACAACCACCACCACCACTACCACTACCACTGGGACAAGCTTATCGATAGGTTGTAGCTGCAACTTTTGGAATGCTACCACCATCACCACTGGGATAGGAGCAGGGTGGTGAGTAGTTGGATAACCATGATGGTGATCTTGAGTCCAGTTTGGGAGGGGCGTAGTTTAGACCTTTTTCTTAATTATTATTTTTTTGCAAACAAGCATTATTATCAATTATTGTACACAAATTCATTTTAAGTTACAAAAATGATAACAACTAGTCTTTTGGCACACACAAAAAACTCAAAGACTCAACATAATAGAAAAAATCCACTTAATCTCAGTCCCCCTCTCTCCAAGTAATCTATCGAAATCTTAGACATTTAAAAAATATATATGATATTTTAAATTCTTTCTATTATAAAGGGGTACCACTGGTTAAATGCAGTAGAAGTGAATGAAATAGTCGAGGAGAAAACTTTATTGAGTAACTAACTTATTACAGGGTCCCTTAGGATATATTTATAGGTAAAAGGGGGTGGTTACTATTACCACCTTAGCAAACTAAACTAACTCCCTTAATGGGATTTTATGTGGGCTCTCAAACCCTATCATGGGTTGAACTTTCCACTAACCCTCATTGCATAATACTTCCCATTTTGAGTGCCCGCATAATCTTAAAGTAGCTTGCTCTATTCAAAACCTAACCAGGAAACACAAAGGAAAAAAAAACGTGAGAAATGGTTATTAGCGACTGAAATATCTGTCGTTAATACTTGATTAACGACGAATATTCTGTCATTAACAACTATCGCTAAAAACAGTGTAATTTTTGTTCCCAACAGTTAAAAATTTCGTGTTTTTACAACATACAAATATGCCATTCTTTATAAAAAAAAAATACGTTGCTCAGAAATGTTGCGCTATCTGTCGTTTCAAGGAGACAAAGTCATTTAATTTAAACATAAACCACAAATATATATATATATATATATATATATATATATATATATATATATATATATATATGTGTGTCATTTTATGGAGAAGACGTCATTTAAAATTAAGCATACATGACAAAAAGATATGTTATTTTTGAGAATAAATAATTACCAAGTCAAAATTTTGAACTAGATGGATTTGAACCATCAACCTCTCAAGTTTTTGGGCGCCCTCACCCTTTTGAGCTTGTAGTTCATAAAAAAAATTAAACCATTAAAAAAGTAATCACCATAAAAAGAATATATAATACGCAATTTCATAGAAGTATAGTGCAAAGTTCATTTTCAAGAATCCTTGAAAACCCCCAGATAATATAACCATGCATATCCCAGAAGATACCTCTGCCATGCAAATTTTAGACACTAAGTGACAAAAGAAAAATCTGCCAGTCCTCAAAAAAGTAAATTTATTTTTGTTCCTTCCTTGTTGCTCCTTCCTTTGGGTACTAAAAATATTAAAAGATAAGTGTATTAGGGATATGAAGACATAAACCTTCAAAATACATGCAAGTTCAAATATAAGAAAAAAGACTAGCATTGGAGTTCAAGAGAATTACATACATGGAAGTTGAGACATGTGTGTGTATGTGTGCACACACACACACATGTCCCTAATGCACAAACATACATGGAAGTTGAACTCCAAAGTTAGTTTTTTTTCTTATCTTTGAACTTGTATGTATTTTGAAGGTTTATGTTTTCATATCCCTAATGCACTTATCCTTTAATATTTTTAGTACCCATGCACACACACACATGTCTCAACTTCCATGTATGTAATTCTCTTAAACTCCAATGATAGTCTTTTTTCTTATCTTTGAACTTGTATGTATTTTGAAGGTTTATGTTTTCATATCCCTAATGCATTTATCCTTTAATATTTTTAGTACCCAAAGGAAGGAGCAACAAGAAAGGAACAAAAGTAACTTTACATTTTTGAGGACTGGAAGATTTTTCTTTTGTCGTTTAGGGTCTAAAATTTGCATGGCAGAGGTATCTTTTTGTCTATGCATGGTTAGATTATCTGGGCCCAGCAAGCAATAATGGGATCACATCTGCCTTAATAGCTGGACAAGTAAAAAATCTCACACCATAACAACAAGTTGTAATGTAGTACCACATGTTATGATCCCTGGTTGTAGAAAGTCGTGAATAGACTTACCCACACCATCCCCGCACAAACACAACTTCTCATCATTAAAACCACCACGCATACATACCTTTTAATAATCATGCTTTTCACCATGCATTTTTGTAGAGGTGAATACAAAACCCAAGACTAACTATGGTAGTAGCAAGCCATTATCACCTTAAAAACATATAAAATCAATAGAATATTATATTGAGCTCTAATTAAAAAGAAAAATAAATAAATTAGAATGAGGTTTATTTTATTGGTTCCTTAATATGACAAGTTTCTCCAATTGTAAGCCCATTTTTCTTTCTAGTTTGTTAATCCTAAAAAAGCACAGCAAGCATCCCTTAATACATTCCAACTACACTTTTAGACCACACCAAGAATTTTTAAAGAACCCGAGGCTCAAATTTTACCCATGTTTGGTAAACCACAACAAGGATGCCTTAATACATGCCTACGAATTTCACATTATGCTATTATCTATGCTTGTTACACCTTTGAGCGGGATAACATGTGCAATACTTCATATATAATTTGACCAAGCATTCAAAAGTATTCATTTGCTACAAAACTTTACAGGTTTATCAAGCATGAACCTAAATATTATTTCTCATCAGTTTCATAATTGGCTCTCACTTATGTTTTTAATTCTTTATTCTTAACTGCAGTTCATGTGTCGGATTTAGTTTACGTGCTTCACTATACCAATTTTGAGCATTGCTTAGTTAAGGTTTCTCAAAATGGGAAATTTTGATTATGAACCCTATGCCACACGTGGCCAAATTCCAAAGTGATAAATGATTTACCGATAAATTATTTATCACGAAGTAGTCCTTGTTTATGATGAACCTAAATTTTTTTACAATCTTTTGCGCCTTATTAATCACTTTAAGGTTTTATAATTGGCTATGATTCTCATTTCAACCATCCTACTTTTTGAGCTGGTTTAATCATACTTCCCTACAACTAAATTAAATCAGAGATAAAATTTATTCCCTTATATTGCACTAGAGTTCCGAATTATTTAATAATAAATACATAGAGCATTGAAAGGCTTACTTTTCATTGATCCTAAAATTGGACAGAAAGAACATGAACCCAAAACAAGTGAAACCAAGTGTTCAAGGTCATATTAGAGCTTCTCAAACCTAAGCAATCTTCAACTGTGAACTTCTGAAACTCAACTAATCTTCAACCATGAGCTTCTCAAATCCAACCAACTAACTGTAGATTTTATAAATATAAAACCCACAAATTAGTACCCAAAATGGTTCACAATTAGCAGATACTCGAATTGATTCAATCAGGGCCGGCCCTAGCTATAAGCGCAAGAGGCGGCCGCCTAGGGCCCCCGATTTTTTATGTAAATTTGGGGCTGCAAAATAGTTTAGTAGTATATAAAAAGAGAGCCCCTAAAAAAATATAAAATAAAGTAGCCTTGTTGGTTTGAATTGTTTCACCTCATCTCATCTCAAGTTCAAAAGTTCAAGTCAACACCTTCCACAAAAAATTTATCATTTTTGTATAATAAAATATGTGCAACCAAATTTTGTTTCCCCGGCTGGGGGTCTCATTTTCGGACCTCGCTTAGGACCCCCTAACCCTCAGGGCCAACCCTGGATCTAATTAAATCATAATATTCTAGAGCAAGAAACACACTTCAAAACATACCAGAAAGCATAACCCAATGCATAAAAACAATCGATTATAGAAATTCATCACAAAGAGGATTATTCTTAAAATCCATAAATATGGGAAACTTGTATGTAATTATATCTAAAATTAAGTTCATACCTGTTGGGCTTTTTAGAAAGTGGGGAATTTTTTTTAATCCACATACTAAGGTTAAAAACCATATACAGGAAAATCAATGATAGATGGTATGGAAAATTCTTCACGATATGAGATTTCATAAAAAGGAAGAAGTCGAGTGGAAGGTGGCTAATACAAGAGAAACCTAATCTATGGTAATTTTGGTTTCTTTACTGTTGTTTAACAATACGACATTATTATATGTCATAACACATTTAAAGCGCGACATATAAAAGAGACGTAAATTAGGAAGACAATTTTTATAAAATATAACATTATATTTAATATGCGAGAAATTTGTTTGTCAAGAATTTAACAAAATTTATGACAATTATAATGGCTGTAAATGGTTGTGCGCAAACGTCGTTAATATCCAATTTTCCCGTAGTAAAATCTTAGAAATAAGAAATAATACAACCAGTTTTTCAAGTTAGCGAAAGACACATCAAGTTAGCATAAGGCACGCTTTCTGTTATCTCATTAAAACCTTACATGGTAAAACATCTGGTAGGCTAAAAGCCACTGTGAGTGACAAAAGAGTACAACGAGTTTTAGTATTTGAGTGTTTTATGAGGATTCTCCCCTGATGGAGAATCTCCCCCTGATTGTAATCTGCTAAATCTAAACAACCCAATGCCATAGATAACCTTTTTGAACATTACTCTTGAAAGTGACTTCGTAAATAGGTTGGTTAAGTTTTCTGATGAACGAACTTTTCGAATGTCTGCAACTCTAGCTTCTTGTAGTCCGTGCGTATATAAAAACTTTAGGGATATATGCTTCATGGAACCTCCTTTGATAAATATGTCTCGTAACTGCTATATGCAGGCAGAATTGTCTTTGCAAATTATTGTTGGTGAGGTTCTTAGAGATGATAGCCCGTAAGTTGTGTCTACTTGGTTGATGAGTGATCTGAGCCAAATTACTTCTCTTCTAGCTTCATGTAGTGCTAAAATCTCTGCATGGTTAGATGATGTTGCCATCATGGTTTGCTTCACTAATCTTCATAATATTATTGTGTCATGTGCCATGAATATGTTTCTCAAATGCTTAGTTAACCTATTATGCCACATAAGACCGGATTGCTTTAATCCAACAATGATTGCCTTATTTTAATAGCGCACTTATGTTTATCCGTTGGATTAATATCCTTAGGAAAGGAATAACTATCAGGGATTCTCATATGTATACATGTGTCAAGGATTCCATACATGTATGTCGTAGACACATTATTGCATATATTATATGCCTTATTTACGTATGAATTTGTCCCTCTTGAGCCTCTTAAGACTTGATTTTCTTTGATTCACACTTATAGTGTTTAAAACTACTGAAAAAGCTTTTAGGCTTAAAAAGGCTTAAATAATGTAGTAATGAACTGCTATAGACTATCAGTAGAAACTATACCAGAATGGGGATACACCACTTAAGTAGATCACCTTCGATAAGAGCTTGGAAGATTCTGGACTTGGATAAAGACGAGAGAAGACTAGCAGAAGAGCTAAAACATGAGGATCAACTTTACAGATAAGCCGAGATCACGGGTTTGTTACAACAAACCTTACCGCGATCACGGGTTAGTTGCAACTGTAACTGAAACTCTCTCTCGGGTGATACTTGAGGATTCTCCTAGGTTCTGAAATAAAGATTAGATTCAGGATAGAGACGAGTTAGTTTAGATTTTGTGTAAAGCTTTGTAGCTATCACAACTCAGGCTGGATCTCTATAAATAGTTGCCTTCAGGTACATTTAAGCCTTATTTTCGAATATGTAAAGTTTGGGGAGCTCAGATCTTCACTATCGGGTAACATTGATTTATCTTTCAATTATTCATTTATTTTATGCTTTATTTTTTTTTTCCTTAGTTTAGTTTAATCATGAGGGGATAATCCCTCCATGTTTTGGCTTGGGGAAAAGCCCTATGCAGCCATATCTAGATACCTAAGTGTAAAGAACTCATGAGGACCTTATCTGACTCATACCTAAGGCATCTGATAGATAATAAGACCCGATCAAGGCCTTAGTTGTCATATGCTTGGGTCAGGGACTAGTGAGTGGATACTTATCAAGATATTGCACACTATAAACCAAATACGTACGAAGTCCTCTAGAGGAGGGGCTATATACTGACCCGATCCAGGAAGTGTTATGTCCCCCACTCGTTTCGGCTTTAAGATGCAGGTTATAATTGAACCACATCACTAGTTATTTGATCATGTAGATAGGGAGTTGGTGACTTAAACAACTTAAAGTACTTGGTCAAAGACTTTGAGAAGAGAGTCCAAGTACACTGAATAACTCGAAGTGTACTAGATAGGTGCTTACCCTGGGTTAAACCCTTAGATTATTAAGAGTAAACTGAGTTATAATATAATCTAAACCCAAATTCTGATAGAGTCTAGACTAGCTAGAACTTCTTAAACCTCTTTATGCTTGATACCCTACTTACCCTTGCAACATTATAATCTCTAAATAAGTGAGACTATTAAGAGACCTTATAAAACGACCTATCAATTGGTGCCATTGCCGGGGAGGTGACAAAATATTTTAGTTATTTAAGACTCTATAAAAGATATTGGTAGTTAGGAGTTAGTTACTATTATTAATAGGGATACCAGACTGAGGTACCAAACACAGATTTTTGCAAAGGGATTATTAAAATTTAGTCCCTAAGTTGTTTAAATATTCACTTCTGGTTCCCAATTTGTCTTTGACCATAGGTCAACCACATTTGAAGTCAATTTTTGACTTGAACTCTCACAAATGCCTTCACGTGACTTTCAAAAGATTTTAAGCAACAAGTTAACAGGGTTTTCTTAGGTTACTTCCGCGTCATCAGTCCCTGTCGGCAGGCCACGTCATCTTACAATGACAAAAATCGCATAAAAAATTAGCCTTTAGTCCCCACATATTTTCCTGCAATTAGTGTTTAGTCTTCACTTCTTCAATTTTAGCTTTAATGGTGATTGATAATTTTTCACAACCCAACACCATATTAGAGCACACAATATCATAAAACATAGCCCCACATAAAGAAGAAGAAGAAGAAGAAGAAGAAGAGTTTGTTATCGTGGGTTTCCTCTTCTCCGCTTTCTCTTCTCTTTCTATTGTTATAGTTATTATTATTGGAGAAGACCTACTAGTTCCTCCACCACTATCACAAGGAAGAAAATAGTTAAAATCAGTTCCAAAACCCTTCAAAGATTCACAAATCATTAAAGGGAGATAAACTCATTTGTGAATCTTACTTGATAAGCACTCTTGATTCCCATTAAAACTTAAAAAATTACCTGAAGACAACTTGTTACCTGTAGGCAAATATCACGTGCTACTCGTGTGAGGGTAGATTAGGTACTTCATGTCAAAATTTGACTTCAACGGAGATTGACCTGTGGTTAGAGGCCATAAATATCCAATTTGTAGGTGGGACTAAAATCAAATTTTTCCTTCTGCAAATTATAACCATTGTCTAGCCTATCTAAAATTCCTCACATAAAAGTCAGGGGAGACCCATAATTATTCTAATTATTGCAAGTTTATTTGGTCTGTGTTTAGTTATCGTATCCATAAATCTCATTGTATTTTTGAAAAATGTCTTATGCTGACAATGATTGCCATTCTTATGACCCAAAAGTTTTTAATCCTAAACAATTTTATCGTTTCATGATAATTAGAACTACTGAAACCCGCTACAACCACCAACCAAATTTCTACTAAAACACCAATCTTTCCAATGCCCTTTCTAATCTAACCAATATTTTTGCACCCAATCCAGTTGCTACCCACCAACCCAACCAAACTATTTTGGGGATGACATATCTTTCAGCTTTATGAAATCAATACAAGATAGTGTATTTAAAACTTCATAATCATGCTCCAACATAAAAAAGAATAGTAGGATAGTTAGCATTTTTACTAAAAAAAGCTAGAATATTCCCCTAAATCACCCCTGCAAGGTACACTTGTTCTCTAAATGCCAGAGAGAGATCAAGATGAATCGCCTAAAATAATAAAATGGCAGTTCAATAGTAGTAGGCATGACCCAACCAACATCGTCACATCCCTCACCTCATCCAATGATTCAATCATTTTTAGATATACATATGGACACACCATTTTACGATAATTATACAGATGACCATGAAGAATACCTTAATTCCAATGTTCATGAAATAGGCATTAAATTATATAATAAAGCACCCCTCGTGAGAAATATTCAATGGTTAACTACAAATAAGTTTGTTGCGTAAAATACGCTGCTTTACTAAAATGGGTCGTCGTATATCAATCTGTACGATAATACCGAAGATGCCTATACATCGTACTGTCAGATATGAGATTAACTATTACATGCAATCTGTAAATAAATGATGAACATAAACGATACACATGATTTATCATGGTTCACACTTAAGGGTTTCGTGCACACCCGCTGAGAGAACTATTCTACTATCACATGAAAATGATTAGAATCGCTCTACCTCACAAAAGATCTCAAATCCCTTGATTTGGCTTTACCCACAAACCACCGTTTTTTTGAAGCTTTAAACCCTAGATTTAGACTTTACGTAGAACATACCTTGTAGATCTTCTTTAATCATCGGAGTCTTTAACAAAGTCTCTCAAGCTTTATGAATCATCTTCTTAGACTTCGTAACGGGCCATTATCATTAACTGACTATCCAATAGCCGCCATGGTACCCAAAGCTCCTCGGGGAGGGGGAAGACCACCTCCCTCCCTTTACTCTTCCAAGATCTTTCTCTCCAAGCACTAAAATTTAGTATCGAATTTTCTCTTTAAAAAGACTTCTCTAGAGTAGCCTCTAAGATAACCTATTCAACCTTAGAACCACTTCTATTTATAGGAGATAGGGTAGTAGGTCCTTATCCAAGTCGAAGTAGATCACCACTAATATATCCCACCTAAAGTAAAACTATGAAGTTGTGTTTAAAGTAAACACTAATACCATGCATAACTTGTTTACTTGAATTAGTAGAAGTTTAACTAAAATAGAAACTAGTACCCTATTCTAATACGAACTAGTATACTATTCCAATTACACTTATCCTCATGATGACAACATCACAAGTATATCATGTCCCATGCATGTTTCCTACTCGACTCAAAACACTAAAACCAACAATTTCCACCTTGTCGAGAGTCGAGCCACACTCCCAAGAAATTTCTACCTTGGTGAGAATACTCTCTAGCCAACATATATCCCAACAATCACTCACTAAACCTCTCTCTCATGCATCCATACAATGTACCCCACTGTAGAAGAACCATCGAGTCTTAAACTCCATAACTGAAGCCGATCAACTCTAACCATACAAGCGAACTCTGAAAATAAATGTAGCACATTATCTCTAGATAGTCATTGTTCCACCTCGACTTTATCATTACTATTGAAATGTCCTACAGATCAAATCCATCATCTAAGACTAAAAACTAAACCGATCTCTTACCTCATTTGAATAATTGAAACACGTCATCCAACATCGTACGTTTATACTGCAGGAACTGACAAAGCAAACAACATTCCTCTATGTCAGAAATAATACTCAAGCATACCATCACACCGTATCTATCTTAAGAGCAACCATAACAGTTCACAGGGTGGATTGGATAAATTTCAAGGTGAATCCAATCCACCCCACAACATTTTTCAATCCACCCCAAGGTGAATTCACCCCACGCACTTCTTAACCGCGCACATTAATGTCATCCCAGATGAGTCCACGTGGCATAATCTCAGCCATCATAGTCACACCGCACTTCTGAACCGTGTATATCATTCAACCAATAGGAAAATGCCACGTATTTAAAAATAAATAAATATATATATATATATATAGCCGCGCGATTCAGAACAGCGCGTCATCACCCTGAGTCTTTTAGGCTTATTCTCCTTTCAAAAAATTTAGGCTTATTCTTATAAGGCATTGGTATTATAAGGCATTGCATATCCAACATATCCAAGGCATTAGCATATCCAAGGCATTAACTTGGCACACCCAACCTAACTCCACAAGTTTCCCAACCCATTTCCTTCGTTAATCACCTAAAAATGTCAGGTTCTTCTAGTTCGTGACCGAGGAAAAATGCTTCCAAAACTACACGTAACTCTAACGTGGAAGTAAAACGAAGGGGGAACGCCGACATCACAAATAATTGGCCGTTACAATTGATGTCGGACAACGATCCCACCC
The DNA here is from genome assembly GCA_014058105.1 of Kingdonia uniflora. Taxonomy (NCBI): domain Eukaryota; kingdom Viridiplantae; phylum Streptophyta; class Magnoliopsida; order Ranunculales; family Circaeasteraceae; genus Kingdonia; species Kingdonia uniflora. Next base: position 875,447 of record JACGCM010002784.1, read on the forward strand.
CATCGTACGATGAGTTGAACCGAGTAGATTCCTCCCGGACTGCGCGGTCCATATTTTCGTTGGATCGGAGGAAATACCAGTAAGTTTTATGTAAATTTGATGTGTTATTAACGTATATTACAATGTGTTCGATGAAATACCCGAATGAACTTCTAACGTGTTAATGTGGCTTTTTTTGTCAGAACCGAGATAAATTACAGTATAGAGGATCATTGGATAAGGTACTAAAGTGGTACTGATGGATTGCCGTGTACCCGACGTTGAAGAAGTTGGTCGATGATATGGGTTTTGCGGACTTTTGCTGGATTAATGCGGGAAACTCGGATAACCATCTCATTCATGCTCTCGTGGAGCGGTGGTGGCCTTCCACCCATAACTTTTACTTCGCTTGCAGGGAACTGGGTTTCACACCGTTAGACTTCGTCATGCTAATGGGCATATCTTTCGGGAGGGGTCGCAAACTCCCGTACGACGAGAGGTACTCCAAGTTAGAGGAAGCATAAAAGGTATTCCCCGGAATCACAAGCTCTGACATGAGGTATGGTAACATCACTCTCTCATATTTAAAAAAGTGGCAAGAGCCTTTGAATCCACGTCTCTACAATTATGACTAAGAAATAGATATCATGTATGCACGGGCATTTATTGCCTATATGATGGGTAATCTCTTCTTTTCAAATGGTGTTATATCCCTTCGGGCGGGTTATCTGGTAGCCTTGACAGACTACGATATTCTTGGTACGTTGGGTTTCAACTAGGGTACGCCCATTATGGCGGCTTTGTATCGGGGGCTTGATGAAGTCTCAGTTCTGAGGCCCGGGAAGGTGAAGAAATCGATCACCAGATTCTATGCGGTGTTGGAGTACTGGATCTTCGAGTATTGTCGGGTTGGAATATATCTAGTTAAAGTACAGAACTTTAACCATATTTATCCTCGTATTTCTGGGTGGAGAGATGAAAGGGCGAGTACGGGGTCTGAAATCCATCACTCTTTTGTTGTGATCAGAGATATGATAGAATGGAAGGACATAACCAACATATATTGGCAACCATGGCACAGGTCTAAGAAATTGAGACGTCCAGAGGTAAGAGTTTCTTCAGCGCTGAGCACCTAGAGGGTTCTATTGGTGTCAGTCCCATATGGACACGGTACGCTTTGGTATTTAGGAGACCGGTGTATGCGTCAGATGACCGGACTTGATAGTGTGCCCTATGACCTCCCTCAGGAGATTATAAAATTCCCAAGGTACGATCGAGAGTTATATCAGAGTCTAAAGGATATGGACTTCTACGATGGTCACAATTATCTTGTTCCCGATGTAGATTACATGACATATTGGCGTCTCGTTCATCCAAATCTTAAGATCGGTTCCAGGTTAGTAAAGAGGATGGGAAATATTTGGCTGGTGGGGCGTGATCTAGTGAGGCCCGATGTAGTCTTACCACCTACGTCAAGTTTAGCTATATCTTCACAGGTGCAAGACTACGATATTCAGGCGACCGGTGATCCACGTGATATGGGATTGTTCATGGATGTGGCGGGACCGAATAATCAACGTAGACAAATACTGATCCTGGTAATACAGGTACCATACCCGTGTACACCTACGTATAGTACGGGTGAGTTGGGGCATCAAAACCAAGGATTACGGCATGCGGCATATGAAGACTCGAGGCAATACGTTGAACGCACGACCGAGTTAAAGGAACAGCTGAGGCGGAGGAAAGAGATCATCCGAGAGACCTCCTAGAGACTAGCTAAGATGTCTATTTCCTACCAGACAGAGCCATTTGTGCAATGTACCTATGAAGAGAGTCTCGTACGTGGCAGACGCGCCTGCCAAATATAGATAGGTCGTCCTAGTTAGGCTATGTTTTAATTAGAATTTTTATTTATGTTTTGTTTAAACTATGTTGTGTTTTAATATTGTTTAAACTATGTTTTATTCATAGTTTTAATATTGTTTACTTATTAAAGATTTATGCTTTGGAAACTTGTTGTCCAAGTTACTCAATCATCATCGACTAGTATTAATATTGCTTAATTAATATGAGACTGAAGTTAAGTGAGGAGTATCAAGTCTGGTTGACATCACTCTTATTGGAGCCGCCAAACCAATATTTCAGTATGTTAAACTTTAGGCTAGTATTTTTTATGGAAACTTGTTGTACAAGTTAAGAAGACGGCCATATTAACGGCTATATTTTTTTTTTTGGACACTTGTTAACGGCTATATTAACGGCTAGTTTTTTTTTTACACTTGTTAACGGCTATATTAAAGGCTAGTTATTTTTATCTATAAATGTCATTTATCTCCTACACTTTCCTCCCTTCTAATCTTCTACACTCTCTTCCCTCCTTACCTTACAAACAAAACCATTATGTCTTCCTCAAGCTCCCAATCTAATTTTAAAAACCCCTCTCAATCCTTTAATACGAACCAACAAGGAAATGTCTTTCCTCATCAATTCAGCACATTTGATCCGTCGCAAATGCCTAATACTTCTCAAGGTCAGAATCACCATGTTCGCCAACTATTCCTGCCACCCGACAATCAATTTCAATCTCAAACCCATGGATATTACCCTTATTACCCAAACTAAGGATATTACCCTCAATTTGGTGGGTATACGGGCTCGTACCCTCAACTGGGAAATCCATATTATTCATCACAAACTTGTTTTACCGGTGGAAGTTTGAGTACCACGCCGTTGCAAGGTACATGGGGTTTAATACATCGTCAGTTGCATCTCCGGTTATCTCTCCGGTCATCTCTAGTGAACTCAATCCGGTTCTCACGAGAAGTAATACGTGTGGGAAGGCAAAGCCTTCAAGAAAAAAGGCATCGACACCTATTATAGTTGAGGATGTACTTGAGGCTTCAGAGGAAGTTCATGACGACAAAGAACAATACTTCAACTCAAAAAATTGGTCGTCCGATGACTTCGTGAATCTTGCATGCGCTTGGTCCCAAGTATCTCAAAACCTCGCTACTACGAACAATCAAAAAGCCACAACATTTTGGTTCAAGGTGTGTGATCAATTCAACTCCTTCTATGTTGACCAATTGATATGGTGATCGTACAACGGTGTCAACTGTACGTATAAGGGGCGGCTCAATAAGGAATGCTCAATTTTAAGAGGTATCATTCAAGACCTTGAGAGCCGACATCATACCGGTATTGGAACGGATGACTCCGTAAGTATTTCATTTATTTTTCTCATTTCATTAATGTTCAAAGGTGAATCATACTTTAAAAAAAATTCTAACATGATTTCTAGGAACGTATGGCATGTGATAGCTTTTTTAACTACAACGCAAACCATTTGCACTTGGGGAAGCGTATAAAGTTTTGGAAACTTGCCCAAAATGGTCACAAATTCATCACGTCGGCCATCCCGGCCATAACGTCGCTAGGAAGTCAAATTTTAACGATAGCCCGGGTAACTCTACCAATACCGATCCTGAAACACCTACATCCGACACTCCAAATATCGTAATTCTGGATGATTCTATCGACGTGGAAGCACCACTATATTTTTGTAGGGATGTACGACCGGACGGCCAAAAAAATACAAGGCAAAAGAAGCGGCAAAGGCAATTATAGGTTTTTGGGGGAAGAAGATGCTTAAGATAACGTCTAACATGATGAAATCATAGAATCAAAGAGACGAGCAGAAAAAAGAGGAAAAGAAAGCTAAAGCTAGAGCACAAAAGGAACTAAAGTTAGCTAGAGAGGCTAAAATTCAAAGAAGTTGTGAAGCAGAGCTAACTCGAAAAAAAGTCTTTGACGACTCATATATGTTTAAGGTGATGATAACGGACCCAAGTAACCTACTACCGATACAAAGGCGTTGGATGAAGAAGCAGTTTAAAGAATATTCAATGAAGTTGAAGGAGCAGTGTCCAAGTGATGACGACGTTTCTAGTGATGAAAATTAATGCAATTCTTAGCGTTAATAGTAGTTATTAAGATCTATGTAATTTCATTATTTCAATAAAATTGTTATTAATGGTTCGTAATCCTTAAAATTGATACAAAATCAAAAAGCAGAAGCATTAAACTATATTTCCTTAAAGTGTTATAATGATGAAGACTTATAAACAAAATACATTACAACTTCAGCATTAAACTTAAAAAGAAAATACATTAATTTAAAAAATGTACAAACAATGATGAAGACTACAATTACTCTGCCCCTTTTCGACACCACAAATGCACGACAAGTTCATCTCATAATTGGAAATGAGCTTCTTCATTTCTAATTTCACGAACCTTCTGGATGTACTTTGCCATAGTGTTGATCACGTATCTTGGATTTAAGTCCTCCTTCCAATTATCCACATATTTTCTAAACTCGGGATCAATGTCCATTTGCTGGATATAAGTATGACGTTCATCTTCTACGATCATATTGTGCAAGATTATACACCGTTTGCCAATATTTGAAACCTAGCTTGTAATACCCCAAAAGTACGTTCTACATCTTTGCGGCATGCTTCTTGAATCTTTAAAAAATGTCTTTCGACATCGTTGGACGGATTTCTTAGGGTTTGAACAAATATTTGCTATTTTGGATTGACTCCATCCACTAAGTAATACCCTATAGTGTGCGGTACCGTGCCTATATAATAATTGTATGGCAGCGCAACACCATTAGACAAGTTGTAGAAAAGACACCCTTGATGCAAGACGTTCATATCATTGCTAGAACCTGGCACCCCAAAGAATGCGTGCAATTTCCAAAGAACTTGGGATGCAACCGCTTCTAAAATCACCATCGGGATTTTCTTATACCCGGTATATTGTCCTGCCCACCCGGTAGGACAATTCTTCCATTTCCAATGCATACAATCTAAACTACCTAACATCCCAGGGAAGCCTCATGATCCATTCACTTCTAACAAGTGTAATGTATCGTCTTCATTGGAAGATCAAAGGTATTGAGTTTTGAATTGTATTATAATAGTTTTACAAAATTCTTTCAAGCACAAAATAGTTGTAGACTCCCCAATCCAAAGGTATTCTTCTTGGGCGTTTGCACTCATACCGTAACATAACATGCAAAGTGCGCACGTTCTTTTTTGGTGCGAGGATAAGCCCATAGTCTTAGCGACATTTCCTCTTTGAATAAAATAGGGGTTCGAAGAAAGTATTTGATCATAAATACGTTGATACACACCTTCGCTCATACGGAATCAATGATAAAATAAGATACCTTTAAATCTTAGGTTCACATCGAAGTAATCCCGGTTAAGGCTATCCTCCCCCAATTTATGCTCATGGCTTTTCTGCTTGCCAATCCGTCCCCTTTTACTACCTCTCCGCCTCTGTGATAATGTCGCCTCTTGCTCTTTTTCTTCTATTTCTCCCATCTCAATCATAATATTGCCATACTCATGCAACAACTCAACTTGACGTCAGAATAGTTCTTCGTCACTGGACGATGATGAAGACGATAACTCCCAAGATGAGAGTGATGTGTCAGGCCTGAGCAGGTCAACAATGTTTTCATCGGGCATGATTCGGCGTAATTTATAAGAAATGAAGAAGGTTGAGTTTTGAGATATAAGATGAATGAGTTGATTGTAGAAGAGAGTAGAAGATGAATAGGGGCTATAAAAAAACTAGCCGTTTATAGCCGTTGAGCATCTTGTTGAAGAAGTTTGATCAGGGAAAAACTAAGGTGAAATAATGGGGAACCAAGAATATTTTTTATGCAGGCTTATGTCGCGCACTTCTGAACCGCGCGGCAAAAACTAGTCGTTTGAAAATCTTGCAATCTCAGTCGTCAACGTGTGTTAATCATGGACGTTGAAGTTATACGCAGTTCTGAAGTGCACTTAATATGAGCCATTAGATGCATGACACGTGGCAAAATCTTGATGGTTAATAGCTACGCGCAGTTCTGAAGTACGCTCAATAACTACGCGCACTTCTAAACCGTGTGGCATAAATTCATCCCATATCCACCCACAGGGTAAATTATGTACCTGCCACGTAAGCAATTCACCTAGCTGTTGTGAAGGAAATAGGGTAGATTTAAGGGTGGATTTGGAATTCACCCTGCCACATTAGGGTGCACCTAGCTGTTGTGGGTGCCCTAAGCCAAGCGAGTACTCCATCAAAATTATAGAATCGAAAGATCTCACTATTAAAGTTACATATACCCCAAAGGTATATATCAATGCCATTATCAGAATCTCAATGGTCCCGTATGCAAGTCACGCCTCCATATGATAACCATCCTATAACTAAAATAAAGTTCACCACATAATTATAGTCACTACCCCCACAAGGGAATAAGATACACAATGATAAGCCATCGGTTCAATAAACGAACATTGCCACAGTACTCTAAGAGTATCTCCAACAGAGTGGTATGCTGTTCCGGCTTACCATACCGGTATTCCGGAATCGCACACTATTTTGGTCTAACAGCAAATTACGTTTTTTTTGTATTGGGTGCTTAACGGTTCAGCACCTAACACCAAAAAACCAAATGATGTGTATTTTTTCTTGGGCGCTGAATGGTTCAGCACCTAGCGTCTATTAATTATTAATTTTCCCCTTGGACAGCAGTATTAAAAAAAAGTGTTGGGCACTGAACGGTTCAGTGCCTAGGCGGTATGCACATACTCCTCGCCAAGTTCAAGTTTCGCATACTTTGGAGGGGTATGGGGGTGAGTATGCTGAACACCATACCCCTGTTGGATAGGTTTTTTGCAAGAGTATGGGAAAATCTAAACAACATACCACTCTGTTGGAGATGCTCTAAAAGTCTACATCATCGCCTGTCCTACGATAAAACATATTGACATCATTATGTACCATCCGACTGAATGTAATGATAGCATATCAACTACTAAAATAAACCAACTCAAATATATGAATCCTGCTCGTCCGGTATAAGAGAGAACATGTGTCGCCACTAGGAGGTACTAAGCAATATGAAGCATTTACATCTTTAAAATGCTAACCTGTGCAACAAACATTGGAAACTCCCAATCTACTGAATCAAAATCCAGAACTCGTCTCAATCTCAATACATGTGTAACTCTAAACTCGCAGAGAGTCAAGTTCCATATGGAGATAAATATCCTATAAGCAATAGTAGGAATATTATCAACATATAAGAGGAAAATACTAACTAATCAAAGCCTCCAAATAAATGCAGGAATCTACTCGCTCGAGGACTAACCAAGTATCATCACAAATGTTTCAAATGGCACATATCAAGATGTAATGACGACTCAAAATTACAAACTTCTCCAATTTGACCACATCTTCCTTTCTAAAACCAGCTACCTCATCATAGATCCCATAAGCCATCATTAAAACCACAATGCACCCCTTACTAATTTCAAACAATTCCATGCACGTGTCCCCACTATAGATATTGAGAGTCATCAACTGTAACATTGATCGACCACCCGCTCATATCGAATATCATGATCTACTCCAAAACCAAGTCTAATGCATCTTGGACCATAACAAAGCTACAAGAAACTATTGAAAATTGTATTTAATCAATAAAACATGTCCTAAGGAATGAAACTGCATGACTACAGAGTCCACTCCGTAAGAAGATTTCCACCAGATCTGCTAAATCTCCAAAGGCACTTGTACGATCAAGCTCATCTTGATCAATAAATAACCGCTAGATCAAACCATCTAAAATGATACATTGCTATACCCTAAACTAAACTAAGCTACTCCCGTATGGAAGTACTAGTCATCCAACTAATGACTTCATAGGGAGTTGATAATGGTCAAAATCCAGTGTTTAGTAAGAGTAAAAATCGAGTATCGTTCACTTCCGAATGGGATTAGAAATAGTCACAAAACTCAATCTATATCTCTACTTAAAAAAATCGTAGGATGATAATAAATCTTTCCAACAACATAGTTTTGGGATTTATGATAATATCCCTATATTGGGGTTGAAGAAAAATATACTTTACTATGTAATATCATACGTTAATAGCGAATCCATCATCACCCCTAGTATGGACTTAGTCGGCCAATATTACAATTATAAAATCTAAATAATATGAGAATGAAAGGAACATAAACTAAGAACAAAAAGATGAATTTTATTGACATATAAAATGAAATGCTCCAACTTACTCCAACAATACTCTCTTATACTTTACAAGAATGATTCTTTCAAAATTGGATGATTTTTATGAGCTCACCAACTCTCCTTTTATAGATGAAGGAGATGTTTCTTATATTTCAAATGAGATTCTAACCTATGCTATGAATGTACATAAAAGTGTAACCTCCAAGAGTTATCCTCTGAAATGTAAGCTCCCCATGTGTGACCCATGTGTTTGACAACTCTACATCCTTCTCCAACAGTTCGTCTTTTGAGCCATACATCCCGGTATTTACACATATTTGGTAAATGAGCTTCATGTGACCTAAAATGCAAATTTTGATTTTATAAGTCATGTTTAATAATAAAATTAAGGATAATAAACATTAAGCCATAGGGGAAAAGTGGTCATTTTGTATGGCCATCAAATACACCCAAACTTAAAGTTTTCTAGTACTCGAGCAAAGAAAAAGAATAAAAGCATAATTCTTTTGTGGTGAAGATGATTGCATTTAGTGTATGGAATAAGACGTTAAACCTATAAGTTACCCTTATAGGACGAGTTTTGTCTCGTGAGGGTTTGCAGTGACTGTACCTAAGAAAGTCAACAAGGGCATTATAGTAGTCATTTCATCTAACTTGTCAATATTTGACAATGGCAAAAACATTTAATAAAGAAAACCCCTTAAAATTTATTTTATTAACAAATATTCAACAAAAAGATCCTGGAAAACTATTTGAAACTGGAGATACTATCCAATAATTAAATGAGATTTCAAATATTTTCCTAATACCCATAACTGTAGTAAAAATAAATATTGTACGAACAACTTAGTTTAGAGGTTATTGAGTGAATATCCAGTCGTCTCTTATTTTGTAAAATAAATCCAATGGTCAGTTTGGCAAGTGTTTTAGTCAATTTGAATCTTGTTATTAATTTTAGGGAATAACTATATGCCTTTTTATTTTGGTACTTGTTTTCCTTGGTGAAGCCTTCACTTATAAGTTTTCGGTCGACAATCCCAGCTAGTTGGCTTAGGTTACCAGGGTTTGGTGCCCCTTTATGACCTAGACTCTGGATTCTCACAAGTAGATATTTTCCTTGCTCTTTCAACATAGTTCATGGTTATACTCAAGATTGGTACAAATTCTTCATCTTTCAGTTCTAAATCCTGTGAGTACCCTTACATCGTGAAAGTTTTTAGAACAATTTTGGCTTATAAAAAGCCTTGTTTTATTATTTTAAGACTGAACTTATTTGTAAGCAGTTGTTTCCTTTATAATAGATCATTCCTACCTCAAATACTAGATTCCCTTAGATTGGTCAAAATTCTAGCACAAGTAATAAATGCAACACAATCGTAAAGTACAACTTTTTCGAGAAATATCAGTCAACGTGAAACTTCTTATAATTAAATGATAGTATATCTAGCTTAAGATATTGCTCTAATATTTTCTGAGCATATATTTGGTAAAAAATTAAATTTAACGATTTTTATGATCAAATATATTAGACTACGATCAAATATTTCTAAGTTTGTAGGAATTTGCCAAATAGTCTCATAAATTACCAGAATAACCTCTCTTTTCCTTAAAAAGTTCGAAAAATATGAACGATTTTATCCCACCCCCAAACTAGTAAAAAGCATTGTCCTCAATATTTGAGAACATACCTTAAAAGATGGGAAAGAAAATTAGAACATAGTACCTGATATGACTTAGGTTGCCTCCCAATTAGCGCTAAGTTATGTCTTAGCCAGACGAAACAAGGCACCCCCAAACTGAGTGAGATTCGATCAGAAGGATAAGGATGTCATTCCTCATAAACGAGGTCTAAATACTTTAAGTCTTCATTTGTGTGGTTAAAATATTCACAATAAGGCTTAACCCTTTGCTCATTCACCTTTTGTATTTTGCCAGAACCCAGTTCTTCAACCTCAACCGCCCCATGTAGATATACCGTTTTAACAATGAGAGGCCCGGTCCATCGTGATCATAGTTTACCGAGAAATAAATGCAATCTAGAGAAGTACAACAAGACTTTTGGTTTGGTTCAAATGATTTTCGCAAAATGTTTTTGTCATAAAATACTTTCATGCGCTCATTGTAAGTCTTTGCTGAATGGTATACATCATTCCGTAGAACTTCTAACTCTTTGAGTTGAAGCTTGCGATATAAATCAGCCTTCCCAATATCAAAATTCAAGGTCTTTATGGTCTAATAGGTGTGGTGTTCTAACTCAACTGGAAGGTAACACGCCTTTTCATAGACTAGTCGATAAAAGGACATTCCAATAGGTATCTTAAACGTAGTACGATAATCCCAAAGAGCATCATTTAGTCGAGTTGACCAATCTTTGTAGTTTGGTATAACCATTTTTTAAAGAATATTCTTGATTTCACGATTAGAAACCTCTACTTGCCCACTAGTCTGCGGCTGGTAGGGTGTAACAACCTTGTGTGTTACTCCAAAAATTTCATTAAGTTTGCAAACATTCGACTGTTGAAATCCGACCTCCACCACTATTTATCACTCTCAGTGTACCAAAACGAGATAAAATGTTTTTTTTAATAAATTCGATAGCAACCAAACTATCATTGGTTTTGGTAGGAATAACTTCAACCTCCTTAGTCACATAGTCAAGGAATAAAATGATGTATGTGAACCCAGAAGATGGGGGTGAAGGTGCCCATAAAGTCTATGCCCCAAACATCGAATGGTTCAATGATCAAGATTGGGTTTAGGGGCATCATATTCCTATGGGATAAGGCTCACATTCTCTGATATCTATTAGATGCCTTGGGAATGACAGAATTCTAGGATTTGGGAATGCTCATAATCTAGGATACATCTTCTAATGATTTGATCATAACAATTTATATTTGAACAGGTACAGGTTATCCCAGAAGAAGTGTCAAACCTCACTAAGAAATTTATTCTTATCTGGCTTGGTTCAAAAACTAGAAATGCGCCATGTGGCAAGATAATTCGCTATGTTTGCAAACCCTGGTATGAAAGACATTAATAGAATAGACATGAGTTCCTCGTTGGGAAAAGACTCTCGAATAGGTAACGACCTATCATGGGAATCATTGTCTATTTGAGAAAGGTGGTCAGCTACCATATTCTCGGCACATTTTTTAACTTGAATTTTGATATAAAACTCTTGAAGTAATAATATCTATCAGATTAAGCGTTGCTTGGTGTCTTTCATGGAGAGAAGGTGTATAATAGCAGCATGATCCATGTAAACTATCACTTTACAACCTAAGAGTTAAGAAAAAAAATCTATAATAAAGACCTAAGAGATAAGAACAAATTTTTTTATAAGACTGTCGCTAGAAGTTCTTTCTCAGTAGTTGTGTAATTGAGTTGTGCATCATTAAGAGTTTTACTAGAATAATAGATGACACACCAAAGGTTATTAATGTGTTATGCCAAAACTGTACCAATGGCATAGTTAAATGCATTACACATCAACTCAATAGGTTTGTTTCAATTAGGAGGTTAGATGATGGGTGAAGATGTTAAATATTTCCTGTGATTCACAAAAGCTTTAAAACGCAGATTATTGAATAATAAGGTAGTATCCTTGGTAAGGAGATTGCTAAAGTTAGGAGTAAAACGTCGGTAAAATCCTACATGTCCCAAGAATGAACGAACGTTCTTGACTGTTCATGGGGGAGGGAGACAAGATATGACATCTATTTTGGCTTTATCTACTTCGATTCCCTTTGTTGATATAACATGTCCAAATACTATGCTTTTTTTTCAACCATGAAGAGATATTTTTTTCCCAATTTAAAACATGATTTTTCTGTTGACACCTAGCAAAAACAAGAAATAAGTGGTAGAGACATTGGTCAAGCAAATATCTAAAGATGGAGAAGTCATCCATGTAAACCTTAAGGAAACACTCAACCATGTCAGAGAAAATGTTCGACATACATCGCTAAAATATTGCCAGAGCATTGCATGACCTAAAAGGCATGCGGCGATAGGCAAAAAAAGTATCCAAAGGACAAGTGAACGTGGTTATCTCTGGTCCTCTGGTACGATGGGTATTTCATTGTACCCAGAATACCCATCAAGAAAATAACAATATTCCTAACTAGCAAGATGATCAAGTATTTGATCAATGAATGGTAAGCAAAAATGATCTTTTCAAGTGACCGAATTGAATTTTTTGTAGTTTATACATACTCGCCACCCTGTGGTGATACGAGTGGAGACATGATCATTGTGATTATTCTTCACAATAGTGATTCCAAACTTTTTAGGAACAACATGAATCAGGCTTACTCATGGATTGTCAAAAAAAGGATAAATGATCCTAGCGTCAAGCAGTTTCCAAATTTCTTTTCTCAGAACCTCAGCCATAGTCGGGTTAAGCCTCCATTATCCTTCTCTGAACTTCAAGGCATTATCCTCAAGTTTTATCTTGTACATGCATATAGAAGGACTAATACCCTTAATATATGAGATGTTCTATCCAAGAGCTTTTGTGAATCCTTTTAATATACACATTAATTTTTCTTCATTCTCAGGTTCTAGGGCGGGTGCTATAATAGCAGGAAGAGTCTCATTAGGACCTAGATAGACATATTAAAGGTTTTCAGGTAGAGGTTTAAGTTCTAACTTAACAGGTACTTCCTCCGCTTCTGGTATAGGATCGACTTTCAGCATTTTAACATTATCATTGCTATCCAAAATAGAAACATAATCCAATAGGACGTTGACCTCATTGATAAGGTCATCAATGTATAAATCCTCTCCAAAATATGCAAAACAAGCTTCTAACAGGTCTCTAGGATTTGAACTATGAAATGCACTATTTGCAACTGTACACTTTGACGTTGTATTGAAGATATCCAAATTAATGGTCTTATTCCCATTAGTCAACCTCATAGCTCCGCTATGACAATTAATTAACACATTAACGGTCGCTAAGAAAGGTCGGCCAAGGATCATGGGTATCTCACTATTTGGGTCTTCTATCGGGTTTGTGTCAAGGACCACAAAGTCGATAGTATAAAAAAAATTATCAACCTGGAAAGTACATCCATTACAACTCCCTGAGGAATTATAATGGATCGATCAGCTAGTTCTAAGGTTTTTTACATCGATTTTAGTCCTTTCAGGCCTAGCTGCTCATATACTGAATAAGGGATCAAGTTAATACTAACGCCTAAATCAAGTAAGGCTTTCCCTATATGATTTTTCCCTATGTGATAAGAAATTGTTGGCATTCTTGGATCTTTGCATTTCATGGGTGTTTTGTTCAAGATTATAGAGCTAACCTGAGCATCCAATTGAATAACATTTTTGTTGTCATGAACATTAAAAGCTTTCTTGGAAACATTCATACGTTTCTTGAATGTATAGAGGTCCTTGAGATATTTTGCGTAGAAAGGAATTTATCGTAACGCATCAAGGAAAGGAATAATGATCTTAAGATTGTTGAACATCTCCTTGACCTCTTCATCAGGAATATTCTTCCTATTGACTAAAAACCAATGGGAAAAAGTTGATCTAGGAATTTTAAGCGGATCATTTTTGATAATTTTCACACTTGGTGAGACCTATTCGGTCTCTTCCTCAGCAAAAGGGTTTCTTCACTCATGGGTTCCCTTCTACAACTTTCTCAGAACTGGGATTAGGACTTTTACGTGGTTTTTCCATAAGCATCCTAACTTTGTTGTCTACAGTTTTTCCAGTTCTAAGTATGATCACCACATTGGCATGATCACGGTGTAAACTCTCGGTTTAATCCTTCAGATTGGGTTCGGTTTGACTTGGAAATGTACCTTTTTTTCTAGTACTTAATCCAGATGCTAGCTGAGCAATTGATGATTCTGCTTGAGTCATGGATTGCTGATTCATTTGCATAAGTTGTTACATCAACTAGTTGCTGGATTGCAATAGGGCTTGGATACCATTATCTAAAGATGGTTTTCTATTCAGAGGAGGAAGGTAAGGAGTATTTTGCTGAAAAGATTGGTGATTGGGATGAAAGGATGTACCATCTTGATTTTGATTTGAATTACTCCCATGGTAATACGGTCTACCATAATAGTTATTCGAATAATTTTTCCCGGAAGAATTTTCTTGATGATGTGACTGGTTATAAGGAAAAAAGGAAAGTTTTTGATGAAACATATTAACTTAATCCTTCCTGGTTTCCATAATTTTGTAAATCAAAGGGTAATCATGAGTATAGTGTCCAACATCGTCACAGGCAACACAAGGTTGCATATCAGCATAAAAAATATGTACTTTAACGGACATTTTGTTTTTCCCTATTTCTAAGGACTTTATCTTACGCATGATGGTCGTTAGCATAGCTTCCGAATTGGAGTTATATCCAACTCCAAAGGAATTACCCAACTTTTCTTGCATATCAGTTTCTCCCATGATTCCCCAAGTTAAAAAAATTTCAACCATCTCATCTAAGAAGTCCAAATCCTCTACAACCACTATGTGAAAAAGGCTTATTAGCGACAATTGTGGGCTGCCAATAACGACTATTCTATATGTTGGAAAACCAACTAAGTTCTCGACGTTTATATATGATGCACTTTAATTGAAGTGTCATATTTTATTAAAAATATTCTTAAAAATAACAACACTTATAAAAGTCGAGGTTTAATTTTTTTGCGACAGTCCTATATGTTGTTTTTCGAACACAGCCTAAAAAATCAAAACTTCCTCTCTCATTGGAGTCACTCTCCTCTTCTCTGCCCACTCCCTCTCTTTCTCCCTGAATTTCGCAAGATAAATCTTCTTCTTAGCTCTCCCCATTTCCCCCAAATCTTTCTAAGATTGGCGCAAAAAGATATGGGTTTTCCTTCCAATAATCTTATAATAATAGGAAATCCTAATTTGGTTGGTGCTAAAAAATTGGATTTTGCCGCTTTTCTTTCCCTCGGTGCCCTAAAAATCAAATTTTATGAGATTCAAGAGTTATTCCTCATTTCGGCTCTCACTCTGAAAACCCACAAAGGTATGAACTTACTAAAAATTTAATTACTATTTGTTATGTTTGTAGAAATTAATAGAAACCCTAAAATAATGGCTACGGATTGATTTAACTAATCTCTCTCACAATCCTAGCAAGTTATTGGGTATTTATAAGCCTTTAATTTAACCTAGAATTGATCAAAAATTGTTTTTTCTCTTTAACAAATTCGATTGTAAGAAAGTTTGTGAATAATGTATTGGGCTAACTTTTTGGTAGTACCTGGAATATATTGTTTGATTTAATTCCTAATAAATTATGTTTTATAATTTGGATCATTGATTGATATAACGTTATCAGGAAATAATATTGATTCATCCAACAAACAACGAGTTCTGATCTTTACAAGGTACTTTTGGTTATCTTTACAAATTCTGTTGATTCCTAATAGTAGCCCTGTTACACTCCTTAAAATGTTTATTTCCAGATTACACATTTATGTATAGATGTATATTGTGGATTTATAGGAGTTGTGTCCATGGATTTTTAGGGGGTCGTGTTACAAAGTTACATGTTGTATATGCTAATAAGGTAGATTTAGGGGTGTCTACAAAATATGGGGTGGGATGTGAGAGACTTTCATCTTGTTCATTATAATCTAGATCCTAGGGTTAGGTCTAGGAGGCCTACGACGCTAGCCCTACGTCGACAAGGTCCGGTAGGGGAATCTATATTTGGAGGCAAGATGTATCTTAATTGAATTGCTTCATAGTACATCAAGCTGCTTAAAATTAGAAATTTTTATTAGTTTTTTCATACGGAGCCTTTCTGAATTGAATTGCCATAACTGAGTCGGGAATCTTTTTCTTTTATTTTTAGAAATTAAGCTAGAGGATAGTCCCCCCAATAAAATATTATAAAAGAAAGTAATTACAAGGTGGGGATAACTCAAGACCTTATAGAAAAGGAAAGGTGGGTCTAAACACCCAAGAAAGAAAAAATATTACAGTAGGAATTCTAACAACTAAAGAAAGAAAGCCGAGATAGCCTTAAACTAAGCTGCTAGCACAAACCCATGACAAAAACAAAGAAAGAGCAATTGTTTTAAAAAAATAAACATAGGATCCTTCCTCAAAAGAAAGCCCAAATGTAGTTAATGTGTTTGCTTATCATCACTTGGCCATTGTTCTTAATTTTAGACTTGCACCCACAGTAAAATATCTTTTATGTCCATTTTCTGAGCAGTCTGGAAAAAAAATTGAACCTGATTCCTATTTACCCTAATGTGCATTATTATTTTAAGTACTAGCTTATGCCATCCATCCATGTCAATCAGATGGGTAGTATCTCTTTCCATTTTCTAAAAAGAATTGGGCAGGATTGCCTTGATCTGAAAAACAACATCTTTTCTGTCCATTTTCTGAGCATTCCGGAAAAGATTATGTATTTGTTTTGTGTGTTGCTGTACTGCTATTATGGCTATTTGCATCTGCTACCCATCCATGGCATATATCAGGTAGAATGCACCTTTGGCTCCTTCCATTTTCTGAAACTGAAGTGGTCTAGATTGTTCTGATCTGGGATTTTGCATTTCTACTCATTTTCTGAACTCTTTGAATCTTTTCCATCCATTTTCTCTGTCCCATTTTTGCCAAGGATCTGAGCATGATTTCCATACATCCTTGTATGTGTTCTTGTTATAACTTGCAGCTTCTGCCATCCACGAGTCAGGTGGACTATATTTCGTTGGGTAGGAGCAGCATTGGGGATGTCTTTTCTGTCTATTTTCTGGACAGTCTGGACCAAGTTTTGAGTCTGTTTTCCATTCACCTTCTTATGGGCTTTTATTGTATCTGATTTCTTCTGCCACTCATACATGGCATATATTAGATGGACTAAACCTTGAAAGACTCCTCCTTCCACTTTCTGATCTAAGTTA
This sequence comes from Kingdonia uniflora, assembly GCA_014058105.1. Lineage (NCBI taxonomy): Eukaryota > Viridiplantae > Streptophyta > Magnoliopsida > Ranunculales > Circaeasteraceae > Kingdonia > Kingdonia uniflora. The sequence continues at coordinate 892,448 of JACGCM010002784.1, forward strand.
GTCTGGACTTCCCCGATCTGGAATCTTTCCGATAGTATATCCAAGTTTGCTGCACACATCATTGCATATGAGGCTAAAAGTGACATTAATATGGGCATCTCTCCTCTAAAAACAATGTCATTTCAGTTAGGAGTAAATATTGCACCCCTTTTATATAACTCATAATAAGTAGGGAGAGCATTATTGAGTAGTCTCCAACCAAAATTTGCAACTTTAGGTAGCATAGGAGATTTCCAGATAATAGAACACCAGCACTATCTTGGCCTCTTGTCCCTTAGCCACTCATATGTACTGCTAGCCGAAAAGATTCCCTTTGTATCTTATTTCCACAGCCTAGTGTCTGAGCTTGCATCATTCAAAATTAGAGAGCTTGGGTTCACCTGAAAGAAATTGAAAACTATTCTCTTGGAATGGTCAATGTCTTCTCATACAAAATCTGGCTAACTCTTGTAAGGCTATAGGCACCAATGACTTGAGAGTGAAGAGCATACTCTCCAATCCAGTGATCATTCATGATATTGATTTTATCCTCATTTTCTACCCTCCTGTAAATCTAGTCTCTCATATGAAGCATAGCCTCTTTTATGGTAGGCCAGGTTGAGGATCTTCTGTAAGAAGTTTTCATGTCACCATTTATATTATAAAACTTATATTAGCTTGTATGTGTCTGCCAGGAACAAAGGCCCCTTGCTCAGGATTTATAAGCTTGTTTGCAAGTAATTTCAGTTTAGATGCTATAATTTTGGTGATGATCTTAATGCTGAAATTACTTAAGTAAATAGGTCTATAATGTTTAAGTTTTGATGCAATTTTTCCTTATGTATCAGGGTGATAAAAGCTGAGTTAAAGCCTAAAGGCATGGAATTATCCTTAAAGAAAGAAATAATAGCTCTTCCCAAAAAGTCTAGTATAACAACCCACTGTAGCCATCTGGTCCTGGGGCACTTTCTAGATTCAATGCAAAAACAACCCCCTTAATTTCTTCAAAAATAAGAATACTAGTGAGATTATGGTTATCTTCCACAATGACCCCTTCTAGAATGATTGATAGCAATTCAACATGAATTTGAACTGGGTCGGCTTTGAATTTCTGCTCATAGAAGGAAACAATATGGTTTTTGATTTTTCCTCCCTTTGATAACTCATGCCATTTAGACCATAGTTATCTAAGTAGGTGGTCTCCTTTCCGTAAGTGGATGATCGTTTTGAGGACTTCGCTCCCAAATGCGCTTCCATTAGTTCTTGAGTTTAGATGTTATTTGGTGTTAAACCATCTATTAGAGATCTCCTAGATTATGGTTTGGTAGAATTTTTCATTTCATATTGTTCTAATCATTATTGTAACGTTGTTTATTATTCATTCTTAATTGGAGTTCATGGATTTTTTAGTTGAGGTTCTCATTAAATGAAGGTTCGACCGTCAGTTGAGGTTCTCATTACTGTCCTCACTGAGAGTTACCTGTAAATATCTCCCACCCAAACTTCATGAGCAGGGAAGTGTTTGTGTCCCTTAGGCCTCTTATGTCAGGCCCACCTTCAGACATGGGCTTAAAACATTTTTCCAACCTACTGTTACTATTTTCTTCTTATCAGGGCTTTCACTCTACAAAAAATTCCTAAATATGGTCTCACATTCTTTATCAATAGTAGTAGGCCATCGATATTATATCAGGGTGATCTTCTCCGCAAATTGAAGTTCTAACGAAAACAGTTTTTCTAAAAAGGTTGTCTGCAATGTCGTACTGTTTATATTTGATTATAAACTGCATATGGTATTTATCTAATTGAGTTCAAACGTTATTGACTTACTGCAACATTAAGTTTTGCTCTATTGTAATTTCTCCTATATTTATATTAAGTTTTACTTTAATGTAATTTCTCCTTCATTTATTTACTAAAATAGTATTTTTGTAATTGAGTTGCTCTTTGATATACAGGTGTTTGAAAAAGATAAAAATGGTTACATAAGGGGATTTGGTGATATGTCCAGTACCGAATTGGAGAGTATTCAACGTTTTAGAATGAAGTTTGCAAATGAAAAAGTGATAAACACGAATTTATAATCTCAATTGAAGTTTCTAGGGGAACAATTTGTTTTTGAGGCCAATGCGCCAAAGCAACTTGAAGAGAGGTTCACATTATTCAAATCTCGAGATTCTCCTCGTGAGTCACAGAAGCGTCGTACATCTGACATCGAAACATCATCTCAGGTATAGACTTATATATTATTTATCCTATGATTACTCATCATAAATTATCATGCTATTATATTTGAATGCTTATATGCAATTTTCATTATCTGTAGAGTGGGTGATCATCCTTTGCTAACGCATATCGTCTATCCATGTCGGTTCTGCCAAGGTCATGTGAGTTATTAGACTGGTATGGTGTTATAGTTGCTTATGGAACTCTTCAGCAAGGTAGAAGAGCTTCACGTGATTTCTATAATATATTAATAGATGAGATCGTTCAAGTAATATAAGATGGACACCTTGAGGATGTTGTTGCTGGTGAGATCATAACTTGGAAGAAAAATTGTATCGTGTTTATTTGATTAATGTATGTTATTTCTTTTATGCAGAATTGAAAGCTAATTCGAAACATACTTTTGGATATTTTTAATAATATAGCTTATTTTGGAATAATTTTGTTTAATTCTTAAATATATTATAAGAGAAATTAAAAAAAAAAGGTATTTGTTCTCAAAAATGGCATATTTGAAAGTCGTGTATGTTTAATTCTAAATGTCTCTTTCCTGTATAATGACAGAAAAAGCTACACATACAATTGTTGGATCTCTTAAAGAATGACATATATATCTGTTGTTGTTTTTTAAATTCACAACATAAAAATCAGCATATATTATTGTCACTTTTATTCATAAAACATGACATATATTTTTTTCATTTATTTTTAAACTAAACGATTTTTATCTCATTGAAACGACATAAAGAACGGCAAATATAATTGTCATATTTTTTTATAAATAACGATATATTTATATGTCGCTAAAATATGACATTTATAAGTGTCGATAACAATAACAACTCCATTTTTTGCGACAGTTGTTAGCGACAGAATATAAGTCGTTAATCATGTAATAACGACAATTATATCTGTCGTGAATAACCATTTTCACGTAGTGATCATCCTTATTAGTGAATTTCCTTAAGCAAAACGATTTTACAGTTTTCTTGGTTTCAACATCTAATCTATCATAAAGATTTCTAGTTTGGACCTATTAATCAATATTATGATGAGGGTACTGTAGGATCAGTCTCTTATATCTCTTAAGATAATCATTTAAGCCTTTTCTATGAAGTTGGATAATCCTAAAAATGGCCCTACGGAGGGTCTCAATTTTCTCAAGAGAGAAAAATTCTTGTAAAAGGCTTCAGTAAGCATCTCCAAACTCGTGATTGATTTTGGTTGAAGAACTTGAAGCCAGCTCTTAGCTTTCCCTAGTAAAGAAAAAAGAAGCAACACAAGTTCCATGGCCTCCATTTCATTCTCATTCCTATACCTTTGGAGGAACATTATGTCACTAAAATTTCTAACATGAGTGCATGGGTTCTCATGGTCTCCTCCTGAGAATTTTGGCAATGAATTGATGAATGCATTCCTAAGTTTAAATTACCCAGTGGTAGGAGGTAAAATAATGTATGAGGCACGATTTGTCATTTTTGAGAACATGTAATCCTTAAGAGGAATTCACACGGGTCCCTAACCATTCTCATTGTCATTGGCATATCCCATCTCAAACGATTGGGGTGTAATACTAAATGGAATGAGTAAGGAAATTGGACTTGGATTGAGTCACAATGGAGAAAGGGGTAAATCAAAGGTTTCTAACTCACCCTCAATAGGGAAGAGGTCCCTATAGGTATGGTTTGTACGGTCTCTTGTATAAATGGAGATTGAAATCTCTAGTTGGGCAGACTTGCCTACCTCGAAGTGGATCTGAATATCTTTCAAATCAGATTCTTGAAGCCTCTCAAGACGATACCTAGGTACTCAAAATAATTCTTTCATACACTAATAAATACAACAACTTTTTTAGATGGGCCTAAATTAAGGTCAAGTTGTGAACCCGATCTCAGGGTTCGACTGCTCCTATTCCTGACAGTGGACCAGTTCACACATTTAGTTGTGTATACTTGCTTTAGCAATAACTCACGTGTAGCCCTAGTCACCTAGAAGTACCTGCGCTGGAAGGTAGGGTGGATAACCCTAAACCCAAAACTGAGCCATAACACAAGCCTTGAAATTAAACCCTTTTAAGTACATAAGCAAAATGGCTATGAAAAATCTTTGAGGAGTGTCAAGCCTTGAAATTAAACCAGTAATAGCCTAATTCTGTAAGCTCGAGATGGCTTGGAATTAGCTCTTACACCAATGTTCCTGTGACAAAAAATAACATGGAATAAGAAATAACACAGGTGATTTCGCGTGGAAAACCTCTGAATAGGTAAAAAACCATAACCTTGAGTTGAGGGCTTTGTAATAGTGACTTTTATTACTTAAGGCTGATATCTTATTACAAGTGGTCTCTCGACTTAGAAATATTTGATCTTGTAAATAAGAAGTTTTGAGAATCTAGAAAATGCAGTTTTTTTGGTGATTTCTCGTATATTTTTCTAGTCATTGTCTCTTTTAAAACTTTATCTTTATATAGGCCTTCTTCGTAGTTCTTTATCGTGTTGAAGCACGTTCTTCGAACAATGTGGCTAGTAGCGGTTGACTAAGTAACTGTTGAGTTCGTGAGAGACATGTATTTTTTACTTGTTCTTCATCAGTTCGTGGAGTAGGTGTCAATATTGACTATTGATATTACGTGTAGAATGTGTGAGTCTAACATGGAGGTAGTTTGAACTGTAATAGATCAATTTGGGGTTAGATCGAGGGATAAGCCCCTAAAATCACCCCCTCACAATCGAAGTCACGAGTGACTTTGGTTGAGAAAGGAATTTGTGGGTATATGGGTATTCAGGTTAGAAGTTTAAAAATAAAAGAAGTAATGATATGGATTTGACTGCATGGAATATACGTGTATTATGGGGGGACGTTTGTGCATTGAATGTTGATAGGAATATTGATGTACGCGTCAGTTAAGGTTGGAGAGATTCGTCTGCATTGAATAATGACGCTTGAAGAAACGTACATGCACATTAAATATCGGGGTTATATAAATAGTACATTTACTGAGGATTTTGACAAAATACACTTGTTTGTTGCAAGATTTTCTAAAAGTTTTGATGATGGTAAAGACCCAGAGAATGGTTCACGAAGAGAAGATTTCTGTTGAGATGCAAAAGTTGAAGTTGAGATACTTTGGAGATCGGTCTCTGAAGATGCATACTCCCGTTCCCGTTCCACCGACGTATCAATGTATGTCAGAAGAAAAAGCGGCTGAAGCTGAGGAAGATTTTTACTGTATATGGAGATTTTATCATGTTGTCTTAATAGGTGAGCAACGTTGGATTTGTCTCTGTATCCTTGCTGAAGACAAGGTTGGGGTGACAGATGCGGGGTTTGGCCAAACTGTGGGGCAGTTGCGCCGTTGTCTTGCGTAGGATAGGATTCTAAGGTCGGGCCTTCTTCATCTTTACCAACTCTATGGAGGTGGTCGTTCTAGAGGAGGCGACGGTGGTAGTGGAAAAGGGAGATGGAGAATGGAAGTCTGCTTCTGTACCTCCATCGTTACTTGGCGCTAAGAAGACCTTCTGTTTGAAGAGTTGGTTTAAGCACTGAGTCCTCTACTTTCATGTCCAGACTTCCTCTAAACCTAGTTTCTGGTCAGAGTAAGATGGTGTGAAGGTAGAAGGACCTATGGTGACTACCATACCTGTTTTGCGTCAGAGGATTCTTATAATGAAACATCACTGAAGTCGGATGAACTGAAGGATTTGATGTTTCGGAATGCCTGAAAGACTTGTCATCTGTAAAGCACTGGAAAAACTTGTTATCTGTAAAGTACCTAATTTTGAAGTACTTGAAAGACTTGTTATCTGTTAAGTACCTTAAAGATTTGTTAGCTTTAAAGTACCTACAATTTATATTCAAGTTGAATAAAATTTGTTATTTAAACTCCGTGTTGATATATGTATAGAATAACTCTAGAAATCAAGCTGTGAATGATTCGAAGATTTATGAATAAAAGATGAAATATTATGTATGAGATTAGAACTTACAACTTGATCACAATAATTGAACTAAGAAAATATGTTTGTAACATAAAATATGTGTAATAAATGATCGAACTAAGTGACTGCGATTTAGTAGGGGGGGAGAAAAAAATTGTAGAATGTTTAGGATGGGAAATTTGAGCTTAGTGAGGTTGTTTCGATAATTAGATTAGGAAAGAATAAGCTCGATATGGAATAGACTAAACTATCTGAGGTCAATAGGGAGAGATATGTCCAAATAACTTTTCTCAGGATACTAGGGCTTTCTGTTATGAAAGAATAGGATAATATCACAAACTGTGAGGAATTTGTAGCAAAAATGTATAAATAGGGGGAAAGGAGATTAAATCAAGTGGAAGAGAGTAGAAATGGTATAGACTAAATCTGAGAGAATTCGTTATGCTACTGAAGGGCGGTTGGCGATAAAGATAGTTGAAGTGCTGGAGCAGATTTTTAGCTTATCGAACTATGATGTTGAACTGTCAGTGAAGGATTATCAATTTGAAGGTTTAGATTGGATGGGTAAGGAACGTGAGTATGAACGTCATTTCAATGAGGAGCTGTTTCGAGAAGTGAAGGTGGAACCTGTAGCACAAAAAAATGCTATGAGATTGATTGCTGAAGAAGGGATTGAACTGGAAGATGTGAGGATTACTGGAGGAGAAATGATTTGATGCGGTTCACCAGGACATCAGGGATATTTTAGGTATAATTATATATGAGGGAGTAAATTGTGATGAGAGTGTGATGATAATGAAGTGAATGTAAATAAGGGTGGTATGCATGTAAGTATATGAGTTCGAATAATTTCTAAAGAAATAAAATGAGAATGAAATTTGAATTTGTCCTCTATTGTTGTGAATACCATTTATCACTGTTGTGAAAAATAAATTTAAATTTTTTTGAAATTTTTTAGAGCTTTGGAAATGACGTCAGCACTTCTATAAATAGAAGAAGCAAAAATAGAAGAAAAAAAAAACATGTAGCTTTTGATTTTGTCTCTTGTGCAAAAGCACGGAAAGCCCGATTGTATGTAAGTGTGAGTCATCATGAGTGTGGGGAGGTCAGGGGAAGATTTGGAAATAAGATATAAAAATAGATTAAAATATAGGGCAAAGAGTAATGACGGGAAAACATTTTCACCGAAAAGATGCAAGACGTCTGACATTGATTATGGAGGGGATGCCTCGGTTCCAAAACCGAGGACGGCTCGTAAGAGAAAAAAATATAAGGAATGCTTCATCTTCGTCATTCAAAGGTTTCTCAACTTTTAAAAACTTGAAGAGTAGTAAGAGAAGATAGAGAAAAAATAGTAGAGAATCTCGTGAGTATCTAATCGAGAGTGATCAACAGTCAAAGCGAGAGAGAATTGTAGAGACTGAGTCACAAAAGTGGTTATACAGCAGTGTTGTGAGGGAAGGATTGGTGTTGCATCAGATTCACATTCTGACATAGAAGGTTAGTAGTATATTTGTGATATTTTGAATGTGTTGTTTTTAAAAATCATTTTTTGTGTTAGGGAAATCTAAAAATTACCATTTACAGCAATCTATAAAATTTGTTTGATATATGATATATGAAAGATATATATATGTGGGTGATATATATGTAAAAGATAATAATGGGTACCTGGACCTGTATGTAGGTCGACCATGAGAAGTGTTTGAGCAGGATTAAACCCTCATCTATAGATTTGTAGTTGATATAGAGACTTCACTTGTTAATAAGGCGTCGACCTCTGGTCGATCGACAAAGTCTGAGATTATAATATCTGATAAGGATGAAGAAGTAGGGGTTGTTCAATTTCTAGATTTCCCAGGAAGATTGGTAACCTACCCTCCGAATTTTGATGTGTTTAAAGAATTTTGTAAAGCCAAAGCTTCTGTAGGGGAAAGATGGGGTAGTTGTGTAGAACATGCCAATAGGCATTTTTGGAGTTGCATCATAACAACTAGAGAAGAATATATATTTTTTGACTGATTTGGAGAAGGAGAAACGAAATAGGGACGAATCGATCTCTTTGGAGTACTTTGACGGAAACGTCCAGGGTGACCTGACGGAGGGTTGAGTCCTCCCCTTAGCAATTTGGTGAAAGGGATTATGAACATCATCGGGGCGTGTCCTGTTCAGTTGAACGAGAACATATAGGAGGTGATAAATGTTTATGAATTTCTAAATAATTTGTGGGAGGAATATGAGATTGAGAGGAGGATATCTTCTGAAGATGTCTTACAGTTTTATGGGGTAAAAAACTTTTTTGCAAGTAGAGGGGCATATTTTTTTTACAAGTTTAACTCAGCCTCGTTTCTTTGATCTGAACTCTGCAGGTCGAGTATGGAATGATAATGTGATATGGATATAAGGTGATTGCCTTCAGAGGGATGATGAAGAACCCATGGAACTTCTGTATAGAACTGTAAAACAATGTAAGTATAACAATGTATAATGTATAAGATTGATATGTTGAAACTGTATGTTGCTCTGCTGATAATAATGCGTTGTTGACTGACAGGTCTTCTATCACAGGTGAAGAGGAAGGAGTCTCTGTTTGACACTATTACTCAGGAAGGGACAGAGGTCGAGGTTGTGCTGAAAGAGCTCGGCATTTACAGAAAGAAACGTGCTAACAGCAAGTCCAAGAAAGTTTAAAAGTTTCAAGCAACGAGGCTAATGGCGGGTGTTGAGGGTAACAAGAAGAGGGGAACTGACGGGGAGAAGCAAGTGAACTTGCCCAAGGCCTCTGGAATGGACTTCGCAGGTGTACAAGGGTCTACTACATTGAGCAAGATTGCTCAGGCATTTCCAAAGAAGAAGATGTTGAAGCATGGTTCGACCTCTAAAACTATAAGAAGTGGTGAGGTCCAAGGAGGGATAAAAAAGAGAAGGGTCGAGCCTTCCGAACTGATAGGGATAAAGGTCATAAATGATCGACCTATTATAGGCGATAAGCTGAAAGAGGTCGAAGAAAAGGCAAGGCTTGCAACTCTCAAAGGGGAGGAGGAGATGAAAAAAATGGTAAGTTCATTTGTTTAAATATGTGATGAATTTGTATAGTAATTTAAGCTAACAGTGAGGTCGATGATGTTTGTTTATGTAGGCTGCTCGTTTAATGAAGGGGATATGCCTCGGGGTCGAGGAGGAAAAGGCTAAGCTGAAGAAGGGGAAGGTCAAGATTGAGAAGAAGGTAGCACGACTGAAAGCTGACTTGATTAAGGAGGGGAAGCGGTTGGAGGCCCTGAAGGCTTCTCAAGAGGTGGAGATTGATGATCCTTCAGCGGAAGTGAGAAGGCATATGGAAGAGGTGGTAACTGAGCACAACAGACTCAGGCGCCACCATATAACAAAGCGGTATTACGAAGATGAGGTGAATGCCATTAAGGCGGACATCTATGTTGAGGAGGAGGAAGACGATGAGATGAAAGATGTTGTTGTTGGAGTTGTGGATGGGTTGGGCGGTGTCTCTCCTCAAACGGTGCGAGACAACCAGGGGGATAACAATGAGCGTCTAGAGGGAGGAAATGATAAGGTAGAGTAGAATGTTAACTCTGTGACTGTATGAATGGTTTGGAATGTTGTAATCTGATGGAGTATTATTTGTTGGATAGAATTTTGTAGGCTAAGACGCTTTTGTAAACCTTGTTGTAGGAACGTAAGGAAATGCGCATCAGAATAAAAGATTTAGAGACTAAGTCCGCTAAGGAGAGAGACATCTCAGCGTCCCTGTTATCTTCACAAGCAGAGCTATAAGTTAGAAAATAGCAAGAAATATTTTACTTGTATACTTTATTATTCTAGAGGTACAAAGTAAAAAGTTGAGTGTAGGGACAAACTAAAAACTTGTTATCAGTTTATGGGCAATGGCACTCAATGGTGTATAGAAAATAACAAAATATTGACAAATTAAAACATAGAGAATGTGTACCGTAAAATTGGAAGTATGTGTTATTGTTCATCCAACTGAGATTGTACTTCAACCGTAAGTTTAAAAGTAGTTTCACACATTAGATGTCAAAAAATAGAAATTTTGTTAGAAATGAGAAGTATGCATTGAGTGACTATTCAGAATCGAACTTGATATGTTGTATTTGTGATGTGTAGGTCAAATTAGAGTCAGCCCGCTTTCGCAATGATGAGATACACCAATGTAACCAAGAATTTATGGAGGAGTTTGATAAGATGAGAGAGGCGAATGAAGACAGAGAAGATCAACATGTAAAGGTACACTTTAAGTTTATTGAGGCAACCTAAACTGCTAACGACCTTGCTCGGAAGATCGAGGATAAGGATACCAAAATTAGTAAAGGGAAAAAAGAGCTCATGGAAATAAAATTACATGCAGCGAAGCTCAAAAGCCAGAATGATATGTTGATGGCAAAGAGTATGAATGTTGGCATGGCTCGATACCGTATACAGGCGTTAGAAAAATTAGAGGAAGGGTTAAGTCACTCTGTGGCCAGTCTGAAGGACCAAATGATCAACAAAACGAACGATCAGGAGCAAACTCAAGCTGATCTAGTAAGTACCAGAAACGAGCTAGAGCGATTGAAGAAGAAAATGGTCAAGAAAAATAGCAAGCTAAAGAAAGCTTGAGATGACCTATACACCTCTAAAGTTACGGTTGAGCAGTTGACTGCAGCCTCACCTGCTAAATATATGGAGTTTTGGATGGTGCAATGAAAGTATGATAAGTTGAATGAAAGGGTGGTATAATTGAAAATCGAATTGGCGTAGGCCAATTCGTGTGCCAGAAATGCTGAGGCTAGAGAGCACTCGAGGAAGAATAAAAGTGATGTCAAGGTTTCCCTTGTGAAAGGGGATGTAGTTAGCCTATCCACTCGAATAAAAGAGTTGGAGGGAATTGAAACTCGAACTCAAGGTCATGTGCAAAATGGAAACGAGCGGTTAAGGGAGTGCCAAAGTAAGTTGGGCGCTGCTCTTACCAGGGAACAAGGGTTAGAGCAGGCTATCAGGGGTAAGGAGATTTTGATTAAGAAACAAGATGAGCTGTTAAAGAAGTCTCCAGTTGGGGAAGATTTAAACAGGGAGCCTTAGGAACTTTGTGCTCAGGTGGCGAATTTGAGGGCGATTAATCAGGCTAAATCAGTTAAAGCTGACAAAGAAGGTGGAAGAGAACATCGCGTTCATAGCTCGAATAAATAGTGAAATCAAATGGCAAGAAGAACGGTATAATAGGTTGCATAATCGTCTTCAGATGGCGAGAAAAAAATTTCTAAGGCAGTCGTGCCCGAGGCATCGCGCTCAAAATTGATGATGGCGGCGATTGCCTATTTTGTAAATGAGGCAAAAAGGCTTGAGTTAGATAGAGATACCTTGCACGACTGTTTTTTAGAAAGGGGATGTATTTGCAGAGCTGATATGGATCGAGGAAATTGTATGAACGCCATAAAAACGGAGTTAGGATCTCGACCTACTGAATTGGTAGAACAGGGCAGGATTGCTGTAACTGCTCAAGCTCAAGAATTTATGGTTGGTCATCCTCCTGTTGTAAGGGAAAGCGTGGCTAACCTCCCAACAGCATAACAAAAAATCCATTGTAGTGGTTGTATATGTAACCTGAAAAAAGTATCTGTCGCAGACATATTGAGAGATGAAAGCTAGTTTTACTTTTGATTTATCTTATGTCTGGAAGAGTTTTTTGATTAAAAACTAGTATTACCTTTGTTTTAATCGCAGAGTATAGTAGAGTCAGTTAAACCAAGTGTTATCCTTACTTTAACCAGAATAATGTCGCAACAATTTAAAGTGAGATAAAAGCTAGTTTGACATTTACTTTATCTTATGTCTGGTAAAGTTCCTCGATTGAAAACTAGTATTACATTTGTTTTAATCTCAGAGTATAGTAGAGTCAGTCAAATCAAGTATTATTCTTGTTTTAACCAGAATAATGTCGTAGCCATATTGAGTGAGATGAAAGCTAGTTTTACCTTTACTTTATTTTATGTCTAGTAGAGTTCATCGATTAAAAACAAGTATTACCTTTATTTTAATCTCTGAGTATAGTAGAGTCAGTCAAATTAAGTATTATCCTTGTTTTAACCAGAATAGAGGTCGATTGAAAGCTAGTATTACCTATGCTTTAATCTACGTATTGTCTACATAAATAGAGAGTTGTGTGGGGGAAAACTTAGAAGTTTTCATTGAATAGAAAAGGATGTACATTAGATGGAGATAAAAATCTCACTTTTGGAATGGAAAAAGAGAGAATTTGAAATGGAGTAGTGAAGGACTTAACGATAGTACCGTTTTAGTCGCATAGTATTCCAAGGATTTAAGATGTTAACTCCCTCTTCTGTCATGAGGTAATATGATCTCAGGCCTGTGAGACCTATGATAGGGAATAAAACCTCTCAATTTTCTGCTAGTTTCCCGGTATGAGGCTTTTTCCTGTATTTAGGGATTTATCTGAGGACGAGATCATCGATTTGAAAAGTACAGCTTCTGACTCGCCTATTGTATGAACTGGCCAACATATGGTGATATCGACCTAGGTTAGAAATGACACGCTCCCTGTTCTCATCAATCCAATTGGGGTTGTAGGCCAATTTGAACTCATTTTCCACATCAGTTAATACATGATCTTTACCTGGATGATGATATTCTGAGGGAATGACGGCTTCGGTCCCATAGGCAAAGAAGAATGGGGTGTAGCCGGTTAATTGATGTGAAGTGGTACGATATGCCTATAAGACATGAGGAAGTTTTCGAATCCAGTTCCCTTTTTTTCTAAGAGTGAAGCCTTTTATTGAATCTATCCACGATGGTTTTATTGGTGATTTCGGCTTGACCATTGCTTTGAAGGTAGTAGGGGTTGGATTCTGAGTGGATGATATTGTGCTTGTTGAGGAAAGCTATGACTTTTGCTCTAACGAAGTGTGGCCCATTATCAATACGAATTAGGTGGGGGCATCCAAACCGAGTAATGATGTGTTCCGAGATAAAAGAGATGACATCTTCTTCTCTGGTTTGACAGAGTATAAGTGCCTCTACCCATTTTGTAAAATGATCTGTAGCTATGAGTAAGTATCGGCGGTTACTTTGAGAATTAGGAAATTCGCCGACAAGATCGAGTGCCCATCTTTTAAATGGCCAAAACAACTTGCTTGCATGTAGTTTGAGCACAGGGGCGCGTATCTTTTGTCCATGTCGTTGACATGTATCAAATTTGTGTGAGTATTCTTCTACTTGTCTGCGCATGCCCGGCTAGAATACTCCTTGTATAATAGATCTGTTTGCGAGTGACCAACCTGAGGCGTGGGAGCCACAAGTCTCTTCATGTAAATTGCAGAGCATCTCGTCCGCTTTCTTTATGGAGAGGCACTTTAGGTAAGGCCCCATGATGGAACAGCGGTATAAAGAACCATTTTGATTTGTGTAGTGCTTTGAGTTTTCGATCAGCTGTCGACACTCTTTTGGATCTGCTGGAAGTGGCCCGTTGCATTTGCTATCGATTATAAGGTAGGCTAGGAATAGCTTTCGTTAATCATTGTCTTCCCCTTTATCGCTCCCAGTGTTGATCGTACATACAGAAATACGATCAATGTTGGGGGTTAAAATTACTTCGATCTGGAGATATCGAGCTTTTGTTCCTAAGAACTCGGCTAGATATGCCAAGGAATCGGCACATCTGTTTTCACCTCGAGAAAGATAATCGAGAGTTTCTTACGCGAACTTGCTCATTCTATTTACGACGAGGGCTGCATATTCGATCATCTTACCATTCTTCTTGTATTCCTCAGAGTAATGGTGGACGATAAGTAGTAAATCTGTATAAACTGAGAATTATGGGACACCGAGCTCAAGTGCGAGGACGAGTCCATGAATGAGAGCTTCGTATTTGATGATTGTTGGAGGCTTCAAAATCCAAGCAGATTAATTTCTCAATTTTGTCGTTGGAAAGGGTAATCATTACTATTCTAATTCCTGACCCTGCAGGTCCTGCTGATCCATCTGTAAGAAGTCTCCATCCTTTCCTTGTAATCCATTCAACTTGCTCATCAAATGCTTTTGGGGGATGGACCTTCTGTAAGTTCCGCTGCAAGGTCAAGATCGTGCTCCTCCAACTCGGGATCTTCCACAGGAAAATCCGTAAGAAAATTGGCACTGGCCTGACCCTTTTCGGAATGACGTTATTCGAACTTAATATCATGTTCTCCCAAACTGATTGACCATTGTTGCACTCTCCTTAATTTTTCTTTTTTGGGCAGAACCTCCTAGAGTGGGTAGTTCATCATAACTTTAACTGAATAAGCTTGGAAGTAGTGTTTAAGTTTCTGTGAAATGTAAACAAGAGTTAGAAGAAGTTTATCGATTTTAGAATACCTTGTTTCCGCTGGAGTAAGGGTTTTGCTGATGAAGTATACTAGTTTTTCAATTTTCCCTTCAAGTCGAATGAGAACCGAGCTTATTGAAGTATCTGTAACTGCCAGGTAGATAATCAGTTCCTCATTATCTATTGGGGGGATCATTATGGGAGACCTCCTCAAATAGGTTTTGAGATCCTAAAAAGTTGTTTTGTATTCTGATGTCCATTAGACCACTGCATTTAGCTAAATTTTTCCTCGTCTGGTAATAGCCACAGAGTAGCAAGAACAGTCAATGACAGCGGTCTGAAGATTTTGAAACGAATCGGTTCATAGAGGCAATCTTGCCAGCAAGTTTATGTACATTTTTCATCGTATTTGGAGATGGCATGTTGAGGAGAGCCCAAATTCGATCTGGATCGGTCTCAATCTCTTTCTTGTAGATGATATGGCTGAGAAATCGAGCTGAATGTACTCTGAATTGATACTTATCAGGATTAAGACGCATTCCATAAGATCAAAAAATGTTTAATATTGTGTTGAGATCTATAAAATGGTTGGCTGACTGTATGCTCTTGTAAAAGAGATAATCAATGTAGACTTCCACGACTTTCCCAAGATGTGTTTTGAACATAGTAGTCATCAACCGTTGATAAGTCACACCTGTGTTTTAGAGTCTGAAGGGCATGACTTTATAGCATAAAAATCATCTTTCAATGATGAAAGTGATCTTTTCTTTATCTTCTTCCAAGAGTAAAATCTGATTGTATCTAGAAGCAGCATCTATCATAGATAGGATTTTGTGACCTACTGTAGAATCAAGGATTTGATGAATGCTGGAAAAGGGAAATTATCCTTTGGAGTGTGTTTGTTTAGATCTGTGTAATCTACATAAACTCAAACTTTTTTGTTTTTTTTTGGGACAGCGATGATGTTGGATATCCAATCTGGATATTTGGCTTCTCGAATGAATCCCATTTTGATCAATATCTCAATCTCCATGTTAATTTCATCTCAAAGTTGAGGTGATAGTCGTCGTTATTTTTGTTTGACCGCCGTGACGTTGATGTTGATGGCCAATTTGTGACATGCCTTGGCCGGATCGACACTAGGCATCTCTTCGAAAGTTCAAGCAAAAATGTCTCGATTTAGTCGTAAGAACTAAATGAGAACATCTTTATCGTGGTTAACCATCTTAGTACCGATGAAAGTACCTATGTTAGGTCTATCAATATTGATATATTTTATAAGTTCTTTTGTGGAAGGCTGATCATTAAGGTGATCAGCTTTCTATAGTTGTTATACAGCGTATCTGTCTGAGGTATTTAAAATTGCTGAGACAATATTTTTACAAGCTCGAGAAACCTTCTGACTACCCTTGATTTCATAGATACCATCATTGTATTTGAAGTGAAGTACTTGATGATAGGTGGGAACAATTGCTTCCATGCTGTGAATCCAGCAGCGGCCCATAATCCTGAGATAACGAGATTTGGCGTTGATTACATAGAAGATGACATCGATAGTGGTTAGTCCTGCGATAATAGGTTAGATGATCTCTCCTACTAGCTCTTCTTTAGAACTATTGAATTTACTGATATCGGTGTCACTTAGAATAACTTAATCGCCCAATCTTATTTGGTTGATAGTGCTCTGAAAGAGAATCTCAATACCGCTTCCAGTATCGATTATCATTGTGTGCATAACAAACTTCTTTATCTTGAGCATTATGACTAATGCATCATGATGTGGAAATTTTATATGACTATTGTCGCAATCTTCGAATGAGATCCCAAGTTGGCGATTGCTTGACTCATACAGAAGCTTGACTTTTTTGTCTTGAGGTGGGAGATCGCAGCATTCTGAAAGTCTCCTGCGCTTGAATTGGCAAGTGATGGTGATTTGATAGATTTTGATCATGTTGTTGTGGTGCATATGGTAGAGATGTTTCTTCTTAGCTTGATCTTCGACCTGGACGACTTCAAGCTACTTCTTATAGCTATCATCCTTGTATGATTCCAGGTCGATAATGAATTCGAACATCCGTCCCTCTTTGAAAATGTATTCTAGTAACCTCTGTAAAGCATAGTAATTATCAGTAGAATGATGGTTTACCTTAATATGCATGTAGTACGGGCGGTTCTCGATTGGTTTCAATGGTTGAAAGAGACGGTAGAGCTTATCCTTGGAGAGGATTAGAAAAATTGTGGAGATTTGAACATTCATCCTTGAGAGGACCGGTTTGGGTATTGAATTGCCTTTCCGAGGGTTGTCATTGTTCCCCTTGGAGGGCTTTTGATCACCCCTATCCTCCTTTGGTTCAGTGCTTCGATCTGCAGATGGACCTTTCATGGTTAGGATGGATTTAGTAGATTTACGTCTTTCAGACATCATCCTTTCCAGGTCAACATAATTATTGACCTTGGTGATCATATCTTCTAAGGTCGTAGGTTTGTTGAGGAAGAGGTATTCTTTGGCCTTACAGTCGAGTTGGAGCTCGTTGGTGAAAACAGTAACAGCTATTTTCTGATCGAGATTGTCTACTTTATGTGCGAGCTCCAAAAACTTTTTTGCAAAAGCCTCGAGCTTCTCTCCCTGTGACTATTTAAGACTGATAAGAGAATACAAATTTTCATTTTTGTCTATGTTGTGAACATACGTCTTGGTGAATTGATTATGCATCTGGTTGAATGTGTGTATAGAGCCTTCAGGTAAAGAGTGGAACCACTGAAGAAGTTCTTCCTATAGATTTGTTACGAACAAATGGCAGAGGATGTGGTTAAGGTTAAAATACAACCCCAATGAATCACGGCACTGTTGAATGTACTCCTTTGGATCGGTGCACTTGTATTTGCAAATTTTCGGAGTATGGAACCCTTTCGGTATTTCCATATCGAATAATTATTTGGCAATTGGACTTCCTTGTAACTTGGTAAGGTCGTTTGTAGTGCCCAGAACTTGTGCTTTGATTAACTCCTTAATACGCTTATCCATATGCTCTTGCGTAACATATTGACGTATCGCTTGAGTGGCTTGACGAGGAGGTTGAGGATTGTGAGTACCGGTACCTTCACTCAAACGATCACGTGCTGGAACTCAAGGTTGAGGTCGTTGTTCTTCCTCCTGACGTATGGTAAATCGGCGACCTCGACTAATCTCAGACTAAACTTCACCGCCCAAATGAATAGATGGCTGAGGTTCGTGCTGAATAATTTGGGAAATAACTTTTCTGGTACTCCTAGAGGTCTCAACCTTCCCGCGCAGAAACCTGGGAGATTTTTGGCAATTGATTGTGATCTCTTGCTGGAGGAGCTTGAGTGTTTTGCAAAACTTGTAAGGTAGTCTACATGGTTGACATCTGGTCTTCATGTCATTTGAACGTTGTCAAGGGAGCTTGTCGCTCGGCTTCAAGATCTTTCTCTTGGAGCTCTCGGTCAAGAGTTAATTGACGTTCCAGCTCATTGCGCTTCTCTATTTTGGCGATGAGATTCGCCCGTAGCTCAGTAAGTTGTTCCGGCTCAACTGAAAGATCGAACTGGATTCTGGTTGCTTGTCGTCTGGAAGTGACCATGATTTAAATTCGTAGTAAAGTGAATATATGCCTTAGGATATCGTGGAAATGTCTTATTTCCCACAGATGGTACTAAATGTAATGGCCTAATTCCATAAGCTTGAGCTGGCTTGGAATTAGCTCTTACACCAATGTTCCTGTGACAAAAACTAGCATAAAATAAGAAATGACACAAGTGATTTAGAGTGGAAAACCTCTTAATAAGTAAAAAACTATGACCTCGAGTTGAGAGTTTTTGTAATAGTGACTTTTATTGCTTGAGGCTGATATCTTATTATAAGTGATCTCTCAACTAAGAAATACTTGATCTTGTAAATAAGAAGTTTTGATGCTTTGAGAATCTAGAAAATATAGTTTCTTGGTGATTTCTTGTGTATTTTTCTGGTCCTTGTCTCTTCTGGAAATTTTTATATAGGCCTTCTCTGCAGTTCTTCATCGTGTTGAAGCACGTTCTCCAAACAATGTGGTTAGTGGCGGTTGACTGAGTAACTATTGAGTTTGTGAGAGACATGTATTTTTGACTTGTTCAAGTTTTTCCATTTGAGCTCGACCCACGTTCTTTATCAGTTCGTAGAGTAGGTGTCGATGTTGACTGTTGATGTCACGTATAAAATGCGTAAGTCTGACATGGAGGTAGTTCGAACAGGAATAGCTCGATTTAGGGTTAAATCGAGGGATATGCCCCTAAGTACACAAGCAAAACGACAATGAAAAATCTTTGAGAATGTATTATGTTTGTTAACAGTTGCGCTTAAAAACAAACTCCAACTTCCAACCTTGATTTTTCAATGGTGAGCAACAACTTTAATACACACCGAAACACATCATACTATTCATTTCTTCCATAAGCTGCAAAAAAAAAAAAAAAAAAAAAAAACACAAACGAAGATACCTTAAAAGGCAAAGGTAATTAATAATATTAATAATAATAATAAAAGAAATTATGCAATAAACGTAACCATTTTTTTTATTGTCTAAGTAAAGTAAAAAGCAAAAAAAAATCTAATAAAAAAAAATCAAAGCCTATTTCTAATTATCGTTCGAAACAGGCAACGGCGCCGTTATCCATTTGATAACGGTCAAAATTTGGTGTTTATAGTAAGGGTAGAAATCGAGTGTCATTCACTTCCGAACGGGATTAGAAATGGGTTTTGTACTTTGGTTTAGGAGATATAATAGAAAATTCAAAAAATCAAAGAATTTTTTGAATCAAGAAAAAAAATCTAGGGGTCTCGGATTTCACCACCATTCACGAATAATATCAATATAGTCTTATATATATTCTCTAAATATTGAAATTGTATAAGTCGACCTTATGTCGATGTATCCCATGCTCAATGAAGACTCAAGTAAAATATATTGTATGAACTTAGTATGTGTTAAAAATACATTCCATGAAAGCAACGCTAAGTATGAAATGTTAATTAACAACATACTTAAGAAAAATACAATATTATTACCATTTTGTGTGGGAATATTTACTACGTCATCTTAGAGTCACAAAACTCAATTTATATCTCTACTTAAAAAGATTATAGGATGATGATAAATCACTTCAACAACATAGTTTTGGGATTTATGATAATATGCCTATATTGGGGTTGGAGAAAAATACACTTTACTATGTGATATCATACACTAATAGTGAATCCATCATCACCCCTAGTATGGACTTAGTCGGCCAATATAACAACTACAAAATCTAAATAATATGAGAATGAAAGGAACATAAACTAAGAACAAAGAGATGAATTTTATTGACTTACAAAATGAAATGCTCCAAATGCTTACAAGACTTGCATCAACTTACTCTAACAATGCTTTCTTACACTTAACAAGAATGATTATCTCAAAATTGGATGATTTTTATGAGCTCTCCAACTCTCATTTTATAAATGTAGGAAGTGCTTTTGACATTTCAAATGAGATTGTAACATATGCCATGAATGTACATAAAAGTGTAACCTCCAAAAATTATTCTCTAAAATATAACCTCCCCATGTGGGACTCATGTGTTTGATAACTCTACATCCTTCTCTAGCAGTTCATCTTTTAAGTGATACATCCTAGTATTTGCACATATTTAGTAAATGAGCTTCATGTGACTTGAAATGCAAAAATTAGTTTTATAAGTCATGTTTAATAATAAAATTAAGGATAACTAATAAACATTAAGTTATAGGTGAAATGTGCTCATTTTACATGCCCATCAGGAGTCCAACTTAACCTGTCGAGTTGTAACCAACAACAAAATCAAGTCCCTGAGTCCACATGTACATAATTTATCATACCATCTCGAACTGTACACATGTACTACCTAAAAGCTAGAAGTAAGCTTCCCACATACTTTGAAAAAGTTATTACGACTGGACACGATCTCCAACAGTCTTGGACATATGTGTTCACAAACACCTCCAACATACTCATGAAGTATGCATAACCTGGAGTGAATACCAACTGCTATACCGATGATCTATAGCCAAAAAATAATATCACCCTCTCAAGGAACAATCGGCTCCACTCTCTTCCCTAACAACCAAAAGAAGCTACAATACCCAAATCCTAGATATTGCCTTCAGAGTCTCCCGTATCATGAACTACACATCTGAATCATAAACGTAATGTCTGCTAGTACCACATCACCCTAATCCAATGGCCTCATCAACATACCATAGTAAATCAAACCATTTGCTCACTCTGAAACCCTTCCTTTCTTGTCTAGTTATGGTACATAAGCCACGATCAAGTAAAATTAACATCAAGCACTTTATAAGACCACACAAAATCTAAATACCAAATATCTAAAAAATTACCATTCATAAAGGAAACAATTACCAACCCTCCAACACTCCACCTTGAACCACAAACATGTAATCAATCAGGAATCTAGAGCACCCAAAAGATAAACATCTCTTTCAATATGTTCTTCACCATAAAACTCTGTAACTAACCACGCATATTCACCATCGTCTTCATCCACATCTCAACCAAACATATCATAATTACATATGATAACCACAAGGAAATAATAGAAGACAATAATATGATTTGTATGCCTCAATGCTCAAACAATTTCCAATACTTAATAATAATAGAAAGTATATGAAAATTCATACCTCTCAAGCATTAAGCTTGAGACACCAACAACACTTCCATTGTTGTCAAACGTGCGGTAGAGATAATGCTCTGCCTCTCCATCAGCTTCATGTTCAATAGCTTCACTGAAGAACCCATTGCTCAACTCGTTAATTTCATTGAACTTTCCATTCGACTTTTGCATATACAAACAATCTCAAAATCCATTGCCTAATTTTATGTCTTCATCACAAATCAACTAATTGCTTTGGCGAGCCCTTTGAAACTAAACACTTTTCATGCTCAAGCCTCTTATGCCAATCCGATCCAAAAAAATTGTGAGTCCCTCGATATCAAACAATATTTAGATCACTTACTCAAGTTACATATCAATCAACTCCAAGTAAACCACGACATCAAACCCCTTGTTAACTTGGATTCTCTAAAACAACCAAACGATTCAAAACATCCAATTCGATCTTCAAGACCAAATCAAAACTCCCAGGATCTCAAAACCAACAACTTTGACACTGCCTACCAACAATCTCTACATTGGGTTGAGCTCCCATTCACCTGAGATCCATATGTAATGACTTATCTGCTCCATCCAAGCACCGCATTTTCTCCGCACATCCATGTTCCACCCTAAGCACTTGCCAATCACAGTGGACTATGTTCACAGCTGAACCTGTATCTGATACCAATTATTGTAGCCCTGAACCCCCATTGCACCGATATTGTCCCCACCTTGACCACCTAGTATGGGCTAGGTATGGAGTTTTTTTTCTAAAAAGGGCTCGGTGGAAGTTAGAACATCATCTCTTTATATCATTGTGTTAGGCCACATCTTTAACCAATGTAGATACCCAAACCTATCCACCTTTCATAAACCTATCCCTAGACCATATTTACCTTTATCTAAAATATCATCTCAAACACCTGAAAGTCTAGTGGACAACCATTTCTCTCTTGATCTAGACCATGATAAATTTGGGCATAGTTAGAATTATTTTACATCAAATGACGTAAGTATTATTCTTAATAATGACCTTAGAAAGATCTGCTAGAGAGTGATTATATTGAGCCAGATCTTAAGTCTCAAGAACTTCTTGATCATGTCAATGACAACTTGAAACGTATTACATTTGTAATGACTCAAGAAATTTCAAATTCAACACTCAATGCAGAATAACCATAAATGTTTGTTATACATTTCGATTTTTTAGATGATAACAATTGTGAATTTATCATAAAATTTATGACAGCGTCATCTTATTTTAATAAACAAATGGTCAACCCGAAATCTACATTGCCTTTTTCCAACACCTACCCTGAAATATAAACTTATTTTAATCTAACCCCTAAATTCCAATGTTGGTCGGCCGACTTGAAGCCTGGATATTATCGCAAAACCAATAGAGGATGGCCAACTAGTTAGTGAAGAAACTCAAGATCGGGAGTCTACCCTCATCCCATATTCTCATCTCGCATAGAAAATTCCTCTCTAAGATAGTCTGCACTGCTCAAAGTTTGTCTGAGATAGACAAAATCTGAAACTGGTGCTACTCTGACGATTGCTCGCATGAATGCTCTATTTAACGTAATATGTATTAGACCTTCTCAGTTAAGAGTCATAACTGGAGATCAGTCTAGAAAAGTGATGTTCTGATAGAAGTAGTAAACTAACTCTCCACATAAATAAATAATATCAGTGTAAAACATCGAACTCTCCACAAAATCATAAAATTACCAGTCTATTTAAGAAATTGCCACGGATAGATGCAGTGGTATACCGTGATGGATTTAGTCCGTGGCAAATACCTTAAGTATCCGTGGCAATTTAAATTTTATTGATTTAAGCTCGAACCAAACTAAGAACTTCTGCAGCGAACTCTCCATTTTAGGTTTTTTTTTTTTCGACAAAGCTTTCGTTGGCAATATTTTTGAAAGATTATGCAACTTGAAGGCTTCTTAAATGATTACAAAGCGAGGTTTCTATGTGACGATTATCGGTTCCCCCTAATTGATTATTGATCAACTCGATCTGCAAGTAAGTACCCCAATCTCAAACCCCCATTCTCTTTTTGATTGTTTAATCCATTCATTAAATTTCTGTATTCTTCACTGAAAATTTCTCAATCCCCAAATTGCTCCATCACAAATTTTGATTTGAATTTTAAGGTTTTGCTGAAATCACTAATCAATGGTTGTAGTCTTTATAAAACCCCTCTTTGGCATTCTAATAATCTTTTTATCATTGCCCTTACTCAAACTCTTGCTCTCTCCTTCAACCCCAATTTTCAAAAACTTCATTTTACCAAACTCTACTAGTTATATTTACAGATCTCTGATTGAAATTTGGTAAATTTTGAAATCTTTAAGTGAAAAATCTGATCTTATTGGTTTTTCTAGTAGTAAATCGGAGATATGGAGCGTCCAATCGATCATGGGATGGAGACCTTTCAAATGGTGGTTGGATGGACATTCACGAGGTTTGTGGATTGGGTTTTGCATTGTAGAATTTTGGGTTTTATTGTTTTTTTAGTTTACAGGAAGTTGTTGCATATTGGATTGAATCGAGGTACGCTTGTTGTTTACAGAAATTCAGAAATTATTGAGATTGAATTTTTTGTGATATAGAAGAGTGTAATGTTTAATTGTAACCTCACGAGTCTTGCTAAACACAATTGTACATTGGAATAATGAAAGAAAAAAATTGTGATAGAAGAATAGGGAATGTTAGGAACAAAAGGGGTGCTGATGATGTTTGATAGAATGCCCCTGCAAAATTTAACGACTTTGAATATGGCAATTTCAGGTTACATGAGCAACTGCGATCCTTAAGCAAGATCCAGTAATCCTAAAAAACACAAATTTCTAAAATATGCACAAAGAATCAAAGTGTCTGTTTGTTCTGCAAAAAGAATGTATATTTATCCTCAACACAGTATAAATTATAAAAGTTCCACCGATTTAATAAAATGTACTATGAGATTGAAAACCTTCATTTACTTTAAGATCAGGCATTCATTAATGTCTATACTTTTGTGGCCTTGACAACAAATATAAGTAAATATCCTTGCGCCATTTGCATCTATACTGTATACATGAAATTTATACGTATTACTGTTACTAAAAATATACATTTTCTTAATTGCAGATAAATGTTAGGCTTGTTCTGAGAGAATGGCAGTTTTCTGATGGTTCACGTAGTTTAGTCAACTATTTCCTTGGGTCACAACAGTCAATTTTTGGTTGGCCAAATGTTCAGCCAAGAACCGGAAGAAAACTCAAGATAACTGTTGTAGAAGGAAGAAATTTACTTGGGAAAGATAAGTATGGAAAATGTGACCCATATGTAAAGCTATAGTACGGAAAGATAGATTGTCTTTTCCTAATATTTAAAACCTTTTTGTTCTTTCTGATCAGCCTTTCTTATTGGTTTGGTATTTTATGAGTGCATATATGAATATGAATCCTTAATGATTGTTCATAAAATAAATCCGAACTATTGGCAAAAGTTTAGTGGGTACTGTTCTTTTCGTGTTATGCTTGGTATAGTAGCTGGGTTCAGGGAGCCCCCTCGATGCCACATGTACCAGCTTGTTACCCCAACATAGGGCGTATTTCTCTGTGTATGAGGGAGGAGGGTTGCGCTTATGGTTCATAATGACTTCGATCTTCTTTGCCCTTGATTCTCCCTCCACCACTTCCCTTTATTGGAAATTCCACTTAAATCCATGTGTAGCGACGACTTATGATTGATTTTCTTGTTCTTTAACTACTTAGCTTGTGATTATTCTTCTTTCTTATTTTTTTTCACTGCCTTCATTATTTTATTTGTCAATTGTCAGTACCTATGGATTATTCTATAACATTGTTGGTATTCATGTCTTATTGATCTTGACAACTCATAACGTTTTTACTATTTTTTTCAGACTATCTATAGAACATAGGCGATCTTACGTGTTATGGATACTGTATAGAATCAAAACTTTGAATTTGGTGAAATAGAAGGTGGTGAATATCTTAAGATAAGGTGTTTTTCTCAAGACACGTTTTCAGATGACAACATTGGAAGTGCTCGAGTAAATTTGGAAGGACTCCTAGAAGGCTCAGTAAGGGATATCTGGGTACCTCTTGAAAATAGTTAATACAGGAGAATTAAGGCTTCAAATAGAGGCAGTGAAGAGTGGTGAATATGATGTATCAAGGGTAAGCTTTCATGTTTTTCAGCACTTTGTTATATTCTGTTATGAAACAAAGTTATTAATGTGGAGGGATTAATTTTATATTCATTGAGGAGAACTCGCATTTCAAGCCAAGCTTACGCTTTCAAATCTATGCAGAGTACGAACGGGAATTCAGGGAGTGGTTGGATTGGATTGAACTAATTCTTGTTGAAGCAAGAGATCTTACAGCTGCTGATTTGAGAGGAACAAGTGATCCTTATGTCAGGGTACAGTATTGAAATATGAAGATAAAAACAAAGGTGAGAGCCACGTACTTTACATTTTTGATAAACCACTGTGAGCTTTATACCTCTCTGTATTGCTTTTCTTCTTCTTCTGAAATTGATATCTCTCATGATGGTCTAACTATTGCAGTAGGTATAGATTATAGAATACTATTTTGATTTTTGAGCATTTTAACAGTGTATGCTTCATACACTATTTACTAGCAATTAAACTTGCTATTGTATTTAAGTTCGAGTTATAATTGAAACTATATGTTATCCGTTTCTTTCTCAAATCCTTTGGTACTTTCTTAATGTTACTATCGGGATGGGAAGTGAATCTCCTATGGGGTTGTGAAAGCATAAAAACCTCTCTCTAATGATGTCGCAAAATAGTTCAAAATGAGTTAATTATGGGGTTTTATCACTTGAATCTTAAGTTGTATTCGAAGTTGCCACACTTGTCTATTTAAAGCCGGATACCATATGGATGGCATTCCCAATACCACTTTTGAGGTATTGTTTATCTTCCTTTTAGTTCCTATCACAGCATCATCTACTAAATATTTGGTTAATCACACTGATGATGTCCACCTGCACATTTACGGTGTAAAATATCCCATGTATTATGTTGTTACAGTTGTTTTATCACTTGGGACATCACCGTTGGAACGACTGGTTTTCTTAATAACACAATAATTCATTTTTGTAACTAGGTCGAAACTGCCATCATGTATATGCTATTAGTGGTTTATGATGTTTTGATTGGTATCTTGAAAATGAAAAGATAGTTAATATCACTACACCAAAATGACAAAATTGCCAGTCTATTTATAATTTAACCACAGATTTATGCTATGGTAACCTTGACACAGATCCACTCCGTGGCAAATAGCCATGCTATCTGTGGTTATTTGCAGTTCTTTTTTCTATTATAATTTCTTTTGTTGGAGTTCCTAACTTTGAAGAGACCAAAACTAGAGAGTCTCTACTCTTTACAACAATATAAACACAATATCTGGATCTTAAGTAAACAAATCTCAATCTGAAACTTGAGGATTTTTCAATTCACTATTCTAATGGTGGCGGAGAGAGAGAGAGAGAGATTCTGATCTGTACTTTGATGCAATTTGTAAGCATAAAGGTATGTTATAATCTTCATCAATCTACTTTCCTATAATCTCCAATTTGATGCTTCTTGTTCGATTTTCCATTAAAGATTTGAGCCCCTTTGAAGCATTACAATTCAGGCATCTCTTGATCTAAGTTTAATTTATTTCGATTGATGCGATTATTGTTGGCTTCTGCGGATTTTAGTTCATTTGGGGAATCTAGGTGTATTTAAAGCTTCCACTAGGGAATTTTGATTATGAATAAGGGAAGAAAATTCACAGCTAGATTTGCCGATTTGACTTGCTATTCTAAAACCATCTTGTAACTAATTTAATGGCAAAAACAAAGACCCAAATCTCAATTCCATCCGTTCTCTCTTAAACTGATTTTTTCTTTCTCGAATTTCCTTCTACTTTGTTGCTCTAAGGAATTGTTGATTTGTGGTTCTCAAGGCGATGGGTTTATTAATCGATTTGAGCTCCTTAATCGATGTGGGTATGTCATACGAGTAGCTGATATCGATGCTTTCATCGGCTAAGAACAGTAGTACAACCAGTACTAAGTAAGTAGGTTGGATTTTTTTGTTAATTTGAAATTTATGCTTTCGCCTTCTTCTTTCCAATGAAACAATTGTATAATACCATTTAAATAGTCACAAGCTCAGGGGATACTTAATTTTTTTCCTAAGAAAATGTGAGAGTAGGAATTAGAGCATTGAAGTTATCGAGTAACCCATTGGTGCGACTTGGAGGTCATATATCCATCAATGGGCATGTACAGTTCAAAAGGACGTTATAAATACCAACATTCACACAAAAAATCAAAGGGATGGTTTGGTCTTATTTGTAAGTATTCGGGTTTATTCGAGGGATTGAAAGAGTTATGCATTTCATTTATAAATTGGATGTCATCTGCGAGGTTACCTGGACGTGGCTCTAATAATAATATGTATTGAGTATGAACTACCTTATGCTTATTAAGTGATCATGATAGCAAGTGTGAAGACTATTAATCCAATAGTTGATGACATAAGTGTTAGATGCATTATGACATATTGGACTACAATACTTCTTTTTTTATCTTGGATCATGCATGTGTTAATATTGTTCTTCATACCTTTCATGGTTAAATTGATTCGACCTAGAATCATACACTAAAATGAGGTATATGCCATAATTAATTAAGTTTGTCTCAAATTATGTTTATTTAATTTTTGTTATTTTCTTATTTGTGTCTTACATTGGTTTATGCTCTTAGGACTATGATTTTCTTACCAGTTTCTTCGCTTAACTGTTGCACAAAACCCTATCCATTAGGTACCAACTATTGCAAGGATCTCAGCGACATAAATTCAATGAAGGATATAAGACGGCCTTTTTTGCCCAACATAATGCATCTTTCTTCGTGATGGCTTCCCTATTAAGTGGGTATGTAAGTTCTTGCCCACTAAGATTTTTGTTTGGACTATTTTTTCTGATGCCTCTAGTTCTATCTCGCTTGTTAGTTGGTGTTAATTTCACCTTTGATCCACTATAGTATATGCATCTATCTGAAGTTTGAATGGTCTTTCTATGCATTTATGTTGTTAAAACTACTTTCTTTGTTGGTCAATTAGCCAGGCCACTATGCTGCAATGTATAGCTTACGAGCTTTACCATAACTTTCAGATGCGTGCAATACCTTAAAATTAGCCTAAGTCTACATTAATGGACACCTTGGAGAAGCTAGTTTATTTATTCACCATGTGATGATCTAGTTTACCTAAGTTTTGTTGTGGGAATTTAGTGGAACCTGTCACTTTACTAGTTTTTTTAGTCCTTTAGAGTGAAAGGGTTTTAGAGACTTGTGCTTCATTTTTTCATCTCTCCTTTCCTTGGTTTGAAAGATGGTAGCTCCTCTGTCAACTTGGCCTTTGGAGAACTTGGGAAATTTCAAGGTATATGAACTCAAATATTGTACATATCAAGTATGGAGTTTGCTATGTATTTCTAATGATAAATGGTTTTATTTTCCTGATGTATTTGTGTGAGGCAGTATTTGCTATATGGACCTCTTGTTCCAAAAGTTCTCTATTCAAGAAGAGCTAATGAGGTTCTTCCCCAACAAGACGTTTGGTGCCTACATCTTCTCATTATATGTGCTCTTAGAAGTGCTATTTATACAGCATGTACCAACCATAGCAACGCACATTATCTCACTCTAAAGCGCAGGATTCTCCCACAAGGTGTTGGTTTCAAGCAAATAGATAGTGAATGGCACTGGTAAAATGTTTTCTCTCTTTAAGTATAGGCAATTCCACTTAATACACTGGAAATAATTCTGGATTAGAAATATTTCAGGTCATTTGGCAATTGCTAACTATTAGATTCATGTATGAGAATAAAACTTTAGATAATCCAATAATAGCAATTACCAAATCGGCAGAAATCTTTCTGATCACAAATATTTCCAGTTTAACACAGCAGATAATGTTCTTAACTAACCTAGATCGATCTATTTGTATATTTCCTCTTCATTATCTGCTTTGAGGTCCTCTTGCTCATTAATATCCATGGCATCAAAGCATAACCAACCCTCCCATCTCTCACCTTATCGCATTTTTTTTCAACAGGGACAATTTCATTATTCTTCAAGCTTTCATGGCTTGTTGGAGCTTCCCATTCTTGGTGGATCTGCCTCTATGGAACTCAAAAGGGGTTCTGTATGCTCTAACATTTCATGTTGGAATTTCGGAGCCACTGTATTATTGGGTTCATAGATATCTCCATAGTGATTATTTCTTCAGTAATTATCATTCACTGCACCATTCTTCCAGTGCCACAGTCTGTCACTGGTACAAACCTACAGACTGTCTCTCAATTTTTTTAATATCTATGTTTCATTTCTTAAATAGCTAATATTTGTTTTCTCAAATTGTTAACATGTATACTATGTGGTAAAATACTTAATGTTTTTTTTAGTTTTTCTTATAGTCGCCGAGTAATCTGATATGTTCTTTGTAAACAGCTCAAATATGTTGCAGATGACTCCACAACTTTCTGAGCCATTGGACCAGGATCTAGTGTTCTTGCAAAATGAGTTGAGTCTATGGGACAGGAAGTAGAAATAGTTGTTCCATTTGAGGGAATTAATTAATTCAGGAGAGGTATACTTGCTACCTCATTTGTATAATGTTCTTTTTATTTCCTTCTTGCAAAACCATTGTACATGGATGCTTCATTGTTTATTGATAAATGAATGAAGGGAGTTTTTAACTGTCAACTTGAAATATAATCTAATACAAAGCTACATGGGGCAGACATCTTTCACTTCAGGTTATTTGGAGCTGGCATCTCTTACTTCAGTTGGTCTGGGGCTGGTATCTCTTACGTTGACGTCGATACAACTGACAGAACAATCCAAAAAAAGGTACAATATCTAGTCCTTTAAGAACTTGTCAAGTATTCTTATTCCTTGCAATAAATCAATTCTAAGTTAACTTAGCTAATACATGTTTGAATCTTCAATTGCTTTCATTGACCTTTTGATTGTGGTGTTAGTGCAATTAGAAGCCCTCTAAGGGAACCTTAACTGTGAGTTATTCCGTTCGATAGTCATAAAGACCCCATATTCTCTGTACTCTTTGTTTAGAGTTAGTTATTGTCTACAGAGCCCTTCTACTATTCGAGAATTCCTTAATTGTACTCAGAACTGGATTCTTGGTACTCAAGTACATTAAGTTTTTATGGACTAACTTAGTCATGCATTCCTAGTCATAAACAGGTAACTTGAAATCTGAATTGCTATGCAACATGACCAGAAGCTGCATCGCACCAAACTAAGAAATTTTGTATGTTATAATCCTATTAGGTAAATGTTATTATAAACTTTTGTACATTTTTTGAATTTTTTCTTGTTATCCATTTAACAACTAAAAGTTCAAAAGGTTTGATCTTTATAATTTATTTGTTATGTTAATTTTCTTGCAAAGTGTTTCTCATCTTTTTGAAAGCTTTTATAATGAATTGATGGCGCTCCCTAATCTTGGATCCGTTACTACTTTTGAGGTTATGGTTTAAACACTGCTATATTAATCATTTGCTTTTGAAGCCATTGTGCTTCTTCTTTTTTTGTTTCTCAATCCATGGTTTTTTTGGATTTATTATAGAGAACATGTACATAGATTGTAACCAGTGTACCTGAATTTTTTGGGCCAATATTTATAAATGAAACAAGTTATTGAATTGTGTGTTTTTGTTTATATATGTGTACACGACAGGTGCAATTTGTTTTTCTGAATTGTGTAGGTTTTGGCTATTTTTTTGATTTTTTTAAAAATAAATAAAAATTAATTTGCCACGGATTTATTCCGTATCAATATGAATTAGATAACAGACAAACTTTGTGGCAAAAAAATCGTCAGATTTACTTTGTATCAATATAAATTTGATAACCACAAACAAACTCCGTGACAAAAAAATTGTCACAGATTTACTCCGTAGCAATATAAATTAGATAATTACAGACAAATTCCGTGGCAAAAAAATTGTCAAAGATTTACTTCG
The DNA here is from genome assembly GCA_014058105.1 of Kingdonia uniflora. Lineage (NCBI taxonomy): Eukaryota > Viridiplantae > Streptophyta > Magnoliopsida > Ranunculales > Circaeasteraceae > Kingdonia > Kingdonia uniflora. The sequence continues at coordinate 923,713 of JACGCM010002784.1, forward strand.
TAGCAATATAAATTGGATAAACCACAGATAAACTACGTGGCAAAAATATTGCCACGCACCTTTTACTATAGACTTATATTACAAACTTTATTCGTGGCAAAACGACTATTGCCACGGACTTTATCCGTAGTAATTTAGCAAAATTGGTATAAGCCAGCGACAATCGCTGGTAGGTGGTGGCCAGGATCTCCCATTTTTTGGGGTTTAGCTTCGCTTGCCTGGTAGATGTTATTTGTGGGTCCAACATCTAGATCTCTTATCTCAGTAATGATTTTAGTTTTCAGAGATCCCATTATTAATTAACTTTATACTTTGATAGTTTTTATTCTTTGATTACTTTATTTCTTTTTTCTTTTTTTTTCTTTTTGTATTATACTGTGCCATTTGCTAATCAACTATTTCAGGTAGTAAATTCATTACACTCTCTAGATTGATTAAGTGTTGTTTAATAACTCCTTTGGACAAATATTGTTGCTGGTGTGAAGTATGGTTTCTTTCTAGAAATCATTAACTATATTTTTGAGAATATCATTAATATCCATTATAATATTTTAAGTTTAATTTTTTTTCAATTTTGACATATTATTCCATAATCCCGTTAAGCAGTCGAAACTCTAAGGGTTCTTTTTATTCTCCTAACTTCTTAATCTAGAAGATTATTTAGAGTTATTTGCAATCATAGACTAATTGACTATACTTTACCAGTTGTACTGAGTATACGAATTTTCTACAAAAACTAGAAAATAGTTTTCTACCCCCAAACTTAATTTAGACATTGTCCTCAATGTTAAACATATATATGATATGTAAAGTAAAAATAAATGAGTGAGAGTAAACGTTACCAATTTTTGATATGTCGCCAATAAAATGCTATGAACAGAAAACTGAAAATTTGTATATATATATGTGTGTGTGTGCGCGCCAGACAGGTACGGTACTATTTATGCAAAAATGAAGTAACTGAAACAACAACAAACTCTATAAAAATGAAAAAAATACATGTCATCTACATATAGCTTTGATTTGGGGTCCTCATGCCAACTGGCTCATATATATCAATCACCTTTGGGATCTCCTCATCAAAATCCTTTGCCTCCTCCTCCTCTGGGTCCTCCATAGTCCCCTCCTCATCGTCATCATGATGGACATTTACGTTCCAAACATGTAACAGACCATGCTCGTGCTCTGGAATCAGACAAGGTGTAGCCCAATAATCTTCTCCGTGAACCATCCATACATTCTGTATACACTCATCCAACTCCTGTGAGATGTCCAATGATTCTAACATAATCGTCTCTGTAGCTCAAACCATTAATGGGTCGATATATCGAATCATAGAAGTCACAAAAGTGGGTAGGTGATAAATAACATCGTTCCCTTCTGCCATTGCTGAATGGACATTTGCAACACACTGATGAATGTCACCTCCAATGTTATCTATAATATCATATCCAAGGGTATTATAATGTAGAACGCATAAAATCTCTAACCCCTAAATTCTAATGTTGGTCGGCCGACTTGAAGCCTGGATATTATCGCAAAACCAATAGAAGATGGCCATCTAGTTAGTGAAGAAACTCAAGATCGGGAGTCTACCCTCATCCCATATTCTCATCTCGCATAGAAAATTTCTCTAAGATAGTCTGTGTTGCTCAAAGTTTGTCTGAGATTGACAAAATTTGAAACTGGTGCTACTCTGACGATTGCTCGCATGAATGCTCTATTTAACGTAATATGTATTTGACCTTCTCAGTTAAGAGTCATAATTGGAGATCAGTCTGAAAAAGTGATGCTCTGATAGAAGTAGTAAACTAACTCTCCACATAAATAAATAAATAATATCAGTGTAAAACATCAAACTCCATCCCCTCTGGGTAGCGCGCTGGGCATAGATGGGCCTACAATGCCTGTCTAGAAATAATGAATTACAATGCCTCTCAGGTATGATAGTAGCCTCTATAGCCATGGGATGAATGAATATGCAATCAACTATATAAAGAGATCAAAATAGAGACATGTTAATAGAGAGGGAAATTGGAAAATCCGAATTTTTACCTAACGACACCCTAAATGCATGGGGTCATAACTCAAAAACTGACGTTGGAAAAAACATGTTCTAGGGAAATTTAAAAAGGTCTTGAAAAACTTTTGAATGTGAACGTATAGCTTTTTCTGAAACCATCCTGTAACAACCTCAAAAAATTGCAAACATATGGATACACAATTTTCATTTTTCCCGGACTGCCTTTGACTAAATCATTAATAACTCACTCTATTTTGATCAGAATGTAGTGAACTTAATTTATGTTGAAAGATGATTCAATTATCTAAAAATTTGAAGTTTTGAGTTTTGCTTAACTCCCTGTGCCATGGCCTCTACAAACTGTGGAAATTGAAATTTAAAAGCTGCCAATTTTAGGGTTTAACGATGTTTTAGAAAGAAAACGATTTGTACCCATAGTTAGACTTGAAAGTAACCCGAATTGAATGTATCACATTGTTAAGATAAAAATTAAAAATTCATTCATTCAATATAAAAAGGGTACATGACACAAATTGAATGGAAAATAAATACACGACACTTTGGGTGTATTTTTTTTTTATCGGACATGTTATAAACTCAACATTGAAAAGCAACATAAGAAAACTAGACTCGATCTTATAATAGAAAAAACAAGATAATGAAGCTCTATTTCTCGCTTAGTGAGCTTGTGGAGCGGCGACGACAAGATGGAGGGGGTTGAGAAGGTCCCGCCTCATTGCGTTGGGACATACTTCAAAGAAGCATCTCCCTACAAGAGGTAATGTCAAAGGTGTCTTTTTGGCGCTTCTTGATAGTCTTGACCATCTTGCAGTTCATCTTGGGAAGTGTCACGCGCCCAAAATTGGCTTCTTAATAATCTATTAAGAGCACGAATTCAGAGGTGTAACGTCGGGCATCCCGAAGATGAACCCCAAAAGAGTTACTACAATTTAAAACAAATAGTAAATACATTTCCAACACTATGAAACTATGCAGCAGAGGAATAATCTAAAATGATATATAATTATAAATATTACCACATGGGTGGCAAGAACTCCAAAACATGCAAATCCAGCTTACTCTGACTTACTAGCATCGCTACTACAACGATTCACCTAAAAAAGTATATGCGCAAGGCGTCAGCAAGCAACGCCCAACAAGTACAAATATCTAAGGTCATAAGACATGACAGACCAAGATAATCATTGAGAAGAGACATGAAAAACCCAGTGAAATTATAGGGGAAGATCAGCCAAGCTATGAGTCCAAAGGAAGGCGGCCTAAGTAAAACTAGAAATCCCAATACGATAGCAACGATAACCTAAACTTAAATCTAACTGCTACGACCGAAGAGGTATGGTAGATGTGGAAAGATAAGTAGGAAGTCAAGTACACAAGGCGACTTTTAATTTAGTGGGACCACACTCTCAAATCCTTCTGTAATTAACAAAAATGTATCCCTTATTGTTGAGCCAAGGATTGGTGGATTCCTTTTTAGTTAGCCAGGAATTAGCGGAAAATGCACATGATCAGGGTGTTCAAAAAATTTCAACCTATAGGTTTAAAGCCTGATTTATTTTCACTTTCAAGGATCTATGTCCACGGGATGCTCGAGAAGCATGCAACCGAGAAATAACAGGGAAATAATTTAGGGATTTGGAACCTTGGGACACTAGCTAGTAGTAACCAAAACTTTTGTTTAGGGAATCGAACCCAAAGACTGTAACAGTATAGCCATACTGTGTACAATAACAAGAACGAACGAAAATCATGCCTCAAAAGTACTTAATCAAAGTTATAAATGTTACCAGGAAGACACACTCACAGCACTAAATATACATTACGACCTATGATGGAACTACTCTAACATGAATCACATAAGAATGTATTGCCAACAAGCTACTTTAATCATAACCAGTAACTAAGGAAACATTCCTAATGTTCATGAATTACTCAAAAAATCCTGTATATGACCATAGATAAAGAACTTGCCTGAGCTAGAAGACGGAGAGAAGGAAAACCAAGCGGTGCAAAGCTTCAAACGGTGAAGAATTTTAGCAATGCTTCTGAATTTGTCTCCCTCTCTTGTTTAGGATTTAATTTAGGTTCTCAAATAGGTGCCTCTAAACTAAAATTGGTAGGATGATTTGAAGAATTTGGGTACAGAAAGTTGGGGACTTATCACTGATTGTGTATGTGGTATGAAGTAGGGTAATTCAAAAGTGGAAGAACCAAATGTATGCTACTTTAGATTCTCTTAACTATTTTTAGGGTTCTTTGGGCTTGGCCTTGCCTTTCCTCAATTGTAACTTATCTTCAATTCAATTTTACTTTTTGCAAAAAAATAAAAATATATATCAAAATAATTGCTTGGTCTTCTTTGTTTTTGAGGACAGGAGAAGGGAGACGAGTAGTTATTTGAGGAAAATAAGGGTTGAGGAGAAATTGGGGAAAGTGGGTGTTAATATAGTGGAGAAGAAACAATCTCTACATTTTCCTAATTTGAATTGTTCTCAAATATAAAACACACGAGGTATGATCATATACAACATGTAGTACTATATTAAGTAACATAAGGTACCCTAGATTAATGCATATAATTATTATACGACCAATGAGTAAAGAAAAAAAAATTGGGCTCTACATTCTACCCTCCTTAAAAGAAATTTCATCCTCAAAATTTGATATACCTTAAACACCATAACGATATGTCCTCAAACTCGTAACCGCATAAGAAAATAGATTAATCATTGAGCCTACACTTGGATGTAAACTCTCATGTAAAATACCAAACAAGAAAAACGTACCACAAATCTCTATCGTCAATGATAATCTAGTATTCCAAACTTGTACTTCTTTCTAAGAGTAAATCGGTCGATGAATACTCTAATCAAAACTCCATATGAATCAGAAAAACAAAGCACCACTTACAACCACCAAAGAATAGAACTAATTAAGCTATGACTACCTAAAAGATAATGTCTACTCGAAGCAACCAACTACCACATAGATACTAAAAGCCTAACCAATCAATCAACACCAATATTTGGAGATCCCACAAAAAGACGAAGCCATGCATAATTGAGGAGACTACTTATGAACATGACTCAAAGTCATCCAGTTACCACAACATCTCCCAAGAACTTACAGAAGGAATGTGGGTAAACTACAGCGAAATAAACTCTTAATCATAGTCGAATGAGGTGTGCAGTAAACTACAGGACTGAACCTAGTTCCGGCAGCAACACCCAGCGTTGTTGATGGCTCCGGTCCAGCAGCAACCACCTAGTCACACCTAGTTTTAGACACTCGGTGCCTCCAGGGATAGAACATGAACACTGAAGGGGGTAGTTCTCACAATAAAGGTATGGTATAGAAGATTGGTAAAATCAAGAGACCAACACGACCAATCAAAATCATCTTGGGGTTGTACCTTATATCCCTCCTAGGAAACATTAGGCGCCTACTCCACCACAGGGAACATGGACTTCGGGTATAGGTTTTTAGCTGTGATAATGGGCACCAGATAATCATTTTGCGGGTGAGGGTATGTTTTGGGGGGTTAACGAATTTGGTAACGGCCGATATTACGGCGATAGATATGGTTTTCACGATAGGAGATGGCAAAGCTGTAGAGTTCATCCTATAAACTTTGGATCTCATCTCAGAAAATGAGGGATACCAAAGTGAGCCAGGTATTGGGAACGCAAGGTATGCACTACTACAACAGGGGTATGAATATCAGGAAAACCCGAAGAGTTATGGAGAAAATATGATCGTCTCTACCTTTCAAAATATGAATCAAGACGTTAAGATAAACATTTTAGAATTTGGTGATAAAACAGATGGAGATGGGTTTATTGACTGACTCAATCGGGTAGACCGGGTTTTGGCATTCAAACACTGTGAAGACCCTCGTGCAGTCACATTAATGGAGACAAAGCTGACAGAGTATACTCTAAATAGGTGGGAAGGGGTGTAACAGTTACGGGTAACAGCTGGGAGTAATTATATTAAAGACTAGGATACAATGTGAAGTGAGTTAATTACACGGTTTATACCAGGTAATTATGAGAATGAGAGTTTTGCAAAATTATAGAACCTGGGACAAACCAGAAAATAATCTGTTAATGATTATGTAGTGACTTTTACCCATTCTCGTCTCGAGTCGTGTTATCTCAGTTAGAGGCCCAACAAATTAGTCGGTTCAAGCTTGGGTTAAAAAAACAGATACAGGATGAGTTGGTATTGTTCAACGCTCAGAGTTTGTTGAAATGGCCAAGCGAGTGAAAACAAAACTCAAGCAGGTAGTTTACTCACCTTTTATACCTCCAGCAGCAACTACTATATTAGTAACTGCAGTAACTCCAAAAGCCCTAGGGACGACCGGTTCCGCGATTTGTTATAATTATGGAAAAATATGTCTTATGAGGTGTGAATATCCAAATCCTAAGAAACATATTGCTCTTTTAACCCAGAATCTCCTAGATCATATTAACGAGGCGTTTCAACATATGTGAGGCGATGACATGAATGTGGAGACAGTCACAGCGGTGAACTGTCTGTCACCTTGAATTTATGGTCGAATTCTGCTTATGAGGGAGAGTTGATAGGAATCATGGCCGACGTGATCACTCCGGCCATGTCCTATACGTATTTAGCTGGCCTCTTCGTGGGACCCTTTTAATTTTTGTAGTTTCTAAATTATCTTATTTTGTTTTCAGATATGTTTCCCATTAATTGGGATTGTGTTTGGGAAGGTGAGGACTCATCTTTTATAAAGAAGTCTAAGGGGGGTGAGGCAAAGGCTAGTATATATATATATATAGTTCTGCTTATTAGCAAAGTAATAAAGAGTAGCTAACTTTTTGTTTGAGTCGTTGCTTCCGCACTTAGTTTTTATAAAATAATATTAATAAGTATCCCTATTAAAATTATTAAATTACTAATATACCCTAAAAAAATTGGGGACAACCCCCCCCCACCCCCACCCCCACCCCACCCACACACACACATATGAAATCCTGGTTTCAGCCATTGGTAAGTGGGTGTTCTAATATTTTGGAGTGGGCTGGTGCAATATGCACTTCATGCGATACACGTTTTATAGTTAGGGTTCCATTATGATTTAAGTGTTTAAAGATGTCATTATTTAAGTATGATCTCCACTGTGAGCTCCCAACAACTGGACCAACTTTCTTGAAAATGGCTTCACTGCCTCATCTTTTATTGATCCAAGTAAAGACACTTTATCAGATTGAGATATTCCTGAAGTATTGATCTTTGACAGATTCTTGGAATGGTCCGAGTTCAGAGCCTGATGGGTCCACCTTCTTCAACAACTAGTTTAAAAGGACACATAAGCCTCCATATATAGCAACCCGTGTATTATGAAACCTTATCTGCAATTTGTTGTAGTTACTCCCATATGAGGCTTCTCCAACCATAGTGTGATACAACCTACAATTAGTTGAACTGAACTCCCAGGGTGATTGTGTCACCTTGTCCTCACACTTGCATTAATCAATATACCAAAGGATTGTAAATATTATTGGCCCATATGTAGTTTGTCGTAACAAGCATAAGCCATTGTTCTTATGCCAAACGAAAAGGCAGAGGCGACAAAACTAGCTAGTGATAATTCAAATAATTGAAAAATCATTTTCCATTATATAATATAATGTTATAATTTAGCGAGTAGTTATATTGGTATATATTTATCTTCTGATGATGCTTGCAACGTCTATATGTGTAGCAACGAACGTTTAAAGCCTAATTGCCAATCTTCATGTGGAAACATAGCCATTCCTCTTATTGAAGATTGTGTTTGATATTCTTGACAGTCAGGCTATGAGTGAAGCGAGAGAAAAAGATTCAAATTGTTGTCAAGCTTGCAAAAAGGGGCCTAAAATTGGTTGGGAAAAAGAGACCAACTATGAGATAAGTATCGACTCAGTTTGAGGGGTTGAGAGGGGCTTAACACCAAGAGGCAAAGTGATTTGTAAAGAACCAATCAAGTGACTCAAGTCATTCCTACAGTGGCCAATATTTTAAGAACGCCGTCAATGCTGCTTTAGACCATAACTTGGTAATGGAGGTGTCAGGTGTGCGGTGTGTTATGCTATTTTGCAATTTTCCATATCATGCGTATTTTTTTTTAAGTACTAGAAATACTTGAGGTTACATGCTTTTGGCGAAATAAGGTTTTCAAGCCTAATACATGTGTGCATTTTGGATTTTTGGTGCAATTTTGTAGTTGCATATTCTGAAATCATATTGAAGTTTCTTAAAATCATCACAATTTTACTCCATGACGCACCCCAAAATCCGTAACATCGACCTACAAGTGCGATGACTATATATCGAGACTAAAAGATCTGTCATAAACATAAACCTATGGCACAAAGAGTGAAGTGAGTAGCTAAATAGGGTAAACAAAACAAAAAAAAACAAAAAACTTCGTACCATATGCATATTGGTGATGCATGCATATACAACATTCTTCAAAATCTAAACTGAATAAATCGACCAAAACACATTATCTTATTGATAGGTCGTGGGACGACCCACGACCTAGGCGTACATCATCTTTCGTAACTGATCTCTATTTAGTTTCCTTTATTAGTTTATTTTTATTCTATTTTGTTCTAGAAAATCCTCTAAATTAGGATTACTCTAGTAGTTACCTATTTTATAGGGAGTGTAGAGAGAGGTAGAGATCTTCTTTATATATGAGATCCTAGGGTAGTAGAAAGTACTATTGAGTTTTAAAAGAAAAAGAAGAAACCCTAGTTAGGTGGAGAAACCTTGTAATCATAGAGAGAAGTAATAAAGAGATCAATTGTTTTTCGTTTCTTAAGTGTTTTATTCGCTTCCGCACATAGTAGTTAACACTTATACTCATTATTCCGTAGTCTTAGATCCTATAATTCTAAATTTGGCCCCTGCCACTAAAAGGAACCTAATACGCACGAAACATTATAATAGTAAAAGATAAAGAAAGAAGGTAACTATCATGCACTTCTAACCTCTATTCACTCTCATCCAATTTTTACGTCTCTGATACCTTTAGATCAATCATGCTAATACTATGGGCCATTTTCGAAGTCATAAGACTGTAGCTGTTCTTACTTCTCATATTACAATCTGGTCACTTGTATTAGAGAAGCTCTCTTCATGTCGTAAAATTTAGAAATTTCCCGTGTTTAGCTATGGGTTTTAATTAATAATACCCTTGGTATCGACAACCAGCTCACCTTGTGTAGATCCAATTGATTTAAATTAATTACGTGCTTTTGAGTCAACTTGTTTTTAATAGATTGATTATTTCTTGTTATGTAGCTACCATTTGCCCATTTTCATTTTTTTTTTCTTCTGAACTCTGTCTTTCTTGACTTTGAGCATTGCTTGCCTGCTTGCTTGAGCTCAATTGGACAACTACCTCAGGTAAGGCTTTTGAGAAATTTTGTTGGATTAATTTAAAAAATTTACTTGCCCCAAGGTATTTTAAGGCTAAATGTTCCTACCCAAGAAACATGATCAAGGGGGGTTGTTCTTCATCTTCCTCAACCTCTACTCCTTCATTTACCTTTACCTTATCTTTGTTTTCATCGGCAGGTTGCTCTTTTCCCTTCTCTCTCCTTCATTTATTGTGAGAGCATTCTTGGTTTGTTTGTTATCAATTTTCTCACTAGCAATCAACATACCTCTCTGCATTATAACCTCTGCATCCAGTTTGTATGTTGAATCTTTCTCGCTAGCCTCAAAGGGTTAGCTACAACTCACAATGGAAAAATAAACCCAATGAGAAAAGGTAACCACGTTATAAACTATATTTGTGATTGACATGTATATATAACAATTTCAGGCAAACATGGCAAGTTTCGGCTATGTTTTTAAGCTTTTAATATGTCTTATACTTGCAGGCATGTCTTCTTGTTTAAATATGTACGACGAAATTCATGTTATGAATGTTAAAGGCCTTGGTGGGGGTTAATTGCTATTCCTTTTATTTACTGAAAACAAAAAGTAAAATGCCCTCAAGCCCAAAAAGATTTTTTGTAAGCAAAATGGATTCCCTTCAGGCAAAAGTAACGTTGGGAAAACCAAATTTTTGAGCAAGAAGAGCTTAAAAAGGCGACAGACAACTTCAATCACACTCGTGTCCTAAGCAATCCTCTAGTACGCTTTATAAAGGAATGTTACCTGATGGTAAAATAGTTGCCATCAAAAATCTGAAATAGTCGATGAAAGCCAGATTGTACTACATTTTAAAAAAAAAATTATGTTTCGGGCTACATTTATTAATTTATTTTCTTCCTCTATTTTGTTTTGGAAATACAATAAGACAGAAGAACAAGTTTTTGCTCTTAATTTTACAGTGTTGTGTACTTCATGTGTGCAGTGAGATATAGTTTACGGTTGTAGCTTTATGTCACAACAACCAGTCTATGCTTGGCTTCATACTTGATGTCATTCTTAAACAAATTTCATATAACAAATCCCCATGGTTTAAATCTAGATTGTTGTAGGTGTTTGGACTCGTTTGGGTTGATTTTGTGGTGGTTAGTTAGTTTTCTTCCACCATCGCGATGTACACTTTGATGTAATTTTGAGGGCATCTACATGGTTACGTTGTTTGTAGATATATATTTGCACCAACCAGCTTTTTTCACGTATCAGTCTTGATGTTAATGTTTGTATCATCTATCTAGTCAAATCCTTTTGGTAATATAAACTATTTTCTGAATTATACTTATAAAGTTCTTAAGAGCCTGTGATTACTATTATGTGTTATTTGTATGGTGCTGAATTTTTTTGTTATTTATATATACAGGTTTTCAAGATTAAGGAGTACAAAAAAAGTTTTGCTTCACTGTATCGTCCTGATGTTTGTTCTCTTATATATCTGTCGATGACAGGTAAAAGATAGTTCCAAGAATCTCGAGGCCAAGTGAAGAATTTGGAAGAAATTAAAAGTTGTAGGTTTTTTCATGAGAAGAATCCACCGTTAAAAAAAGGCACACTGTGCCACAGAAAGATGAAGATCCGTTGGATTCTCTTACTACCAAGAGTATGAAAAAAATACTTGTGCATGAGGGCATTTGAGGAATATCTCATTGCGATTCCTTCCTCTATATTTCTTCATCAAAGTTTCTTGATGCAAGGGTTATACTAATATTTGGTTTGATAATCAGAAGGTATCTGCCACCAAGCACACAAATTGAACTAATGAAAGTTTATCTCCTCTTTTCTCCCTCCCTCTCTTTTTAATGATCATAAGATATATGAAACAAATAGTTTTGAACCGTTTTAAATTAATGAGTCTCTCTTTTTCTATAAATGTGTTTTCTTTCTTTTATCTCTTCCTCTGAGCACACAATTCATCACATGGCTGAAATTTGCCACAAAAACAAGAAAAGAAAATGATAAACTTGCCAAGACACTATAAGAGCTTAACTAATTGATGGTTGGTTAACTCTCTTTTATCAAAACCACTTCCACGTCATAAAAAAAGGGCAATCTCCTAGTACTACAAAGTGACGTTGTAAAGTAAAAGAATTACCGCAACAGCCTAACTTTAGCCTACGTGTCATCTATTTAAACAATAGAACTACAGCGACAGATTGATTACCGTAACATCCTAGTTGACTCTCCCCCATTTTCGGGCGCTCTGACTCCATAAATAACTCTTTTAAAAGTGTTGTTTGAAAATACAAATGAGGTATGAGTTGGGTTGTCTCCAACAGACGCACCTTAAGGTGTGACTCTAGGTGAAGAGGCACTGACTTGAGGTATGACTTTTGGTGAAGAGTCACCTATACTCTATATAACTCAGTTTCGTTTTCATTTTTGGTTATCAGTTTTTTCAGAGTTTTTCTAGAGTCATTTTCAAGAAAGAAAGCAGACGCAATCAAGGTTCGTTTGGCAGAGAGATAGAAGTGTTTTCTTTTCTCTGCGACTGATGGTTGTATCCTGGGAGACAGGGGCCTACATTCCTGCAAAAAACATTGTGGCAGGGGCGAATCTGTCTTAAGGAGATAGTGTGTATACACTAGACTCGACCATGGGCTTGCTCGACCTAGGAACACACTTAATATTATAAGTCTATGATTAGGCCTTGGGGCATTGGGTCATTGGCTCATGGGGATTCCTTGGAACACTTAGTCACTTTTTTGAGTTTGAGGTGTGAGTTAGGTTGTCTCCAACAGACGCACCTTAAGGTGTGACTCTTGGTGAAGAGGCACTAACTTGAGGTATGACTCTTGGTGAAGAGTCACCTATACTCTATATAACTCAGTTTCGTTTTCATTTTTGGTTATCAGTTTTTCAGATTTTTTCTAGTCATTTTCAAGAAAGAAAGCAGACGCAATCAAGGTTCGTTTGGCAGAGAGATATAAGTGTTTTTTTTTCTCTGCGACTGATCGTTGTATCCTAGGAGACAATAGCCTACATTCCTGCAAGACATTGTGGCAGGGGCGAATATGTCTTAAGGAGATAATGTGTATACACTAGACTCGATCATCTCTTTAAGAGGTGTTTATTTGTTCATGCAGATTTGGTACTACAATGGTGTGAAAACAACTATCACGAGGTCAAGGGTTCGAATTTCACCATTGGTGGGGTTTGAGGTTGGTATGAGCCTTTTGGTCTTGTGTCGGCTTGCCTGGTTCATATAGTTTGCGGGCTATTGCACGAGTCCTCTTGAGGATCTAGTCGGGAATTGACGGTCTAGCCAAATAGTCCAAATATCTCTAACTAAAAAAAATACTTAAAATACTCTAAATAGGGCTCTCTATTTCACTTTCCATCCCTTCCAAGTTCCAACCCTTGTTAGCAATTCGCCGAATTATTCCTGTTTAATTCACGAATTTTTTATTTTATTGATGAGTCTAATTAAAAGGGTAGTATTTTTCAAAAATTATTTAAAACGCGAATTTTGAAACGTTTAAAACATGAATTTTTCATTTTTCAATTTTTTTTCTTCCAAAAATACTCCAATATTAAAGAAAAAATAAATATATAAATATATAAATTTACGGATACCAAGAGACTATATTGATTTATTAATGAAAACTTTAAGAAAAAATAAATATTTTCACATGGTTTGTAAATGATAAATATTAATTAATGAAAACACACATGAAAATACTATTATTCAGAGTTATTTATGTAAGATTCGTTAATAATTGTGGTAAATAAGAATAAATAGTGGGTTAGAATTATAATTCATCACTTGCCGTCTATGTTACTTAAAAATGAAGCGGGTACGAGAAACGATACGGAAAGCAGAAACGGGAAACGCCTATTATTTTTCTTACATGCTTCAAGAAACGAGAAACGTGTATAAGAAAGATATGACATTTGAAGCAATTTGTGAAGCGAAGTGGGAAACGAGATCGAATCGCCAAAAGATAAGAATATGAAAAGACTAGGCAATGGGTTTAATTTTGATGTAAAGCAGTATTTTACTTTTGTTGTATAGCATTAATCTTATTTTGTTATAAATCTCGAATCACGTGATAATTCGTTTTATATGCGGTTCGATAATCGAATCTGAATCGTTTTTATACCGTTACAAACACCAAATCATTGTTGTTGTTTTTTTATTGTTAAACCTTATATTAATAGTTCAAAATATTACAAAATTTTATCCCATCCGACCTGAGAGGCCCCTGTAGCCATTCAGGTGGAGACCCAGACCAAGAGTAGCATACATTATCACCCGTAGGCCTACCCGCTATATAATGTGCAACATAGTTAGAGCTTCGAGGCACACATATAATACAAACATCATCAAAACACTTAAAAAGAGCAAGAGCATCCTGCAGAATAGCTTTGGAGGTCCATGAGATGGTAGCCGCACCCGTCTGACAAAAAGAGGCAATCAGTTCAGCATCCGTTTCCACAGACACCCGCTGAAGACCCTGCTCTCGTTCCCACAAAATGCCATCCCGGACTGCTAGCGCCTCCCCCTCTTCACTGCTTGTAAATCTACAGGAGGAAACTCTGGCTGCAACAAAAATATTTTGGTCATCATGGAAAACAAAGCCTAGATGATTGAAAAGTCTATCTTTACAGAAAGAAGCATCCACATTAATTTTAGCCCATCCTAAGTTCGGAGGAGCCCAACTAGCCTTGACATTCAGCCGATTAAAACAAAAGATCGGTTCGTCATAAATAATTTTATTTAAAATGTTAGAGATACGAGTCGGATCTAATCTTGTTGCTTGAAAAACTCAAGCACGTCTGGCTTTCCATGTTAACCAATAAAGGGAGCACACCACCCTAGCCCAAATTTTCTTCTGTAAAGGCCAAGTCAGGGGGGGGGGCTCGAACCATAAAGAAATCCAATCCAGGGTTGATAGGTGTTCGAAATTGTGTATCAGGCCTCCCATAGACAGGCCAAACCAAATCGCCCTCGTAAACGGACATCCCAGGAGGAAGTGGTGGAGAGTTTTCTCCGTAGCCGAGCACATAGGACAGGATAAATCAATTAAACCTAATCGTTGACCAATCTTAGCCCTCACCGGCACAAGGTCCCTAAGACACTTCCAGGCGAAGAGTTGGGCACGGGGAGCCGCCTTATTATGCTAGATCTTTAAAATCAGAGATGGTGGGCCAATAGCAGGTTCCAGCCCATTGCCAGCCAGAATAGCACGATAAGCCGATCTGATAGAAAACTTCTCATCTTTAGACGAACGCCACTTAAGGTCATCCGACTCCCCTTCTTGAGGAATAAAAACCTGAGAAATCACATTAACAGACTCCTCATCACACCATTTCTCAAGTTCTTCTCTACGCCAAACCCGCCTACTGGGGTCAATAAAATGACTAACCCAAATAGGACGATCCACCAAGTTGTTATTCCCTCGAGGATTAGGCCTCCAATTATAGAGCGATGGGATCCAGACGTCCGTCCAGAACTGGACTTTGGTGCCCGTACGGATTTGCCAGCACGAATGTACATTGATGGTACTAATCGCCGATTGAATACTCCTCCAGGTCCAAGACATATCTGATTTAGATAGAGCTTACAGGATAGTACAATCCGGGAAGTATTTGGCTTTAAGAACCTGTCCCCACAGGTCATCAGGTTTTTGATGGAGACGCCAGACTAATTTAGATAGGTGAGCCTTGTTTGTGGTCTCTGCCTCTCGGATACCCAGGCCCCCTTCTCTCTTCGACCGACAGATCTCTTTCAATTTCTTCAGATATAAAGGCCGACGAGCCTCTTCCCTTTTCCCCCACCAAAAGTCTCGTTGAAGTCCATTAATCTTTTTGCAGGTCGTTTTGGGTAGGGCAAAACAAGATATCTGGTAGGACAGAATGGCCGATGTCACAGATTTAATAAGAACAGTCCGCCCAGCCTGCGACAAAAGTTTGCCTTTCCACGTCTGGAGACGGCTCGAGATACGCTTAATAATGTTATTGAATGTCTGCATCCTAGAACGACCAAAGAAAAGGTTTGTGCCTAAATATCGTTAATCCGGGGGGATAATCTTAATCTTAAGGATCCAAGCGATAATCTGGCCAAAACGGAGAGGCAGGTTCATGCTGAAGAAAACTTCAGACTTCCCAAGGTTCAGTTGTTGTTCAGTGGCCGAACAAAATTTTTTAAGGGTATCTTTCACTTCATTGGCTACGTCCAAATCTTCCCAACAAAAAATAAGACAATCGTCCGCGAATAGCAAATGAGAGACAGGGGGGCTTGGCGGGACCCACGTACACCATGAATCTTCCCAGTAACTTCTTTAACACCCAGAGCCCGTGAGAGACCCTCCATGAGAATGATAAAGAGGAAAGGGGACAATAGGTCCCCCTGCCTGAAACCCCGGGTAGGGGTGAGGAAGTCCTGCGCCGATCCGTTAATAAGGACCAAGTATCTCACCATAGAGATGCACTGTTCGATCCATTGACACCATTGAGTATTGAAACCCAGAGCCTTCAATGTCTAGATTAAGGTCTTCCACTCGATCCGGTCGTAGGCTTTAGACATGTCCAACTTGATCCCCATAAGCCTTGAACAACCTTGTTTCCTCTATATTGTGTGAATAAGCTCATGGGCAACCAAAATGTTATCCGAGATCTGTCTCCCTCGAACAAAAGCCCCTTGGAAGGGAGAAATAATCTTGTCCAGGAGAGGTTTTAAATGAGTAGAGATGATTTTTGATATAATTTTGTACGTCACGTTGCAAAGGCTAATATGCCTAAAATCCCTCGGATGAGCTTTTGCACCATTTTTTGGGATCATCACTACATGGGTGGCATTGAGGAACTTGGGCATAAAATCGGAGGAAAAGAAGTTAGACACCAGATTGCAGATGTCAGGTTCCACAGTTTCCCAAGATTGTTGAAAGAATAACGCAGGAAAACCATCCGGGACCAGAGCCTTTAAGGGGCCAATACTGTCCAGTGCCTCCTTAATCTCTTCCTTGGTCACCTCCCGAGTGAGGAGGATATTATCCTCCTCCGAGACGCATGGATTAAATCTCTGAAGGAACGCAGGAATCTTCACGGGATTCGACGTTTGGAAATTGATCTCCATATCTCAGAGAAAGGTGTTACCTATCACAACAGGATCCGATGTCCAGTTTCCTGAATCATTTTTAATCCAGTCGATTGAATTCTTCTTTCTCCGTGCTAGTGTCTGCACATGGAAGAATTTAGAGTTCCGGTCTCCCTCATTCAACCATGCGATACGCAATTTTTGCCGCCAAAACATTTCTTCCCTCACTTGGATTTCCTCCAGCTCATTAATCAAGGCTCTCTCACGGGTAGCCACAAACTCAGAAAAAGGGAGAGATTGGAGATGTGAAATTTTTGTTTTGAGCACAAAAATGTTATTCAAGACATGACCGAAAACATTTTTATTCCAGTTCCTAAGGCCAGCTTTCGTGTTTAGAAGTTTGTCATTGACCAGTTGGGCTGGGGATCCCCAAACATCATAGTTCCAAAATTCTCTAATTAAGTGTGGAAAGTGAGGTTCCCGAGTCCACATGGTCTGGAAACGAAAACATTTACCTAAGGTTGAAAATTGGGGAAGAGTATCAAGGCATAGAGGAGTATGGTCCGAACCTAAAGCGGATAAATGCGATACATTTGCTATAGGAAAAGTAACCATCCAATCAGCGTTGGCCATGCATCTGTCTAGTCGTTCCTGAATATTGCCTTCTCCCCAGCGTCTATTATTCCACGTAAACGGTTGTCCAGCAAAACCCAAATCAATAAGGCCTGTCTTTTGTATCACATCTTTTGCAAAGGCGTAAGAGGCCGCACACAACATAATTCCTCCCAGCTTATCCGAACTGTCCAAAATGGTATTAAAATCTCCCAGGATAAGCCAAGGTCCATCATAGCCTCGACCAATAGTTTCTACCAGCTTCCAACTCTCAATCTTGTCACGATGGTACAGGCTTCCGTAAAAGAAAGAGATCATTCACGGCTTATCAGCCGGCTCCGAAGTAACCAATACATTAATAATGATTTATTACCAAAGATATCCTTAATACAAATATTATCTTTCTACATGACGCAAGTGCCCCCCGAGCATCCCTGGACGCCCGAGACCAGAACAATCAAATAGTGAGGGTAGTAAAAAGAACGTACCAAAATCTGCATTTTTGCAGCGGATCTTTTGGTTTCATAAAGGAAAATTACATCCCCCTTAGAGGACCTAATAAGCTTTCTAAGGTGCCGAACTGCCGTTGGTCGACCTAAACCTCGGCAGTTCCACGATAGAATAATTATAATGGCCCGGGTGGCCTCCGTGGAGCCACCCAAACCCGAAAGGACTGATCAAGCATACTATAAGTACGACGGATATGAGTAATAGAGAAAGACAAATGTGTGTGTACCTGAAAGTGTAAGGGCCTACGAGAGCTAGCCTCCGGAGCGCGAAATGGTATAGTCATCTCAGTCAGAATAGTAGCAGCACGTACGTGTCGTCGAGCCACCCTAGCCGACGACTGAAAGATGCCACTCGAATAACCCGCCGCCTGTCGAGAACCCTGTGACCCCAGTCCTCTGGAAGATGATCTTACTAACCTACCCGAGCTACTGTCTAAACGCCCCATCTGATGGTAAGAAGGAAAAACCTGGAGCTCCTGTGTCTTGCCACTCTGTACATGGATCAGGTCATCCTTCTCGTTCACTGATCTCTGTCTCTCTCCCCCGGTCATGTCCATCTCCTCCCTCTCCTCAAAACCTTCCTCCCTCTGGTGCTGCCATGTCTGCTCTGTCCCAACCAGCCTCCTACTATCCTCCGAGGAGAACCCATCCACCTGAACCGTGAGTCGCTCCTCCTCAAAAAACATCTGACGAGAGTATTTGCCTCCCGCCAATCCTGCAAGGGTATCCGTCTCATCCTCTCCCGTCCAATGGAATAACTGTCCCCCCGAAGGTCCCCCCAGAATTGGGTTCATAATGTTCTCAAAACCAGTCATCTCATCTACCCTCTGAGTATAAGTCTGAGGCCAGGCTGTCAAACCTCCCAAAACCCCCTCCGTCGCCCTCCTCTCCCTAGACCAAAGAGGGGTCTGCTGATCCGTCTGCTCCAAGATCACAATAGCCTTACCCTTATCTTGTCTGCTATATCTCGGCGGTGCGGAAAAAGGTTCCCTCTCTCCTGTCTGGATCGGCTCAAGAATACCAGGTACATTGCCTCGCACCACCTGGTTAGATCCCGCCGGCACCGGTGCCGGATCCCCAAGCCCTGTCTCCCTCTGAGGCGAAAGCCTCCCCTCAACCCCGATACAATCCTCCTCCAAAGAAACGGTGCACCCAACAGGCCGATGTCCCATTCTGCAGCATCTATCACAGACGTTTACCGCGACCCCCTTATAAATAGTCTCAAAAACAACTTGGCCTCCTTCGAGTTCCGTCCAGACTGCCGGAGGGAAGGTCCCATAAATGTCCATCAGAATCCTCGCCCGATAACCTTTCTTAGTTACTTTCCGAAACTTCAGACTGGCTTCTGTAACCATCACTTGCCCCAGATGAGTTCCAAAAGCCACAAGAAACTCAGGTGTACCAAAAAAGGGGTCGTTGATATTGAACCTCACCCAGAACGGTACAAACTTGAACACAAGAGGAGCAATCGCCATGTGAGCCACATAAGGAAGTAAGATGATAGAATGGCCGAAGGGATTCCATGGTTGATTGAGAAGCACAAAGTTGCACTAGTAAGCATTTTTAAACTTGATCAGGAAAAACACTTTACCCCCTACCACTCGTTCAAGGAATTGGATGTTCGTAGATGATTCAAGATTCCAGAAGCTCTTTAGAGCCAGCACAATCTTAGTAAAGCCTCTATCAGTTTCAAAAGACATTGTACCCACCAAGGCAAACCGCCATCGGTTTTCTTCTACAATAATACTTTCACGAGGGATTGGTACAAAGATTGAGCCTCTCGGTTTTTTAACCGCGAGACGCTCCATACTACTAACGATTTCTTGAGTTATAGAAACATAGGACATCAAGTCAAGAAAAAATAGAGGGGTAGTTAAACTCCCACTCACAAATAGTCGTCCAAAACACACGGCCTAAACAGACCAACAGACTACCCAAATCAAGGAAGTGCGAAGAAAAAAAATGTACAAAAACCCACACAACCCAAACTGCTTTACAAACACTTATTCATAATTTTTACAAGATCAACCCTAGTGCATATTCAAGAGGTAACAACAACAGTTCTGAAAACACGACTACCCACACCACAAAACCATACAAACAAGGGAACTTCACAAGCAGATATAATAATCCAAGGATAAACCTAAGAAATAAAGAACCCACCTCTTATCTCCAAAGAAATTGCTGCCAAAACACTGCCACACTTCAAAACCCACCCCACATCATAGAGATCACTTGTAACCCTACCAAAACTTGTTCACAAGGACTACCAAGCAGAACAGAAACAACTGGTAGAGAGAGATTGAAACTTCACCAGGAGAAACCCAACTCCTTAACCGAATCATTGTTGCATTAAAGACGAATTTTTACACGTTTTAAAACGTGAATCAAAAATGCTTTACCCACGTTTCCCAAACGAATCAACGATTCAAGGAAACCGAATCGCACCCATTTCCCAAACGGGTTTCCTAGGAAACGCTTGGGAGAGTGGGAAATGCGTTTTCCCGTAACATAGCTTGCCGTTCATGATATAACTTAAAACTTGTATTTATTTTAAGGTAAAAGGTATAAATTTATATACACTCATGTATACATTCACCGAATTTTTAACCCCCGAATAATTAAAACAAAACGTTAAAAACTCGTATTTTCATTATACGTATTGTTCCCATTTTATGATTTATTGATCGAATTAAAAAAATTGGAAAACAAATAAAACTCGCATTGTTGTCGAACCTTATAAATCCCAATTTCCGAATTGATAACAAGGTTTCAACCAGTTTTCAACAATTATGAGAATAAATACTACTTTATGCTAACTTTACAAAATCGATACTTTGGCAAGCCTCTTCCAAAATCGATACTAAAATTAACAAATCAATAATGGTCCCACCTACTACCCCCTAGCTGTCACCTCTATTCTCTAATATTAAATGTTGATGAGCAATCTAATCTACTACAGTAATAAAACTACCAAATCACAAAGATTACTAAACAAATGATAAAGCTATAACAAAAAAATTATAAAGATTTCCTTAAGAATGACAAAGTTCTGGCAAAACAAATGACAAATACTACACAACAAATGAGAAACTATCCCTGCTAAAGTTGTTGAGTCTATTCCCTATTATGACTACCTACCTCTTAAAAGTAACTATAACTTTTTATATTCCTGCATTTAATCATTGACAAAGACTTTTAGTAATAAACAATATAACAAAAGTAGGTAAAATTAATAAACAAAATAAAATAAAATTGGGTTGGTCTTTTATAAGCTGCCAAACAGGGCTTAACAAACCCATTTGTTTAGTTTCATTTAAATTTTTAGTGATTGATCACCAATACTTATTAAAAGTAACTGTCATTTGTTATTTGTTTAAAACAATTTGTCATTTGTTTTTGGAAAAACTATCATCTATTTTGTTAAAATATATCATTTGTCATTCAATACAGTTATCGTAGCTCTATAATGTAAATTATTTTATGAAATAGTCACGAGAGATAAAGAGGTTGACAAAAATTAAGAGGAGATGTCTTTTTTTTTTGTCCTCAAACAACTAGATTTGTCATATGTTATTAAACTTTACAACACTGTCATTTGTCATTTATTTGAAAGAATTTATCATTTGTTTTTGGAAAAACTATCATTTGTTTTGGTAAAACATATCATTTGTCATTTAATACAATTATTATAGTTGTATTGAAACAAATGTCAAAGTTTTTTGAATAAATGACAAAGTTATGGTAAAACAAATGCAAATAATTATGAACAAATGAAAAACTTCTGGGAAAATAAATGACAGATTTCTGGACAAATGAGAAAGTTCTGAAAAAATAAATGACAAATATTTTTTAACAAATGACATTGATTGCTGATATAATGACAAAGTTTTGTTGAACAAATGACATAATTTTCTGAACAAATGGTAAATAACATATGGTAATAACACGTGGCGTGATGTATTATTTTTAAATGAGTTTTAATTTTTTATTTATTTCGGAAGTGACATTCGTATTTGTGGAGCCCAAAAACATGTGGTTGTCTCTATAATAAAATAATATTTATTCTCATAATTGTCGAACCTGGAAATACGAGTTTGGATTTGCCAACCCTCCCTAACAAAGGGTTGCAACAACCCTCTCTCTCATTGGCTAGAGACTTAACGGGTGTTAAATAAAAGAGTTTTCTTTTTTCTAATTTCTATATTTATAAGATTTTCTAAGAAGATAAAATTCTCCCCCGATTTTCTCTATAAACACTATCTCTCGCATGCATTCTCCTCCGTCGCACATCAGAAAATAATTAGCAATTAAGGTAAATAACTTTTCAATATCCATGGTTATTGTACACATGCAGAAACATAGTTAGAAAATATGTTATTATGCCGAGAGTGAATTAATTTCCAAAAGTGAAGCTTCATGGGAGAATTACACGGGTATAAAACAGCCAAGTCCAACACAATGTTTGCTCTTGCAATAATTTTGTTCCATGAGAATATGTATATCTCTTTCTATAGGAGTCAAACATGTTTTTGTGTGATGCTAATACAGTTGCATTGCATTTTGAGTAGATACCCCTTACGCTTTTTGCAATTGAGAAATCCAATCTCATTTTTCACACTACGAACCCCATTGATGGTTCTTGTTTCACATAGTAAGTTTAACTCCGTGAGCACCCATCTTACTGAATCTCATGTACGAAAACAATTCAATATTAAACATCATCTACCGCCTTAAATCTTCACACTTGTATTTAATGAAATATAAACATATTTTTTAATCAAATCATTTTTAATCTGGACCCTGCTCTTCCATAAAAAAAATTACTCCATCAAATTCAGAGAAGCTAAAAAAAAGCAAAAAAAGAAGACAAGAGGAGAGAGAAAGTAGAGAGAATTTAGTGGAGATTTCTCCCGGGAAATCTTGTAAACATAGAGCTTTAAAGAAGAAAACCTCTTTAATAACTTCGATCAAATCTCTAGCCAATAAGAGCCATGAGTGAGGGTTGGCAAATCCGGACTCTAGAAATACCTTTCAATAGCTCTCTTCATTCGTTTTCACAAACCCGCGTACGTATAAGACATCCCACCTAAACGCGGACAAAAATAATTTTCCTTTTTGCTGCACCTTTCTTTTGTTTTTTATTTGACCTCTCTCTCTCTCTCTCCAAAGTCCACCATTCTCCCAAATCTCAAATTCTCTTTTAGGTGTTTGTAAACGATGTACAACAACAACAACATGATGTTAGTAAACTGCTCTAATTGCAGAACCCCTCTCCAAATCCCTCATGGAGCCAAATCAATTCGATGCGCTTTATGTCAAGCCATCACACGCATCGCTTCCGATCCAAGAGACCTCCTCCTCCCTCACCACAATTCCCAATCTACTCCATCTCCCTACAATCACGCGCCCCCGGGCCCACCACCTTCCCCTCATGGACGCAAGAAGGCGGTCATCTGCGGTATATCGTATAAGTACTCGCGGCATGAGCTCAAAGGGTGTATTAATGATGCCAAGTGTATGCGGTACCTTCTTATTAATCGGTTTAAGTTCCCCGATGCGTCCATCCTTATGCTTACTGGTACACCCCTTTATGTGTTGTTTATATGTTGTAGTCGCGGTATTGTGTTGGTAATGAAATGCTAAGCTTAGTTTTTTTTAGGTACAATAGGAGTTGGTCATTAGTTGTACAGTGAGTCATACTGAAACATGGCGATGGAGTCAATTATTTATTATTTTCTTATAAATACTAGTAAACCGGGTGCCGGTGGGGCGTCCTTCAATATACCTTGACGAAGGCCATAAGATAGGGGGACAAATATAGTAATTTCTATAAATCTAACAATCCCGCCCATGTCCACTGAGCAAATGAAGATATTCCACACCTGTATTATGTGTCCTTCGATCTACATCACATATTACAGACCTGCCTGGGCTGTAATCTTTGAGTTTGTGTACTGGAAGGGTTTTTCCCAGGAACTTGGACTGCTAGTGAAGGACCAAGTTTTGGAAGTCGTTTAGGATAACCAACTGTCACTGCAAGCAATGGAACCCGTGGCTCTAATGAGAGAAACGCAATTTATAGCGGATTGTCCACTTTCGTATCCCCAACTAAACTTTGTCATCCCCCTAGTAAAAACCTGGTGTCAGATTTCTTAGGTGTTGTAGTTCCTTGTAAAAGTGATCTCCTGGAAGATCCGCGGCGTAGGCTACTCCTAACTCTACAACCCTTTCCTCCTCGAGGAAAGAAAATAAAGAAAAGGAGGTCCAGGCCCAACTCCCTCCTCGCAAATCATTCGATCACCTGTGTTTGAAGTAATCATTAAGAGGAACTCCTCGCAACTTTTTTATTTATAAGGGAACATGCATCTACACCAACAAGCTAATCATTTTTGTTTTACTTTTAACTGTCCAGTTTCCCATATTTCTAACTCAGTCATTTATAAGTTTGGATTCACTTACACCAGTTTTACTAAATAAACATTTACTTATAGCTGGATAACCCGCAAATACTCTTATTATACTGCCAATTCAAGAAACATGAAGTATGTTTTCCTTGCTGCAATCTACTGCATATAGGAATAAAGAGTCATTGATTATATCAGCACAAAGTTTGGATCCCCTGCAGGCATGACACTCGTGGAAATAAAAAATTTAAGAAACAAATATTTTTAATGATTTGGAAAGATAATGAGAATTATATAGAGATTTGGAAGTACTAAAACTTTCCAAAGCACGAAAGCACAATTAATTTGCAATGAAACCTCCTTTCCTGTTCACAATAGCTTTCCAAAGGAAAAATGGTATTGAAACTATTCACTTTCCAAACCCAAATATATTAATGGGGCATTTGAATCCACAACATACACAGTGACTCCTCATTTCATTAAGTTTTCAAAATCCAAACCATTGAAATGGCAATGATTAAGAAAATCGAACTCTGGTAGATTGAGTCTCTGAGACTACTAGTCTCTTACTCAGTAGGAAATAAAGCAAGAAAAAAGCTAAACAAAATTCTAATAGATGGTTTTGGTTTGTATTAATTGTTATCATTTTGAATATAAAGATTATATGGTTTTCTGGATATCAAAGTATTTGGAGAAATATAAATATTATTTTGACAACGGATGGTTTTCTCCCATTGTTATTGCGTCTCTCTCTCTCTCTCTCTGCGTGTGTGTGTGTGGTGGAAGAGATGAATTTAGAGAATCATGAATTAACAAGCATGAGGTGCTAGTTACATGTTCCAGTTACAAACCCACCAGATACCAAATCAATAAGATTTGCAATATGTCAAGCATTGACTAAAAACACGGATCCACCTAAGCGGTTCTCTTCCTCGCGTAATTCTAAAGCCACTTCTTCTACAATGAACAATTACATGGTGCTAGTTAAATGTTCGAGCTGTAGAACCCCTCTGCCAATCCTACCAGGTGCTAAATCAATCAAATGTGCTCTATCTCAAGCTTGACAAAAATCTCTGATCCACATAGGCGGCCCTCCTCTTCTAGGGATATTCAAGCCATACCTGCATTGGCTCCATCTTCATCACCGCACAATCATGCTCCGCCAGGTCCACCACCTTCGCCTCACGACCGCAATAAGGACGTCAGGACTCTAGTGAAGAACAGTAGGCCGGCCTAGACTTACCCTACTTCGTAGACTAGTATCTAGCACATCAATTTGGTATCGGCTTTCCCCAAAAACTCAGATTGTATCAATGATGCTAAGTGTATGCGTTACCTCCTCATAAATCATTCAAGTTTTCCAAATCGTAGATCCTCATGCTCACCGGTACCATACTAACTATTAAGTATTACCGCAAACTTCTCTTCGGATTTATTACCTAGTGTTGTTTGGTTGGGGTAAGATTCGTTTGGTTTAGGTTGTTGCAGTAAATATATATTCTTATTGGCATCAGTAAAGAGTAGCTCTGGTTTCTCTAAATAAATCTTATAAAGATAAAGAATGACCAACATGTATGCTTTGTTTATCTATTAGTATTTAAGGTTTTGGTTGCTAATGAAATGTTAGTTTGTTTTATTATGATTTTGGAGATGAAATACAGGATCTCTCATTTTATATTTTTCCATTTTTGTTCTTCTCTTTGCATGATATGCTGAGCCAAACCAAAATTTTCTCTTCAATTTTGGAAGTTGTCTTCAAGTACAATTTCATTTTCTAATGATTGAAGCTGTATGAGTTTTTTTTTCTTGCAAAATAAGCATAAACATTGTATAAAACCCCCAAAAGGGAGAAAAGAGCAAAAATGCAAAGTACTCCCTAAAGAAAACGGCAGACAATCCAACAAATTGGACTTTCTCAACCCCACATCCTAATCTGCATGAACAAAATTAATCAAAACGGATTTTTTTTTAAAGGGGTCCTCAATATCATATAAAAATTGAGGCCTGCCTACAAGCTTTTCTTTAACACACTTAACTAGATAGCATCCTTTCTTAAACATTTTATCTGCACTGAAATTGACCTCCCCCCATGTTTAGGAAAATCTGACTTGAACCAAGAATTTCTTGAGTTTTCTCCATTCTGCTTTCAAAGGCCAACTGGCCAAGGTACAATGTCATTAATAAAAGCTGCAACAACAGCTGTAAAATCTGATTCTGCCCAAGCATTTCTCCAACCCCATCTCAACAGCCCAAAAAGCCCATCCAAAATAGCATCACATCCTGCCACAAAATTTGTGACAATACCTAGTGCATGAATAACAGTATCTAACACAGTTTCTTTATAATCTCTAAACACAGTCATCAAACAAAACATTCTCTCAAAAGTTATCAAACAAAGCTGAATTTCTAGCTAACCAAATGCCTTTTAGAGACCCCCATTCAGCAGCTAACCAAAGGTCTTTGAGTTGAGTATTGAAAGCTATAGATCTTAGCAACATGGCCTTCAACTCAAGCTTCACACTATCACATTGAAACAAAGCCATCACCCACACCGTACACTTCCTGAAAAGATGTCCCATAGACTCATCACTCTCTTTACAACAGTTACAAATAGAGAATAAAGAAAACCCCCTTTTGATGAAAAATTCATCAGTAGGGACAACATTATGGCAGATCCTCCAGCCTAAGGCAGAGTATCTGGGGTGTATGCACTTCCTCTAGACATACTTTCCCACCATTTGACTGTTGACTTTTCTCTAATGGTATTGAAAGCAGACTTACATGAGAACATACCCTTTGGATCAGGAATCAGATTCTAATGTCGTTCTCTGCCCTCATCAATTCTAATCTGATCATAAACCACATTTGCTTTATTCAGAATATCAAGTTGCTCCCTATTAGGGCTGTACACTCTGGTCGGATCGGCCTGGGTTCCAGCACAGCCTGATCTAGTCCAAAACCCAAATCAGAACCGAACAAACACTAAAATCAATGGGTTACTACACAATTAGTTTCTTTCCCAAAACTCTAACCTCATTAATACAAACCCCCAAATCTTCAAAACCTAATAATTGAATCACTACCTCCTACTCCTTCTCCAATCACCGTTAATGGCGCTAAAGAGGATGAGATTCGAGCCAAATTGAAGTTCTTGGGTCGATAGTCGAGAAGAAGTTTGTAGATGCCGATCTGGTACAAAGATCATTGTTGGTTGCTAATGAAGGATCTTATGTTAGATGTAGAGATTATTATTAGAATGGTTTGTACAAGGATGAGATGGAGTTGTAGGGAATCTAGGGATGAAGAAAGTCTGAGAGAGAGAGAGAGGAGTTTGTGTTTTCAAATACCCTAAATCCAGTTCGGGTTTGGCGGGTTAACCTGAGCCCTAAACCGAATCCAAATCGGTAACATCCGGGTTTGTAAACTCCAAACCGAACCCGATCTGATTGACCCCCAAAATCAGACTGAACCGGTTGGTTTGGGTTTGTTTGGCCCGGTTTCTCGGGTTTCGGTGAACAACTCTACTCCCTATCAAATTTAAAATCATCATTCTCAATCATAGTAGCCAGATTAGGTGCAACTTTGCTCTAGTTTTTTCTCTCTGCGGGCAACAGATCACTAACAACACCCACTTGCGACCTATTACCCTTCCAGAGATCAATTTCCAAACCATTACACACAATCCAGCTGTTGTACATCATAATATCAGTAATAACTTTGCTCAAACACCTCCACAGAGAAAATCCTTTAGTGTAGTGATTGCTTCCCCAAACTTGTTAAAAAAATTAGCTTTCATAAAAGAAGCCCAATCATTGGTGGATGTTAGAATGGACCACGCTCGTTTCATCAACATTGTTGTTTTCATCTCTCTCAAGCCTCTTAATCCCAGTGCACCTTCACTATAGGGTCGTAAATCATCTTCCAGGCCACATGCACCTTCTTAACTTCAGGGTTTCCACTCCACTACAAATTCTTGAGAATTTTCTCTCCTTTTATGACACTTTGGGGCCTAAAATAGATTCTTATTTAGAGGAATATTGTTTAAGACTTATTTAATGAGGATAATTCTACCTTGAAGAGATAACATTTTTCCTCCCCACCCACTTGCCCTTCTTCTAATAGCTTTAACTAAAGGCATAGTAGTGCTTTTAAGGATGGTGCCCTTTAGCCAAGTGTATACCCAAATATCTCATGGGTAATTTACCCTTTGTAAAGTTGAAGATACTGTATGGGTACAATGTAGATTAGCTTATGTTAATAATATTGCTTATAGTTTCGAAATTATAAATTCTTCTGCGCATGAATAAATTGCAGACACGGAATAACATTTAGGGCTAATGGTAGTTAGTGTGTGGGAAGTTTTCTATGCCTTTTTTTTCGTTAAATAAAATAATAGCCTTTCAAGATGTAGTTGGTAAAAATCTTTTACGCATAGTGAATTTCAGATCTTATTATGCACATAGGTTTGGGGAAGGAGAACAAACAAATTTGATGCGACAACCAACATAGGAAAGAGATTCATCCGTAAACAAAAATTTGATCTCTCACTTGTCATCGATTCACAGTACTACCCTAGTCTCTATCACAAAGAGCATGTGTAGGGGCGTGATTTCGTAGAGGGGAGATCACACTGTTACACCTTGAGGGTTATCTTCGGTTAGAGGTTTAATCAAATATATATGACAAAAATAAGAAGGATTATTGTGTTAACATACTTGCGTAGAGTCCATGAATAGGTATTCTCCATGACCTCTAGCGAGGATTTGAATAGAAGATTGCATATATAGATTTAGGTTACAGTTCGAATCAAGTGAGGTCTAAGGGTACTCAAAGGTTGGTGATATTGGAGGGGTTTGGATAGAGTTTTTCTAACCTCTTCATGGCTCCTCATTTTTCCTATTTATAGGAGATAGAAAAAGGCGAGTCATCATGCGAGGTCAGATTACATGTATATCCTTTGGGGTAGTTGTCCCGTACATGAAATTGGTTCTGACACTGCAACTGTTTGGCGGCTTATTTTTACTGTTCTGTCTGGTGAACTGGCTGTCAGGTATGTCTGCCTTCGACCATGCACTAATATGGTCAAACATTTCTGGGTCTTATGCTGGATTCTGATGCTGATCGATTGTCTTTTGGCTTCGACTATAGTAGTAAGCTTCAAAGTGGTCTTCGAGTGTTTAGTTAGTCTCGGAAGGCTTCGTGGAATTCATACGCCTTTGATTGTTTGTTGGGCTTCAGGTCTCTAGTAGGCTTCGATGCAGCCTTCCAAGAAGGCTGCGAGTAGGCTACTACATTCGTCCCCTCTCAGTTGGTGCCTCGAAAATTGTTGTAGACGGTGCATGTTGAGAAAACTATTAGGCGTGGGAAGTTGTAAAGTTGACTGGTGTGAATGTTTGTAGTTCCAAGAACATTAATGATGATGATACTAATTAAGGGGGTTATTAATGCTCTCTTAAACAGGGTATAAATAGGGTTAGGGGGCCATGCAATGTTAAACCTTTCCATCTTCTTTTCTTATTGTTGTGATCTTCTGCTATCATGAAAATTGGTTATCAAAAGAAAATGGAGGAGACAGAAGTACGTATGTATGAGAAATACGAAGAACTGAAGAGGATGTACTTTGGACGTGGGGACCTGGGGGCACCTCTGCACGACATGGTAGATTTGGACCGGGAGGAGCTAACTGGGAGAAAGAGGGAGGAGGCCAAGGGGTTCACATTCTGGTGGACCATGTTTCAGCAGCACCTGCAGAGCGTGACGGAGCGCTCTTATGCGCTGCGGTCGCTGGCGGAGAGGCTGGTGAAGGCCGAGGATGGTGGCAAGAAGTGTCTGTGGTACTGGAAGAACTGCCCCGTGTGCAAGTAGGGGGGTCTTCCGACATTGTGGGTGGGGTTATGTAGTTGTTTCTGTTTTGTTCGCGCCTTTTTGTTGAATGAAACAAAGTATTAATGATTGATGTGTTCCAGCATAGAATAAAGTACATTGCTAGTAGATAATTAGATCGATGATAATATAGGCGCGGTTAGAATTCGATGTAAGAAAGAAGGAAAACGATTTGCAACACTTTGAAAAATCTAGACTTCGTTAGGAGGGAATATAATTGATCGAAGGTCGAATGATTGAAACTTGTTCGAGGGTACGAATGCGATTGAGCATAAAAGATGGCTCGAAGAATGAGGGAATGTGATACTTCGACTGCAAAGGTTTGAAAGCTGTAATGGCAGAGTTGTTAGAGGGGACACTATTCATGGAGTAGTGTACCGGTACAGGTCATAATGATGATGTCTCGATTATGGGAATGAGGTAGAGGCCACGTGTAAGTTTGGTGAGGTTGTTGTGGTAGGGTCTGACAGGGTGTTAGAGACCTGATGTCGAAAGGGAAGAGTATTCGAAGGTATTTGGAGGAGTACGAACATGGACCATCGTGGTATTTTAGAAAGGCTCGAGGGTTCGAGAGAACTAGAAATGTCCTCAGCCAGGAAAGGTGTGGCATGCACTCGTTTGTATTAGTGGGGTTAGTCTGGTAAAAACACACGGTTCCCAAAAATGTGGAGGGAAGTGGGAGAGGTAGTGGTAATGATAACAGTTGGGGAAACCGAGGCGGTTTTGTGGGTTGTATTTAAGAGGAGAGAGAAAGAGAGACTAACATTATTTCCAATCAAATAGAGAAACACAAATAGGCAAGAGAAAAAACACCTTTGTTCCTGCAGAGAGGAAGGAGGATCCATTGTTGCTGTGAAATTTGGGCGGTGTCACTGCTTAAGTTCGTCGTGGACACATTCAACTATACCAGACAGGTAGGTCCTTTAACCCTTTGTTGTGTATTACTGCTCTTTCTGTTCTTGGCTCTTGAGTGGGAGAGGGGATATGGGTTTGCTGCGATGCCGTTAATGGTGTAACTGGGGTGGGGTGTGAGAGACAAGACGGGGAGGTCCCACGAAGAATAATGGTTGAGTGGTACAAATTGGGGGAATAGAGGGAATAGTAATCGAATATTCGGTCGTTAGATGGCCGATGAGTGAGGGTGGATTTGGTGATAGTATAATATAAACCCGAAACTTGATACTCGAATATATTGAGCTAATGTCAATCCTCTTTTGTTGTAAGGTATAATGCGTACCCGTGGGGCTTCGAGGATGAGGTTGATAGATGAGGATGATGACGAAGTGAACGAGCCGAGTATGTCTGGTCGAGGGGAGGTGAACAGTGACGTCGAAGAGTTGCATATTGCAACAGGCGTACCTCTGGCTGTAGTGGAGCCCGATATTGGGTTTTTGAGGAGTCGGCGTAGGGCTCAGATTGTTGGAGAGAGTGACGAAGAAGAGAAGGAGGAAAGGGGTGAGGAGGCTGGAGTCGAGTATTCGGGGGATGGAAAAGACGAAGGGGAAGGGGAAGAGGAAGAAAGTGAGAGTAATGAAGATATAGAGGAGGAGACATACGTGAGACAAGTCTCGCCTCGGGAAAAGGCGAGGTTGGAACGATTTATGACAAAACATGAACTGGAGGGGAAAGGGATTATCTTGGTGTTGTTAGGGGCGGAGTATTTATTTGTGGATACTCCCAATAAGGGGATTATGGCATTCAGGGGCAGATTCGACTAGATCTGCGGCTACTCCTTCGGAGGCTGGTAAAGAAGGTGTTCAATTTTTGGGACGTAGCTCCGTGCCAGATGAACGACAATTTTTACGAGATGGTGAGGGTGATCGAAGGTATGAATGATGAGTTGACACGCGAAAGGAGGCTTTTAGTCGAGTGGTTCGACGTAGTGTCGTTCTACTCGAAGAAGGGGAATAAGAAGGTAGGGGCGTATCACATCCAGTGTCACTCAGAAAAGCCGTGGTTATTCAACTTGTGTTCGACTGGCGCGGGTGGGTAAGGACTTGGTTGTAGTGAAAGGGAATTATGAGTATGCCCACGGAGAGGTAGATTTTGCGCTGAGCAATAGGCTGTTCAACCCAAGTAAGTTTATGGCTAAGTTTCTGTTGCATTGTTTCAGATAGTGTTTGATTTCCAATTTTGTTTGCAGAACCTGCCAATAGGGGTTTGAAAAACCCGCGGTTCTACATCGACGACCTGATCAACGAGAGTGAAGACCGAGTGAACAAAGTGTTTTAGAAGTTGAAATTTGTAAGGAAGAGAAAAAAAGACGGATACATTGCTGAAAGACGTGTCGACTGCGGCTGGGTCGTCGAAGAGAAGAAAAGAGGTAGACCCTTTTGAAGGAGTAAGTGATATGGACTATAATAATCTGACGCGAAAGTTGAGCTTCGTGCCGAGGACCCGTCGAGGAGTTTCTGTATCGACGGCTGAGGTAAGGGGTCAAAGTGTGAATGCACCCAAAAGGGTTCTACAGGCAGTGCAACAGGCCCAAAAGGGCAAGGGGAAAGCCACTGTCGAAGACTCGACTGCTCACTTGAGGAAGACGACGACCCAAAAGAGATGTTATGATCAGATGGTCTAAGGGGCGAACTCGGCCGAAGCCAGGTAGCTCGCGACTGAACAGGAGGAGGCTGTTCGAGCGTTGGCAGAGTCGATGATATATCTGTGCGCTACGAACCCAGAAGAAGCAGGGTGCCGTGTCGAGGTGGTTTGGTTTCAGGTAAGTTATTTTTGGTCATTAGAAATGGTAAATAATCGAATATTATGTTGATAACTGCTGAATGGTCGAGGTGTTTGTGATCCGTGCAGATGCATGCCTGGATGATCTCATTTAGGAAAGCTCAGAAAATGTCCAGCGAGATGTTGAAGGAGTCGATAGACGGGAGGGAGTTCGCGAAGGAGACCATTTTGTCTTTGTAAACCCGAATCGCGGAGCCGGAGCGAGAACAGTTGCAGATTCGTGCTGAGGCGGCGAGGGAGAGCCTAGCGGTGGTCGAATGATGTGGTGCGAAGGTAGTGGTGCTGGAGGCAAAGGTCGCAATGCAGGATGAGCAATTGGAATACAACCATGCACGCTTTTAAGCAATGTTCGATCAAGAGTACGAGGTGACTTCAACACTGAAGAGATTTGTAGATGGGATGGGGTATAATCCAGAAACCTTTGAATTCTATCCCCCGGAGGAGGATAGCCTTCGAGGACGTTGCAATTGCGGAGGGGACAGAGTCGAACCTTGCGGTCGAGGTTACTGGTGTTAAAAATATGTAAGCCGAAGCCGCGGTTGTAGGGGAAAATCCTGAAGTTGGTGAGATGGATGTGCCTGTGGAGAACCCAGGTAATCTTGTTTGAGTTGCTTGTCTGAGATAGGAAAACTTGTCTTGATCTGGTTTGTTTGTAAGAGACTTCAGTTTGTGATGTATGTTTGATATTTTGATTTGAACACGTTGACGCGTACTGGTATGCTGTGTGATCGAATGAACTTGCTGGTCGAAATGTTGAATTTATACTTGGTGTATATTGGGAATGTGAAAACTGTATGTTGGATTCGGAGTGAAGCAATATGTAGTCGCCCCCAAGTATCAGTCGGGTTGGATACTTAGGTTAGCCCAAATTAAGAAGTTCGCAGAACTTCGAGGTCGCCCCCGGGTATTTCTATCTGCGGTTTTGATCCTGAACGAAGCAAAATTTGGTCGGCCCCAATGCATCCCCGAGTGTTCAGTCTTTCGACTATTCATGCCACTCGAGTTTGCTCGAATTGGAACTTTAAAAAACTTTGAGGTCGCCCCCAAATTTCAGTCGGGTCGAAGGGTTGACTAGACACTTAGGTTTGCCCAAATCAAGAAGTTCGCAAAGCTTCGAGGTTGCCCCCGGGTGAACGAAGCATGATGTGGTCGACCCCAATGCATCCCCGAGTGTCCAGTCTTTCGACTATTCATGCTACTCGGGTTTGCTCGAATTGGAACTTTAAAAAACTTTGAGGTCGCCCCCAAGTATCAGTCGGGTCGAAGAGTTGACTAGATATTTAGGTTTGCCCAAATCAAGAAGTTCGCAGAGCTTCGAAGTCGCCCCCGGGTATTTCTATCTGCGGGTTTGATCCTGAACGAAGTAAGATGTGGTCGGCCCCAATGCATCCCCGAGTGTCCCGTCTTTCGACTATTCATGCCACTCGAGTTTGCTCAAATTAGAACTTTGAAAAACTTTGAGGTCGCCCCCAAGTATCAGTCGAGTCGAAGGGTTGACTAGATACTTAGGTTTACCCAAATCAAGAAGTTCGCCGAGCATATGAGATGATGCACAGGGTAGAAAAATATGTTTATTGATTATATTGTGGTCACATTAGTTGTGAGAAATGGTGGTCACAGTTTATTGTATGAGACTAACTGCATCGTGTTTCTAGGATTGGGTAAAGGTTCCTCGGCTTTAGTCATAAGGTAATATGAACCTTTGTTTGTTTTGTCGTACATGACATAAGGTCCCTCCCAGGATTCGACTAACTTGCTGGTATTGCGAGGCTTCGAGGAGGAGGCGACACATCGAAGTACCAAATTACCGATATCGAAACTTTGTGGTCGAACCCTTTTATTGTATGATTTCTGGAGCAAGATCTGGTAACGGCCGAGGTTAGTTAAGGCTTGGTCTCTGGTTTTGTCAATCCATAAC
The DNA here is from genome assembly GCA_014058105.1 of Kingdonia uniflora. Lineage (NCBI taxonomy): Eukaryota > Viridiplantae > Streptophyta > Magnoliopsida > Ranunculales > Circaeasteraceae > Kingdonia > Kingdonia uniflora. Next base: position 958,310 of record JACGCM010002784.1, read on the forward strand.
ATATTGTATCTGAGTTCGAACTCATTGTCTTCGTCTGGGAGGTCAGGGTCGCGAGTTGGAACCTCGAACTGAGTTGGCAGGACCACTTCGGTACCGTAGGCCAATAGGAAAAGAGTACATCCTTTCACGGTGTGGTGCGGTAAGCCTAGAGTACATGCTGTAATTCTTGAACCTAACGCCCCTTCTTCTCGTTGACGTATTTTTTAAGACCATCGACTATAGTTTTATTGATTGCTTCGACCTAATCATTCCCTTGCGGGTTTGGGTGTGGATGGGGAGATGATAATGTTGTATTTTTTTAGGAAAGTTTGAACCTTGTTCCCTATGAACTGTGGGCCGTTGTCGCATCGAATCATATGTGGGCAATCGAATTGTGTGATAATATTTTTCGAGAGGAACTTCGTGACCTATTCTTCCCGTGTTCGACATAAAGGCACGTCCCCGACCCATTTAGTAAAATAATCTGTGGCAACTAAGATATGTTCGCTGCTGCCCGAAGCCTTGGGGAAAGGGCCCACCAAATCAATGGCTCATATCTTTAATGGCCAAACGACTTGACTGCAGTAGAGTTCCTGCGAGGGGCTTCGAATGCCATAGGCGTGACGTTGGCATTTGTCACAGTGCTTCGCATACTCTTCGGCTTATTTTTTTATATTCGGCCAGAATAGACCCTGTGTGATTGTTCGGAGAGCCATAGACTGACTGGCGATGTGGGACCCGCAATTGCCTTCGTGAAGCTCAGTAAGGATGGTTGTTGCTTCTTGTTGGGATATGCAACGGAGGTGTACGCCGTTTGGGATTTGCGGTGTAGGCCGCCTTTGAGGATGGTGTACCGTCGTCAGTTTTCCAGTAACGATCATTTTGCTTTTGGGTCCTCGGGTACAGTGGAACTGTTAAAGTATGCAAGGAAAGGTGTGTGCCAGCATTTGGGATAGAGACTCTCACCCCTAGTATTAATGGTATTGACTTCCATCTGGTTGATACTTGGGCATTCGAGTACTTCGATATTGAGGGTTCAAGATTCGGACAGGCCTAACATGGCTGCGATGTAAGCGAGGGCGTCGACATGTCTTTTTTTTGCCTCGAGGATAATGTGTAATCGATGATTTTTTAGGGAAACGGTCCATGCGCTGGTAGACGAGTGCTGCATACTTAGCCATGCGACCATTCGCCTGGTTTTCGCCGGTATACTGTCACTGGACGAGCTGTGAATCGGTAAATACGGCTAGTTTGGGGATACCAAGTTCGAGGGCGAGATCGAGGTCGTGTAGCAAAGCTTCGTATACGGCCTCATTGTTGGTACATTCGAAGTTTAACTTGATGGCCTTTTCGATTTGGTCGTTTGAAGGTGTGACCAGGACGATACCTATCCCAGAACCGTTTGGTCCGGCAAATCCATCTGTAAAGAGACGCCATCCCGTGTTAGGATTCCAGGGGTCATTCTGTTCGTGCTGATCATCGGGTAAGTCATCTTCGTGTTCTTCCTAGTCGTTGTCGACCGGGAAGTCGGCAAGAAAATCGGCGACAGCCTGGCCTTTTTGGGATACCTGTTTCTCGAAAGTTATATCGTGTTCACCGAGGTAGACAGACCATTGCTGGACTTGTCGAGATTTATCTTTCTTACTGAGGATTTCTCGAAGAGGGTAGCTGGCGATGACACGTATGTGGTGTGCTTGAAAGTACGGTTTGAGGTTTTGAGAGGTGGAGACGAATGTAAGGAACAGTCGTTCGAGTTTGGTATATCGTGTTTCAGCCGGTGTTAGAGTTTTGCTGATGAAGTAGACAGGTTTATCGATACTTGCTTCGATGCGGATAAGGACCGAGCTGATAGAAGTGTCGATGACCGCGAGATATAAAGAAAGCGTTTCACCTTCGAGTGGGGTATTCATGACAGGTGGTTGACCAAAGTAAGTTTTGAGTTCGAGAAAAGTTTGCTCGCATTCGAGTGTGCAATTAACTTCGAGGTTTCTCCTTTTGGCTTTATGAATGCCTTGGTCCCAGGAGGGAGAATAACTAAGCACAGCGGTCAGAAGATATTGAAATAAAGCGGTTAAGGGCTGCTATTTTGCCTGCGGACATCTTTCTTGGTTCGGGGAGAACACATCAACGAGGGCTCGGATTTGGGTAGGGTCGATCTCGATGCTTCGTTTACTAATGAGGTGACCCAAGAACTTTTCGGAGGAAACACCGAATTGGTATTTGTCTGGGTTTAATTTCATATTGTACGAGCGAATGATTTAGAAGATTTTGGTCAGGTCTTGTATATGGGTATGTTTGTGGAGACTTTTGCATAATATGCTATCGATGTAAACTTTGACTGACTTGCCAAGCAAATGTTTGAACATTGTGGTAACAAGGCGCTGGTAAGTAGCACTCGCGTTTTTGAGGCCGAAGAGTATCACATTGAAACAGTAAAGCCCTTGTTCTGTGATAAACAAAGTTTTAAGTTGATCATCAGGGAGAAGGGGTACCTGGTTGTTACCCGAAGCCGCGTCCATCATTGATAGGCATTCATGGCCGGCGGTAGCATCTAGAAGCATTGAAATGATCGGGAGAGGGAAGCTGTCCTTCGGGGTGTGTTTGTTGAAGTCGGTAAAGTCGGCGCAGATTCGGATCTTGCCATTCTTCTTGGGGACAACAATGATATTCGAGATCCAATCGGCATACTTGACTTCACGTATAAACCCAGCGGCTAGGAGTTTTTCGACCTTGAGGTTCACTGCTTCTCGAATCCTCGAGGCCAAAGTATGTTGCTTCTGTTTTACAGCCGTGGATTTGGGGATGAGATTAATGCAGTGACAGGCAAGGGTGGGGTCAACGCCAGGCATTTCATGAAATGTCCAAGCGAAGACATCTTTGTTGGCTCGAAGAAAAGTTGTGAGTTCGAGGCTGTCGTCGGCGTCCAAAATGCTGCCAATAAATGTACCTCGACCAGGGCCATTGAGTTCGACGTAAACGGTAGGTTTGACAGGTGTAGTAGAAGAGGTCGAGGTATTGGGGAGAGAGAGGTGCAGTGATTGCTATGGCTTCACCAGTTTCCTGGTAAGGTCTATTTCGGGATACTCGCACGAGCAGGCTAAACGTTGTGAGCCTTTCATGTTTCATGTACCGCATGGGGTATTGAAACGCAAGGTTTGGTGGTAGGTAGAAGGTATGGCTTTCATAACATGAAGCCAATTGCGGCCTAGAATGCCCAAGGTATTCAGATTTTTTGTCAATGACAAGGAAACTGGTTTGAAGAATAATAGGGCCAGTAGTGACAGGGAAGCTAAGTCGGCCAATGGCGACCTCTGTGGAGCCGTTGAAATCTTTCAGTTCGACATTGGCAGGTGTAATAAGATCGGTCTTTTGCATAGCGCGGACTCTCTGAAGGAAGAGTACGTTTGCTGCATTGCCCGTATCGATAAGCATCGTGTGAAGAACGAGGTACTCGACTTTAATTATGATGACTAAAGGGTATGCATGGGGAAAACGAACGTGGGAGGTGTCACAGTCGATGAAGGATATACCTTCGGGTCGAGGGCGGTGGCTAGATTTGGGTAGGAGGATTGGTAGTTTCTGCTGATAGGTAAGCTTACAACACTCTTCGACCCGCTTTCGCTTGCTTCGGGTGTGGCCATCGTCGATGTTATAACTTCGATCATGTGGAGTTGGAAGATGTGTACCTCGGCTGGGCCGGTGTTCGGGGCTGGTTGGGGCTTGAGGTATGACTCGTCGAGGTAGCCAGGAAGGTCGGCAACATATTGGTGCAATTGGCCGGCTTTGAAAATCATTTCAAGAGAATGTTGTCAAGCGTAACACTTGTTTGTAGGGTGGCAGTTGCATTTGTGGTTGTGGCAGTAAGGCTCGTCCTTTCTGACCTCGATGAGGAAGGGAGTGCGCCAGATAGGATCAGCCTGGATGAGTGTGAAGAGGGTACTGATGGGAGCAGTGAGTTTGGGTAGAACGGGCATGGGATGTTTTTTGCGGGGTTCAGAAGATTGAGCATCAAAGTGGGGGCATTTGCAGTTGTCGGTCTCGTGAGAAACAGGAGCGACCATCGGTGTATTTGAGGGTCGAGGTTTGTTGTGGTTGGTGGTCGAGGTTTGTCCGGCGATTAGATTCGTGGAGACGTTTGAGGTCGATGTACCCATTGACTTTGGATAACATCTCCTCAAGGGTTTGTGGCTTTTGGTGGACGATATTCTCTTTAACGTGGCTGTGGTTAGGCAGGGCGTTGGAGTAGGCGAGGACAACGTTCGCGCAATCGAGATTTTTGACCTTGCGCGATTTATCGAGGGAACGCTTGGTGAAGTTTTCAAACGTTTCTGTGGGTGACCTGCGAAAGTTGAAAAGGACATCTACTCGGACCTCACAGTCTTTATTGAAGGCAAAATGAGAGATGAATAGGTTCGATAGCTGTTCGAAGCTTCGAATATACCCATTAGGGAGGCTGTGGTACTATTTGAGGGGGTTGTCAGTAAGACTGGTGGGAAACATGCGACACAAGATGTGATCAGTTGTGGAGTGCAGGCTTAAAGCATTCTGGAACTCGAGGACATGAGATTGTGGGTTGGTGTTACGGTATTTGCGGATTTTAAGTGTGGAAGTTTGGAGGCACCTCGACAGCAAGGAACTTCGGGCAAATGGGGTTATTTAGTCGACACCACAAGTTCGGGGTAAGATTCGCGCTGATGCGAATGGCGGCATTAATTTTTTGGTCAAGTTCTTGCTGTGTGAGATAGGTTGGTCGAGGGGGAGAACGCTAGGGTCGCGGGTTGTAAGGCCGCGGGTTAGGGGTGTGCTCAGCACAGCGTTTTCCGAGGCACTCCCGAGCATGGCGCCGTGTAGGATGTCTAGAGGTTCGAAGGGTAGAATCGGACGAATCCTCCATAATGGGGACACTAAGATGGATCGAGCTGGCGGGCATGGTAGTGGGGGCACCTTCGACACCAAGGTGGATCGGAGGGACCTCGATTTGGGGGTGGGACCCGAGTCGTGTGCGTCCTGGGTTTGGACTTGCTGAAGTTAGCGAACCGTGTGGCGCAATTCATCTAGGGTTCGGTGTTGTCTATCATTGTCATCTAAACGGCGCTGCCGTTCAACCTCGAGTTCCTGCCGGCGATCCTCACGCTTAATGCGTAGCTGGTTAGTGTGACGCTCTTCGGCTTGAGCAAACTGTTGGCTAATGAGGGCAAGTTGGGCGACGATGATTTTGTAGAGAGGAGATCACACTCTTACCCCTTGAAGGTTATCTTCGGCTAGAGGTTTAAACAAATATATATGACAGAAATAAGAAGGATTACTGTGCTAACATACTTGCGTGGAGTTCATGAATAGGTATTCTCCATGACCTCTAGCGAAGATTTGAATAGAAGATTGTATATGCAGATTTAGGTTACAGTTCGAATCAAGTGAGGTCTAAGGGTACTCGAAGGTTGGTGATATTGGAGGGGTTTGGACAAAGTTTTTCTAACCTCTTCATGGTGCGTCCTCTTTCTTATTTATAGGAGATAGAATAGGGTAAGTCACCATGCGAGGTCAGATTACATGTATATCCTTTGGGGCAGCTGTCCCGTACGTGAAGTCGGTTCTGACACTGCAACTATCTGACGGCTTGTTTTCACTGTTCTGTCTGGTATGTCTGCTTTCGACCATGCACTAATATGGTCGGAGCCTTTCTGGGTGTGCTGTTGGATTCTGATGCTGGATTCTGATGCTGACCGATTATCTTTTGGCTTCGACTATAGTAGTAAGCTTCGAAGCAGCCTTCGAGTGTTTGGTTAGTCTCGGAAGGCTTCATGGAATTCATACGCCTTTGATTGTTTGTTGGTTTGTTGGGCTTCGGGTCTCTAGTAGGCTTTGATGCAGCCTTCGAGTATTCGACTAGTCTTGGAAGGTTGCGAGTAGGCTACTACAGCATGTGAACAAATAAGTTTCCTCTCACTCTATCAAGTTTCACGGAAACGACAAGGCTTGCCCCTCCAGGACAATTAGTTACAGTCATTCATGCAACTCTTATGCTAAATAAAGCTATTTCATGCGTGTACTCTCTCTATCTATATCCATAACACATAATCGTTGTTATTGTCTATAGAGATGTACCAAAACTTAAACTGCAAGTGGAGCAAATTGTAGAAGCAATTTTGCACAACAATCTGTAGCAACTTTTGGCTCCAAGGATAGATAATTTTATTTTTTTCATAAATGAGCGGACACCTCTTAAATCCTACAAGACTTTCCCACCCTTTTGGTCCATCTAGAACCAAACTCCTAGGAGATGCCATCCTTAAACTAACTGCCAACGCTTAGACCCTCTCTTCAAGGATGAAGAGGTGAAAAAGTGAAGATCTGAGCGAAACTCCCCTCCCTACAAATCAATCATTTACTTGTGACTGAGATAATCAATAAAGACAATTGTGACCATTTTTTTTTTCTTATGTTTTTTTTGAGGAAAGGATAACTTCTTTTGTGTTTTTCTACACTTACCACGTCTTTTGTTTTCCTGCGGAACAAAGGAAATAAATCCGTAATGGTTTTGGGTGAACTCAAACCAACAAGGAGCCCATAAGTCATGCATTCACTCGTCTTAAACTATTGCTAAAATTATGGAAGGGAGGGAGCTCCAGAAATCATTTATTCATTCGTCTTCAGCAATTACTAAAAAGAAATTTATGACCCTTTTTTTCTGGGAGAAGGATTGCTTGTACTATTTTTTCTACACTAATCCACATGACTGGGAGGGAGGAAAAGCCTCATAGTAACTAAAAGAAAGGACATTTTCCATTGATTTTTGAATATTTGTTGCCTCTTCTATTGGTTTTCCGTTACCAGTTCTAAACATATCTTTTTTTTCTGGAATTCAGAGGAAGAAACTGATCAATACAGGCTTCCAACTAAACACAATATGAGGATGGCATTGTATTGGCTTGTGCAAGGCTGTCAGCCTGGAGACTCTCTAGTATTTCATTATTCTGGTCATGGTTCACGGCAGAGGAACTATAACGGTGATGAGGTTGATGGATTTGACGAAACACTTTGTCCGTTAGACTTCGAAACTCAGGGAATGATCGTTGATGATGAGATCAATACCACGATTGTCAAGCCTCTAACTCATGGGGTTAAGCTTCATGCTATCATAGATGCTTGCCATAGTGGAACTGTTCTAGATTTACCATTTCTTTGCCGGATGAGTAGGTTAGTCCCCCATAAAAATCATAATGTAGCGGTAGCAAAAATTTATTATCATGTCTTAATGAAATTTGTGGACGTAGGAGTGGTCAGTACGTGTGGGAGGATCATCGGCCACGGTCAGGTGTATGGAAAGGAACAAACGGCGGGGAGGCCATTTCATTTAGTGGATGTGATGATGATCAAACGTCTGCTGATACTTCAGTAATGCTTTTCATGCTCAGTAACTAGATACCCTTCTTTTAATTACTTATTGTAAGGGAAACTTGAATTTTGGAAATACCCTCATAATATGGATGATATGAAGTTAAAAATTGACGATTTCTCACCCCACTCAAATTTTCCCCTCTCTGAATTGTCGAAATCCTACGTTCAGAAAAAGCAAATATGTTCCGAAGAGGGTGATTTTGTTGAGATATTGTTGGGGGTGTCCAAATTGACCAAAGCCTAGTTGGTATCGCAGAATAACCCGCAATTTAAGTACGAAGTATTTTTTTCTGCTTCCAGTACTATATATTCTATAACAAGTAAGGTTTTCACTGCAAGCTAATATATTTGATGCAAACAGGCTCTATCAAAGATCACTTCAACTGGTGCCATGACTTATTGTTTCATCCAAGCATTTGAGCGTGGGCATGGGGCAACATACGGGAGTATACTAAATTCAATGCGGACTACCATTCGTAATACTGGCAATGACCTAGGTGGTGGTCCTGTGACGTCGCTCCTCACCATGCTTTTAGCAGGTGGCAGTGTTGGTGGAGGGTTGAAACAGGTACAGACACTTATCATCACATATTGCTTGAAGTAATAATAATGTAGGGGATTTTAGATTAGTGTGCTACACCTATAAGATTAGTATTCTAGGACCCTACCTATAAGATTAGTATTCTAGGACGTTCCCTTGTTGAATTTCTCATATATATTTTGTATTTTGTTGCACTCGTTGTAAAGGTTTTTTTGTGAGGCTTATGTCTCATCATAAGCCATTAAAGCATTTGGCTGAGAATCCTGGCCTGGAAAGTTCTTCGTGGCATTGAAAAATAACAGCACATGATATATTCGACGATCCTTTTCCTGCTCATCATATATCTTTACCATATTACTGTAATTGGAGCCATGACCGTATAGTGATGTTAACGTAAACTCAAGTCGCTGAAGCGGAAACTTGAAGATTACGAAAACCTAATTGAAATTAAGGTTTTCTCTACTAAATTCAAAACTCAATAAAAACTAAATTAGGGCTAAACATTATGCTCTATTCAATAACAACCCCGAAATAAAGTTACACCACCATTTTCTTATATAGGCATCAACCCTAATCCTCTTACAATAGCAAGTCCCCTACCTCTCCAAATTAGAATCGAATTAGACATTAAATTAAAAGTAACTCCAATAGTTAAGCCCCTAATCTAATAAGCTAAAATAAAAAGACTATCAACGAGTGGACGACGTGCACTAGGAGTTGTTCATATCAAATCCCTTCGTCTTTAGAAGATTTCGGTCACGAAATTGGCAAGTTTTTGAACACCACGGAACTCGGAACTCTTTGTTGCGGCATACTCGTCTTCAAACCTCGAATTCTGCCTCAGAATTTTTCGTAACCCAAAGTCGTATCCAAGTGTGAGGGTACGATGTTGTCACCAATTTCCCTATATTGAAGAACGTTCAAAAATAAAGTAAACAATGGTATACGCTTCTCGAAATTAGATAAAATGTCATCCCAAAATGGATCAACGAACTCTTTCTTAATGACATCATCATCTGGATATTCGTCAAATATTTGGGGTTTATCCCAATCAATGAGTGAAATAAATTCACAATCCTGTGTAAAAATACGATTCCCGAGAGCCTGGTTTGATACATGATTTGCCCGCATTTTGGGCTTTGTGCGCGACCCACATGAGGAAATCTGGTGGGATGGGTGCTGGGACGGTTTGGGGTCACAACCGGGATTGTTTTTAAAGTCAAAAACTTCTTACCAAAATTTGAATTTTGAGGAAGTAGTTTGTGGGTTTGGTATGAATTTAAAAGTGATGCTGACATCAGCACATGTGGACCACGTGAAGTGGTACTCGGGTTGAGTGGGTTCTTCACGGGTTGGGTGTGTTGGAGCTGCTGAAGTGGGTCAGTTGGAAGGGCTAGGTTTGACTTGGGCTTGGGCCTTGTATAATCACATGTTGTCCACGTGCCATTACTTTTTCTCCTTCACTATCTGTGTTTGCTTCTCTGCGCAAACCTGCAACAACCAAGGGCGGAACCAGGTTTTCGGTTTAGGTGGGGCTAAATCTTTGGGGGGTGGGTGGGTTCGGGCAAAAAAATTTTAGGGTATATTAGAGCTAAGTTGAAGATTAGCTTTTACTAAAACTTGTCAAAATGACTTGAACAAAATTACATAGTGGTTTTCTTGATAAAATGAAATTTATCCCTACAAAGAGGAAAGAAAAGGAAAAAAAAAACATTATACACATACCCAATATAGAAAACTTAATTCTACTTTGTTCTTTCATTTTTCAGGAACCAAATAATTCTGAAGTTTGGGAATCCAATAATTTAATTTTAAGAAGGAATAAGACACAATATGTAGTTGCAAAAAACCTTGATTTTAAGAGATTAAATCTAAACAAGATGAAGTTTGAAACAAAATCTAAAAAGAAAAAAATATGCGTTCAAGATCAGAGGAGTGCAAACAACATAGGAATGTAATTGGGGGGGGGGGGGGGGTGGAATCACAAGATGGGGACGAAATTTGTAGCTTTAGAGAGAGAAATAGAGAGGACACTGCCATGTTTGCTGTTAAAGGAAGAGAAATTGGAGGAAGAGAACTTGGGAGTTGGGAACCAAGACTAAAAAAATATTTTTTTTTCAAAATTGTACCCCAGGCTATAGCCCAGGTAAGTCTGCTAGTAGTTCCGCCCCTGGCAACAACACCAACTTCTTCTCCAATCCTCATGGTCGGCACGGTCTAGTCTTGAAGCACAGTTTTGAGCGGCCTTTGGAGCGGGTTCGGCGGCTTGGGTTCCTGGATCTGGGCTTTACTTAAGTAAAACACGTGCTGGCCACGTGCTTCTCTTAGAACTTGTTTTCGTGGCTGTAACATCACATCTTCTTCTCTCTCGATCGCGACTGCTACAGTTACAAACTCAACAACTATCTTCCTTCTCGACTCGCAAATTTGCTAACACTAAACAGAGCTCCCCTTTCGGCATCAATACTGTGTAAAACTCCGGTTTTGGGTGTTCCCTGAACTCTGTTGAGAGCTCTCGACATTCCACTTTTGCCAATCGTAATTCCGTTTTCTCCCGAACTTGTAACTGTGACGATTTGGGTTCCAACTTGGGATTCAATTGGATTTGGTTACCAACTGGTTTCAGAAATATGATCTTCCCATTTTTGTGACATGTCTCTCGAATTGGTAACTTCTGCAATTTCACCCGTGAGATCTCCATGACCGACATCGTTGTCTAGATCTGGCTCAGGGATAGGTTTCGGTCTACGTTGGATCTTTAGTAGTTTATAACCCACGCTCCACCCACGTGAGCAACTTCGCACGCTTGAATCTTGTGCATCTTCTTCACTCGCGAACCCTTCTTGCTCCTTCGAACCTACGATCAACCCATTGTCTAGGTCTTGTGTTGTTTCGACCGGTGACGGCGAAACTGTTGTTGGCCAAATTGGGCCTTAAGTTGAGAGGGTAAAAATCCTTTCGAAACCAAAACTTCGACTAGTTTATTGAACTTGGTATCTAACTTAGCGATGTCTTCTCCCCACAGTTTTGATCATCGTAACCATCTCATGGATTAGGAAATCTGAACTCCTCCCAAGGAAAATTTAATCGGCTTTGATGCCAATTTAACGTAAAGTCAAGTCGCGGAAGCGGAAACTTGAAGATTGCAAAAACCTAATTGAAATTAGAGTTTTCTCTACTAAATTTAAAACTCAATAAAAACTAAATTAGGGCTAAACCTTAAGCTTTATTTAATAACAACCTCGAAATAAAGTTACACCACCCTCTCTTTATTTAGGCATCAACCCTAATCCTCCCACCTCTCCAAATTATAATCTAATTAAAATTAAATTAAAAGCAACTCCAATAGTTAAGCCCCTAATCTAATAAGCTAAAATAAAAAGACCGTCAACAAGTGGACGACGTGCACTAGGAGGTGTTCACATCAGATGTACTTTCACCAAGATTGAACCAACATTCCGGAATAATTTATAGAGTTGTTGGAGATGCACTCTATAGTCTTTATGTGTGGTAAGAGATTTGCTTTAATGTGGATGTCTGGCTTACCCAATGTGGGAATGATGGGCTCGCCTAATGTTGTTTATTAGAAGCATTATGGGACCTTCCATCTTAGGCGTAGATCCTCATTTGGAAAAAACATAACCCAATCATTTTGGTTGCTCCTGGGTGATGGTGGTAGAAGAAAACATTTTTTGATTTTTTGTAGGTTGATAAGAGTTTGTGAGTTAGGGGTTCATGTCAGACGACTCAGACCCAATCTGATGGTATATTAACCTCCAGTATCCAACTAACTATGGCTACTATATACAATATAAAACTTGAAATAGCTTTTAGTTCTTACTTATATTCTTCATTCTTTCTGGATTAACATATCAGTGTGGCTAAGTAGCCTCCGTGGTGATAATAATACTGATCTGAGATTTTACTCATGCTCGGAACAGGAACCGCAGCTAACATCCTGCTCAGCCTTTGATGTTTACTCAAAGCCATTCTCCTTGTGACCGAATATGCTTGCAGTAAAGAAGCTCAGACTATACATCTGTCCGCAACTCACCCCGATGTTTCTGTACAGTTGGAAATGATTCTTCTGTGAAGGGTTTTGCTAAATGTTCAAACTCCATGCTTTGATTGATTTGGGTTAAGGCGTTGACAATGAAAATTATCTGGATTGTGGTTGACATCCTTTTCCTGTTATTTATACAAATGCTTTTAAGGTGTCATTATGTTTTTTTCATATCTATATTTTAGAAGTTTAGATTATACAGCTCAAGGTATGATTTGAAACCAAGTAAAGTCGGTCATTTGTGTTAGGAATTAATCTAATAGCAAGCAATCAGCATGCATACATGTAATAAACAAGATATGAGAGGGAGAGGGAGAGAGAGCCTTTTTATTATGATAAAAATAGTAGGTTGCAATTAGGGGAACCCTAGCTATATAAATAGAAGTAGCTCTTTTTAAAACTCTCTCCGACAAAGACATAGCTTGTTGGTTAAGTTAGGATATGGGGCACCTCAACCCAGTTCAAGTCCCATAGAGGCCGAACCTCTCCTAAAGTAGCAAAAAACAAATGAGAAAGATGATGGTGGTGGTCAGTCTCCCATAGCTTGTTGGTGATAAAGATCATGCAAACAAATGATACATAGAGTATCCAAAATCATTAGTGTAAACTGATTGTAATATCTTCATCTGGGATGACAGGTGGCTCAGTGCTCATTGTAAAAGACGGTGCCATTGTCGGACGTGTATTGTCGTCGGATGGGATTGGCAGAAGCTTACAAGAACGACGATTGTGTTCGTTTTTTCGACACCTACTGCAAAAGCTTAGTTTGGTAACAAGACCAAACATTTTTTCCCTTCTCTTCCTTTGCATGGGAGGACGACTGGCTCAAACTGTTGAAATAGGAGTACGAACACGTGGATCAGTTTTTAAAATTTTCCACTGCTCAATTCCTCTTATAGGAATCCATATAGGTTCATAAACAGCCTTGTATGTATTATTTGTGAAGTACTCAGAGACACGTACAGTTGGATCAACATTAGCAAGATCCAGAGCACGCACTCCGTGTTCACAAGGTATACCCATCGTTTGCCACCAACGACACGAACAAGTACCATCTTCAATATTTACAGAATCGGTTCTGCCATAACTAGTCATCTGCAAATGGTGACGTGATGTACAAACCCTGCAGGTTAGTGAATCCGCCACAAAATTTCTGCTCTCACAATGATCCGTAGCCCATGACGTTAAGCGAGCTTGAATCTTCTCAGCTTCCTCCCTATATGTGTAGGACATTTCTGAATAGATTCAACGCAATTCCACAATAAACACATGGATAGGGAGATCTCTTACTTTCAAAATAACATTATTCCAACTTTCAACATAATTTATGTAAGTGACTCCATGTAAAAGGAATAATAAAGAACTGATGATAAATAATGGCAAAAAAATAATAAATAAGAATGTAAATGGAGTTATAATGACTATTTTTCATATAACAAATGATAAGTTGAGCAATACAGAGTGACAACATACCTACTCATTGAAATGTATAAATTAGACTATATTTCCTTAGGAATACCTAGTATGTATTGGAGACCCACTAAATCTGTATTCCGGATAGTATTCATGTGTTTATCAAAATCAATGCTGGTTAGGGTCTCTGCTGCCATCCTAAATGCAATCCTCATACTAGATATAATGTGTTTTTTGCCATATGTGTTTTTTGCCATTATTTATCATCAGTTCTTTATTATTCCTTTTACATTTGTATGATCCCATTTGTCATCTGTGTATGCTTTTTGGCTTTTGATTTCTATGGTTTGTCATTAATTCAGATATGGAGTCACTTACATAAATTATGTTGAGAGTTGGAATAATGTTATTTTGAAAGTAAGAGATCTCCCTATCCATGTGTTTATTGAGGAATTGCGTTGAATCTATTCATAAATGTCCTACACATATAGGGAGGAAGCTGAGAAGATTCAAGCTCGCTTAACGTCATGGGCTACGGATCATTGTGAGAGCAGAAATTTTGTGGCGGATTCACTAACCTGCAGGGTTTGTACATCACGTCACCATTTGCAGATGACTAGTTATGGCAGAACCGATTCTGTAAATATTGAAGATGGTACTTGTTCGTGTCGTTGGTGGCAAACGATGGGTATACCTTGTGAACACGGAGTGCGTGCTCTGGATCTTGCTAATGTTGATCCAACTGTACGTGTCTCTGAGTACTTCACAAATAATACATACAAGGCTGTTTATGAACCTATATGGATTCCTATAAGAGGAATTGAGCAGTGGAAAATTTTAAAAACTGATCCACGTGTTCGTACTCCTATTTTAACAGTTTGAGCCAGTCGTCCTCCCATGCAAAGGAAGAGAAGGGAAAGAATGTTTGGTCTTGTTACCAAACTAAGATTTTGCAGTAGATGTCGAAAAAACGGACACAATCGTCGTTCTTGTAAGCTTCTGCCAATCCCATCCGACGACAATACACGTCCGACAATGGCACCGTCTTTTACAATGAGCACTGAGCCACCTGTCATCCCAGATGAAGATATTGCAATCAGTTTACACTAATGATTTTGGATACTCTATGTATCATTTGTTTGAATGATTTAAATAAACAATTTTGGTGATAAAGTAGCAAAAAACAAATGAGAAAAATGATATAAAACTGAACTCCAGCAATCCCTCGAACAAATTATAGGAATCCTAAAATAAATGATATCAATGAACAATTCCAGTGATATAGTAGCAGATAATAAATGCTAAAATTGACACAAGAAAAATAACAAATGATAAAGTAGCAGAAGATAAATGATTAAAAAGGCAAAGAAAACTGATTATGTACAAATTGTATCATCTTGCATAACATCTTTTCTTAAGATAAATTAGACAAATCGTGATACAGATACAAAGTTAGAGATGATATTTACAGTAATAATTACTTCAATGGTCGAAGAGAAGGATAACAACGATCTTTGGCAACGAGAATAACATATGATAACAACGATCTTTTCCTCCCCAATGACCTCTGTGTGAGGACTTTAGCGAATGCGGAATGATAGTTAGAAGACTTGGCACATGAAGGAGATAAACAGTACATCAAAAAGAATGGGCTTTGATTTTTGTAGAAGCTTTGTTGTAGTCTTGTAGAAGAAGAAGAAGAATAAAAAGAAGAAGCTTTGATTTTTAAGGTTGGTAGTGTATTTAGATGGGAATCTTCCCTCTTATTATTGTTCTTATTACTTTAGTATATTAGACTACTCAACAACTCCAGTGGGATAGTTTCTCATTTTTTTCTGCATTATTTATTATTTTCTTTGCCTGAACGTTGTCATTTGATGTGTATATCTTTGTAATGGTTTTGTTATATCATTGTCATTTGTTGAGTAATCTTTGTGAGTTGGTAAATTTATTACTGTAGCAGATTAGAATACCCATCAACATTTCATGTTAGAGAATAAGGTGGCAACTAGGGGGTAGTAGGTGAGACCATTATCGATTTGTTAATTTTAATATCGATTTTGGAAAAGGCATGCCAAAGTATCGATTTTGTAAAGATGGCAAAAAGTAGTATTTATTATCATAATTTCCGTTTTGGTTTTTGCTTTTGGCAATTACCCAAATAAATACTAGTATTTGCCATCTTTCCAAAATCGGCCACAAGGAACAATATATTTCAAAACCAATATTGGAAATTTGAAAAGACATTTGTATCCCTACTAAAGTTCAGAATTTACATGATGTGGCATTTTGAGAAAGAGAAACAATATCACAAAAAAAACACAAAAGAGAAATCGAGAAGAAGAAAGAGAGAGAGAGAGAGACGTTCCTCCATTAAAGCTTTTGAATCTTTGTTCCATATTCGCTTCAGAAGCGAGATATCCGATAATGTTCAAATTTTTTTCATGAGGCTTGATATGATTTAAATCTCATAGAACTCTATTTGGAAGCTTAGGGTTTCAATTTTGAGATTTGCTTTTGGTCTTTCTCTCCTTTTCCTCATATTTACTTGTTATGCGCCGAGATATCCAATATTCATCGAATTTTTTCATGAGATTTGGATTGATTTAAATCACCTAGATTTCTATTTGGAAACCTCAGGTTTCAATTTTGAGACTTTATTCTCGGTATATCTCTCATTTTCCTCCTCTTCTTCAATCCTTATTTACTTGTTGGACGTCGAGATATCCAATATTCTTTGAGTTTTCTCATAAGGTTTGGTTTGATTTAAATCTCCTAGATTTTAATTTGGAAAACTACGGTTTTAATTTTGAGACTTTGCCCTCAGTTTTTTTCTCATTCAGTACAAAATAAATATGAAAAATCCTGTTATGTTTTTCGTTTTCTCGCTTGTCATCTTTCTCGAAACATTCCCTTTTGTGGAGTTTTCCGTTCTACATTGCTTTCCAGAGGATTTTATGCGGATCAAGTTTTCTTTCCGACAAAATCATACAAAGTACCACACATTAACATTACCCAGTTCCAAAATATACAATATATGTGTTGATAATTAGAAACTCGTTAAAATATCATATAAAAAAATCGGAAAAACCGTAAGTATTATTCGTTAGTAGTATCAATATCGTTAAAATAAATCACACAAAATGAATAAATATAAACAAAATAAAGTCAATGAATTCGTAAATTATTTGTGATTAACAAATTAATGATGGTGTATATCAGCTCATTTTTAATAGTATAACGGAAAAATAAGCCAAGAAGAAAAACATATCAAAGGAACGAGTCTGCTTAAAAACTCAAAATAAAGTGCAAATTGTTAGGAGAGGTTCGGCCTCTATGGGACCCGAACTGGGTTGGGGTGTCCCGTATCCTAACTTAACCAACAAGCTAGGTCATTGTTGGAGAGAGTTTTAGAAAGGGCTATTTCTATTTATATAGCTAGGGTTCTCCTAGTTGTAACCTAAGGTTTTGATCATAATAAAGAGGCTTTCTCTCCCTCTAATATCTTGTCTATTATATGTGTGCATGCAGATTGTTTGCTATTAGATTAATTCCTAACACGTTATCAACTATGTGCTATGCTAAGAGGAATTAGTGGGATTCTAGATTGGTTTGCAGGCTTTGTTTATCTTTCCTTCAAGATCAAGGTATAACTTCAAACCCTAAAATTATATCAAAGTTCATAGATTTATATGTTTAGATCTTTATCTAGGATGTTAGATCTATCTATTATCCTTATGATGGTGATTTGATGTAGAATAACATGACGAATCTATTATTTTTTGGCCTAATCTAGGTTATTTTAGGAATTTATTAGTGCTGATTTGAAAATATTAGGTATTAAAAAGGCCAATTTTGGTATCTTTTTCCTTTCTCTAGGGTTTTTAAATTTGTTGGCCATTTAATATTAAAAAAAATCTGTAATTATGATTCGTTGTAGTCTCCCGAGGGGATAGGAATTCTTTTTTTATTTATTTTTTCGAGCCCTAGAGAGGCCAGAACTGTCATCGGAAATGGCCTAAAAGTGTTTAAACGCTGGCAACACAGTGGTGACATCAGAAGGGCAGCCACGTGCAAAGCATGGTAGGCAGACCCACGTGCTCGGCACACTTAAGGTTTCCCCCATGCAATGCTGACATCATAAGGCAGCCACGTACGAGGTACGGTCGGCAGACCCACGTGCTTGGCACAATTAGGGTTCTCACACGCTTACGCAAGCAGGTCACTACTGACGTCACCGGGTCAGACCCGTGATATGTATCATAGGAACCACAGCTGACGTGGCAACATGTAGGCCACACGTTGACTCAACAGCATGGACCCACTTAGGTGTGCTGACGTGGAGAGGCCGATCACACTATATGTTAGGTTAGTGGACCCCACTGCTAGCGTGGTAATGAACCTCACTAATGACATGGCAGGGCCCACCTATGATGTGGCAGTGGTCCCACTGCTGACGTGGCAGGGCACGCCACCAAAAAATACTATTTCTTTTTTGCCTCATGTCAGTCACACGAGTAGACTGATGTGGCGACCATACACGAGTCGCATGTTGAGGATACAGTCATACGTGCCAAGGCATAGATCCATGCCAAGGGCACAAGTCACGTACCAAGGGAATGCCACCATATCAGTATGGCACCATACCTCAGTGCCGTTGTGTCACGTACCACCGTGCCATCACATATCACCTACGTGCTTGGAGCATGCAGCTCACACGACCAAGGGTACGTGATTGCATGAGCAGGTCACACGACCGAGGATGTGTGAGCCACGTGCCATGGTGACGGACCACTTCGTACCTAAGCCGTATCATACCTGATCCAGTTTGGTAGATTAGATTTGATCTGATCTAGGCTCGATCATACTTGGTCCAGTTTGGCCTACTAGTTTTACATGACCCCGCTTATATAGTGTAACACTTATTAATACATATTTATAGTTTCTTACGACAGCTATATATGATATTAATTATATGCCCCTAGGATACTAGTTATTCTCATCAAAGATCTAAAATAACACGAAGCTAGAAGACATATTCAGATACGACTTGGAGTCATAATTGAATAAACCAATGTCTAGGACATTACTTGAGGATCAATTGCGAATTGATATACGTCTAGTTTATAAGAATCTGGATTCTCAGAAATCAATTTTTCGTATCTAAGAGTAATGAAATGCTACTTGATAACATACAGAACTACAGAGATCCTAATAGCAATCTCTACCACATCTAGATGGTTAGTTCAAGACATGCTCGATTTACCTATCTTTGGAACTCAGCAAACTTTGTGCAATGAACCATTTGTTTGCTAAACATCTAATACCCCTTCATTTTCGTAGCAAATGGGTCATTTTGCTAGAATATACAAGCCTTATAAAACTATGGGACTTAGAACACCCCTAGTAGTTAGATACGGATCGCAACATCAAATGGTTTTGAAAAGCTGTTTTGGCTAAGACTCAATTAAAATGTATTTTAAGGTTAAGATAGTCATTTTACAAAGTAAAGTTAAGATTTAACGCTTAATAGGATCTCATGAGTATAAAGCCATGAACATGGTTCACTTGCAAGTAATGACTGGGAATCATGCACTTAGGTACGCTATATACTATGAACCGCAAGTATGATTCAAAATCATGTACTTAATTAGGTTTCATGAGTAATAGGACATGAACGAGATTCACTTACAAGTAATGATAGTGAATTAAATCCTTAAATACTATGAATTGCATTTATGTTAGAAATGTTTATCAAGTACTACTACTGATATTAATTTACATGCATAAGAGATGTTGGAAAAACTCAAAACATTAAGTACTTCCCATACTGTAACTTTATTTTTGTGTCAACAAACTTAACCTGTGTGAACACTGAGATCCATCTGCCACTGCAGAATCTGGATAAGACAATTATTGAGAATAATGAGTCTCTAATCAACAAAGTATTTGCTACCATATTCAGGAAGGCCTGGAAATGGAATACCCTCCTATTCTAGTATTATATTATTACAACAGAATTTTCATTCTGCAATGCAACTTCACTATGATGTTATGTGGAGAAATTGTTGAGGTAAACAGAGATATTTTAAATATTTTGTTAACTTTCCACGGTTCAAATATTGCGCTTCCGGGGTAATATTCGTTAATAAAAGATCAATACGCACGTAGACCTGATTTAAGTTTTCCTCATCTCTGAGCAAAACAACGAACTGTTGGTTGAAAACAATGAGATGTTCATTAAGAGCAATAGGCTGTTCATTGAAAACTACTAGCTCATGTCTACTAAGACTAAGCATGTGTCTAAGTTACACAATGCCGGGTTTAGCGACATGGGAAGCTGTGGACAAGGTCACAGCTGTGGATAGACAAAAAGTGGTAACAACCGTGGGATTAAATTTCCAGCCACCAGTAGCCAGGCAAGAGGAACATGAAGTTCACAATATACCAAAATGGATAAGGGAAGAATTCACTGTTGGACACGAGATATTCAGGCACTGAGCACGGGATTGCAAGGCACCCAAACGATCCAAGGAGATCATCCTTGGACTTATCAAGTGATTGCAGCTGGTGCAGACCCTCGCTACGGCAGAGTCTGCTACCTTAGATTTCTTCCAATATACCAATGCATCTTTGGATCAAGTTCTAAGGGTGATCACAGTAGTAGAGTCTCAGTAGATGTGTAATGTCACATAGAAAACATTACCAAGTAGAAACTTTACTTTTTGCGTAGTAGTAGTTTTGCTTTCTTATTTAAAAACTCTTCACAAGTTAGAATGCTCGTGACATGCACTAGTTCAGTATTAACATCTATGAGATCGTTCTTTGATTTTTACGAGAGTTTATTGCTTGAGAAGTAGTTAAATTCGGTGTACGATAGTTGATCTACTATATACAACTTGCCTTATGGATATATCTGCTCGTAGAAGCATTCACCGATAATCGGATAAATGGCGACATGTGTCTGAAAGACAGTAGTACCACACACTTGATCCTTTTGAGATATAGACATATTTCTTTTCTCTGACCTTGTGAATCAGGGATGTCACGAATATCATTGACGCGACCAACATGATAGAAGACACTGATAGTGTCACGTTATTACTCCCTCACGGTACGATATGAGGTATCTAGTTTGGTTTATACACTAGTTATCTAGTTGAATTTTACTGATTCGTAGGGACGTACATAATAAGGGCTATCACATAGAAAAGAGAGGAAAAAATGACAACCAAGTTATGTGCATTACCTCTATGTTTAAAAGTTATAACACATTATTGGAACAGTTTCCAATACACTCCTTCAGGCTAGGATAAATAATGAGGAAGATTACCGGGAATACATTTCGACTTTTTGTAAAAGGGGGAAAGATTCGGAAAGTGTACGTGTAACGATTGCTTTCAAGGAAAAGTCTATTGTATGTCAAAGTATGACCAAGGTGGAGTGAGATCTCCAGCCATTTCTCCAACGCATTCATGGAGACAAATATGGACCTAATTTATCCACATAGTGGCCCACTTCAGTATTTATGATAGACGCATCTTGGAGATGGTCTTACATTTTCTTGTTGTTAACAAGTAGAAATGAACGTTAGCACAACTTTTCACTTAGATCATTCGATTCCAGGATCAGTTCCTGGATCGACCGATCAAGTCGATACGACATGACGGAGCTGGTGAGTTTACCTTACAGGCTTTTGATGATTGTTGTACTGCTAATAGGATAGATGATTGAGCATTAAGAGTACCCCATTCCATACCCAACTTGAGTTGGCAAAGAACCGAATCAAGCAATTGAAGCTAATCGCTAGGCCACGGGTATTACATTCATAGCTTCTGGCTAGTGTGTTGGTCAAACATTCTTACTCCCCATAGCAGTAATTAAGGTTCGTCCTATAGTGAATCATCAACTTTTCCCAAAGCAACTAGTAATTGGGTAAGATCCCATTGTTGCCTTCTGTGCACATTGATATGTGTTGTGTAGGTGTTGAGGACATCTCTGCAACGCACGAAATTGGGTCCCCAACATTAACCTAGTATTATGTGGGTTATGATTCGTCATCTATCACTAAATATTTGAAACCCACTGACGACGTCTTTACTGCAATGTAGATTGCCACTTTGATGAGACGATACCGCTCCCGGCATTAGGGGAAGATATGACAAATAATACCTTTAAAGGTCCTAAGAAACCTTGGGATATACCATCGTTGTCTCATCCAGATCCCTTTACATAAAAGTAACAATGGGGTCTAACGGATTCTACACTTGCAACAGGTCGCAAATAAATTGCCAAATACATTCATAAGCGTTGTTAAAGTATCGTAGATGCATGTATCTACAAGTAATGCACCTACACAACTAAACATTCTGGGGGAATTATTATGCATCCCACAAACGAATCTAAGGCTCGCACTTAATGCGAAGCACCGCTAGAAGAAAGTATTTTGAGTTAGGGAGCGGCAGAATAAGGGACAAATATAACTGAAGGTGCAGTCGGTTCATCGAGGATGAAACCACCCATAGATTAGGCAATAGTAATTATGCGACCAGTTGATACATTATGAGACAATCCCAGGGTGGCACATACGTATGATAATAAAGAAATCTTGATCTATTAAAAGTCTGTAATGGTACAACATAGGATCGTCTAATATTGATTTGTCAATAAGGTATTCATATTGGTTGTCGTGCTTTTCATCAATGATGAGGATTCAAAGCTATTTATTGTAAACGATTGTGTGTTGTTGTACATTGGCCAAAGTGAGTATCTGGAATCCAAGCGGAGCTCGGCTTGCTAGCATAATGCGAAGTAATGTCATAGAGCCTGTTGGTTATAAATTGGAATATGTATGGAAACAATGAACTCATAGATATCATTAGGTCAAAGCAAGACTAGTTGTCCAGAATCTCTCTTAGAGACCTGATATTGTTTACGATGAGACCTACTATCTGGTTATTGATGTTATAACGTTTTAGTACTTGATTAATCTGTCAGTTGTCGAGGACAAGCTAGACATGCGTCATATGTGGTTACCGCACATCTATATGAGAAATTAAATACAAATACCTACATGAAGCTACCCGAGGGGTATAAGCTTCTTGAAGCAATTAAACCCGACGCATACGTCATAAAATCGTATAAGCCACTATTGATTTGAAGTTATCAGGGCTCATGGGACACAGTAAGCTGACTGATATTTGAAGGTCGAGGACTTTGCAAATAGTCTTATATGTCCATGTGTTCTCATTAAAGAACACATATATAAGCTTAGTCATCATAACAGTGTACATAATTATTTAGATATCATCAGAACTCCGAGGGAAATTGCGAGAGCTGGCGAATACCTTGGGAAGGAATTTAAAATGGAAGACCTTAGAGAAACTAAGTATTGTGGCAATTTGCATATCGAACATCTTGGTAGTGGCATACTCGTACACCAAATGACATATACCGGGAGAGTTATCTAAACGCCTCGGTATGGATGCAACACACGGTGCTAGGTCGTTTATGGTCCTCAGTCACTTGGAAATGTACAAGGACATCTTCCACCCTCCTGATGAGGGAGAGGAACTCATACGGCCGAGGCGCCTCACCTAGGAGCTATTAGTGTTTTACTACACTCAGTCGGGTATACTATACTCGATATCTCATTCGTAGAGATCTGTTTGGCTTGCCATAGTTCTGCTCTTAACCAAAGGTAATGTAATGAGATCAAACACATTCTGAGGGTTCTGATCGACACGAAAGACTGAGGTCTGTTCTATCTGAAAATTGGTAAACGTAAAATTATAGGGTACGCTGATGCATGATACTTGTCAAATGTCATTGTCAGATGAACTATGTGTTTATGTATATGAGATACAAACTCGTGGAGATCGATGAAGCAGATGATGTTTGCTACATCCTCGAACCACGTGCAAATTCCTGTACTTTATAAAGCTAGCAGAGAATGGTGGTTACGCTCCATGATACATCACATTAACTGAAGTTGTGAGGTAAGTTCTATCCAAGATAAACCAACGATTTTTCATGAAGACAACGCGGCTTGTGCATCATTCAAGTCAAAAACGGATTTATCAAAGGCGACAAGACGAATCACATTTTACCAAAGACCTTATATACTCATGAATTATAGACGGCGAATGAGATTGACGTCATTCAAACCCATTCAGAAGACAACTTAACAAGACCTATTCACGAAGACTCTTGTACCACCTACGTTCAAGAAGATGGTACACGAAATCGGCATGCAAAAGTTTGTAGTCATTAATATCTCAGGGAGATACGTCTCGGGGGAGATCGACGTCAGGCAGAGTAATCTTGTCCTGACGTGGACACATGCGTGTTGTACTCTTTTCCCTAATGGTACAGTTTTTGGTCCCTAGAGGTTTTGATGAGGCAACGTATATACATCCACAACCCATACAAGGCATATGATTGTACTGGGGAGACTGACCACCACCACCACCTCCGAGTGCATAAACTGATGTAAATTAATGTAATATAAATTGGGATCTATAACAATATTCGAGCTAATGAAAGTTTCTTTTTTTTGTGCCCAATGAGTATTGTAATTTCGAAGTAAAGAAATATAATCTTAGCATGTTGAAGATGAAGATGATGACAAATCATAGATAACAAATGAGAAGTAATTTATAATAGATGACAAATCAATGATTACAAATGACAAATGACAAATGACAAATCATAGTTGACAAATAACAAATCTCAGATAACAAATGATAAGTAATCTATAACAGATGACAAATCAATGATTATAAATGACAAATAACAAATCATAGTTGACAAATGACAAATATCAGATAACAAATGATAAGTAATATATAAAACAGATGATAAATCATTGATAACAAATGACAAATGACAAAAACAAATGACAAATCGTAGTTGACAAATGATAAATAATTTATATAACAGATGACCAATCATTGATAACAAATGAATAATTGAGTTTTTAAGTACAATTGTTGTCTACTTACAACATTTGTATTGTGTTTGTATGATAGTAGACAACATTTGTACTTAAAAAAACAATTTGTCATTTGTTAACTATCAATGGTCTATTTGGTTTTTTGAATAATTGTATTGTGTTTGTATGATAGTAGACAATATTTGTACTTAAAAAAACAATTTGTCATTTGTTGACTATGATTTGTCATTTGTTAACAATGATTTGTCATTTGTTAACTAACAATGGTTTATTTAGATCTTTGACATTTTTATTGTGTTTGTATGATAGTAGACAACATTTGTACTAAAAAAAGCGATTTGTCATTTGTTAACTATGATTTGTCATTTGTTAACTATCAATGATCTATTTGGTTATTTGAACATTTGTATTGTGTTTGTATGATAGTAGAAAACATTTGTACTTAAAAAAATAATTTTTCATTTGTTGACTATGATTTGTCATTTGTTACCAATAATTTGTCATTTGTTAACTAACAACGGTCAATTTGGTTTATTGAACATTTGTATTGTGTTTGTTTGTTAGTAGACAACATTTGTACTGAAAAAAACGATTTGCCATTTGTTAGCTATGATTTGTCATTTGTTAACAATGATTTGTCATTTGTTAACTAACAATGGTCTATTTGGTTCTTTGAACATTTGTATTGTGTTTGTATAATAATAGACAACATAGTTAACAAATGAACCAAATAGACCATTGATAGTTAACAAATGACAAATCGTAGTCAATAAATGACAAATCATTTTTTAAAGTACAAATGCTGTCTACTATCATTCAAACACAATACAAATGTTCAAAGAACCAAATAGACCATTGATAGTTAACAAATGACAAATTATTGGTAAGAAATGACAAATCATAGTCAACAAATGAAAAATTATTTTTTTAAGTACAAATGTTGGCTACTGTCATACAAACACAATACAAATGCTCAAAGAACCAAATAGACCATTGATAGTTAACAAATGGAAAATCATTGGTAACAAATGATAAATCATAGTCAACAAATGACAAATCGTTTTTTTAAGTATAAATGTTGTCTACTATCATACAAACACAATACAAATGTTCAAAGAACCAAATATACCATTGATAGTTAACAAATAACAAATCGTTTTTTTTAGTACAAATATTTTCTACTATCATACAAACACAATACAAATGTTCAAAGAACCAAATAGACCATTGTTACTTAACAAATGACAAATCATTGTTAACAAATAACAAATCATAGTCAACAAATGACAAATCGTTTTTTTAAGTACAAATATTGTCTACTATCATACAAACACAATGCAAATGTTCAAAGAACCAAATAGACCATTGATAGTTAACAAATGATAAATCATTGGTAACAAATGACAAATCATAGTCAACAAATAACAAATTGTTTTTTTAAGTACAAATGTTGTCTACTATCATACAAACACAATACAAATATTCAAAGAACCAAATAGACCATTGTTAGTTAACAAATGAAAAATCATAGTCAACAAATAACAAATCATAGTTTACAAATGCCAAATCATATATAACAAATGACAAATCATAGTTAACAAATGCCCAATCATATATAACAAATGAAAAATCCAGTATAACAAATGAATAATCGTGTTTTTAAGAACACATGTTATATACTTACAAACAATCACAATTCATTTGAACCAAATCGAGCATTTACTTACATCAAATGATGTATATCTACAAAACAAATAATATATAACGAATGATATATCATAGATAACAAATGCCAAATAATATATAACGAATGATATATCATAGATAACAAATGATAAATCTCTGATAACAAATACCAAATCATATATAGCAAATGATATATCTCCGATAACAAATGCCAAATCATATATAACAAATGACAAATCTATGATAACAAATGTCAAATCAGACATAAGAAATAAAAAATTAATAATAATCTAACTATACAGACTAACTATTCTAATAAATATGTAGTATACGAATGACAAAGAAGATATAATAAATGAGAAAGATTATATAAAAGAATGATATTACTTGTTTATAAATTTACAAAATTGCAGAAATTATACATTACAACAAAATGGATGTCAAAGTTTCTAAATTACCTCCGGCTCTACTCCCAGCCTCAATATGTCATAAGCAATTGTGTAACGGCATTCATTACCGTCTATCAGATTTGGAAATTTTATTCCCCTTAGGAGATTGTCCATAAAGACAAGCATATAGACCCCGCAGTCATAACCATTTGGCTGTATTGGACATTTCCCAAATTGAGTTGTCCATTTGGAGTTTAGACCATAATTCTTTACCTCTGAACCAGTAGGTGAACTACTACGATCGACAAATCTCTCCATATCAATATTTTTGGGAGGATAGTTGATATCTGATCTTCAATAAGCTGGTATCCAGGAGATAACTTCTTCTTCTTCTTTCGTGCATTTATAATTTTTGCATCCACCATTGAATTGTAAATGCATATTTTTCTTGCCTTTAAGTACACATCACAAAGGACCCAGTGGTTGTCATTGATATTCCAGGGAATGAGTATTAATTTCGAATTGACCACTTTCAAATCTCCTCGATAAATGCAATTAGAAACTGTATGATCCCATTGCATAGATGTAATTTGTTCATAAATTAATTTATTCTTCAATTCTACACCTTCTGGAGGGAACATATTATGAGTCTAGACATTGAAATCCCTGCCAATATATTAATAGGCAAAGACATCCGCCAGCACAATCTTTTCTTTAGCTGGGCAGACACGATGTTGTGTGTCAAAATATTGAATCAGGGCTTTAATGTACACATCAATGACCTTAATAGAAAAAGAAAATGACAAATTAGATAACAAAAATGATAAAGTTCAATATTACAAATGACAACAAAGGAAAAACTAATGATAAAGTACAAACGAATAAAGGACAGACAATTTGAAAACAAATGGTAGAGACTCTTGTACAAATGATAGTGGAAAAGAAATAAATTATATAAATACCTCATTGTCCAACCATTGCTTTGGATATAAGGTGTAGATAGCGTAAATGCAAACAGTTTCTTCACCTATCATCATATAGGTACTCATGTTGTCCTTCTTCTTAGCTTCAGGAGATAATTGATCTTTCCTCAGTGACCAGAATTGGTCCACCTGGTTTTTCTCATCCTGGGAGATGGGTCTTTGAATTAAAGATTCCAATAGCACTCTCAGAAGAGGCTCATCAAGGTGAATATGCAATTGGTTCATTCGACAAGCCATTTTGAAGGCTCTTTCATTAATTTTATCCTCAGTTAGTGCATGCCTCTTCTTTATGGTGACATTCACTTCTGACTCCATTAAAACAAGCTGGAACAGATATGTCAAAATAAGAAAATAAAATATAAATATGCTTATTACATGAGATTGAGTAATAAACCAGTTGTTTGGTTTAAAAGTATTTTATACATTGGTCTAGTCAACAACCATTTCTTTTATTACTTGCTCAGAGTCTGGTTTATTCTATAAATTTCTATCATCATCATCATATTTTATTACTCTCTTTACTCTGTAAATAAATAAACTACAAATGATAAGAGTGATACAAGATATGGCAAAATAAATAGAAGTAAATGAAAAGTTACCTGACTAGCTTCACCAACATCTTCTTCCTGGTAGGAGATTACTACTTCAGTTTGTGCATCCTCTATAGTCTGTTCCTCGATAGATACAACAGTTGTTTGGTCTGTACTAGCCTGTAAATAAATAGACTACAAATGATAAGAGTGATACAAGGTATGGGAAAATAAAAGAAGAAAATGAGAAGTTACCAGCAAAGAACAAATAAGTTACCTGACTAGCTTTATCTTCAGTTTTTTTAACCTCCAGAGTCTGTTCCTTGACAGATACAACAGTTGTTTGGTCAGCACTAACCTATAAATAAATAGACTACAAATGATAAGAGTGATACAAGATATGGTAAAACAAAAGAAGAAAATGAGAAGTCAACAACAAACAAATGATAAGTTACCTGATAAGCTTTACCAACAACTTCCTCCTGGTTGAAGAATCTTATATCAATTTTTGCTACCTCTGCAACTGCCATAGTCTGTACAACAAAGGTTAAAGAAGAAACAAATTAAAAAAAATGGTATGGATAGCTCAATACAAAAAAATATTAGTAACTTGAGGTTATGAATCTTTTTCTTTAGCAAATACCTCATTGACATGTTGTACATATTTTTTCCATTATAATACACCACTACAGTTGGTGGTTCTGAATCCTCTTCTTCAACAACTTAAGGTTGCTCTTCTTCAGACTTAACATTTTCCTCGACATCTTTCTTATCATCATTATCTTTTTCGTCACCCTTCTTCTACTTCACATACAACAAATAAAATGAACAAAGACATCAGAAGAAATGAAAGTTCTGGAAAAGAGAATGAACAAAGACATCAAAAGAAATAAAAGTTCTGGAAAAGGGAATTCTGCCCGTCTCTTCCTTGGCACTCTATTAGCCAAGCCCTTCTTAAGGATCTTGGGGATTAAAGTTTTCAATTGGATAAGTGGGACATGATCAAATTGTTCATCAAAGAAAGCTTCTTTCTTCGTGCCTTTAACCTTTTTCTTCAAGGGCACATCAGCTTCTTTAGCCTTCTTGTTCTTCTTGTTGGCATTCGACTTCTTCTGCCATTCTCCCTTACCTTTTTTCTTCTCTTCAATCTTTTGATTTTTTTGTTGGTCTCTTTGCCAGGTTCTCGGCTCCACCTTCTTCATTTTCCCATCTTCTTTCTCATTACCTTCTTCTCGCTTGCATTTCGTAGTTTTCTCAGGAGTAGAGAACTGGTATTGCCCAAGGAGTGTAGTATCTCCAAGTGGTAGAGTACTGTCTCCCACTGTAGACATCGAAATTCATTCCAATATTTTACCATGGTTATGCAATATTTTGCTATGCTCCTCCAACAGGGAGCATACCTTAACCACTACAGCTTCGATCTCAGTGACAGAAGAACTGGTACTTATTGCAGGTGAATCGACTGTAGGTGCAACGAATGCAGGTGCAGCGCCGATTGCAGGTGCTTCAATTTGATTTCTCTAAAATATTCAAATAGATGACGATGACAAATGACAACTTAGAAATGACAGAAATACTCTAACAATGATAATAGGCGTACAACAAATGACAAAAAAAGACTTCATAATGATAGAAAAATTAAACAAATGACGAGAAGAGAATAAAAAATGCCAAATCTAAACAAATAAAATAATACAAAACATAAATTAAATGACAATGAAGTAATAAAATGAATCAATCATACAAAGAATGGAAGATTACCATGGCCTTTGCACAAGACTTTGCTGCATGTTAGCCTCAGACGGCTTTATGGCTATTACCAACAATTTGGGGTTAGCAAAAAACTTTTTAAACGTCACAATTTGGCGACGCTTAAAGGATGTCATCCTCCATCCTTGTAACTTAGGGAACAAATGTATGGATTCCTCAATTCTTGGAAACTTTAGGCTAGGAATTGAAAGGAAAATCCATATCATCAAGACCCAGGTACATCCGTGCAGTGATAAAGCTTTATCGGATTTTTTACCAGCGGCTGATCGATAATGGGAAAACTCCACTATTTGACTCAACAAGAAATTATAGACTTGCTCACCCAAGGGGAATCTACTGAACTGGTCTAGATAATTTACCAGATCAACATACTTCACCCAAACGTTTCTCCCTTTGTTCGGGAGGAGAAAAAATAGTATAATTTTTAACAAATTTAATCGAAGAACATCTTTTGCAAAATGAAATAACACAATGTAATGATAAGAACCTTAGAATATAATGAGCCAAAAATGGCAAATGCACTACAAATATTGGAGGGGTGAGAAATACAATGAAGAACGGTGATAAAGAAGACAAAAAAATAACAAATTAGAGCCTTACCCTGATGTCTTTCCAATTTTGCCTGTTTTAAAGCATCATTAATTTCCTTCAACCCATATGCCTTCTTCTTCTTAGGGAATCGCCTCATTCTGAAATTCGTCATATGCTCAGGATCAACAAATAAGAACTCATTTGCAATAGGAAAGACACGTAGCCCCAAAATTAGGTAAACATGAATGGGTTTCATCTGAATTATCGTTTCCCCAAATTGGAACTTCATATCACCGAGATGACGATCGAATATTTCCACAACCAACATAAACATCGCCACTATTGGATCAATCAGCAGTAAGGATGCAAAGCAGGTGGCACGAAGAACACCCTTCTCCTCTTCAGGCAGAGCTGCAAATATTTTCTGAAGTCCCAAACCTGTACACCGAGATGTGTAATTTTTAGCATTCGAGGTACCCTTCTTGGCTCCACCCTCCTGTATTTGGTTCTCCTTGTCAACTTGTTCATTCACTTTTTTATCAGACATCATTGTGGAAGAAGAAGAATAAAAAAGACTTTGATCAAACACCTGGTAGGCAATAGTCACACAGATGATTTGCCACTGATATAACACTGAAATCACACACACACACACACTCGATGGGTAGAATCACGCCGATTTTTGAGAAAACTGCTTGTGCGACCGCGACGGTTTTTACGGTTGTCAATCACAAACATGATTTGCAGAAACGGGACGATTTTTGCAGTCTTTGCAGTGGTCGTGTAAGAAGAAAGTGTTTGAGGAATAGGGATGGTTTTTGGCGCCAAAAAACAGACGAACTCGTGTGAATCGCATGTGTTACCTAAGCTTAAAGAATAGTAAACAAATGCCAAATAATACAACTGATGGTGACATAGTCTGCATGAGCCAATATAACTGATGTTTAAACGCATGACAAATTGGTTTCAACAAATGACAACAAATGCATGTAATGGTGACAGGGTCTGCCTTACGCATCTCGAAATAGTAATGACATGTGTAGATCTAGGAACGATTAAAATTGGACACGTGACGTGATAATAATATTTGTAAATGATTCGAACTTATTTTATTATTAATTATGAAGTGTCATTCGAGCTAGTGGAACCCACGGCCTTATCTGTTGCCTTACCTCTGTAGAGCCCACGGCCTAGAAACATACTTTAATATTCAAACAGTTGATATTTTCGAAACAAATGACAAAGTTGTATAAAACAAATGACAAAAAAGACTGAATAAATGGGAAAGTTATATAACACAAATGACAACAAGCATTACCAAATCACATAGATGTCTGAAAGAATGCCAGAGTTGAACTAAATAAATGACATATTTTGGTTTGCAGCATCCGCGTAGACGATTTGCCATCGTTTGTTCCCTGAGTTGAGTAGAGTAGAGTACCATCTACAGGAGTTACAAGTACTATCATTTCCTCCATGCCCATGGAGTAGAGTACCAGTATTTAATCAAACACTTAGTAGGCAGCAGTCACACAGACGGTGTGTGACAAATAATCGAGACGGTTTTTGCGGTTGAGTAAGAAGAAAAAATTGTTCGATGAATCGGGGTTGCTTTTGGCTCTAAAAACCAGACAAACTCCTGTGAACCGCAGGTGATACCTAACCATAAACGATGAGAAATAGTAACAGAATTGGTGAAAGAGTCTGCCTTCTTATAAATAATAAATATGTTCAAAGGTAGGAAAAAATGTACTAAAACAAATAACAAGTAGCTCATGAGATGGTGGCTTGATATAATAGTTATAAATGAGTTAAATAAAAATTTACAATTTTTATTACGCTGGATGTGACATTTGTACTTGTAGAGCTCAAAAACAGTGGTTGTCTGCTGTAATATTGCAACTTTAGTAGGGGCAAATATAATTTATTTTTTTTGCCATTATCGATTTTGGAATTTATTGTTTCTGGGTCTGATTTTGTAAAGATGGCAAAAATTAGTATTTATTATCATAATTTCCGCCAAAACGACATTTATGTGTGAATGATGATAAATTTTTTATTTTCCTTCCCCACATAGGAGTTTCTTTTGGCCTCTTCAGTTTCTCCTTTGTCACAAAATCGTGAAAGGGCGAAGATCGAAAATTTTACTTTTGAGAGATAGCTTGTGCATTGAGTTAGGAGTAAGAGTAAAAAGGTGAACCGGCAGCAATATCTGTTGAATGCCGCATGCCTTCTCAAGAAAAGAATGCCTAGGCAGAAAGCATAAGAATTACTGAAATAAATAATTGAGCATTGTGTCTGGGATGTATTCTAGGTTTACTTTCTTTCTCTTCTATCAGTGGTGCTTCTGAAACTGTCTCCTAAACTCTGATTTTTTTTATTTTTCAAAAACCACCTTTCAGTTCAAGCATTGACAACATTAAAACATGGGAAAAGGAATATATTAAGAGAGCCCTCATCAACAAATAAATAATTTTATAACATCCTAAGGAAGCTCTACAATTTCTTACCAGATACAAAGGTACTATTATCATTATTGGTTTTTTAAATAAATGCGTCTAGCTTCCTCCACTTGACGGGTTTTGGTGGTCGAAAAATTTTGACCTGCAGATTGGAGGATGTACGGATCTCATTCAAGACTGTTTCTCCTTTCTCTAATTTTATAATCTCAAGTATGCTTCCCAAAACTTCTGATGCAAGCCCTACTTCTAAAAGGCGTCCTGGCTCTTCCCCACCTTCATGTACTAACCTCCCAATGTCTCTCAATGGAACGACATTTTCGATAATAACCTTTGCTAGGATTTGTCCGAGAAACTCCGCTGCTTTTGGAGCGTCGTTTACAGCATCTTCCAAGGTAGCCAAAACAGATTCAAACCTGATATACAGTATTAAAATACAAGCAAGATGAGTTTCAGGATATAAATGAGGAAGCATTTTGGTTTGATTTTGTTGATCACTAGCTGATGTAAGAAACAAAATTACCCTTTGATGAGCTGAACTTGATTTAGTAAGCTATCTTGAGACTTGATAAGGTTGACGAGAAGCTTTGCCAAAAGATCCCTTTCCATGTCTTTTCTCTCGAAAGAGTCTGTGACCCATAAGGATATCATGGATGGATAGAAAGTAGGGAAGTTCAACTCCCTAATGCATAAGGCAACCTCACCCTCATCTTTCGTACTGAAACAAAGAGTCAAATAATTATTATTGTAAACCAGCACATTAAAGCTAAAAACTAAATGCAAGACATTCTTGTACGAATTATCCAATCTTACTACTTTTGCCAACACTTACAATGGTAAATGGCCGGGGAACCAATAAGTACTTGAAGTCTATTTTTCAACCTATGCAGAGTGGAGATGCAGTCCTAAATTTGGGCCCAATATTATAGACTAATGCATACTTGTATACGAATACTGGTTAATAAGAAAGGAGTATACCAAAGCAAAAATAAAGGCACCAGTGACGTGCAAAAATACTATAGAACATTAAATAAATTATAAATCTTAAAAGCTCCATTCTAAGCCTGCCGAAGAGGATAGGACTTAAATTAACCAAAGACATTGTTTTCTATAAATTATTTCTAAAAAGCTTATTGTCTCTTAATCAGATTCTGTCCTGAAATCTGGAATGAAACCACAGTCAAATGTGAGCATTTTCAGTTGGACCACCTTTCTTGACAAGGCTCTCTTACAAAGGACAATCTGCGAACTCAAGGTTATTATCTTGAATTCTTGTTCTACACCTTAAGCTCTTGTGGAGATCGTGATCATCTTCTACACTTTAGCAACTTGCCACTACTAGTATTTCTTCTCACCTTCCTTCACAGCCTTCATTTCTCCAGGTCAACTGCAAGAGTCACCGACTTTTCTGCCTCACTACAGTGTTCTCCTTGTTTTACAATTTTAAACAATCTTCCAACTCATATTCTTTCTTTATTAGCACAGGAGGAATTGTAAGGAGAAATCCAGGGCGAAGTGGCTTGCTAAGGGAGATGCAAACACCTCCTACTTTGAAAATAGCTCATATCAGAAAACAATGTACTAGTATCTCTAATTTTATCCTAACTAATGGTACTACTTTTGATGGCGTGGCTGTTATACATGATGTTGTCTCCACTTTTCTCAACCTTTGTCTGTTAGTAATGTTACTGCAAATGAAAAGGTTATAGCAAATGTGGCTGCCTGGTGATTAAAGAAGAAAAAAAAAAGGTTGTTAGAGTCGCCTAGCTTAAAAGAGCTCGGGATGAGTCTTATATCTATCCCACCGAAAGTTTTCCAGTGGAGTGATGGTTTTACATCTAGGATCTACATCAAATGATGAGAATTTGTTAGTTAGGGTCCTCTTATTGCAACCAAATCATTTTTCAAATAAGCTCCTTTACTGCAGTTTTACATTTTCTTCTTTCGTCACTTTAGTTCCCAATAACTGAAAAGCCTAGTCACTTAAGGGATTTTAGATCTATCAGTCTGCATATCTTTAAGAGACTGGGTGTCATCTTTACCTAAGCTAATATCCACTCAACAGGAAACCTTTGTCAATGGACTGACATTAGAGAGATAGACAGACGAACGGACAGATAATCTATAGGGAGAGTATTTGTCTAACTCATGAGTTGGTTGAAAATCAGGGAGCATAACATTTTCTCCAAAATTGATATGGCAAATGTACTTGATAGAGTTGATTGGGGATTTCTTAAGGTATTGTTACAGTTTGGTTTTAGTTGTAGAAGGGGTTGCCCTTATAGCCAACTGTACTAAATCTCCTTTTTTGTGGTGCTTAACGGGATCTACAAAAGGTAATTTCAAGTCATCCAGACAGTGCTTGAGATGTGGAGATCCAGTTTCTCCCTCTCTTTTATCTTGAGCGAAGAAGTCTTCTTAAAGGTTTATTGCATTGTTTTTCACATGGAAGATTGGTTTATTTCCGTCTAGAAGGAACCCATAACAAATCTTCTCTATGCGGATAATTTTCGTGTGTTCCTTAATGGCTTAAGAAATCTATTAAAGTTCCCACCACTTATCCTGAAAGATATGAAGCTTACTCAGTCCAGCTTATAATCTAAGCCAAGAGTCGCATCTATCTCCATCATAAGAGGCCTAAACAACAAGATGAAGATTGTAAGAGATGTTTTAAGGTATAATGTTACCCCATGAACCATTAGGGTGCTCCTATCACCTATGGTAGGGTAAAGCTGTTCACTTTGACAGTGATTCATAGAGTGCAACAGAAAATATCAGAGTGGAAAAGTTACTTCATGTCTTGTGATGGAAGCTAAATCTTATGAATCATGATTTCTAAGCATAATGATCTATTCTCATGTCTGTGATGCGTTTCTAGGACAGTTAATACTAAATAGGAGAAAATCTTCTCTAATTTTTTTTAGGGATCATTCGAGGGTAATATAGAAGACAAAATGTTGTGCTTCTATGCCTATTCCTTATGTAAACCAAAGTTGGAAGGGGGTTTAGGCCTCAGAAAACTAGTGATATTCATTATAGTTTTCTTGAGAAGATATGGTGTCCTATCACAAGAAATTTCTCTGATCTAGCTTCAGGAATCAGGAAGAGTAAATACTTTAAGAGGAATTCTTCCAGAATCTCACTTTGGTGCCTCTGAGTTAGGTCTGATGTCACTTCATTTTCATTTTCATTTTCACTTTCACTTTCACTTTCACTTTTGGCAAGCTAAATGAAGTGGGATTGGTTCACTAGTAGATTTTCTAGGGCATTTAGACTGATCAACACAATACAGTGAAGGACATTCCAAATGCAGATAGTTGGAGTCTGGGAGAAGCTCTCTGTTGAATTACCCTGTAATATAAAGAATACACAGTCTCCATGTTTCTCCTTATCTTCTGCATCTCATAAGCCTGCGAGGGGTGAAACATTGGATGGGGCTATCACCAAAAGTAATCAGAGATAAGAGGACTCAGCATTCTCCAATAAAGGCCTCAACTGGATATGGCATCACATGATTCCTCAAATATTCAATTTTTTTGTTAGAAGTTACTAAAGGGAGCCTCATCAACGAATATTAGAGGTAAAAGCTGTTTCATCCAGATGGCTTCTAGATACAGGTGTTGTCAAGATCATAGTATAGATTACATCACCACCTACTTGTTCAAGGAAACATTGCTCACAAAGGTTGGCATCATTTTAGTAGGCCCCGCAGTGTATATCTGACAAGAGCCTCCTCTGTTGAATCTAGGATCCATTCTTGGTTCTCTATAGCTTCTATTTTTTCTCAAATAGGAGTGATCAAGGGTGTTAATGGTCCTTTCATTGTGTGCAAAATCTGGAAGGCTAGAAATGCGTGTATCCATGAAGTGGTCCCCCTACTATGATCATTACAAAGATTGAGACTTGGATTAGGGACCTCTCTTTCAAGTTCGAGATTACTAAAGGTTCCTCTTATATTGATCCAATCGCTCTACAACAGTTTACACTGCAGGTACAAGGCTCCAAATTGGTTAAATGCTATAGTCCTCTTAAGGCTTAACTTATCACGGATGGGTCCTCACTTGATATCCCTAAGCTCAGTGGCGGAGGTGGCATATGTTGAAACCAAGATGGGGAGTTTGTTTTAGATAATATATACAGAGTTTTGATACCCAGAGACTAATACATCCACAGAGTTTCTTGCTGTTTTACATGGACTCATGATATGCTCCAAGCTTGATTGATAAAATGTCATTATAGAAGTTGACTCCATCATTTCAGATTGGTTTCACAACAGTAGTAGTACTCCTTGGAGATATAGGAGAGCTCGGGTAGAAGATCTACATCAAACAAGGAGACCACTTCCCCCTAGATTAGTTATATCCAAGATTGGAGCCTCTCAATCCAGTGCGGTGCTTCATTCAGATGCTTCTCTTCCAATGGAACTAGGAGCTGCTCTTAATTTAGATAGACATGGTATGGAAGCGCTCAAATTTTGGTCTTTTCGGGGCTCAGTTCTAGTTGCTACAAGTCCCATTTCTTTCAATAAACTCTGTATGGTTGTGGGCACAGTTGCACCTAATTTGCTACATGCAAGGTGACACACTCGGCAGGCATTACACAATAAAGGAATTTACACGCTTAACACGCTAATAACATAATTACTAGTGTAAAAGTAGATGACTATAACAGAAGATAAAAGAGTAGGAACAAAGCACTATTTATGCTTTGTCTGTGGCTGCATTGAGGTTTTCTTCTGTTAAACAGATGAAGGGTGGGGTTGGTGCTGCTATTATCCTATCTACCAGCATCTTTACAAACAGCAGTCAACGAGAGGAGCATCGACTGCTGCTATGGACTGCTCTGAAGGCATCAGGCAGACAACAAAAGCAGCCACTATGTAAAATAAAAATATTGATTGATTAGTTCAAATTGCGAGAGCAATAGACCAAATCTGGCATTCCCTACAATATTGTTAAGAGTAGACTTGGAAGCATGATATGATAATCAGCATCTAACACTATCAAGTGGTATAGTAATTATAATAGAGCTGCAGTCAATAACAATAGAGTGATTACTTAGAGGAGATGGGTAGAGCAATACAGCCTAAGAAGCTGTACGTAGATGTAAAACAGATTTTTTTTCCAAAAACTGAGTAGTTTGATATTCACAGAGGTGTATAAAACAGACCTGTTAAAGTCTAAGTTACGTCCAGGTTCACGATGCTCAAAAAATTTTCAATTTCAATTTTTATGAAGAAAATCCGAAAACAAACAGGATACCAAAATATATGAGACAAATACATACCTGTAGAATTCTCTAATTGCTGCAATGGACATGTCCCGCAGATGTTCTTCAGACCACACTTTCTCTGAAGCAACAAGTGCAGGTGGTAATACAATAGAAGATCCCTGTGTGCGTGTTGCAGGTGAAGTTGCAACGGATCTATCCATAGGGCGATCTGAACTGCGCAAATCCCGGTTTCCATATTGTGTACGACGCTCCTGTGAGTTTAATTGGTCATAAGCAGGCACGCTTGAGAGCTTATCTGAAGTATATCTAGGCCCCACTTCTTCTCTTGGACTATTAAATCCCCGATCTGATGCAGATCTGAAACCATTAGAGCCTGCTACGATTCTTCTAGACTCTCCAGAACTAGAAGACATGTCAACCAAAGGAGCACCATGCATTGGTGGCTGACCCCTGATAGACATTCCCCTAGCAAGACCACCTTGGGGACCAAGGGTGATAGAATCGTCGTCACTTGGCCTTTGCGACAACGGAACTGATAGCAT
The DNA here is from genome assembly GCA_014058105.1 of Kingdonia uniflora. Classification (NCBI taxonomy): domain Eukaryota; kingdom Viridiplantae; phylum Streptophyta; class Magnoliopsida; order Ranunculales; family Circaeasteraceae; genus Kingdonia; species Kingdonia uniflora. Next base: position 996,780 of record JACGCM010002784.1, read on the forward strand.
CCGATTCTCGTAAGGATGTCTTTCATCCATTCTAACATCTTGAGCCATGGCATACCCACCACGTCCATGAGTTGGTAGCCCACGAAGGCCACTACCCATCTGAGAATTTGGAGAAGACATCATACTTGACGCTCTAGGACTGAAGTCTAAAGATGGCGGACCCCTTCTTGCCGATGAACTAATACTTGGACCACGAGCAAGCCTACTTGCTTGTACTTGCCGTTCATGAGCTGCATCTCTATGTACTTCGTCAATCTTCTTTGGCCCTTCAACTTTTCTTCTTTGTTGCCACTTGTTCTTTCTTAGATCAATAGAATCCTTTAACATAAATCTTACCCTGGAAGATAATGTCATGTTGTTTGACAACTTAAACATCATGTCAAAATATGCATCCATGTGTTCCCTAGCTTTTTGATGATCAATCATCTCTCCAATTGTGCTCATTAGCTTGCATAAAGCTTCAATGTCCTCCTCATCGGGATTCTGAAATTGACCTAACAACTTCTTGATGCATTCGTGCATTATTCTCTCAGTCAACATCTTCTTCTTGTACAACTCCCCGATCAACCTAATATTCCCAAGCATCCTTCTCCGGGCCTTGGTTTTCTTTTCTTCTCTTTCCTCAGCAGAACATTTAATCTCACCTCCGTCATCGACTCTATTAGCTTCTTCTTGCTCTCTAACGCCTCTCTCAAATTCTTCCTGACATTTGTTCAGAAGCAATCTCTTAAAGGTGATCTTCTCATTGTCCTCACTGAAATCGGGTAACGCCCCGGAGAGATGAAAACAGAAGTTTGCATACATTTCACAGAAAGTTGGCTCCATTAGAGCTTTATCAAATATCTGAGAGATTACACCAGTGAGTGTGACTGTATTATCAATGTTGACCTCTTTGACTTGCTCAAAGAGTTTCATAAAGTTTTGTGGGGTCAATTTGTTGAGTACACCTTTCAACAGTCGTTGCTTGGCCTGTTCCTCATCCGACACTTTACCCACTTCATACTTCCTCTCAGCCTTATGCATTACTTGTAACGGAGTCTGAGGAGAAGGAATCAAACCACCCTTCTGAGCACCAGTAGCACGCAACCATCTATCAGCATCGGGGCTATTCCGCTGCATTGCTACTCCCTGAGATACCATTGGTCCAGATAATATTCCACCTGCATACTGTCCAGAAGACTGACCCCGTGGGTTTCTTAACACACCATGATTGCCTCCTTGGCCAGGTCGAAAACCTCCTACACCAGCGCCTCCATGAAAAGATTCTTGGCGTGAATCTCTTCCTGGACCAAAAGAACCGGGTGATTTGCTCCACTTGCCATCATCTATCATACCACTTCCACGACGCTCAGGTCTAAGGCCCCCACCAGTTCTATCTACACTTCTTCCAGAATTTGGATATTGGTTGGGATCAGCATGTGCATTATTTACTTGATCACTTATTAGGGATTCTGCTATATCAGTTGGAATTTCAAAGGCCACGGGAAGAATAATACACTGCTCCGAAAATGTCAGGAGAAAATCTCTAGAGTATTTTTTGCATGTTCCTCCACTACCATCTTCATCGGGGTGTATAGAGGTTTTCAAATTAGGAGTAGATACATCTGCAGCATCCTCCCAATCATCAGGCTCAGCTTTACTGTTCCCATCTTCCTTACTTTCTACATCCTTCTCAGTCACATCAATGTTTGTTGAGCTGTCTCTAACTTCGGAAGGAATGGCCGTCTCTTGCTTTTCCGCAGGATCTTTATAAGCCGTATAGAGATCAAAAGTTGGCCCGGCAGCATCTGCTGCCTTTAAAATATCTTTTCTCTTTTTTCCCTTGGCAATTTCATTACTTTTTGCTCTATTTGGTTCTGAAGTATGTTTATCCTTGGAAACTGACACTGAAATGGAACCTAGGCCATCACTACCAGCCTCTGTCCCTTTTCCTTCAAATTCAGGAGCACCTTTGAAGGAAACCATTGTTTGAACAGGATCTGGATCTTGAAGTGGCATACCAGGTTTGACATGAACATCTTCACTGTTGCCCGCAGTCGATGGCATGTTTTCATGAACAAATGTAGAAGGGGCTGATTCAGCATCAATGGAATCTGAAGAAGGGGATGTTGCCAGATTATCAGCTTCTTTGTCAACTAATGAGCTACCACCAACTGAGCCTTCTTTTATTTCCAAATGAGATTCTGAGGAAAAAGAAACTTGGTCAGCAATTGTTACTTTGACACTGGAATCTGTCTCAGTTTGCCCTTTGGTTTCTGAAGATTCTAAAGAAGAAAGATTTATTTTCTCTAGTCCCGCCGGTTCAATGATTTCAAGTTTCAGTTGGGACTCCAGTGGACTACTCCGGCTTTTGGATGATATCTGGTCCACTCCTTCAAGAGCACCGGCATATTCAGAAAGTGGTTCCCCAGATGGTGCAGAAATACCTTCGCCTTTCGAGGCATCAGAATTTCCCTCTTTAGTAGAAGTCGGGCTGCATTCCAAATCCCGAGACAGAGAATTTGAGATAGATGTGGATGAATCAACCCCTGCTGAAGCAAGAAGAGCCTCAATATTCTCAGATTGACTGTCAACTTCCCTTAACATCTTTAATGAAGATGATATTGAACTGCCAGAGGTATCTTCCTGCACAAAAATCCATGTTTATAAGTTGTCAGTACAAAATAAATCTCACCGCTGAAAGAAGCAGTAACCAAAAACATACTGAGCGGAGAACATGTGATACCTGGTGCAACAACTGGGATTGTCGCATATCCTTCTTACCATGCATCTTCTGAGGATCCTTAAACGAGTCTGACCTTCTAGAAGTTTCTCGTCTCCCTTCAGAGTTGGTTCCAACAGGTCCAGACTCCTCACTAGAGGCAACAGACGATGAAGCATTACTGGGGGGAGGTAGCTGTGAAATAGTGACAGACCCTGCCATAGATTGTTTAGTTGTGTCCAATAAAGATAATGGTTCAGATACAGATTTTGACGGTTCAACAGAGCTTCCTGGACCAATTTCACTACCTTTTTGTGGATGAAATGAAATAGCTTCTTTGGGTGGACTCGATATCTTAGGTGATTCACCCTTGCTAACAACAGGTGAGCTAACTGTCACTAAAGGGGACCCAACCCTTTCACCAACTGTACTGAAAGATGGCTTCACTGTGACCTGAGAAGAATTTTCTAATGAGCGAGCATCCTTTGACGGTTCAGCCATCCCAGCCATAGGGACACCAGTATTAATAATAGGAGAGGGATTAGTAGCAGATGGATTCATAAAAGATATATTCTGTGAAACATGAGCCACTGGATAATTATATCTTGATCCTTGAGAACCAGTGGTCATTTGGGGACCTGTCAAGGGAATATTAGTTGTTGGAGGCGGAAAGAACATAGGAGGGGAGTTATATGAGCCGTGCTGCATAGAATAATAGTGAGGGTTGTAAGGAATCGGCTGTGATTGAGGTGTTACATTAGGGTGTGACCTCGAGCCTGATGATCCACCATCCAAGTACGTATCTGTCCTTTTATTGAGTCTCAACTCTTCATGAGTATCAGGATGGGTAATCTTGACAGTAGGTTTCCGAGGAGTCCCAACAAACGTCCCAGCCTGCTGTTGCTGATACTGTGGAGGAATCCCGATCATACTTCCCATTTGTGGTGGCATCGAATGAGGAATTTGAGGTGCAAAACTCAGACCCTGGCCCTGGGGCATCATCCCTTGGGATTGTAATGGATGAGACTGAAGACTAGGAACAAAAACCTGCTGCTGCACTTGGGAAGTGCTACCCACTGGTAAAGGCAGAGGCATTTGCTTTTGGAGCGAAGCCGGTGGGACTCCTTGGGATGATATCTGAGGTTTGGGACCTCCAAATGATACAGAAACTTGAGGCAGGAAGGGATTTGCCATAGACATTCCAGTGACAGGAAGAACAGCGGGCTTTTGAGCTGTGGAAGGTGTAACATGCAAATCTCGCTTGGCCTGGGGTGGGGAATGAGACTCAATAATATTAGATTGGTTAATGTTACCCACGTCTTTCATAGGTTGCTGCTGCTTAGAAGTGGAAGCGATTGGCAACATAGATGCAGGCCTAAAAGAACTGTGGCGTGCCTGCATGAAAAAAAAAAATGAGGGCCTTGAACACAGCACTAAATTTACATTATTCTCCTAACATGACTAGGCTGTGTACCTTGGGTTGTTAATTATAGGCAAATAATATAACCAATAAATAAATCTAATACACATTTTAGGCAATATCCACAAATAGTTAGAAAATGACATCCAACAGTAATTTATTTTTTTCTTTGAAAGGTGTGAGTCTCATCAGTACCCCTATGTTGCTATTCTGCATACCCCAATTAGTGGATACGTAAATCGCATTATGCTTCAACCCCCAAGCAATATCAACTACGAAATGGATTCAAAGGTATAGTACAGTATGAGTGGGTCAGAACAAATAGACTAGAACAATATTTTCACAATACACCCGAAAAATAGAGGGGGGAGGAATCAACAAACCACATACCTGGTCTTGTTTCTGTTCATCCAAATTCGGGGGGGCTGAGCTAGTTCGAGCAGGTATCTATACATATGAACAAGACACATGTTAAAACCTTTTTAAAAAAAAGGACAGCATGAGCTTCTGAAAGTAACGGTAATATGAATGGTTCACGCACTGGAAATTTATAAGTTTACCTGCACTTCGTTCATCACGCCCGCATTTATACTCCCAAATTGAAGAGAAAAGGCATTAGACATGTCACCTGAGGCAATGTAGTTAAACACCAGGACGATATAAAATTAGAAACACCTAATAGTTTCACTAAAGCACATTTTCAAGACAAATTTACAGTGAAGAATCTTTTTACAACATATAATATGGAAACTAGAAAAGCCCTCCAATTATTTTCAGACCGACCGTAGGGAGGTCTCCTTTACACCAGGGAGAAGTTTTGGTGTTTGTCTGTCTGAAGCATTTTCAGTACCTAGAATACCCTTTTCAAACAACCTTATTTACATTTTATGATCTCTCCCAAATCTTAAAATTAATGATAAGGGGTATTAGTATTATCGTCAATGGTGAAACCACTTTTTAAGTTCTCATGATTTACTCCACAAAATAAGAATCCATAACTACTCCATCTCTTTCACGACCCTATTGGATGTCTTATCTGAGATCCCAATCTCTCTCTAGAGATTTCTCTCAACCTCTTTTTAATCTTCACACTTCATAGATGGTGACTTTGAATGCATAAATTTTGCCCTAACATCTATTTATTAACACTCGCTTTGTAGTTTTTCCTCTAAAAATCTCCCTTGGAGATGTTTACTATAGTTGCTTCATTTGGGAATCTTGCATTCATTTATTCGCAAAGGATTTCAATTTGTGATGTGGGATGATGAAATGGGTTTTGGTTTGTGACTGTTGTCGTGATCAAACAACTATTCGTTGTTGCATACGTTGGATCATATTAGAATACATTTTTGAGACAATTTTTAAAGCTAAATAGATGATTGTTGAAATGGATTCGGTTATTAAATGTGACAGTCGAGATAATTCCCCCTTTGTCTCTCATAATGTGAAAAACAACAACCAAGTTCAAAGCTGTAAAAGTTTCATGGTACTGTTTTAGGTTAGGAGCTCTTAACTATTGTAAGTCTAAAAGCGTTTCACAATGCTCATATTACGAATCGGTAGAAAACATTGCTTTCTTTTTCACCAATTTTTGTTGCTGAAATAAATCAAAGTTTCGGCCGGTCCCACTGGCACCCGGCATACTAGTTAAGGGGTATGTTAGCATTTGACCCCTATTACACGATTGGACTTAACTGACGTACAGAGACAGGCACTGAGGGTAAGTTCAAAGTCGAAAATTTTCAGGCCGTACGCTATTTGTGATCATATATCGGGAACCAAAATCAAAATATCCTTTGACTGGAAGATCTTTATTCACAACCACTAGATGTTGGCAAACCTTTTGGAGGTGCTGCTGGTGCAATTGCATCAGAAGCTTTGACAGCAGATGTGGGAGCCTTCGGAAGGGCCCGGGTTGTTCTTGGAGCAGCTGCAGCTGGAGCACCTGAAAAAACTCACCATAATAAGTTAATAACTAATCAAAGAAGGGTGCAAAAACATATTACTGAAATTTCTCATTACCCAAACATGAAAAAGATCGAATTTTTACCAGGTAAAGAGGGTTGTGGATGAGCCCCATTTTGTATTGTTGAATTCGAGCTTGCAACAGTCACCCTATTTGGTCCGGCTTGTCCATTACCAGTCTTCTTATAACTGTTAAACAACAAAACCAAACCCTAAATTCACTCCCCTTACAAACCAAACCAAATCAATATCACGGAAACAAAAAAGAACCCAACTTTAAAAGAGCGAAAAGGCTTTACTTGCGATTCGCTGAAGAAGGTGGTGGTGCGGCGGAGCTCCCTCCGCCTTTCCCACCGCCGTTGTTTCCCGAAAACACTCTCTGATTACCTGAGCTCCCAGATCGAGCAGGTTTCCTTAAGTGAGACTCACTCTTATCAGCCTTAGATTGATTGAAGGACATAAATTCTAACCTACACTTCTTCTCTTTAACTGCAACAACAACACAGATCCACCAAATCCAAATTCAAACCAAAATTAACCTAAAATCACCAAAAAAAATGGACAGAATCATAAATTGGGTGAGATCGAATATAGGGTTTCAATGTTTGATTGATTAAAGTTTACCTTAAGTGATGATGATGATTCGAGCTGAATTGATAGACGCGGAGAGTAAATTAGGGTTTAAACACGATGGTGTATGTTGGCGGGAATCATGACGATTTACAGAGAGAGAGAGAGAGAGAGGAGGGAGAAGTGAGAGAGTCGAATCGAAGAGTTTAAAAGAGAGAGAGAGAGAGAGAGAGAGGAGAAGAGAGAGATTGGTTTTTTTAGTTTTAACAAACCAACCTGTTAAGACGGTCAAAAAGTAGGTTTTTGGGGAGAGATAATAGAAGAAGTGTTTGCTTTGGTCTCTCCTCTCTCTCTCTCTCACTATTGTTATTCGGTGTACTTGTGACTATGTTCTTTAGTGTGATTCCTACTTGGCTTTGCCTGCCTCGCCCACCTCGACATGCCGTGTCGGTTCGGAGTGTAATGGTTTGTGGCAAAATCTTTTTTTTCAAAGAAATTAGAATTTCAGTTTAATTAGGTCGATTTCTTCAAAGTTGATTTTGAGTTCAGTTTTCATAAAATGCCATATTTTCCCCCAGGTCAACTTATCAAATATCTTCAACTATTTTTCTACTAGAATCTTTTCGATTGGTACATTACCAAGATATTACTTCTATGAGTTGGAACCTTAGTCCCATAAAGCCCAATTACTTTTGTGATTACTAGCAGTTAGGCACGCGCTACAAATGTTGTTTAAAGCACATTGATTACAAGAGTATGGTTACGGAGGACACCACTATATGTTGTGCCTTATAATTTTGGGTAAATCACAATGTTTAAAAGAGTTTCTACATGGAGGCAACACATTCTTATGTAAAATTATTAACGCTCCACTAAATAACACTAACGCATCACATTATGGTAGAGAGCGGAAAGTAATATGTCGATAGTTGATACAAGAATATATCATTTTAAAGTAAATGAAGTCTTGGTGTTGTTTCCCTTAATTGTCAATATTTTTACAAAAAATATGCATGCATGCTGTAGTGGCTTATTCCGCATCTCGAACTCATGTCCAATCTTCAAACTATATATAAACTTTCGACCTCAACAATAGAGCACGTGGCACAATAAAAAAATAAGACAGCAACGTCAGGAAACATATACAGCACGAGTTTCTCAACCAACACCATTCATTCCTGACGATACTCATGCTATTAGTTGAGAGCCGTCTTATAATAGCTTATTTCGTATCTCAGACTCAAGTTTGGTCCTCGATCTCCTCAGCATATAGGAAGTACTACTAAATATATGACCAACTTTCCTCAGTTCGAGACATCACTTTCGACCTCTACACCAATAGTTTGATTTGTGCGAAGCGTACAGTCAGCAATAGAGCCGTTGTACAACAACAAAGATCGAAATGTTACATAATCTAGTCAAAAAATATCACACACACACTTTGTAACGTCCATCATTAAGGGACTTTATGGTCGTCAAACGGTCATATTGGAGGACCTATAAAGAAGCCTAGAGAACTGCAGATGAAGGACGGGATATTGGATACATAAAAGTTCTTGCTCTGTTATCTTACATTCTCAGAATACTCATTGTAATAGATTAGCAATCTCAATAAGATCACCATCACTTTCTCAAAATCCTCAAGAGAGGTCGTGGTTTTTAACATATTTAAAGGTTTTCTATGCTAAATCATCTTGTTGTTTGTTATTTATTGTGCTTGAACGTTTTAAGTATATCTGATGTAAAGGCTAAGTCCGAATCCCAGAATTAGGCTATTACACATGTAAGCCGTGGTGACTGTGAGGTTACTCTGGGAGAGATAACTTAAGGTTACCTTTCATTATTTAGTAATTACTTGTAGAGATTGTTGGATTGAACACTAAATATATAATTGTTTTTGAGACTGACATTCACTCTAAAAAGAAAAATGAGATAATTGTAAGGACCTAAATTCGTAGCTCGAATAGTCTCTTAATTAAACCAAATGTACCTGCAGCACAACAATTGTAAACAAGTAATAAAAAGTAACAATGATTTAGTGTAAAAACCTTTAAATAGGTAAAAACCACGACCTCAACTTGAGAATTTAGAAGAATAACTTTATTGCTCGAATATTACAAGTTACAAGGGTTGGTACTCTGGGATTAGATTGATTGGGTATTTTATATATCTAAAAAACCTATATGAGCTTCCTATCACCCATATCCTATTTATAGATCTTATATTTAGCTCGTGGGCAACAACACGTTCTCCTGGATTAGGGGAAAGAGTAGTAAAGCTTTCAGAGGCCGTTCCTGTAACTATCAGTTTGTGGGGACAGGTGTCTTTGACTTATTCTTCTTTGTTCTTTGAGGGTTCGAGCCATGTCATTTACTAGTTCATGGAACAGGTGTCAGTGTCACTAGGGTGCATGTCCTCCAGGTTTTGCGTGAGTCTGGCATTTTGGTAGTTCGTTGTAATAGTAGCTCGAGGGACAAGTCTCTACAATCACCCCCTTTCAACTGAAGGCACGAGTGGCTTAAGTTGAGAAGTTCTACTCGGACTTTGTATACGTAATTTGAATCTATAATTGTAAATGACCTTTGGAATTCGTTGCTGATTGTTGAAGTTCCCATGTAATGTAATCTCCAATATTAATTATGTATTAAATTGATTATAATCAATTAATGTAGTTATGGCTATAAGTATTTGCTCTATCTTCTCCCCAAGTTACCATCTTCTCATTCTATATACCTATAATATGTTTCTTCAAGTTATCTGTTAAAAATGGCTACCACCAGAGGCCAAAATCGTGAAAATCAATTGTTGGCTAAGATTCATGAACTCTAGCTTCGGTACTTTGGTAACCAATATCTCTTTGAAGAGACGCCCATCCTTGTCCCATCTACTTACTATGGTATGGCAGAGGATGAGGTGGAGGTTATCAATAATGATTTCTTCCATATGTTTTATTTTCACTACATTCTGAAGATTGTTCAGCAACGCAAGGATTGTCTTTCGTGTTTGGCAGAGTAGGCCATTTTTGAGGAGGACCATGCTGCCGGTGTTTAGTATAAGTGACCACGTGGATGTGACTGCCCTGGTTGTAATTAGGAAATTGTATTATATTTTTTATGAATCAAATTTTCTTTGCCGAATTGCTTTTATTTGATATCGAGTTGTTTGTATCTCTTTTAAACTAATGTATTTGTAATGTGTTGACTTGCAATTTTGTTTGGATAATTATTACAGCTCTCAATCATTATCTTAGATTGTATCATCCTTTATATCTGCGATTTGATATTATCTTTTAATTTTGCTATTCTATAAATAGTTGTAAAGTTTCCATAGTTTATGTGTTAAACATGGTAATAACTCACTCTCAGAGGAATCGTCTTGCGGCTGAAGGGCAGTTGGCAATAAAAATTATTGAAGTTCGTGAAAGGATTTTCGAAGTGCTTCCTTATGACGCTGAGGAGAGGGACATTGAGATTGTTAGAAGGTTGTTTAAGTACTTAAGATCGACTGTCAGAGAAGAAAACAAAATAAGCTAGGAGGAAATCCAAGAGGAAGAAACGATTATTAGTTTGTAGGGAAAACGAGCTCAATAAGCAATACGATTTTTTGTGTAACTGGGAGGACGAGTTAGTGAGGACTACCATTGAGGTGAATAAGTCTGAATAAAAGATTAGTAGGAGAGAAAAAGATTTGTCTCATTCCAAATTTTTAAATGGGGGAAATGATGAGAGGGGTGCGATTACCAAAATGTATGAGTTGTCTAAATGGAGGAGGAAAAATGACGCCTTGATTGAAAAACTGAGGGCTGCTGACACATTCTCCAATAACTATCAACAGTTAATGATGGGTGGTACAAATATCTCTCATTCATTTTCTTTTAAGCATTTTTCAAAACCAGAGAAAAAATTTCCCTGAGAGAGAAAGAAAGTTGTTACGTTTGCAAACATAGAAAAAAAAGGCTGTGTTATTTGCAAAGCCAACTAGTAATCTACCAGAGCGCTCTGTAAAGAAAGAGTTATTTTATGTTCCTGATTCATCTTTTATCATTGAAGGTTAATGGATTTTCTTTAATGCTTCATTGTTCTTCCATTTATTTTTAAATCTTTAAAGTATTTTTTGTTTTACGTTGTTTCCCTCTTATTTAGTTTGAAAATTGAAAAAGGGATTTCCCATTTAGCGTGTTGTAATATATAGTTTTATTTTATTTTTTTTAAATCCTAACCGGTAATTGTGGTGGTACTGATATGGACATATTAGTATTATATATTTTAGTATAATTTTGGATATTTCAGTAAATTTGGCTAATAAAAGTGATATTTGTATCTTTATATATTTATAATTTTTTAATGAAAATACATTTAAACTAAAAAATTAAAATTGGTAAAGTATCTGGTCCTCGATGTAGATGTAGATGCGTAATAAAGTTTTAATAACTAGGACTCAGATAACATCTTACTTGTCATTCGAGATAGATCCTCTTACTTTTGCTCGAGTTGGCAATGAGGATAATATTAAATTTGGAGAAGTTAATTCCCTCGACTTTGAAATTGACCCCATTAGTAGTAGGGTTCTTGACAATAATCATGTTCCTATTAATGAGGGTGAGGTAAGAGTAGATTATGATTGGGGTGATGATGACAATTTTTTTGGCATCTTTCATACCTGTGGGGGTTAATGTGATGAAATAATTTTGTAAGTGTAAAGGTAGTTTGAAGGGGGTTTGGGGGTGGTTTAATGGGGAGTGAGGGAAAAATGTATACAAAATATTTTGAAGAGGAAGGTGATAATTCGTACTACCCTATTCCAGACCTAGAAGCTGAGAGAGTTGTAAAGGGAATTTTAGATTAAATTACTCTAGAGTATTTTGATGGGGATGAATATGATGATCTAGATGAGGGTTTTCTCTGTTATTTGGCTCAACTCCACTATGGTATAAGTCTACATTTGAGCAATTTTGCCAAAGGCATTATGAATAGGATTAAAGGCTACCCTACCCAGTTAAATAGGAATGTATACGAGGTGATAAGTGTTTGTGAAACACTTAACTCGAAGTAGATTGAAGAGGGCAGGGAAAGGAGATTGACCTTTGATGATTGTATTATAATCTGTATGAACAAACAACACCTCTTAAGGAGATGATATAGTCTAGTGTATGCACACTATCTCCTTAAGATAGATTTACCCCTACCACAGTACTTTACAAGAATATAGATCTCTGTTTCTCCGGATACAACGATCAGTTGCAGAGAGAAGAAAGTACATCTATCTTTATGCCAAATGAACCTTGATTGTATCTATATTTTCTCTTAAAGAAATGACTCGAGAAAACTCTAAAAACTGATGAAAATAAATGAAAATGAAGTTGGGTTATATAGAGCATAAGTGACTCTTTACCAAGGGTTATACCTTAAGACATACCTCTATAGTTAGTGCCCCTTCACCAAATGTTATACCTTAAGTTGTATCTGTTGGCGATAACCCAACTCACACCTCAAACCTAAAAAACTAAAAATTTGACTTAGTGTTCCAAGAATCCCTATGGACAAAGATCCCATGATCGAATTATAGGCTTATAATAATAAGTAGGTTTCCTAAGTCGAGCAAGCCTATAAGTAGTCTATGTACCCAAGCTAGTTTGCACTCATGGTCGCACGCGTGTGACCCACCCACCAACTCTCACATACACCACAACAAGTTAAGTATTAAACTTACTTATATAGTAGAGTTGAGCTTCCCTCATATCCAATATGGGACTAAAAATACTTAGTTTTACCATTCAAACAAAAGGAAAACCACACTCTTTTTGTTTTTTCCAATAATCCCTCACATTTGAATGGTAACTGACAAACTCAAACAAAACAAAGAAAATCAGGGAATGGTTCTGCATCGAGAAAGGTATCTTGTGGACTTGAACCTTCCCTAGTGAATAACAATCTGATTTATGCTAATTAGTGAACATATGTCTTAAACTATCAACTTTAGTGTAAACCAAGACAATAGTCTTTACACAGTACTTTTCCAAACGCAATCGGCTCTCACAGTTGGATATCTTGTATAGTACAACCCATAGTCTATTGTATGCATTAAATATTGTAAAACTCTGATTAACGCTTCCCAGTGGCTCGAGCTAGGGTTTATAGTATACCGACTCAGTTTGCTAATTGTATAAGCAATATTTAGTCTTGTGCCATTTATAATATACATTAGATTGCCTATTATCCGTGTATACTTTATTTGAGAAATAGGCTCACCTGTGTATTTAATCAATTAGTACATATTATCGTATGGTGTCTGAACACCACGATTGTCAAATTTATTAAACTTCTTAAGTGCATTTACCATATAATGTGATTGAGACAACACAAGTCCATGTGGTGTTTTGCTAATTTTTATGCCAAGAATGACATCTGTAATACCTAAGTCTTTCATATCAAAGTTTTTGGACAACATTTTCTTTGTTAACATAATGCCATTGATGGTAGTCCCCATGATGAGCAAATCGTCTATATAAAGATACACAATTACATGCTAACCAATAATGTCTTTAATATAGACACATCTATCACATTAATTGATTTTGAAGCCATCCTTCATCATGGCTCCATCAATTTTTTCATACCATTGTAAATGTGACTGTTTCAATCTATATAGAGATTTAACCAGCCGTCACACTTTATTTTCTTGACCTCAGACAATGAACCCCTCAGGTTGGTTTATATATATATTTCTTCATTTAAGTCATAATTCAAGAATACTATTTTAGCATCCATTTGATGTATTTCAAGCTTATGCACTGCTGCAATAGCTATCAGCATATGAATGAAAGTTATTCTTGTCACTGGAGAATATGTATTAAAATAGTCCAAGCCTTCTTTTTGCCTATAACCTTAGGCAACAAGTCTGGCTTTGTACTTTTCAATTGAACCATCAGGTATAAATTTTTGCTTGAAAATCTACTTGCAATCTATAGGTTTGTTTCTAGGTGGAAGATCTACCAATTCTTAAGTATGGTTGTGCATTATAAAGTCTATCTCACTCTGTACAACCTCTTTCTAACTAGGAGCTTCAGGTGTAGCCATGGCTTCCTTGAAGGTTCGAGGCTCATTTTCTAACAGGAATGCTACAAAATCTTTTCCAAAAGACTTAACAACCTTAACTCATTTCCCATGCCTTGGTTATGCATTAAAATCAGAACTTGTAGGAGTGGTACGCTGATCACTATTAGAAGCAACATCAATTGCTCTTTTAAGTGGATTCTCATTATTACTCTTTTTATATGGGAATATATTTTCAAAAAATATAGTATTACATGATTCAATGATGGTATTCTCATGCACATCATTTATTTAAGATTTGTATACGAGAAATCTAAATGTACTATTGCTATTGGCATTTGCAAGACACCCCCACACTTTTAAGAACTAAGAGGAAGGCTATCTGCCTTTCCAGAGTTCATAAGGAGTCTTATCAATCTTCTTGCGAGGTAACTCATTGGGAATATAATTTGCATAAAGTAGCACTTCCCCCCACAAGTTTTGTAGCAAACCAGAACCAATAAGCATAACATTAAACATATTCTTTAACGTTATGTTTTTCCTTTCAACAACTCTATTTTGCTGAGGAGTGCAGGGTACAGTAATTTGATGTATAATACCAAATTTAGCAAAAAGTTCTCCAAACGAAATATAGTCGTACTCCCCACCCTTATTAGTTCTAAGAACTTTTATCTTTGTGTTGAGTTGAGTTGAGTATGAACCTCATTTTTAAAAATAACAAACATTTCTGGTGTCTCATCTTTGCTTATGAGCAAGTGCACATGACTATATCTTATACAATCATATATGAAAGTATTAAAGTACTTATTTTTGCCTTGTATTTGAATAAACTTTAAATCGTAGAGATTACTGTGAATCAAATTTAGCGGTTCAGTTTTTTGTTGTTAAATAGAATGGAATGATTGCTTAGCAAATTTTGCTTCAACACATACTTCAAATCTTTATTTGCAATCCAGATTGAATTTAAAAAATAATCCTAAATGGACTAATTTACGTAGCGAACCATAATTTACCTATCCTAATCATTGATGCCAAGCATTAAATAACTCAAGCAAGTAAATAAAATTATCATTCTTGTTGATAATTGAAACTGGTTTGCATAAGACTGCTAGTTTGAACAGTCCATCACACTCATACCCCTTTCCTATGAATACACCATTCTTAGTCATGATACATCTGTTTGACTCAAATAGTAACTTAAAACCATTCTTGATAAACAATGTTCCAGAAATAAGGTTCTTGCGGATATCAGGCACATGCAACACTTAATTCAAAGTAACTTCTTTTTCAGATGTGAATTTCAGGATTACTTTCCCTTTTCCTTCGACTCTTAACATCGAAACATTGCCCATAAACACTTTATCTTCATGTTCAGTCTTATTGTAGGCAGTAAATAAAATCCTATCATAGCATATATAGCGCGTGGTCCATGTGTCCACAAACTATCCTCTGGAATTTCTTGCCAGGTTGACTTCAGAGATTACTGTCCATAGGTTTTCCATCTTTGTAATATTTGCTTAAG
Organism: Kingdonia uniflora; assembly: GCA_014058105.1. Lineage (NCBI taxonomy): Eukaryota > Viridiplantae > Streptophyta > Magnoliopsida > Ranunculales > Circaeasteraceae > Kingdonia > Kingdonia uniflora. Next base: position 1,012,010 of record JACGCM010002784.1, read on the forward strand.
TGTCATTGTCACTTTCTGGTCTGCTTTTACGCTTACGGTATTCTATTGATTTGTACCCGGGTTTGTCACAAACATAACAACTTCCTATGAACTTCTTAAAATCTTTGCTCTTAGGGCCCATAGAATTCTTCCCATTTTCCCCTTTCTTCCTATTTTTCTTATGGGGTTTAGGGTTTTCCTCGACCATGTTAGCCTTGGCATCGTACGAATGAACAATATCCTTCTTCTTGTTGGATTTGTTATTTTCTTCGATCCTTAGCCTTACGATTAGTTCCTCTAACTTCATTTCCTTCATCTTATGTTTCATATAACTTTTAAAGTCCTTTCAGGATGAAGGCAACTTCTCAATTATCGTAGCAATATGAAAGTATTCACTTAACTTTATACTTTCTGCATAAATGTCATGCAGGATAATCTGCAGTTCTTGTACTTGACTGATTATAATCTTGGATTCTATCATTTTATAATTCAGGAATCTACCGACTACAAATATTTTCAGTCCGACATCTTCCATTTTATACTTATGGTCTAAGGATTCCCAAAGTTCCTTTGCAGACTCCATTAGATTATACACATTGTACAATATGTTGTTCAGCCCATTCAGGATATAGTTCCAACACAGAAAGTTAGAATTAATTCACGCCTCCACTGAAGTTACGGTTATTGGGTCAGTTTCTTCCTCCTTTAACTCTTGTTTGTCCTCCTTAAAGAAATTTTCAAAGTTTAAAGTCATGAGAATGAACAACATCTTCTACTGCCAACGCTTGAATTCAGTGCCATCGAACTTCTCGGGCTTCACTTTTAGAACTTGTGGGTTACTCTTTTCACTTTCCTTCTCTACAAGATTCACCATTGTTATAGTCTTTGATCACAAAAAAAAATGTCTTAAGATTCCATTATAATCTGAATGAACAAACAACACCTCTTATGAAGATGATCGAGTCTAGTGTATGCACACTATCTCCTTAAGATAGATTTGCCCCTGCCACAGTGCTTTGAATGAATGTAGCACTTTGTCTCCCAGGCTACAATGATCTGTCGCAGAGGGAAGAAAACACTTCTATTGCTTTACCAAATAAACCTTGATTACATCCGTTTTCTCTCTTGAAGAAATAACTCAAGAAAACTAATAAAAATTAATGAAAACAAAGTTAGGTTATATAGAGTATAGGTGACTATTTACCAAGGGTTTCCTAGGTCGAGCAAGCCCATGGGTAGCCCATGCACCTAAGCTAGTTTGCAAACATGGGTCGCACATGCGCGTGCGACCCACCAACTCTTACACACACCACAACAAGTTAAGTATTAGACTTACTTATATAGTAGAGTTGAGCTTCCCTCATATCCAATGTGGGGCTAAAAATACTTAGTTCCTCCATTCAAATAAAAGGAAAACCAAATTCTCTTTGTATTTTCCAACAATGATGTTCTTAAATACTATAGGGTGAGGTATTTCAGCGCTACTAGAGGTACTTATTTTTCATCTATGTACCCCTAACTTCTATTTTTTTGACCTGGATTTTTTTGGTAAAGTATGGAATGATAACTTGGCCTTGGTTAAGTGCCACTATACGCAAAGAGCTGATGAGGATGACCTAGATCTATTACATAGGTCATTTAAGGAATATAAGTAGATACATCTCTGGAACTGTATTTTGTCTAGTTGTTCTATAATTGATATGGTTTTTATGGTAGTTTTATAAATTCCTATTGTAACGTTACTAGGAGGAATCTCTTGTCGACATAGTAGCTTGAGAAGGGGTTGAACTTTAAGGTGTTTTGGACGAGCTTATTATAGACAGGAACAAGGGGGTAAATAGTAAATCTTTCAAAGTCCAGAAGGCCCAAACGAAGATAAAATTGGATAATGTTGTTAATGTTGGGTTGAGTTTTGTGGCTTCACCCCCTGTACTGGATTCTTCCCCGGACACTGGTGTTTATGTTCCAAAGGTTGTTAAGGCCAAAGCTCTCTATCACTTTTCATGTAATGACCCATATTTTTATTTTATTTTAGTATATATTCCTTTTTTGCATATTACCATCCATTAAGTTTATGTATATATTTCGCATATATTCCTTCTATCCATTATGCATCCATTTTATTCCTTTTGAGCAGGTTTTTGGGGTTAGATTCCTTTTCTATGTTTTTGGTGTTTTAGTTGTTATTAGGAGGAGGTGGTTGTGTTGTGGCTTTGGTAACCCTTTGTGGGTTTGTGTAGTGGTGTTTGTGGTATGGCGTGATCTGGGGAGGATCCGTAGTTTTTCCTAAGTTTCTATAAGTTTTCCGTGAAGGAATCTTTTATTTTTGAAGTTCGAGGCTGTATCTGTTCAGTTCTATTCGAACAGACCCTTTTCTGTTCGAATAAGTTTCTTCCTACTCGATTTTATTCAAACAAATCTTGCTCTGTTTGAATAAGTTTTATTATGCTTCATTTTATTTGAACAAGCCCTTTTCTGTTCGAATATGTTTCTTCCTGTTTCATTACGTTCGAACAGGATTCATTATGTTCGAATACTTTCCAGACTGATTCATTATATTCGAATAACTTTTGTTCTGTTCGAATAGATGTCTGTTTAGTTAATTTTCCTTATGTTCCATTATGTTTGAACAAGTTTATTTTTGTTCGAACAAGGTTCTACCTGCTTTGTTTTGTATTCTATTCGAACAGAGGCACATTTTTAGCTACATGTTGGGCCTTTAACCTCATTTCTCATTTATTCATAAACACTCGTTTACTCTCTCACCCCCAAATCATAATCCCCTCTTTCCCAAATTCAAATCCAATACGTTCCCTCGCTCGCCGATTCTTCACCGTGATCTTCGCCTTTATCCTTGGTGAGTAATTTCCTATTCATTTCCATTCCTTTTGTTCGATTAGAGGTTGGGTTGATTTCTAGGGTTTGGGTTATTGATTGGTTTCCTTTATTGTTTGATTGATTGTTGTTACAATTATCTGTTGTAGCTTATCCTGTGTTTTGTTAGCCGTATCGCTAATTCTGGGTTTTGGAGTTCTGATTTTGGTTTCGTCAGGACTCTAGATTATTATCAGGTGAGTCCCCCTTCATTTCTAAATTCCTCTACTGGTTATTAGATGCTGATTAGAGTAGTGCTCTGTGTAGAGAGGTGCATGTGATTTAGTTATGGTATGATATTATATTTCTCAGTATGAGTTGTTAACCTATAAGTTAGTTATCCTGCAATTTGGTTTATTGTTTGCATTGGACTTTGGGTTTAGTTAGAAGCTGTTAGTATGGTATTTCTCGTAACCGTGTTCTTATTGATGGTTTTGGTCTTTTAGAGACTGATGTTGGTTAGTTATGGTGACGGCTAGGTTGCTGTCTCATCTAGGTTTAGATGATGCAACTGAGTCATTGTTTATTTCTGCTGTTAGGATTGTTTACCATGCTCTTATGCAGGTAGTCGTCCTATGTGTGATGCCTGGTTTACGGCTATTGTGTTGTGATCCTTGGGATATGTTGTAACTTTTAATCATGCAAAACTCTTTTAACTTAACGAGATCAGATACATAACACAGCTCTACATCGGTTGACCTCCGATAGGATCGCAGGAGTCCTAAATCGGGTTAAAATAGTAGGTGAAGAACTGGTTGTGAACACTATCATACCTTTAATACCAATCCGGGAGTGTGGGAAGGTATGAGACAGTCTGAATCTGGTGCTAGACTTATCCTCGGTGAGGTTAAAATTCCTTGGGATGAAAATAAAGTTTGGACGCTGGCTCCGTGGGTTAAAAAGCCTGGAACACTTTGATCAAGTGAGTATCCACTAGCTTGGTTTGTGACTATTCCGACATTTTCTAGCAGATTCCTAGGTTATCGTCGATGAGAGAGATTGATTTTGGCATAGATCTTTTACCTGCTACGGCTCCGATTTTAAAGGCTCTGTATCGTATGGCACCCATTGAGCTGAAGGAATTATATGATCAGATTTCGGAGTTGATGGATCAGAAGTTCATTCGGCCGAGTACTTCACCGTGGGGAGCGCCAGTTTTGTTTACGAAGAAGAAGGATGGGTCGATGCGTCTGTGTATTGATTACCGCGAGTTAAACAAAGCGACGATCAAGAACAAATATCCTTTACCTAGGATCGTGGACTTGTTTGACCAGCTTCAGGGAGTGCAGTTCTTTTCGAAGATTGATCTCATATCAGGTTACCATTAGCTGAGGATCAAGAAGGAGGATGTTTCGAAGACAACATTTCAGACTCGTTATGGGCATTATGAGTTTTAGGTTATGCCGTTTGGTTTGTCTAACGCGCCCACAACTTTTGTGGATTTGATGAACCGGGTTTTCCGATCTTTTCTAGACCGGTTTGTCATTGTATTCGTGGATGGCATATTGATTTATTCGAAGACCGAGGCCGAACACGAGGAACATTTGAGGATCGCTTTACAAACTTTGCGGGAGAACGATTTATTTGCATAGTCCAAGAAGTGTGATTTTTGGCAAAAGGAAGTGAAGTTTCTAGGGCACGTGGTGTCCAAGGATGGTATTGCGGCTGATCCTTCGAAGATTGAGGTAGTTATAGATTGGGTGCAACCCACTAATGTTACAGAGATTCGCAGCTTTTTGGGATTAGTCGGTTATTACCGCAGATTCATTGAGGGCTTTTCGCGGATTGCAGTTCCTCTGACTTGCTTGACACAGAAGAATGTCAGGTTTGTTTAGGATGATAAGTGTGGATTGGCTTTCGCAGAATTGAAGAAGAGGTTGACTACAACACCTATTCTTATTGTTTCTTCAAGTGGGCTGAAGTATATGGTTTACAGTGACGCATCGCTCAGTGGGCTGGGTTGTGTGTTGATGCAAGAATGCTTTGAGATAACTTAAGGTGCACGAGAGGAATTATCCTACTCATGACCTTGAGTTGGCAGCAGTGGTTTATGCGTTGAAGATTTGGCGACATTATCTTTACGGAGAGAGGTTCAAGCTCTTTTCTGATCAAAAGAGTCTACAGTACCTTTTCTCACCGAAAGAGCTGAATATGAGGCAGCGCAGATGGATGGAGCTCCTGAATGACTATGACGTCAACTTGCAGTATCACCCAGGGAAGGAAAATGTGGTGGCTGACGCTTTGAGCCATTTGCCTAGGGGATTTCTTGCACGTCTGATGATTTGTGAGTGGTTGATGCTTCACGATGTGGTAGATTCTGGGCTGAGTTTGTATTCACGGGGTACGGGTAGTTTTATTGCAAATCTGAGGGTTCAGCCTTCATTGATTTCACAGATAATAGAGGCTCAGTAGTAGGATGCTAGATTACAGTTTTGGGCTTCCGACATTAGTAGACCAGATTGGACAGTTAGTTCAGATGGTAGTATCAGGTACAGGGGCAGATTATGCATGCCAGATTCAGAGGTGATGAAGCATGAGATTTTGAGTGAGGCTCAAGGCTCTAGGTATGCTATTCATCCAGGTAGTATGAAGATGTACCAGGGTCTGAAGAGACATTATTGGTGGGATAACATGAAGAAAGAGATAGCTGAGTTTGTTTCCAAGTGTCTTACATGCCAGCAGGTGAAGGCCGAGCATTAGAAACTGGCGGGGCAGCTCAAACCTTTACCTATTCCAAAGTGAAAATGGGAGCACGTGATGAAGAACTTCATTTTGGGTTTACCGCAGACGAAGAAGAACCGCGATTCTATTTGGGTGATTGTAGACTGATTGACCAAATCGACACATTTTATTCTGGTTCGCAAGACTTAGACGGTTGATGAGTTGAGCAAATTATATATGAGAGAGATAGTGCATTTACACGGGGTTCCAGTGTCTATAGTGTTAGATCAAAATACTAGATTTATCAGTAACTTTTGGAAGAGTTTCCAGCGAGCTATGGATACCAGATTAGATTTTAGCACAACATTTCACCCCTAGACTAACGGTCAGAAGGTGAGAGTGAACCAGATTCTTGAGGATATGCTTAGGGCTTGTGTTTTAGACTTTAAGGGTAGCTGGGACGAGTACTTACCTTGGGCGGAGTTTGCGTATAGCAATAACTTTCAGTCGAGCATCGGGATGGCACCTTATAAGGCTTTATATTGTAGACCGTGCAAATCACCGCTGAGTTAGGCAGAGGTTGGTGAGCAAAGTTTACTGGGGCCAAGCTTGGTTCGTGAGACTACTGAGGCAATTACTATTACCAGAGATCGGTTACGTATAGCAGAACCAACAAAATAGTTATGCCGACATCCGTAGGAGACCGCTAGAGTTTAAGATCGGTGATCACGTTTTGCTGAAGGTTTCTCCGATGAAGGGCGTGATGCATTTCAGCAAGTAAGGGAAGTTAGCTCTGAGATTTATTGGTCCGTTCGGGATTTTGGTCAGAGTGGGAGAGTTAGCGTACCGTTTAGCATTGCCACCGTAGTTTGACTGAGTTTACAGCGTATTTCATGTTTCTATGCTGAGGAAGTATGAGCGGGATTCGCCATACGTGATTGACTGGGAACCTATAGAGGTTCAGGACGATGCCTCGTATATAGAGCATCCGGTGTGTATTTTGGATCGCGCGGAGAAGATTATTCGCAGCAAGGTTATCCCTTTTGTGAAAGTGCAGTGAAGTCACCATGGGCCAGATGAGGCTATCTGGGAGTTAGAGGCTGATGTGAAGGGGCATTATCCACAGTTATTCTCAGCCTGAGGTATGTATGGAATTTCGGGGCGAAATTTCTTTTTAGTAGGGTAGATTGTAATGACCCATATTATATTTATTTATTATTTTAGTATATATTCATTTTCTGCATATTCACATCCATTAAGTTTCTGTATATATTCCGCATATATTCCTTCTATCCATTATGCATTTATTTTATTCCTTTTGGGCTGGTTTTTGGGGTTAGATTCATTTTTTGTGTTTTCGGTGGTTATTAGGAGGAGGTGGTTGTGTTGTGGCTTTGGTAACCTTTTGTGGGTTCGTGGTGGTGTTTGTGGTGTGGTGTGATCCGGGGAGGATCCGCGGTATTTCCTAAGTTTCTATCAGTTTTCCGTGAAGGAATCTTTTGTTTTTGGAGTTCTGGGCGGTTTCTGTTCAGTTCTATTCGAATAGACCCTTTTCTGTTCGAATAAGTTTCTTCCTACTTGTTTTTATTCGAACAAATCTTGCTCTGTTCGAATAAGTTTCATTGTGCTTCATTTTATTCGAACAAGCCCTTTTCTGTTCGAATATGTTTCTTCCTGTTTCATTATGTTTGAACAAGATTCATTATGTTCGAACAGGATTCATTATGTTCGAATACTTTCCTGACTGATTCATTATATTTGAATAACTTTTGTTATGTTCGAATAGATTTCTGTTTAGTTGATTTTCCTTCTGTTCCATTATGTTCGAACAAGTTTATTTTTGTTCGAACAAGGTTCTACCTGATTCATTTTGTATTCAATTCGAACAGAGGCGCATTTTTAGCTACATGTTGGCCTTTAACCTCAGCTCTCTTTTATTCATAAACACTCTCTCACTCTCTCTCCCCCAAATCGTAATCCCCTCTTTACCAAATTCAAATCCAATCCGTTCCATCGCTCGCCGATTCTTCGCCGTGATTTTTGCCTTCATCCTTGGTGAGAAATTTCCTATTCCTTTCCGTTCCTTTTGTTTGATTAGAGGTTGGGTTGATTTCTAGGGTTTGGGTTATTGATTGGTTTCCTTTATTGTTTGATTGATTGTTGTTGTGATTGTCTATTGTAGCTTGTCCTGTGTTCCGTTAGCCTTATCGCTGATTCTGGGTTTTGGAGTTCCAGCTTTGGTTTCGCTAGGACTCGGGATTATTATCAGGCGAGTCCCCTTCATTTCTAAATTCCTTTACTGGTTATTAGATGTTGATTAGAGTAGTGCTCTGTGTAGAGAGGTGTATGTGATTTAGTTATGGTCTGATATTATATCTCTCAGTATAAGTTGTTAACCTATAAGTTAGTTATCCTGTAACTTGGTTTATTGTTTACATTGGACTTTGGGTTTAGTTAGAAGCTGTTAGAGTGGTATTTCTCATAGCAGTATTCTAATTAATGGTTTTGGTCTTTTAGAGACTGATGTTGGTTAGTTATGGTGACGGCTAGGTTGCTGTCTCATCTAGGTTTAGATGATGCAACTGAGTCATTGTTTATTTCTGCTATTAGGATTGTTTACCATGCTCTTATGAAGGTAGTCGTCCTATGTGTGATGCCTGGTTTACGGCTATTGTGTTGTGATCCTTGGGATATGTTGTAACTTTTAATCATGCAAAACTCTTTTAACTTAACGAGATCGGATACATAACACAGCTCTACATCGGTTGACCTCCGATAGGATCGCAGGAGTCCTAAATCAGGTTAAAATAGTAGGTGAAGAACTGGTTGTGAACACTATCATACCTTTAATACCAATCCGGGAGTGTGGGAAGGTATGAGACAGTCTGAATCTGGTGCTAGACTTATCCTCGGTGAGGTTAAAATTCCTTGGGATGAAAATAAAGTTCGGACGCTGGCTCCGTGGGTTAAAAAGCCTGGAACACTTTGATCAAGTGAGTATCCACTAGCTTGGTCAAGCTTGACAAAAATTGTACCCATTGTATCCCCTTAACAGATCTCTTTTAGATAAACATGCTAGCGGTTGATCAACCAATATTATAATATGATTGTGAACACGTTTTAAAACATTAAAGTATTCAACATTAGGACTAACAGAGCATATCATAGCATCCGTATTTGGGATAATTGTGGGATTATCCCAGTTCATCATGTCATATCATATCTTCATCACATATCATTATTCCTTGCCACTATTCCTTTTCTCTAAACTCCTATCTCTATTCTTATGTTCTTATAACTCTATTATCTGGTTCATAGTTGCTTAGTTTATTATTCATTTACTTTAAAACCTTCTCTATCTCCTTCACCTTACCCTCTTCTCTGCACCTGTTATATTAGTAGGTTATTTATCTCTGATGGGTATTTAGTGAGCCGTGGTTTTGCTCACTCTCGCTTTGTTCCCCCCTTTCAGAGGTTGAGTAGCTTGGATTGCTGTGAGCTTTAGCCTGATTGGAGCCAGTTTTACCGCTGCAGATCTTTTTTAGTTTAGACTTTCTATATGTGATCTCAACATTTGTCGCTGTACTTTATTCGAGATATTATATTCTGATTTTAGTCTGATATGTATATATATCTTTTACTTCCGCTTTATTATTCTTCTTTACTCTGATGATTATTGCTTTAAGTGAATAACTGAGCCTGAACATGTCTATGGCTCAGTTGTTCGTGGGGAAAATCTGAGAATTTCCCGACCTGCACAACTTCGAATCTAGTAATTGGTCAAACTCACCGATTATTGGATTTTGGGGAGTAACATTTCAGCCTCTTGATTCACATCCTAGTTCGGGCATTTTAGGCTGAAGAAAAGCTGGGAAGAAAAACTTCTATGATTTTGTTACTGGAGATGGTGAGGAGGCGAAGAGTGCCTTGAAAAAGCAGAAGTTTGTTGACATCCCTTCTGCAGCAGTCGTGGTAGTAACAAGACTCATTTTCGTGGAGCTTGTAGTGACTATTTTTGCATCTCAGACTCAAGCTCCATCTTCGACCATCATACGACCACTCGACCTCATCAATATACATGTGGCACAATTTATGATGCATTACAGCTACAGAGTTCTATTCATTATTTTTGACCTCTACATCAACAGTTTAAGTCAACAAGCGCATAGTCATCAATGAAGCCGTTACAAAACAACAAGATTAGACCGTTACACAATTAGTTCAATGACTATCAAATATATAAATATATTTTAACGTCTATCATTAAGGAATAAAGGTCGTCAAACGGTCATATTATAAAACCTATAAATAGGACCAATGAATTCCAAATGAAGGATGGATGAATCCTAACTCAAACACTCTATTCAAAATACTCAGAGCAATCCTTGTAATAGCTTGCAACTATCAATAACATCTCTCTTTCTAAATCCTCAGGAGAGGTCATAGTTTTTAACCTATTCAAAGGTTTTCGACGCTAAACTTTCTAATAGTATTTGTTTATTATTCATCTCAACGCTCTGATTATCCTTGGTGTAAAAACTAAGTTTGAGATACAAAATTATGCTATTACATTTGGCGGCGTCTTTGGGAATGAAGTTTTTAATCCCATTATCTCAAAAATAGCTGATTATCTTTCTCTAGAATGACACTTCTAGATCAGAGTACGCCAATTACTCCAGGAGAAGGAAACGCCGTACTAGCAGAATTGTGGGACACTTTAAACTCCAAAATTGAATGGCGAGCCACTCTGGAGCAACAACTGGCAAGTTTACAAGATGCTTTGAAGGTTTTACAGGGTCAACAGATTACACCCCAGAAGAATAAAGGTGTGCTGCCAACTGCTTCGCAAGTTTCTGTTCTAGACAGAGTCGGGCCTCACGCCAATAATCTAGAAGGGGACACTTGATCTAATCATTATTAACCTGCGATCGAACCAGCTCTAGTATAAGAAGTTCACCAAGAGTTGATGGCGGTATTACTGGAGTCAAACAAGCAGAAGATCTACCCCGTGGAAGAGTGCGTAATCAACTAAGTGAAGGAAGTGACGACTACAATCCTCGTGAAGGATGCGTCCTATGATTGACCACCACAGCTCGTCAGTACGTGACTCAGGAATATGTTGAAAAGCGTATAAAAGAACTGTTAATACCCAGGCTCAAACTACTAAAGGCATTCACAACAGACCACCAAAATGCCCAATTGCTCAGGAATTATTGGATGACGAAGTTCCCATTGATTTCCATACCCCAAAAATATGAAAATACAGGGGAAATGATCTAGTAAAGCGCATTCAAGAATTATAGGACGCTTTAGGCCTATATTCTACATCCAACCACATTTTATACCGGCTCTTTCCTACCAGCCTGCAATGTGATCCTTTACGATGGTTCCACTCACTACCAGAATGGTCCATCATAACTTTTAAATAATTATGGGAACTCTTCGTCAAGAGCTACTTGCACAACAGGGACAAGGATGAGAATCTATATTCTCTATTCAGCCTTAAGCAAGTACCAGGAGAAAAGCTCGAAACATTCACTAAGAAATTCTTGGAGTTGGTCTGAAAGGTGGACCGACTCGATCAAAAATTTACTATTTTTGCATTCACCAATGCTTTACTCGTGAACGAAAGGGCGAAGGAGTACCTGATTCTAAACAAGCCTACGACTTTGGAAGACATGATCGAGAAGGTCAACGGCTATATTGATCTCGTAAGGATGGTGTCCGAAAGACAAAAAACTTAAAAATCTACCTTAACAGCTAGAGACCAATTCACAGAGCAAGATTTCTTTCGTACTACTGATAACGGAGGAGACAGGAAGCGGGCCAAATCTAATGACGATCGAACTTAGAGAGGTGGTAATATGCCCAAGCCCTGCCTTCCCAAGATGAATTTCACGATAACCACCATATACGCTATACTTTAAAATGAGAAATTTTTCTGCAATGCCTAGTATCTCCAACCTATCGAGAACAAACCCTATTGTATACACCACAAAGTTTGACATCACGACATAGAATATTGCTTCACTTTAAGTGACTGTTGGAGTATATTTTTGCAGATGGACGAATGCATGAATACATAGTGGATGTTGAAAGTTATAAAAATTGGAGTTACAAGCTTACTACTGAGATCGTATAGGTCGAAGAAGAGACAGAGGATAAATATTTATACTATATCTCCCTTAGCCACTTTATCAAAACTCATACCATTAATAGGTCGATCAGATGCAAAAGACAATGTCTCGGCTAGTGTCACGATTTATCCGTGGTTGATAAAGAAGCCCGGCTAATCCCCGCATCTAATTTCCCAACGTACATGGATCTCCTTCGAAGATTGTGATGTTTGCCATGTCAATTTTCCTCATCATGATGTACTCGTGATCATACTGAAAATAAGAAATGTTGTACTATATACAATAATGGTGGGTACTGGCAGTAGTATCAAACTGTTTTTTTTAAGCATGATTGATCAGATGGGACTGGCTGATAAAGTTTAACCTTGTGATGTTGACATTAGTGTGTTCAATGGCTCTAAGGAAGAATGTGTAGGAAAGATCATACCTTCTATTATAGCTGGACCGACAATAGTTGACATAGTATTCTATGTTATCAATACGAGGTCACATTATTTGGGGATTATGGGACGCTGCTGGCTGTATAACATGCGAGCTATCCCATCAACCTATCATTTGGCGCTACGATTCGATTGGAATGACAACATTTATGAGATCAATGGCAGTCAAAAGCTAGCTCGAACTTGTGAAAATTCTATTACCACCATGACAGAACCATCAATACTACAACTCACATAGCAATTACAGAAATCAACAGAAAATATTACAGATAATATTACAAAAAATGAGTTGCAAAGCGCAGAAATTACAGAATATGTCGAGATTAGTGGAGATAAAAGGGGCACCTACATTGAAACTATTTTACCCATGATAGAGTGTAATGCTCTTATTTAATTTCTCAAAGACAACAATAATGTATTCGCATAGATGTTTCAAAAAATACCTGGCATTGATCCAAATTTGGCTTGCCATAAGCTTAGTCTGAAAGATAAAGCTGAGGCAATCCAATAAAAACATAAAACTTTTGTACCAAGGCTCCGAGAAGAAGTTAATAAAGAGATCGATAAACTTATTAAAGTTGGTTTTATCCGAAAAGCCAACTACCCGGAATGGATCCCAAACATTGTAGCATTACCGAAGAAAAATGGCATGATCAGAATATATGTGGATTTCATGGATCTCAACAAACATACTCCGAAGGATAGTTTTCTACTTCCTATCATAAACTATCTGCTCGATTCTACTGCGGGATACAAACTCTTATCCATGATGGACGCCACATCAGGGTACAATCAAATACCTTTGTTACCCGAAGATCAAGAAAAAATAGCTTTCATCATAAAGCATGGTTTGTATTGCTATAAGGTTATGCCTTTTGGCCTAAAAAATGCAGGAGCCACTTACCAAAGATTGATGACATAGATGTTCAAAGACCATCTTGGGAAAACAACAGATGTTTATATTGATGATATGATGTGCAAAAGTCTCAAAAAGGAGAGTCATCTCGTAGATTTACACACGACCTTCAAAATTATTCGGTCTTACAAAATGAGAATGAATCCTGACAAGGGTCAATTCATAATCTAATTAGGCAAGTTCTTGGGATATTTGATCAGCAAACAAGGTATCGTGGCTGACCCAGATCGTATTCATGCATTGTTATTTATGCCAAAGACAAAGAAAGACGTACAGAAGTTACCTGGCAAGATAACCACAATAAATTATTTTGCCTTCAAGTCCTCCGACTGGTATTGATGGTTATTCGACCTACTGCGTGAAGTGATGAAGAGAAAGAAACCTAAAAAAGATCCTGAGATTGAGTAAACTGCAGAATGTGTAGCAGCATTCCAAGAACTAAAATACTATTTGGGAAAGCCACCAATAATAAGTACACCCAAGGTTGGAGAAGAACTCACCATATATCTTGCTGTTATCGATGAATCACTGAGCTCAATCCTTATTTGACTTGATGAAAAGATGGGGAAACCTGTCTACTTTATCAGCAAGACTCTCACTCCAACAGAAATACAGTACACCAAGATTGTAAAACTACTTTGAGCTCTCGTCTATACTTCCCAGAAGTTAAAACAATAATTCTAAGCTCACTCAGTTCGAGTAATGACGAATTATCCTTTGCGTGAAATCTTGTCCAGACAAGAGAAATCCTGACGAGTTCAACAATGGTCAGTTACTCTTGGTGAACACGATATACGTTTTGAACCACGGTATTTCGAAAAAGGGCAAGCCGTAGTAGATTTCCTTGCAGACTTTCTAGTAGATGATTCTGACTGGGAAGAGGATAGTACCGACTTAAATGAGGAACAAATTGAGGAAAAATCAGATTGGATATTTATGAAAGGTTGGCGCCTTCTCACTGATGGTTCTACCGGACCTGTTGGGTCAGGCATCGGGATCGTCCTTATTGCGCCTTCCAATAATTGAATTGAGAAAGCAATCCGACTCAACTTCGAAGCTACCAACAGTGGGACCAAATATGAGGTACTCATCCATAGTCTAGATATGGCTCTTGAGATTGGGGTTCCCGAGTTATCTGTATACATGAACTCTTTACTCATAGTAAACCATTATACAGACAAGTTTCAAAAAATGGAAAAATGATTGATTACGCCACAACAGTAACCGACAAAATGAGCAGAATTAAAAAAGTTATCATCGAACATTTGCCTCACGGAGAAAATAGACATTCTGATTCCCTTGGCTATGTTGCGGGAGTCCTCGGAACGGAAGCTCAATATCTAAAGATCAAAGTAATATCCACCCCCAGCATTAACATCATTAGTTCAAATCCTATTAATACTGGGGCGGTACAGAGGATGAAGACGGTTGGAGACGACCTTTCTTCATATATATCGGGCCCAAAAACAAGTTTAATGGTGAACTCCCTAAAGATCCTACTGAAAGGAGATGTGTGCTTGATAATGCTAAGCGATACGTCGTTGCCAATAACTTCCTTTATAAAAAGTCAGTGAAAAGACCCTATCTTCAATGTTTATCTGATAGAAAGGCTCAAGACTTCCTGCACAAACTTCATGAAGGCACTTCTAGATCCTATGCAGCAGGACAATCTTTTGTAAACTGATTTCTTACTCAAGGAGTCTTTTGGTATAAAATAAAAGCTCAAGCCATCGAATATATGAGCAAGTGTGATGCCTGCCAATGACATGGACCCCAAATTTGAGCTCTAGCCTTGGAATTCTATTCGAGCAAGGTTGTCTGGCCATTTAAAAGATGGGCCCTCAACCTCATGGGATAGTTCCCAACTGTACCAGGATAAAGAAAACACCTCCTAGTAGCAACATACTACTTTACCAAATGGGTAAAAGCAGTTCCTTTGTGTCAAACGCGTGAAGACGAAGTCATCAAGTTTATATAGGAAACTATAATAATATGGTTTGGCTGCCCCCACCTCATCATAATTGATAATGGACCTCATCAGTTCATTGGCTCCATGGTCATTGAATTCCTTAACCAGCACAATATCATCCACTCTCCTTCAAATCCGTATTATCCACAAGGAAATAGTCAGGCCAAAATCACCAATCGAGCTATCGTCGATGGAATCAAAAAGTACTTGATATAAAAGAAGGGTAATTGGGTGTAAGAGTTACCACATGTGTTATGGGCGTATAAAACAATACCTCGAGTATCGACTAGATGTGCACCATTCTTGTTGGCCTACGGTACCGAAGCAATCATCCCTACTTAATATTATCACCCATTACGTGACCATATCATGATAGACGAAGAAAACGAGTTCCAGTTGGCATGTAACATGAATTGGATTGAAGAAATAAAAGACAGATCAGTCATGAACTTGAGAAGATACCATCAGGCTTTAGCCAAATCATATAACAAACGAGTTCGTCATAGAGAGTTTGAAATTAAAGATTTCATCCTACGAGAGGTACCAAAACACATAAAGGAACTTAATGCTAGGTAACTCGTAAAAAATTAGGAATGACCTTTTATCATTATTGGGAATAGTGGACTTGGCTCTTACGACCTCGTCACAGAACATGGAGATCGAGTGCCTAATCCTTGGAACACATGGAGATTGAAGTTATACCACAGATAATAATCTATCGCGGTGTACTTTTCTATTATATCAATCATCTTGTACGTCAGTCTTACATTAATAAAATACCTATGTTTGATCACCCTATATTAGAGTACTTTCTACTATTTTATACAGTACTCTTCTACTATATCCAACATTTCTTGTACGTCAACCTTACTACAATGAAATACTTGTGTCTTGTTGCCCTACATTATAGTACATTTATAATATATCATCTAAGTACTTTTATATACATAACATATTTATAAAATCATAGGTTAGCAGTGGGTTCACCCCATTCTATTATATTACAGATCGTTTGCTGCTTCTGCCAATCTAATCTTCTATGACATTACATATCGTTTGTTACTTTAGCCAATATGATATTCTATTATATTATAGATCGCTTGTTGCTTCAGCTAATCTGATTTTCTATTACATTACAGATCGTTTGTTGCTTCAGCCAAACTGATCTTCTATTACATTATAGATCATTTGCTGCTTCCGCCAATCTGATCTTCTATTACATTACAAATCATTTGTTGCTTTCGCCAATCTGATCTTTTATTACATTACAGTTCGTTTGTTACTTCAGCCAATCTGATCTTTTATTACATTACAGATCGTTTCTTACTTCAGCTAATATGATTTTCTCTTATATTGCAGATCGTTTGTTGCTTCAGCCAATCTAATCTTCTATTACACAACAGATTATTTGTTATTTCAGCCAAACTGATCTTCTATTACAGAGCAGGTCGCTTATTGCTTTAAACAATTCGATCTTCTTTCATATGATAGGTCGACTATTAGCTCTACAATAGGACTATCAGACTTCTACACCATAATTGGTTCATTAAAAGGCCAATACATATATGTACAGATAACTAATTCTATTATCAGTCCAATTTTACTACACTCTATCTACTATATTTCCATTGGTATAATACGCATAATTCCTTTTAATATTCATAACGTTTCATAAATCACTCAAGCTATCACTTGAACTATCAGACAATACATCGCCACACGAACTTTCCCCACGCCCAGAAAGTCACAGACACATCAACTCTGGTACCCTCCCAGCAGTCAACTTTCAAAAGTTCGTGTATCCAAACAGTTTACATATCACAGTTAACAATGTTACTCAAGAACATAATATTTGGGTAATATCGATCCATAACTCTATTTCATATCTATATTATCATCACAGAGAACAAATTTTATTTATCATCAAAACAGTATACAAACATCTAATGCATATGCAAGATGGTAAAAGACTTGACTACTTTACTTTTGCTTTCTCGAGCTCTAAGAGGACTGCCCCTTATTTCTTGAACTCTTGGACATATCTACTAGTACGTCTAAAGAAGATAGAAAAGTCACCATCTTCTGCTGGCATTGCTTTTGCCATGACCAAGGTATCAAGCTCTCAACATCCTTTTCATCATCTTCTGAAAAATTTGGCACCGATTTAGGAACTGCTTTTTAAACAACCTTTTCCACCTCATCTTTTATAAACCACATATTTTCAGCCTTTGCGTTCTCAACATCAAAATACTTCCCACAGTCTATCACATACTTCCTAAATTTGTTCTCTACCCTCGCTAACTCCCCGCCATAAAACTCAATCACACTTTCTATATGATGTTCATGGTCCATTCAGGCTGTGACCTTTGTTCGTGACGAATACAGATGCTCCCTTAATTGTATATGCGCTCTGTCCAGACGTTTACGCATTTCTTTTTGCAAGACACCTAACGCTCTTAAATCATCTTCTACCTTCTTTCAAACAGTTAGTTCTTTTGTCAATTGATTTGATAAGGACGTTTTTTGCTCCATACTTTGCGTCAGCACGTTTTGTAACTCCTTTACCTCACCCTCTAATTTCCTTTGTATCTCTATTTGCTTTTTCCTTATCCTGAAAAACACAATTCTTATTGCCCTTCGTTCCTACATAAGGCCAAGAACATCAAGAAAAGGCCCTACATCACTCCATATAGCAGACACACCAGCTCGAGCTAAGCATTTTTTCGCCTCTACACTATGATGATTACATACTTCTTGAGCTAAAAATATAACTCGAGATGGGATAGGTACTACACCCTTTTCCTTTAAAAGTTCTACATAAGCTTCTTTTAAACCCTGCTCACTATCTACTTTAGCCTCAAAATATAGTGTTAGAACTACCAAAAGCAGCTGACACCTAGCCTTATCACTCGGGTTACTAAAACTGGACAAGTCTTTCGGCTTTCGTACTAACGCCCCCCTTTCCTCATCTTTTTTTTTTATAACTTTATCCCTTTATATTTTTATCTTAACATATTTACACTGAAGGTCATATAATTCTTTAAAATTTTTCTCCAAATTAGACTTAAACTGCCTTATCTCATATTCAATTTTATTTAGTACCTATTGAATACGAGCCACAAAATCTCTCATTCTACTCAACAATCTCTCCCGGTTAGAAATTGTTTTTCTCAACCGCTCTACTTCCTATACAGATTACAAATTTCTTGTTATCATACAAACATTCAAACATAGCACAATAAAAAGCATCTATCAAACTTAACAGTTTTTAGATCACACAAAGTATAATCTCATCAAAGTCAAGGTAGAATAGCATAAGTTCAAAATCAAATACCACAGACTGATTAAACATTCTTGTTAGTCTCTACATCAGATGAAGGATCCATTTTACTATTAGCATCTCGGACTTGTTCAGATTTAAAAGTTAATACAGTGGCCGGTGCAGCAGCATCTTCTACCACTTCGTCCTCTACATCTGAAGCAAATACTATCTCCTTATAGTTATAAGTTCTGCCTAGCTCTATATTAGTAGCAGTCAACCTGAAGTAGCGATAAGATTGGACAAAATATTCTCTTTCAGCCTGTAACTCTGTACATGCTTGAGAGAGAGTCTCATCGTACTCTGACAACTCTGCATACCGTGCTTTAGCTGCTTTCAACTCTTCGGCCATACTCTCTTCCTCTTTCTTGAGCTTCTTATCAAGCTCCTTCACACGAGCTATTTGAGCATCGAGCCTGTGAGTAAGCTCTCCAAACTCCTGGCTCCTCTTCACAATGAACTTTGTAGCTCCCTTCACCAGCATCGGGAGCTGCCAATACAACAAACAAGATCAGTAAGACATATATCAAATCACACATGCAACAAATCGATAATATCAATAAATACCCCTAGAGTCTGCTCTTGAAACATATCATCAAGCTTATGTGGGTCAGTCCCTGCCATCGTAAAGTATTTTTTCTCTATCTCTCTTAGCTTGACTGCAGCCTTGGTACTAGTACGATCAATGCCTTCACCCTCATGCCATTTCCTTTTCAGCGACCCCTTATCCGTATCTAAAGGAGCAACCTCACTCACCACCTGATCCTCCACTACGCCTCCAACATTAGGACCTGACAAACAAAAACAAGAATATGGTTAGCAGCACGAAGATAAACTGATGGTTGGTCGAAGCTAACAGATGTTACTTACTCAGATTATAATACTTATGGTGCAGGATGAGCGCTGGTTCATCTAGAACCTGCATATAATTTCCCCCTACCCATACAAGGTGGTCATTCCTTGGTCTACCCACAAATTCGATGTTAAAAAACTTTGGCCTAGAAGAATTATTATATTGGTAACCTCTATTACGACCTTTGGCGAACTGTAGTCTATAAAATTTCAGTATATCATCTGCTTCGAACTGCTTGGCAGTCCCATTCTTTTTCCACTTCTCATTCAGTGCCTCACACACCCTCATCATCTCAAATATATTCCAATTTAATTGGGCAGGGCAGCACTGTAATACATTCATAACCCCTTTTTTAAAGAAGGTCAGAGGAATCCTAAGGCCTCTCATCCCCGCAACATTATAATACAAAATTTTTACATCCTCATTGATACCCTTCTCTCTTTTCCACTTATCCAGGCAGGGAACATTGAAATATACTCCTTCCTCTCCTTTTCCTAGAACATAAGTCCTAAACCACCGACCTTCTTCCATCACATAGTTTCCCCGCTCTCCTTTTAACTTCTTATATTTCAGAAATTCTCTCCCTACATCTACTCCCTCAGGGTATATGGAAAATAATTTATCATTCACCCTTATATCATCTTCCTCTACAACTCTATCCACTTCACTGGGTTCTCCAACCTTTACACCTACAGTCACTTTAACCCTATCTGCAGTTTCTTCTTTACCACTACAATCGTCCTCCCTCCTTGACGATGAGGTTTCCTCTGAATTTGATGACACTACAAATTTACTAGTAGGCTTTATGTTTTTTTAATGCATACTGAACCTACAGGTGCACACAATATTTTATCATTTTCTCTATATTACATGCTATACTATACACACATAAGAAACAACCCCACCTATGCTTTTTACCCAGTCAAAGTATTTATTCTCAAACTTTCCAAAATAATAGAAATTCATTTTCAACTTTTCCTCTTCTTCTCTAAAAATAAATTTTGTCTCTCTCAGTTTGTTCCCATACCCAAAGCTTGTGTAAAATGTAATAATACAGGCAAACAATCAGCTCTTAGCCCCTATATTCTTAACTTTGATATCCCCAAATCTATCTTATACGAAGGCAATGAACATATAATACTCGTATACAGAGTAATATACAATCCAAGCAGAAGAACAAGTTGTTAACCTGTACTCGAAGATCTGCAATCTTCTGCTTTACCTACACGTTTCACCAAGACTGATCGCTCCAATTCTTTCTGCAACAATTTTCTCTCACCAGACAAAGCTTTCTCTACCAAATTATACTCAGAACTCAAATATTTCTTTACTCTAAAGATACTACTTACACCACTTTTTTCTCTCTCTATAACTGTAGATAATTTATGAGGGAGTGAGAGACGAGTTTTTATACTCTCCTTTAGTTTATGAAATGATAGCTCTTTTAGACACGTGCCAATCACCCCTACTGTCTTTATAGGCACGTCTTTTCATCTCACAACATCATTATGACTTCTATGATAATGCCTACTGTCATCACATCAGTCTCTACTTTCTGCCATTAAAAATTCTATCCCTCTTTTCCAAAACAATAAACATGATCAAGCACCTTATTTTTATACTATACCTAGATCGTACCATAATATACGTCATTCCTAAAATAACTCATTATTCAAAATTAAAAATTATCTACATAGTTTTATCAATCAAACAACTGTAATCCACAATTTTTGACACATGAGCAGTTCAGCACAAGCATTGATCTTATTTATTTCAGTTCACAAATCCAATCTGCCTTATTCTACAAATAACAAAAATAAAATACTGCAAACAAATTATTTATTTATCTCAAGCTCTTAAAATTCGAGCTTATAATCATATGTAATTACATTTAAAGCAGCCCGGATGATTCACCATACTACATAATATTATCTCCCCTCCTGCTGCTCTTTCATCTTCTTCAACAAGCTTGTCCCATGTGATCTCTCGAACAACCTCTTCTCGCAAAGTTGCATCCAGCAGAAACTCACAGAGTACATCACACCAGAAAAATTTGTCATACTCTGTATGCCGGCCTTCGTCATCTAGCCTGCCTAACTTTAAAGGCCACTCTGGTAACACAATATTGTAAGGCAGCTGGTGAAAGTACCGCTCATGGAGTTCAGGCACTTTGATATTCAACCTTACCTTCCGCTGCATGATGAGCATACTGAGAAAGTGTCCTCACCATGGTGACTTGCAATCACTCAACAACAAATTTTCCATACAGAAGATACAAGGCTTAGTAGACAAGGATCACTACTTTATATAGCCAACATGAAGATCTATAAAAATCTAAATTGCCTCCCTAACAGATTTTGAGGAAGGATATATTTTACTAAAACAAATTTTTAAAAATAAGAATATCAGCAGAAGCTTGAGAATATTTTGACTAATAATACTTTATATTTTATAGAATATCTCCTCAGATCTTATTCGCACATCTAACACATGCGCATATATATAGTTCGTAACAGACAGTCAAGCACCTCCAACAGAACACTTACAGATAGATATCATTTACCGCTTACATCAAGGCATTTTTCAGTCAGTTCGAAGCAACAGCTCGTGAACATACCAAGCTTTTTAAAACCGTCTAATCATCCTAACCACTTGTTTGCATGCTTCACCAAACGACCTCATTACATTTTCAGATTTCCCTTTTTTTGACTTCACTTTTCACTACCTTTACTAATATACATACTGAATTCACTACAGTTCAATTTGTTCACCAATACTCCATAAAACACACCAACACATTTATAAACTTCCTTTTCATTATGTCTACCTTTCCATATTTTGATTCATCCACATATCAAATTATTGTTTTTTAATATCTAACAAGTCAGCTCCCATAGGATACTATACATATAAAGTAAAGTTTAAAACACAACATAAAATTGGTAGGACAAAGATATTTCATTAGCTTGAATATCTCTTACATCTCAGAATTTACAGAATACTTTACAGATCACAACTCTTCCAGACATTTTTTAGAGATGATTTTTTAGTTTACATCCTTTCAGTTAACACTCCAAAACTCTTCCTCAAGAAAAGTGAAGATGATGAAAAATTGAAGCATGCTTCCAAACTCTGGTCCCCTGCAAGGATGGCCTAGGCAATCTAGGAATAGAAATCACCGAGAGGGTTAAGGCATCCATTCTTGAATCAACCCTTCAAAGATGGATCTTCTTCATGACCAAAGATGATGATTGTGCGGAAGAGAAAACCTCCTCCACCACCATCACTTTTACCATAACCCCCACCATCCCGCGTGATAGAGGGGGAAGGTGGGTCTTATTTTTTAGAAAGAACCCACTCACCAGTAGGGTACAGACGAGACTCCCTCGAACGCGCTCCTGCCATTTCATCTTTAGCTGTAACAGCTTCTTCCGCCAACAGATGCTGCCCATTCAGGTGTACTCCCTCCGATATCAACAAATAATGGAAACGTACCATTTGGAAATGGTCATCCTCTACCTCCACCACCTCGTCATATATCATCCTGTAAAAGGCAGGAAACTCCAGAATTGGTGTAGGCAGGCTCAAGGATTGGTTTCCAAAGTATCATAAGAAAAATTCATCCACTTTTGTTAGAATCCTCGCCCCCCGAGATTGTTGTTTCGTAGTTACCATCCTCTCAACAGGAGGAAGGTTACAAATTATAGAAAGTTGTTACATGAAGAATGATATAGAAGTAAAGTTCAGAGAAATACTTGGTTAATCACAAATGCAGCAAACAAGTCAAAGTGCTATTTATACTACAATCAACAATAAAACGACTTTCCAAATTCCTAATATTAAAAGGAATTCCCATGCAACAATATTGACTAGAACCATTGGTTCTTGGAAACCCAGCAACCACAAACAGATATTCATGAAGACGCATTGGAAATGATTCCTAGGTATTAATTATTGTATAAATAAAGCTTCTCAACCATCACTACTTTCCCATAATATTTCTCGTACTGTTGGCTGAGAGGGGGCGGTTGTAGTGGCTTATTCTGTATCTCGGACTCAAGCTCTATCTTCGACTATCATACGACCATTTAACCTCATCAACATACACGTGGCGCAATTTATGATACATTGCAGCTGCAGTGTTCTATTCACCATTTTTTACCTCTATATCAGCAGTTCGAGGCAACAAACGCACAGTCATCAATAAAGCTGTTACAAAATAATAAGATCAGACCGTTACATAATCAGTTCAATGACTATCAAATATATAAATATACTGTAATGTCCATCATTAAAGAGAATAATTATCATCAAACTTTCATATTATAAGACCTATAATAGGACCAAAGAATTCTAGATGAAGCACAGATGAATCCTGACTCAAACACTCTATACAAAATACTCAGAACAATCCTTGTAATAGCTAATAACTATCAATAACATCTTTATTTCTAAATCTTCAAGAGAGGTCGTGGCTTTTAAGCTATTCAAAGGTTTTCCATGCTAAACTTTGTGCTAGTATTTATTCAGTATTCATCTAAGCACTCTGATTATCCTTGGTGTAAAGACTAAGTTCAAGGTACGAAATTAGGCTATTACAGAGCCCAGGGAAAATAGGGGTCTGAAAGCCCTTGAAAGCAACTTTAAGAATCATGCTATTTCTCGGGGTTATGATGTGAAGCCTACGGTGGAGGTCGAGCTACGAAGGGTAATTAAAAATATTTTTATTTTTCTCCTTGTGTGACATTTTTCTGTTTGTATGCTCATAAAATGCCTATTCAGGTTTCTCACTTGTTGAAGAGCCTTGTTCTCGGAATTGGGGATGGTAAAGATTAGATGTCTATAGTTTATAATATGAGGTTTTATCTATCCCTGTCAAATGGGATAGAAGATTCTTTAAAGAAGCGGGCTACAGAGCTTGAGAATAAACGAGCCAAGCTGGCTGAGGAGAGAGCTAGGTCATTTTTAGAGAGAGTGAGTTTGAAGGAAACATTCGAAGTAATTGTAGATAATCTCGAGCAAGAATTTGGTGCTAATATAAATGAAGTGAGTACTACTCATGACAATCTAGCCCGATGCCAACATAAGGATGGTTACTCTGAGTCTGACATTATGACCGTGGCAAAAGGTCGATCTGCTAATATTGTTTAGATTACTTATGAAGATGATGAGGCCATTGCTCATACTCCATTGCATGAGACTATTTTTGGTCTTGATGGGAACGTTCCTCTTGAGCAAAACTAAGTGCGTGAGGCTGATGTTCAGGAGAAAGTAGTTTAACCTTTAATTTTGATACCCTATGGATAATGTTAATTTGTAGTTTTGGTTGATTCTAAACTGTTGGTAGAATTTTAATGGGTTGGTTTATTCCATTCTTGAATTGATATAAGACTCTTAATTGTAAGATGTTACCGAACTGAGAATGATTGTTGATACTCTGAGGAAAGAACTTTCAAGGGCAAAAAATTTATTGGTCGCAGCTAGCCATATGATTTCTTAGATTTAGGGCCAGGTGAGAGAATATAAAGCTCTTAGTGATGCTCATTGAAAACATTTATATGATGCACAACTCGGTTGGGCTAAAGCATAAATAGAGCGGGACAAAGTTGCTAGTAAAAGTAGGAGTAGGTATATTATAATTTGACCTTTCTTGCATAGTGTTATTAGGGATAACACTCCATCTACTACTAAAGAACTTATGATGTTAACTTTATTCCTTGAGACAAAAATAGATAGTAAGTGGGGGTTTAAGGAAGCTTAACTTAGTATTTTAGAAGAAAACGGATTATACCCTAACCCTGCTACCATCGAACATTGGCGCCCAGAGCTAGGAACCTTCACAGCATGAAGGCTAAATATGTCTCAGCTCATGCTAGTGTTTTAATGATTTATTTATGTTTATGTGATTGTAATATTGTATTTGCATTTATGTAGAGCAGTTTTGATTGGCTCCAATGGTTGAGAGGGACGGTATAGCTTGTCATTGGATAAAATTGGAAAAATTATAGAGATTCAAACATTTATCATCGGGTGGATCGGTTTAGGTAATTTACTACTTTTTTGAGGATTGCTAGTACTGCCCTTGGAATATTTTTGATAACCCTGATCCTCCTTCAGTTCATTGTTTCGATCTGTAGTTGGACCTTTCATGGTTAGGACGGATTTAGTAGATTTACGCTTTTCAGATATCATCCTTTCCTGGTCAACATATCCAATGACCTTGGTGATCATATCCTCCAAGGTCATAAGTTTGCTGTGGAAGACGTGCTCTTTGGCCTTGCAGTCGAGCAGGAGCGTGTTGGTGAAAGCAGTAATAGCCATTTTCTTATCAAGATTGCCTACTTTACGCGCGAGCTCCAAAAACTTCTTTGCAAAAGCCTCGAGTTTCTCTCTGTGTGATTCTTTAGGACTAGTTAAAGAACATAAATTCTCCTCCTTGTCTCTGTTGTGAGCATACGTCTTGTTGAACTATTTCTGCAGCTGATCGAATGTGAGTATAGAATCTTTAGGTAAAGAGTGAAACCACCAGAGCGATTCTTCCTGTAAACCTGTTGCGAACAGACGGTAGAGGATATGTTTGAGATTGGAGTATAATCCCAATGAATCACGGTATTGTTAAATGTACTCCTTTGGATCGATGCCTTTGTATTTATGAATTTTTGGAGTATGGAAACCAATCGGTACTTCCATATTAAATTGTTCTTTGGCAATCTCGTGCAAGAATTTAAGGTTGAGGTCTTTGTTTTTCCTCCTGAGGTTTGGAAAATCGGTGACCATTGCTGATTTCAGATTGAAATTTACCACCCAAATGAATAGAAGGTTGATG
Organism: Kingdonia uniflora; assembly: GCA_014058105.1. Taxonomy (NCBI): domain Eukaryota; kingdom Viridiplantae; phylum Streptophyta; class Magnoliopsida; order Ranunculales; family Circaeasteraceae; genus Kingdonia; species Kingdonia uniflora. Next base: position 1,037,984 of record JACGCM010002784.1, read on the forward strand.
TTTATGCTGAATATTTATGGAAATAGCTTTGATAGTTGCTCCTTGCGGTCCCAATCTATCCCGCGCAGAAACTTGGGTGGTTTCTGGTACTTGATCGCGATCTCTGGTTTGAAGAGCCTGTTGAGTATCCTGTCGAGCTTATAAGAAAGTCTGCATGGTTATTATCAGGTCTTCATATCGCTTGAACTCTATCAAACGAGTTTATCACTCAGCTTTGATCTCTTTCTCACGGAGCTCTTAGTCAAGAGTTAACTAACGTTTGACCTTAATACATTTCTTTGTTTCGGCATAGAGATTCGCCATAGTTCTGTATGTTGCTCCGGCTCATCTAAATTATCGAGTTGGATTCCAATTACTGGTCATCTAGAAGTGACCATTATTGGAGATTAATAGTTGAGTGAATGTATACCTTAAGATATCGTGGAAATGTCTTCTTTCCCACAAACGGTGCCAAATGCAATCGCCTAATTCTGCAAGCTCGAGATGGTTCAGAATTAGCTCTTACACCAATATTTCTGTGACAAAAGCTAATGTAAAGTAAGAAATGACACAGGTGATTTAGCACGGAAAACCTATAAATAGGTAAAAAAAAACTATGACCTCGGGTTGAGGGTTTTAGTATCAGTAACTTTTATTGCTTGAGGCTGATATCTTATTATAAATGATCTCTCAAACTAGAAATACTTGATCTTGTAAATAAGAAATTTGTTATTTAAGAATCTAGAAAATATGGTTTTCTTGGTAATTTATCGTATATTTTTTTGGTCTTTGTCCCTTCTAAAACTTTTTCTTTATATAGGCCTTGCCCGCAGTTCGTTGTCGTGCTGAAGCACATTCTCTAAACTATGTGGGAAGTGGTGGTTCACCGAGTAACTATTGAGTTCGTACGAGACAGGTGTCTTTGACTTGTTCATGCTTTCTGTTTGTGCTTGATCCATGTTCTTAATCAGTTCGTGGGCTAGGAGACATTATTGACTGTTCATGTCACGTGTAAAATGTGTGAGTCTGATATAGAGGTAGTTTGAATTGGAAATAGTTTGAATTAGGTTAGATCGAGGCACAGTTCCCTACATACATATCAATTGGTGATGGTAGTAAGGAGGATGTAATGGAAAGATTGAAGAAGAAGCAGAGTAAGGTGGATGATCTTAAGGATCAAATGGGGAAGAAAGATCTCAAAGGTAAAACTCATATGGAAAAAATAACGGTGCTGGAGGCCAATCTAAAATATGTTCGAGCTGCTGTAAGGAATTTGAACGAGAAAATAAGGAATAAGGAGGCCGAGCTGGCTGATTGTAGGAATAGGGAAGTTGATTTTCATCAGGATTTGGAGGAAGTTTTAAGGAAAAAGGATGAAATGTTGAAGAATTCTTGTTTCAGTGGAAGTAACGAAAATAAGGTTTTTCAGAAAAAGGAGGCGGAGTTGTTGGCATTACGAAGTAAAGTTCAGGAGTTAAATAAGCATAAAGATAAAAGTTAGATCGAATAGGGTAAATCCTTGAAAATGCTAAGGGTTTTGAACGATCAAGTAGTAGATTTGGAGATGAGCTTGAAGAGAGTCTGGACTCGCTATGCAAGGTTGGCTAAATATTTTTAGAAAATGCATATTAATTTTGCTGACCTGGCCGTACCGAATCAAAATAGACTTTCCATCAACGAGGTACATTCAAGGGAGATGATTGGTATCATCGCCTACTTTGTAGAGGAAGTGAAGAGTCTCAAGTTGGAAAGGGACACGTTTCATGATTGGCTGATTTTGTAGGGTTCTGTCTGTAAGGCTAAAGTAGATCACCGTAATGATATAAATCTTATGGACACTAGCATTAGTCCCATTACGGGGGAACATGTTGAATTGGGTAGAGAGTTGGCTGTTGTTAGAGCACAATAATTAACGTCTTCGAGAGCTTCAAATCTCGGGGAAGGTTCATCTGATATATTCCAAGAAGGACCTGTATAAGGAAGTATCCAATTTTTTGTAGTCTGTATAGTAGATGTTAGATAAATGAAAGCTAGTTTTGCATTTATTTTATCTTTTAAGTATAAAGATAGTAGACGTGCATCAATTGAAATCTAGTGTTGTTACCTTTGCTTAATCTTTGAGATTTAGTAGATGATAAATGTGTATCTATTGAAAGCTTGTATTACCTTTGCTTTAATCTTTGAGATTTAGTAGATAACTACATATATGACTGTAGAGAGTAATGTGGGAAAAAACATGAAAGTTTTCATTGAGTTGAAAAAAATGTACATATTGTTGGAGATTGTAATCTTACTTTTGGAATGGAAGGAATGATGATAGATGTATCCTATGCTTGGAATATTAGTAGTTTAACGGTAGTATTTCTTCAATCTCATAATGTTCTAAGGGCTTGGTATTCAGACTCCGTCCTTTGTCTTGAGGTAGTAAGATCCGAGGCCAATTCATCCTACCACCAGAAATGGGCCTTCCCAATTCTCTACGAGCTTCCCAACATTCAGCTCTTTTTTACTTTTAGGGATCTCATTAAGGACTAGGTCATCGATTTTGAACTCACGACTTCGTACTCTTCTATTATACAAACTGGCTAGCATATGATGGTATCGACCCAAGTTGGCAATAGCTCGAGCTCATGCTTCATCGATCCAGTTCATGTTGTAGGATAACTCAAATTCATTATCATCCTCAGTTAGCTCGTGATCTTTGGCTGGATGGGGATATTCTATTTGGATAATGACTTCAGTTCCATAAGCAAGGACAAATGGTGTGAATATCCTATTGACTGTCTCGGCGTCGTACGGTAGGCCCGCAAAACATGTGGTATCTCCCTTATCCAATTGCTCTTCTTTTCTGATTTGAGTCCCTTCTTGATTCCATATACGATGGTCTTCTTCGTGATTTCGGCCTGCCCATTACCCTGGGGGTAGTATGGATTGGATGGTGAATGAATGATCTTATGTTTACTAAGGATGTTACTACTTTTTCTCTATAGAATTGTGGTTCGTTATCGATCCAAATCAGGTGGGGGAAACCGAATTGTATGATGATATGCTCCCAGATAAATGAGATGACTTCTTCTTCTCGAGTTTGCCAAAGGGGAATTACTTCGACCCACTTCATAAAGTAATCTATTGCTGCGAGTACAAACTTGAGATTACCCAGTATATTTGGGAATTCTCCCACTAGACCAAGTGCCCACCTTTTGAAATGCCAGAATACTTTGCTAGCATAGAGCTCAAGTACAGGTGCTCGTATTTGGTGATTGTGCCTCTAGCATGTGTCACATTTGCGTGAGTACTCTTTCATTTGTTTTCTCATTCTCATCCAAAATACCCCTTGTGTGATTACTCTATTTGCAGGAGATCGTCCTGTAGTATGGGAGCCACAAGACCCTTCATGTAAATCCTTGAGTATTCTATCTGCCTATTATTTTGAGAGGCACTTGAGTTAAGGCCCAATTACTGACCTCCTATATAGGCTACTGCCTTTCTGAACTGTATAACGCTTGAAGTTCTTGATCAACTATCTGCGTTCTTTTGGACATTCTGGAAGGGGCCATCACATTTATTCTCTGGTCTAAGATATGCGATGAAAGGCTTCCACCAATCGTCTTCCTCTTCTTCATTGCGTCCAATGTTGATCGTGCATACCGTTAGGCGATCGATACTGAAGGTTGAAATCACTTTAATTTGGAGGTATATCTTGCTTCTGTACCTAATACCTTGGCTAAATAAGTTAAGGAATCAGCGTGCCGATTTTCTCCAGGAGGAAAATAATCAAGTATAACGTTATTTAATCTGTTCATTCTATCAGCGACTAGGGCCACATAGTCGATCATTTTGCCATTCTTTTTGTATTGCTTGGAGTATTAATGGACTGTCAGTAATGATTCAGTATAGACTATGAGCTCAGGAACGCCAATTTCTAATGCCTTGTCAAGGCCATGGATTAGTGCTTCGTACTCTGAAACGTTGTTGGAGGCTTGAAAATTGAGGTATATTAATTTTTCAATTATGTCATTCAAGGGAGTAATCAATACGATTTTGATCCCTGACCTTGAAGGTCTTGCTAAACTATCTTTAAGAAGTCTCCATCCCTTTTGTGTAACCTATTCGGCTCTTTCTTCAAAGGGCTTTGCAGGTGGATCTTCTTCAATTTTGTCTATTAGATCAGGATTGTGCTCTTCCAAATCTAGGTAAATAATCAAGTATAACGTTATTGAATATGCTCATTCTATCAGCGATTAGGGCCGTATAGTCGATCATTTTTGCCATTCTTCTTGTATTTCTTAGAGAATTGATGGACTATCAGCAATGATTCGGTATAGATTGAGAGCTCAGGCCATGGATTAATGCTTCGTACTCTGTAACATTCTTGGAGGCTTAAAAATTGAGGTATATTGATTTCTCAATTCTTTCATTCAGGGGAGTAATCAATACGATTCTGATCCCTGACCTTGAAGGTCCTGTTGATCTATCTTTAAGAAATCTCCATCCCTTTTGTGTAACCTATTCAGCTCGTTCTTCAAAGGGCTTTGCAGGTGGATCTTCTTCAATTTCGTCAGTTAGATCAGGATTGTGCTCTTTCCAATCTAGAGTTTCTATTGGGAAGTCTACTAGAAAATCAGCCACTGCTTGACCTTTCTGTAACGTTCATTGTTTGAATTTGATATCTTGCTCCCCCAAACTTACTAACCATTATTGCACTCTTCTTGATTTCTCCTTTTTACTGGGCTCGGAGGAGTTGCTCGATCTTGAAATATCTTGTTTCCGCCGGTGTGAGGGTTTTGCTTATAAAATACACTAACTTCTCAATCTTTCTATAAAGGGATTGAGAACCAAGCTGAGGGAATTATATGCAACTGCAAGGTAGATGATCAATTCCTCGTTTTCTACTGGGGTACACATTACTGGAGATTTGCCAAGATAGATTTTGATTTTTTGAAAAGCTTTTTCATATTCTTCTGTCCATTCGATCACTTAATTTGATCAAACTTTTCCTCTTTTGATAAACCCTCGAAGAAACAAGAACAACCATTAACATCAATCTGAAGACTTAAAGATGAATTTGTTGATGCCTGCAATCTTACCAGCGAGGTTCTGTACATATTTCTTTGTTCGTAGAGATGACATATTGATTAGAACTCAAATCTAATATGGATCAACTTCGATTCCTTTTTTACTGATGAGTGCACTCCGAATTTATATTTATTGGGATTGAGCTTCATCTGGTATGATCGTAATATGCTGAAGACTATATCGAGATGCGTGATATGATCCTTCTTCAATAAGCTTTTGCAGAGTAGATCGTCAAAATATACTTCAACAGTTTTCCCCAAGTGTTCTTTGAACATAATTGTTATTAACCATTGATAAGTTTTTCTGGTGTTCTTCAGTCTCAAAGGCATGATTTTGTAACAGTTGATCCTCCTTTAAGTGATGAAAGTAGTCTTTTCTTGATCTTCATCTAAGAAGGGTATCTGATTGTAGCCCGAAGCAGCATCCATCATAGATTGTAACTCGTGACCTACTGTAGAATCAAAAATTTGATGAATGATGGGCTTAAGAAAATTATCTTTGGCGTGTATTTGTTTAGATCAATTAAATCTATGCAAATTCAGACTTTCCCATTCTTCTTGGAACCACAACAATGTTTAAGATCTAATCTGGGTACTTTACTTCTTAAATGAATCCGACCTTGATCAACTTATCGAATTTATTATTGACATAATCTCTGAGACGAGGTGATAGCCTTCTTTGTTTCTGTTTGCCTATCATAGCTTTATCGTTGACGCTCAATTTGTGACACGCCTTGGTTGGGTCAACTCCTGATATTTCTTGGAAAGTCCAAGCGAAGACGTCTCGGTTTATCTGTAAAAAATGAATGAGAGCTTCTTTCTCCTATCAATCCAGCCTGGCACTAATATAAGAACCCCTACTAGGTCCATCGATCTTAATGTAGTCTATAGGTTCTGCCGTGGAAGGCTAAACATCGGTGTGATCAGCTTTTTGTAATTGCTATGCAGTAAATCTATTGGATGTGTCTAGGATAGGATATACGATATTTTTGCAAGCTCATAAGAGCTTTTGACTACCTTTAATCTCATAGATGCCTTTGTTGTACTTGAAACAGAATGTTTGACGGTATGTAGAGGTGATTACTTTCATATTGTGTAACCAACCACGTCCTATTATCCCTAGGTAGCGGGACTTGACATTGATGATGTAGAAAATTACATCGACAGTGGTGGGTCCAGCAGTGATAGGAAGGATGATCTTTCCTTCTTGTTCTTATCTAGATTCATTAAAACCATTGATATGGATGTCATTTGGTACAACTTGATCCGCTAATCCCATTTGTTTGATTGTGCTCTAAAAGAGGATCTCAATACCGCTGCATATATATATATATCATCATGGTATGCATGACGAATTTCTCCATCTTAAGCATAATAACCAGTTTTTCATGATGTAGAATCTTGACATGACTGATGTCACAATCTTCAAATGATATTCCAGTTTTTCGATCGCTTGATTTGGGAAGGACTTTAGCTTCTTTATCCTTAACGGTGAGGTCACAATACTCCGTTAATCTTTTCCTTTTGTACCTCGTTGAATTGTTGATTTGATGGATCTTGATCATATTATTATGGTAGATGTGGTACAAGTATTTCTCCTCAGATTGATCTTCGATCTGAACTATCTCAATATTTTTCTTGTAGCTTCCATTCTTATATCCCTCCAGATCGATAATGTACTCGTGCATTCTCCAGTCTTTGAAAATGTACTCCAACAACCTCTATAAAACATAACAGCGATCAATTTCATGATGAGTTACCTTGTGGTGCATGTAATACGGTTTGCCTTCGATTGGTTCCAAAGGCTGAGATATACGATATAACTTATATTTCTTCAGTAAGGGATAGATCACAGATCCGGACATTCATCTTTGGAACGACCGGTTTGGGCAATAAATTATCTTTTTGAGATTTGCCTATCTTTAGCTCGTTTTTATTACCCTGACCATCCTTTTATTCATTGTCTCTATATGTGTTTTGACCTTTTGTGGTTAGAATGATTTTAGTAGATTTATGCCTTTCAGTCATCATCCTTGCCAGGTCAACATACCCATTGACCTTGGTAATCATGTCTTCCAAGGTCAAAGGTTTGTTCAAGAAGAGATGCTCATTTTCTTTATAATAGATCTGTAGTGCATTGGTAAATGCTGAAATAGCTATTTTCTGATCGAGATTATTAACCTTCGGAGCGAGTTTCAGATTTTTTTTTGCAAAGACCTCGAGCTTCTCCCCTTGGGACTATTTGTGACTAGTAAGAGTGTATAAATTATCTCCTTTGTCTTTATTGTGAGCATACATTTTTATGAAGATCTTTTATAGGTGGTTGAATGTGAGAATTGAATTTTCTGGTAGAGAATGGAACCATTGGAGTGGTTCCCCCTGTAGGCTTATTACGGACAGTCGACATAGAATGTGTTTCAGATTTGAATACAACCCCAATGAGTCTCGGAATTGTTGGATGTGTTCTTTAGGGCCACTACCTTTATACTTACGTATCTTTAAAATATGGAAAACTGTCGATACTTCCATAGTAAACAATTCTTTGGCGATCAGACTATCTTGTAATTTGGTCAAATTGTCTTTACTCTCAAGAACTTGAGCCTCTATTAATTCCTTGATGCGTTGATCCATGTATTTTTGTGTGACATACTGACATAGTGCTAAAATGGCTCGGTGTGCAAAACGAAGGTTATGAGTCCCACTTCCTTTACTCAAACATTTATGAATTGGCACCCTGGACGGAGGTCGTGGCTCCTCTTCTTGATGCTTGGAGAGTCTGCATCCTTTGCTAATTTCCAATTTATCTTTTCGCCTTAGATAAATTTAGGCTTTTGGTACCTGTGGATCGTTACGCTGATGCTTGGAAACTCCTCTGCTAGTTGTGCCTCGAGGCCCCAACCTATCCCGTGTTAAAATCCTGGAAGTCGCAGGAATGGTATCACGCTCCCTCGGAGCCTAAACTTGTTGATTGTCTTGCAGTGCTTTTAAAATGGTCTACAATATGGTCATCTGTTCTTCTTATCTTTTAAAGTCTATTTGTCGAACTCTAAGTTCATCTTCGAGCTCTTTTTCGAGAAGTTCTCGATCGTGTAGCAACTGACACTAGAGATCATTTTGCTTTCCTATTTTGGCGTAGAGATTCACCCGTAATTCTCTGAGCTGATCAGGTTTGATAGAAATTCTATGTTGAACTCCTGTGGCTGATTGCTTAGAAGTCACCATAATCAAAAATTAATTGTTGAGTAACTGAATGCTATAGGATTTTGTGGAAATATCTTTTTTCTCTAAGACGATGCCAAATATAATGGCCTAATTTCGTAGTAGCTTAAAATAGCCCAAAATAGTTCTTATACCAAATGTACCTGTGACAAGAATTAGTATAACCCAATACAAAAATGACACAGGTGATTAGCGTAGAAACCTTTGAATAGTTAAAAACACGACCTCAGCTTGTGGATTTAGTAATTGTAACTTTATTTTTTAAGGCTGATATTTTGATTACATGTTATGGTCGCTTGAGTTAGAAAAACTTGGTCCTTTTTCCTCTGGAACTCATTTTTTTATAGACCTCACTCTCAGTTTTTATCGTGCATAAGCACATTCTCCTGAAAATAGGTACAAGTGGTAGTTAGACTTGTAACTGCTAGTTCGTGGGTGACAGGTGTCTTTGACATGTTTTATTTCATTTATAGTATTCGAGCCACGCTCTTCATTAGTTTGTGGTCTAGGTGTCATTGCTGATGGTGCACATCACGTGTATATTGTGTGAGTTTGATATTAATTCAGTTCAAGTTTATCACAGCTCGAGGGGCAAGTCCCTACATCGACAGCCTTATCCTCCTCCTTAACCATCCGCTCTACCATACCACTCAAATAGTCCTCCTGGTCAACGCTACTACAAATGATGTAATGGAATTGAAACATCCAGAAGAAGTTGTTTTCAGCCTCTTCTACTTCTTTTGAAGTCATGCTATCCAAGGTAGGCTCCACCGGGCGATGTGGAATCTCAACTGCAAGTCCAGTTAATTAATTATTAATTATTAAATTGATTTTCTTGTGACAAAATAGGGAATTTGGTAAAAAATTTGCTGGGTTTTTTAGATTCGCTGTTGATTTTTTTTTGCATACACAATGTGAATGGGTTGCTCATTACCGGTAGTTATTTTGTTTCATCTACTACTTCTTTCATATAATGGTTGTTTCTTTGACCATGCTTTGTATTCAAAGGTGTAGATTATGTTATGCTTCTAGGAGGGTTTAGAGACCAAGGAGTGCAAAAAAATATTTCAGTAAACTATGAAACATGAGGTTTAGATATTGATTACCAAAAACTTTATCAGGTTCTCAGTTCCATATTGGTTTCCATATTCGTAATGGTGATAAACATGATTACATATCAATCACACAAAATTTTTGGGAGCATCGTAGATAGTGGGATGTCAGTGACTGTAGCTCATCCATTGGAACCCAATAAATTTGTATTAGGGCATACTGTGTTGGAGTATATAATGTGTCTATACATATATTTCTCCTTTAGTTCTACATTATCTCCTATAGCTCTATGCTAGGTCAGGGATGCCATAATAGAGTATCCCAGTAAGTTTGTGAAATTTAATTATGGAAGTAGGCCTCTGCAAGATGGAAGAACAGCTCAACTGCTTATAGAATCCCCAAAAGGCAACGGGAAACATAGGTTACTTGAGTTTTGCCGGACTACAAAGGCAGCAACACAACCTATAAAGCAACCAACAAAGAGAAGGTATGATACTTCATATATGCCAAAAATGGCAGCAAAGAGGCATAAGCACGCAATTCCTCCAGATCTCATCATATAGAGTAATAAAGTGACAACAATAGGCACATATTGATAAAATCGATGATGAATTTATATAGAGAAATCCCATCTTTGAATAATAAATCTTCTTACCTGATTTATGAAGAGATCGTGATCATAAAACCCAGTCGAAAAAATGATTATGGTCGCATTAAATCTAATAGACGGCTACATTCCATAGTTGTGTATCACTCCATAACATCATACTTCAAATTTGTTACAAATCTTCTTTGGATCCATCTGAGGTTGTAGACCATACCAAAAAACTTATGCAATCTTTAGGAATCGAAGATGATAAACCTTACTCGTTGTGAAGGGATTTTGTAAACATACCACATCGACACAATTAATCGATGATGGTGGATTTGAGGAAAGTGTAATAAAAGGCAGCGAGATTAAATTAAGGAAAAACAAGCAAACAAACTAAAAAGAAGACATTAAGGCCAGCGGCACAAAAATACCTTAGGGTTTCACAAGATTCAAAACCACAAAGGTTACATTCTCGAGCCTTTAGATTCCGAAAGAAAATGTAGTGTTATTCCACAGACTTTGAAAGATTTCTAAACCACTTTTCATGTTCTTATGAAGTATAAGAGAATAGTTATTCTTTCTTTAAATAATCTTACAGCTTTTTCATCTTTCGATTAGGAGGTACATTTTGCAAGATAAGGTAAACTAATGGCAAAGGTTAGATTCTGGAGCCTTTAGATTCCGAAATAATATGTGGTACTATACCACAGAATTTGAAAAAAATGTACCTATGATAAGGATTAATATACTCAATATAGAAATGGCACAGGTGATTAGCGTAGAAACCTTTGAATAGGTAAAAACCATGATCTCGGCTTGAGGATTTAGTAACTGTAACTTTTATTGTATGAGGCTGATATTTGATTACAAGTGATCTCTTGAGTAAAAAATACTTGATCTCGTAATATAAAATTTTTGGTCTTTTTCTCCTCTGGAACTCATCCTTTTTATAGACCTCACTCTCAGTTCGATATCGTGTAGAGGAACGTTCTCCTAAAAATGGGGCAGGTGGTAGTTGAATGGGTAGCTGCTAGTTTGTGGGAAACAAATATCTTTAACTTGTTCATATTTTATGTGGTGCTTGATCCATGTTCTTTATCAGCTCGTGGTCCAAGTATCATTGCTAATTGTATATGTCATGTGTATAATGCGTGAGTCTGGTACTGAGGTAGTTTAAGTTTGGAATAGGTTGAGGGACAGGTCCCAATAATCAGTTCGTGTTTAGTGTAAGTTATGGGATAGGTCCCTACAATTGCCCCCTCGCAACTAAAGACACAAGTGGCTTTAGTTGAGAAATGTTGTAGAATATTTGTGTGTTGGAAGATGGAAAGGGATGCGTTAAATTTGATTGGTTGGGACTTGTCACTTCTATGCTGAAGACTATATTTGTCATTTAATGTGTTAGAAAGGATTGATGTACTTGGCTTTTAGGTTTCTCAGTAATTGCTGGCCTGGAATGATGACTGCTTCAAAACTCCTTCCTTGTATTGAATATGGTTCTGCTATAAATATTGATGATACTGTATCATCTATCATCCTTGTGAAAGTACTGTGTCTTTAAAAATATCTTGTGGTTTTCCTTGTCTTGAGAATGGTGACTACCAGGTGATAAGTATATAAAGCGAGGGTACTTGCTAAAGTACAGAAGCTTCAATTATGATATTTTGGCAACCAACCTTTGGAAATGCCCACTCCCATACTGGTGCCGCCGACGTATCATGGGAAGCAGCAGAGAATAACTATTATCAAATGTTGCGGTTATACCATCTGATTTTGTTGGGTGAGCAGGGCCATGTATGTCTTGTAGAGGATATCATTAATGAGGTAGATAAGGAAGCCGGTGTACATACCAGGAAGTACTGCCATTATTCTATAAGGGATTAGGCTCTGTAAAAGTAGAATCATTCTACTTTCTTTGCCTTTCTAAGGTGGTAGAGGTTACAGAAGAATAGATGATGGTGGTGGTAGTAGCTTGGAAATATGCTTCTAGTCTTCGGATTGGAAACATGCCTCTATTACAACCATCTTTATTTTCTTGAAGGACTGTTTCATGTAGAAGAAACATCTATTTTGAAGTGGAAGTACTGTTGATAATTGAAATACATTATAACCTGTAAATCGATCTGTAGGAAATTTTCTGAAATATTGTACTTTCTATGAAATATTCTGTAAGGAATTGTCGAGCTAATGAAAAATATATTGGTACAGTAATTCTATGTTGATATATCGCACTACAAATTAGTATGGGAAATTTTGATAGGTCGATCTGTGTGTGTTGGAAATGTTAAATATATATATATGTTAGTCATAAGAAATATATGCATCGATCTGAAAGAAATTTATTTGATCAAACTATAATATATCATTGTGGAGGAGAAGATAATGTTGTGAAACTAAATATCGAGTAGTGAATAGATGGTGAATGAAGGTTAAAACATGTGTAATAGATCTGGGAATTTAATTCAAAAATATATGGTTGAATAAACATGGAAAGAGATCGCTTTGAAAAGATATAATCAAATAAATTATTAACATGAATTAAGGGTCTTCAGATATGGATAAGAGGGATTGACATTTATCATTCGATATGCTGAATGGGGGGGATTATGTGTGATCGTAAGCTATATAAATAATTCTAGAAATGTGAGTTGGAGAGGTGGAAAAATGGTGAGGACTCGTTCTCAGAGTGCTTGGTATACATCGGAGGGGTGTTTAGCGATAAAGGTTACTGAAGTTCGGAATAGGATATTTGAGCAGTTAGAATATGATACCAATTTGGCTAAATCTCCAATATAGTTTGATGGGTTGACTCTGAGGGCGAGGGAGAACAAGGTTGGGCATCACTTATGGTGTGAGATATTTCGTGAATTGGTCATTGAGCGTGAAGCTCGAAAAGCTGCGGTGAAGGAAATTGCTCTGGAGGAAATAGTAGAGGAAGATGAGATGATTGCTGGGAATGAACTGATTAGGTGTGACGCTCCAGGGCATCTTGGTTGTTTTATGTGTTACTATGTTTGAGAGAGCGAATCTTCGTTAGTTCGAATAAATGTAAGTAATAGAAAGGGAGAATACTTCCTTCTGAATTTGTTCCTTGTTTGTGGTGAATGTTGTTGCAATTTTTTTTAAAATTTTGTAATGTGGTAATATTGGAAATGACGTCAGTAGTTCTATAATTAACAGAAGTATGAGAATAAGAATTAGATTGTTAGTCCTTTTTGGGAAGAGAAATTCGATTGCGTATGAGTGGAGTATCATAATGAGTGTGGGAGGTATGAGCGGGATTTGGGAAGGAGAGAGAAAATTACATTAAAATATAGGACTTGGGGTAATGACGAAGATGTGTTTTTATCCAAAAGGTATGAAACGTCTGATATGAATAGTAAAAGGGATGCCTTAGTTCCAAAACTGAGGGCAGCTCGTATGAGCCCCAATAACTGCCAGTAGTTAGAGAGGGAAAATATAAATAACCTTTTCTCTTATTCGTTTAAACATTTGCAAATCATGGAGAAACAAAAAACTAAAAGAGAGAAGAAAAAAAATTAAGTTGCAGAGATTCTTGAGAGAGAGTAAACGAAAGCAGCCATCGAAACCAGCAAAAAATGGGGGTTGCTATTGTGGGGTTTGATCAAAAATCTCAGTTGGGAAGTTCTATTGTGAAAGAGGAGGTGTGTGACATCCTGAATTCTTATTCGAACGTTGAAGGTTTGTGGGTTATGGTTGATTTTTTTGGTTTATGTTTTAGTAATTGTAGGAAAAAACATTGTCTAGGGTTTTAAAAATTACCATTTTTGTTTATATTTAAATTTCAAAATTTTGCCATATGAGGAAATTCTTTGAAAAAGTGGCTTTTGTGTTGTAAGTTAGAGTTTGTATGAAAAAGCATATGTGTTAGTTATGATATATATATATATATATAAATAAATAAAAGCTTTAAAGAATTTTAATTGGAATACCTGGACCTGTATGTAGGTAGAACCGTGAGAAGGCTCTATTGTAGAAATAAGGCTCACTTTCAAGCATACTCTTGATATCAAGACTTCGTCCTCTAGTCGTTTGATTGAAAATGTGCCTGCAAAAATTGATAATGCAGATTTTGTTGGGGGCAAGCTAAGAATGGAGAGCTCTGTCGCATCAGAGGTAGAGGGGAAGGATGTTGTAGCCTACTCGCTGCCTTCGACAACCTCAGACACTCGAAGTCTAGTCCGCAGCCTATCCGAATATATCGAAGCCTACTCAATCCCTAAAACAGACTTTCCAGAGATCCCCTTGAAGACGAAGCTTCGACAGCAGACAAAGCCTCGAGGATGGACTAACACATTGTAGCAGAAACCCTTCTAGCATATCTGCACATGGTCAAAATATGATGGGACAGGCAGTCAGCTCACAAGACAAACCAGCGTAATGATTGGTCTTTACAGCTACAGTGACAGGCCGACCACTGCGCCACAGTGCGAGAGTACGGAGACACCACCTACAGCTGTCACAGTGACAATTCAGACATGACCGGTGCCCATACTCTGCTGGGATTTCCTGACAGTAATCATGTAATCTGACCCATACTTGGTGACTCAGCTTCCTATGGTTCTATAAATAGGAGAGATAGGATGCCAATGTGGGTTTAGAAAAAAATTCTCCCAGACCCCCGACAGTTTACCTTCGACCACTTTATAAAGCTCTGAATTCGAACCTTCGAATTACTCATCAGTTTTAACATACATCTTAAAAATCCTCATCAGAGGTCGCAGAGTGTCACATTCGGGCCTTTACGCAAGTATTTGTCTCCAGTTTGTTCTTACTTTAGATTACTTACTTGTGTCCCTCTGATAGAAGATTATCCCTGCATTGTAAGAGCCAACTTCCCCTCTAAAAGAAGTTAAGCCCCTGCAATTGGCACCGTCTGTGCTTCCCACCCTACCTATCCCCTTTATTTTCATCTTCCACTGCTTCTCTTCAATGGCACCCACCCGCCGTTCTAATTCAACCCAGGCAGTCAACTCCATCGACAGAGTGGCTGCCCTAATAGCCTTATTATCTCAGCAAGTCTCTCTAGCAGAGGAGCGCCACCAAGCCCAACTAAACCAGGAGCGCGAAAACCACCGCCTGGCACTGGAAATTGAACGGAATCACCGCCTGGACGGCGAAAACAAACAGAATAGGCCAATCGATGAGCTGCACAATGCCGTCCAAGAGCTATAGAGATTACATCCTCTGGAAGCTGCTCGCCAATCCCAGGCACCAGACCCATCACGCGTATCTACCCGCGCCCGTCTAGGACCTTCACCAAACCTCGAGATACCCCCAGTTTACACCGGTGCCAAAGGCGTTCATCGTACTATTACCCCAACCAGTTTTATCCACCTCTGGATTCACCCCACAAAAGATTCTTCTGACTCTACGCTCTACTCCTCCAAACATCCCAGACGTTGTCCTGCTCGAGAGCAGCTCAGAGAATGCAACGCTGACTACATGCCACATACTCGACCCCACAACATTTGAATTCCCCAATCTCCCCCTCATCCTGCATATGTTACATAGAAGGACTTCGACCACAAGATACAACCAGTAATTCGCGTCAACGTGAGCCCAACCACCAACTATTGGTGCCGCCTCAACAACCCGATTTGCCCTAAACTTTTGGCTATCTAAATGCCTCCAAACTTTCGTGCTCCGAAACTCAGCAAATACCGTAACACAAACCTTAAATCCCACATTCTCGAATTTCAAAATCCCCTGAGCCTCTACTCCATGGCGGACTACCTGTTATGTCGCCTTTTTCTAACCAGTCTCACTAACAACCCCCTCCGATGGTACCACAACCTCCCAAATGGCTCAATACAAAACTTTAAACAACTATCACCCAGTTTGCCTTTAATAAGGATAAAGTAGTCAGAGTTGACGCTCTGTTCAATTTCAGAAAATCCAGCAGTGAGACACTTGAAACCTTCACCAAGCGATTTCTCAATGAATCCCAGAAAATCGAGAACCTTGACTGTGCGAATGCCATACTCGTATATTTGAATGCCCCGCCTGATCACAGCCGAGTAAAAGAGCACCTAGTTCTCCACGAACCTCAAGCACTCGAAGAGATGCTCTCGAAGGTCAATGGTTATATAGATCTCGTGCGCCTTCAAGATACCCACAAACAGAGCCAGCCTTCGCACATCATAAACTTGAATAACCCGCGGCAAAATCTGCCTTCGATTCCAATAACCCTTATCACTCCCCTCTCACAGGAGACGGAGAGCCACAAACGCCCTAACTTTGATAATAGTGCCGAAGCTCGCAAGAAGCGCCCAAGGCCCGTTTTGCCTACACTCACCGCCCTCCTCAGCACCCTTCTACCACATACAGGCAGACCCTATTTGGCATATCCCGTTCCCTATAAAAGTCAGAGCAGGCAAACCTTATTGTGCCAATCACAAATATAACTGTCACCATACCAACATGTGCTTCGCCCTCCAGCGCTCTCTCAAACTTACCCTCAAAGCAGGTCGTCTATATACAGTATGTTGTCGACCTTCCTAGCTACCTTGATGATTCTTTCCTCTAACCTCAATCTACCCCTACTATTGACCCGGCCGTGGTGCATATCTACAGGTCGTGCCTTATCGAAGTCAACAACATAGACAGCGGACGTTCCAAGAGCAAGCGGAAGCGCGCCGAAAAATGTCACAAACTCACCTATCAGGAGAAATTTTCCACTCTCTTGCCAGAATCAAGCCATCGCCCTCACTTCAAAGGAATTTCAGTTATCAGCTGTGATACATCTCATGTCCGTTTTCCCCATTCTGATCCATTAGTCATCATGATTAAGATCGAGAGCCTTGTCCTCCACACAATGCTTATAGATACAGGGAGCGCAGCTGATGTCCTTTTCCTCCCAACTATCGAAACCATGAAGAAAGCCGACCTCATAACCGCTGCCAATGTCAAATTAAAAGGTTTCAATAGGGCAACCGAAGTCGCTGATAGTCGTATCATCCTACCAGTCACCGCAGGCCCTCTTAACCTTCAAACCAGCTTCCTTGTCATCGACAAGAAGTCCGAATACCTCGGTATACTCGGACAGGATTGGCTCCACGCCATGCGTGTGATACCTTCGACCTACCACCAAACCCTTCATTTTACTACTTCTAAAGGTACGTGGAATCTGAAAGGCTCTCAACGCCTTGCCCGCTCATGCGAGCTCCCAGAGATCGATCAGACTCGGAAACTTGTCAGCCACCCATAACAATCACTGTCTCTTTCTATCCCTTTGACGTCGACAGATACCACCTTACCCATAGAACCCACTGTTTATATCGAACTCGACGGTCCTGGTCGAGGCACATTCATCAGAACTTTTCTCGATGAGGCAGAATACCTCGAGCTCATAGATTTCCTTCAAACAAACAAAGATGTCTTTGCATGGACGTTCCAGGAGATGCTCGGTGTCGAGCCCAACCTGGTATGCCATCGCCTCGACCTCATCCCCTATTCCTCAGCAGTAAAACAAAAGAAGCGTAACCTGGCATCACGACTTCGAGAAACAGTGAACCTTGAAGTAGATAAACTCATAGCTGCAGGTTTTATCTGAGAAGTGAAGTACGCCGACTGGATATCAAACATTGTGGCAGTTCCTAAGAAAAATGGCAAGATCAGAATCATTGTCGAGTTATCTCAACAATCACACACCGAAGGACAGTTTCCCTTTCCTGACTATTTTAGCTCTTCTCGATGCCACTGCTGGATACAAACGCCTTTCAATGATGGACGCAGTTTTGGGTTACAATCAGGTACCCTTCCTCCCTGAAGATCAACTTAAAACTTCCTTTATTACTGAGCAAGGCCTTTATTGTTTCAATGTTATACCCTTCGGCCTTAAAAATGCGGGAGCCACTTACCAACGCCTTGTCACAACCATGTTTAAACCTTTGCTTAACAAGTCGGTCGAAGTCTACATCGACGACATGTTATGCAGAAGCCTTCAGAAGCACACCCACATACAAGACCTAACCGAAATCTTCTTAGTACTTCGCACATATGACATGAAACTCAACCTAGAAAAATGGCAATTTGGTGTTTCATCTGGTAAATTCTTAGGCTACCTTATCAGTAAGCGTAATATCGAGATTGACCCCACCCATATTTGAGCCCTTATCGAGATGCCTTCTCCTAGAACCAAAAAAGATGTCCAAAAAGTGGCTGGCAAGATAGCAGCCCTTAACCGTTTCATTTCCAAATCCTCAGACAGATGTGCTTGGCTCTTTTCCCTCCTACGCGATCAAGGCGTCCACAAAGCCAAAAAGAAAAACAACCCCAAGATCAACTGGACACCCGAATGTGAACAGGCCTTCCTCGAACTCAAAACTTATCTTGGCCGTCCACCCATTATCAGCACTCCTATCGAAGGTAAAACACTCTCTCTGTACCTTGCTGCCATAGATACTTATATCAGTTTAGTACTTATTCGACTCGATTTCAACATCGAAAAACTTGTATATTTCATCAACAAAACTTTAACCCCCGTAGAAACTCGGTATTCGAAGCTTGAGCGCCAGCTCCTTACACTTGTTTATTCAGTCCGCAAACTCAAACCATATTTCTAAGACCACCCTATCCGTGTTATCATAAGTTATCCCCTTCGAGAAGTACTCAGTAAAAAAGAAAAATCCAGGCGAGTACAACAATAGTCTGTGTACCTTGGCGAACACAACATTGCCTTCGAGAAGCAAATATCCCAGAAAGGTCAAACAATAGCAGATTTTCTAGCCGACTTCCCGGTCAACGATATCAATTGTGAAGAACACGAAGATGATTTATCAGAAGACCAACCCAAAACAATGGACCCCTGGGACCCTCACACTGGCTAGCGTTTATTCACAGATGGATCCGTAGAATTTAATGGCTCAGGAATTGGTATAGTCTTGGTAACACCCACTAATGACCAAATAGAAAAAACTGTCAAACTTTCCTTCGAATGTTCCAATAACGAAGCTGAGTACGAAGCCTTGATCCATGGCCTCGACCTTTCCCTCAATCTCGGCATTCCCAAAATTGCCATTTTTAGGGATTCCTAACTTGTCAGAAGCATTACACAGGAGAAAACCAAGCTAACGGTCGCATGGGTGACTACGCTCTCTTGGTGGGGCAGCGGATGAACCAATTTCCCAAAAAATCCACAATCACTCATTACCCACGAGGAGAAAACAGACATGCAGATGCCCTCGCCTACATAGCTGCTATGCTAGGACAATTAGAAACTCGGACCCTTCGTATCGAAGTACTCGAACGCCCAAGTATCGGCCAAATGGAAGTCAATGCCATCAATACTGGGGGCGAGAGTCTCAATCTAGACGATTGGCAAAGACTATTCTTCCATTACCTCAACAATTTTACCTTCCCAGATGATTCCAAAGTCAAACGGTCATTGTTAGAATATTACCGCAGATACACTATCCACAACAGTGCACTATATTGCAAATCCCCAATTGGTGTTCTCCTTCGATGTATATCCCAAGCCGAAGCCTCTACAATTTTAGCCAAACTTCACGAAGGACCCTACGGTGCTCACACTACTGGTCATTCTATGGCCTTTCGAGCTGTAACCCAAGGATTATTTTAGCCCAATATGAAAAAATAAGTTGAAGAATATGCAAAACACTGTGACAAATGCCAACGTCATGCTCATGACATCCATTACCCCTCTCAAGACCTCCATTTCAGTCAAGTCTCCTGGCCATTCAAGAGATGGGCCATCGATTTCATCGGTCCCTTCCCAAAAGCCTCGGGTAGTAAAGAAAACATCCTTGTTGCAACCGATTACTTCACCAAATGGGTCGAAGCTGTACCTTTGTGCCAAACTAGAGAATAAGAAGTTATTAAATATCTATGGGAAAATATCATCACACGCTTTGGCTGCCCCCATATGATTCGATGCAACAATGACCCCCAATTCGTAGGCAGCAAAGTCAGAAACTTTCTCAAAAAACACAACATCATTCTCTCACCCTCAACACCTTATTATCCCTAAGGCAACGGTCAAGTCGATGCAATCAACAAAACCATTGTTGATGGTCTTAAGAAGAGAGTCGATGCAAAGAAAGGGCAATAGGTTCAAGAGTTACAACACGTCCTCTGGGCCCATCGAACAACCCCAAGAAAATCTACAGGATGCACCCCCTTCCTTCTAACATATGGTACCGAAGCTGTACTCCCTACTCAATTCGAAGTACCCATACGAGACCCTTACCTCCCAGACGAAGACAATGAGTTTGAGCTCGCATGCAACATGTTATGGATCGACGAAACCAGAGATTGAGTTATCGCCAACCTTGGCCGTTACCACACATCACTTAAGAAATCTTATAACAAGAGAGTTTGACCACGGAGTTTCAATATTGAAGATCTAGTACTTTGACATGTCAATCAATCCTCGAAACCTCAGAATGCCGGCAAGCTCGCCGAATCTTGGGAATGACCTTATGTCGTGTACGATAAAACAGACAAGGGTTTTTACTATTTAATGACAGAAGACGAAGTGCCTTTATCAAACCCATGAAACACAATGCAGTTGGTCTCCTATAACAAGCCTTATCCTCAACCATGTACAACTGATGTAATCCAGAGTAATCAATAAAGAAGTTTTTCAACCCATACTTCGTCTCCTATTTTTCATTAAATTTCTTGGTTTAACTTTGGTATTATTTCAACCTTCGACCCGAATGATACTTGGGGGTAACCTCAAGATTTTTCAAGCCCCCAATTTTGAGCAAACTCGAGGGGCAAGGATGGTTGATAGACCGGACCCTCGAGAATGCATTGGGGGTGAACGGTTATGCTTCGCTGTGGTTAAGGCCTTCGAAGTCCAGTCGATTTCCTGGCTTCTTATAAGTATTACGTCAACCCTTCGACCCAACGTATACATTATGGGCGAACAGATATGCTTCGATTAGGCTCTGAAACTGTCAAAGTCTAGTCGATTTCTTGGTTTACCCTGGGTATCATGTCCACCCTCGCCCCGACTGATATTTGGGGACGACCTTGAAATTTTCAAGTTTCCAACATTCGAGCAAACTCGAAGGGCACGAATGGTCGAAAGACCGGACCCTCGGGAATACGTTAGAGGTGAACACATATTGCTTCGCTGTGGCTAGGCCTTCAAGTACTATAAATTTTCAGGTTTCCTCTAGGTATCATGTCCCCTTGGCCCGACTGATACTTGGGGGCGACCCTGAAAATCTTTAAACTTCCAACATTGTTGTGGCTTTGGCATTCGATGTCCAAGCAGATTATTCAGGGTTCGCTCACTCTACAGTTATTCGACAAAAATAGTACATGCAGATACCATTATACAAGAACATCTACAATTCTATCAACTGCAAAGAACATTTAAAGCATCATCCATAAGGGGAGTAGTTGCAGTACAACTCAAGATCAGTCATCAAAAGTTCAATACAAGTAAAGTCAACAGAATACGCATCTATATTTCAACAATTCAAGGCCAGGGCAAGATAACAAAATTTATCAAAAAATTAGGCATCAATTCAGAAGTTCATAATCAGTATGTTTAGAATTTACTTCAGAAAATACGCATCAATATGTTCAGAATCAACTTCAGAAGTTCAACAGTTAACAACAGCTCAAAAACCCACCAAGTTCAGAGACCAACAAAAGATAAAACAACATATGCCAAAATATTACAACTCAACATCATCTCAGCAAAGGAAAACATGAAACCCCACCTCAAAATACCTCATATCGGCATGGTTATGCCTTCTTCCTCCACAGATCCCCTAGAGCCAACACCCTCATCAGCTTCAGTCGAACCTTCGACAACCAAACCATCAACAGTTCCACCAATGGCCACCCCAATAATAGAAGTCTCCACACTACCTCTAGTACTCGCACCCGTCTCATCAACAACATCTGCTTCCTTCATCTGCAAATCACCACCATCAATAAGTTCTGGAGAAACAGGGTAAGGTTCCAACGTATCGGAATCATACCCCTTATCATCTATAAATTTTTTCAACCTAACATTCACCTTACATTCGCCATCATACTGCCGCTGGAAATTTACCCTCTATTATGCTTTCTCCCTCTCTTTTGCCGCAAGCTTTGTAGAGCACTCCCGCTCATGCCTTGACCGCTGAAGCTCGAGCCTCTCATCATACGAGTCAGTAAGCACCTCCAGATCTTGCTTCAACTTCTTGACTTCGGACAACAATGATGCCTCAGTTCCTCGAGAAAGATCCAAACTTTCTACTGCCTGTCGCAATTTTTCCTTTACCGAATTCATCACCTTGTAGAACGATCACACCCAGGCCTCCGTCTGCTTGAATATTTAAGCAGTCAGTACACCTTGAAAATTGAAGAGCTTAAACAAAATCTCAGACTCTCACAAAAGAAATTCATAAATAGTTACCTGAAACATATGCCTCTTTATTTCCTTCGCAGGCTCATCTGGGTCGTCCTCGCAGAGCTCAGCCATTAAAGCTTATTTGGCAACTGCTTGCTCCTGTCGTTCAGCTTCTGTCATCTCTTCATACTCATCTACTGCATCATCCTCCCTCAGTCCCCTACGCCTTTTACGCTGACTAACCTTCGATTGCTGCACCTTTGGAGCTTTGGGATCTACATGACCCTTCCCCTTATTAGTTTGAGTTGGGACCTGCCCCGGCCTCAACCTCGTAGCATCGCCACCCACTTCAGGCGCTGGCGTCGCTTGCTTTGACCCCCTCCGCGTTCTCGGCACATATTGATTATTCCTTGGCAACTCTTCCCCTCCCATTTCTTTTTGACCCATTTCACCACCTTCGCCTCTCTTTCTCTTCGATGGCTTCGGCGTAACGGGTATGCTTTGAAGCAGGGAATCCACCTTCTTTTTCCTCTGCCTCTTGATTCCAAGACTATCAAACACAGAGTTTACCGAGTCCTCACTAGCCTCGAGCAAAGTATTAATATAATTTCTTGGATTGTTCCAAGACGTACTCTTTGGACCTGCAGAACAAACAAGAATATAATTACCAACTATTCAAGACATTCATTAACAATATCCCTTCGACAATAAACTTACTTTTATTATACACCCTATGATCTAATTATAAGGGTCATCCTCCTCAACATTCTCATAGTTGCCCCTTACTATCAATAAATCCTTATTCCACCCTCGACCCGTCGAACATAGATCAAAGAACAAGGGCTTCTCTGGGTGACATTAGATGTAGTAGGTACCTGGGTTCTGACTCGCCTTCTTCGAGTAGAGGGTAATAATATCAAACCACTTAATCAAACCCCGACCCTCACCACTCAATTTTGCATTCATCCCCTCTATAACTCTCATCATCTCATAAAAATTCCCGTTCATTTGCACTGGGGCCACCTCCCAGAAATATAGTACTTCTTTCACCAGCCTTCGAAGAGGAAGTTCCATTTCCAACCGAATTTGGCCTCAATAAGCCATTCTCCCTTCTCTAGGGTGTAATTTGAAGGTTAATCCTGCCCCCACCACACTCAGATATACCCCCACCTTCGACAGCTCTAATTTGGCAGCAAACCGATCTAACCTAATCTTATCCCTAGCAGAAGCAGAACCTTCGACCCTATTCGACTCAGTCGAATCCCCACTATCGTCACTTTGTACCCCTTCTCCTTTTCCACCACCAGAAGTCCCTGCATCACCCCCACCCTTCTCCCCTCATACTGTCTCTTCCACCTCACTATCCTCAGTCACTATCGTCCTACGACGTCTCATAACCGGAATCTCTTCAGCCTGTAGAGCCATAGACAAAGGGGCCTCGGTTATTACATCTAATACTTTTAAGTCGCTACCCTTATCCATTGGGGATCGACCTGAAATACTAGCTTCGAATGCTTCGATCTCTTCATCAATCAGTCACCGTCTCGATGCTTGACGATTATGCATTTTAGCCTATAGAAGAAGAGGTATGTAATTAGATCGATACATTCGACAATTTTGTGTCCATAACCGCTATCCCATCTACCCCCTCCAGAAGATTTATTGAATCTTCGACCTTAAACCCTATGCCTCCTCCAAACACCTAAAAACCCAGATCGGGGTCGAAACCCAGATTCACCAAATCTCCTTATCTTCGAAGATAACTTCTGAACCCTAAACCCAGAATGTCCTACTTACGCACTCAGAAGGGAAAACAAAATAAAACTGACAGAGATCAAGCAACATACCTGTATCTGAAACACTATCCTCGAAACAACAAAGATTAATGCAACTGCTCCAATAACTACTCTCAAAATCTAATGGCGTACGTTTTCTTCTCTTCACGCTCTTTGATTTTTTTTCAGTAAACAGTACAGTGATTACTCTTCTCAAACTTATATATCTTTCAAAAAGCCAAAATCGCCTCGATCTTCTAACCATTTTCATTACCACAGCCCCACTACCCCGGCTTTTCGGCTATAATGTGTTTTGATCGATTTGCCCCTTATATCCCTCACATGCGAACAACACACTTACTTCAACTCGCCTTCAAAGACCAAAACTTCTTGAACCCTTTTTACCCTTACTCAAAACTAAACAATCAAATCCAAGCAGTTAAATGATAAATTTTTTCCGTAATACAAGTAAAACATCATGATTACTTTTTGACACATTGCCCCAGGTACACGTAACGTCCTGATAGGCCAGCTGTCCGGGTTGTTAGAATGGCCAGTTGAATCAAACATAACCTTCGACACACTCCTCAAATTCGATCAATCGACGACTGCACTTTTTCAAAGACTCATCAGCAAATAGCCTCAAATTCGGTTTTCTAACGTATCGACATTTAATCTCCAGCACATTCGTCCATTTAAAACCTCATGCCTCTATTATTTAGACATATCGCATTTGCGCTTCGACAGGTTACAATCATACATTTTGACAATTCAAACATTTACGCTTACAGACCTAACCTTTTTTACCAGCAGACTAATCTTTTCAGCTTCGACAGATAATACTCCCACTTTGACAGATTATAGCTTTTCCTTTGACAATCCAAGTTTTTCGCTTCGAGTAGTCCATACAATATCCTTCGATAGTTATAGTATTAACTCAACAATTTCCAATACTACTTCTAGGATTCAGATTTTACTATCACATTTAGTTTGACAACGCAAGTTAATACTTATAAAGAGCAATACTACAATAAGTACTTCCAGAAACCAATTTCATTCCCAAAGACAGAAAATATTACAAGCCTCATCCAAAGAAAACAGAAAGAAGACAGAACAAAGGAAAGAAACAAAAAGATAACAAGAGATAGAGGTCCCTAATTATAAATGGGATGCTCCTCATCAACCACGGCTGCAGCATCCGCATCCTCTTGGTCCACTAACCGATGACCGGGGAATGGCCCCATCATCTGCAATATTCCCCACCAGTATGCGAAGGTCATGTTAAGAATAGGAGCCCCGGGTTCCACCTCGAAAAGATTCGGCATGTCCGCATTAATGTCTGCTTCAAGACCAAACCTTTGTCGCAACCCCAATAAGGCCTCTTGTATCTGCCTAATTCTCACAGCCACCAGGTCCTCCTGAACGGGAATGTTTGCTGCCATCTCGATCCGAGAAATAAAGAAGAAGAACGAAGAAAGCATGCAGCATGGTTAAAAATCTCTCTATAACAGTTCCTTTTATACTTGTAAACCCACTTTAACTTTCCCTCTTCCCTAGCCGCATTTATTGTAATCTTCAAATTACCCACCTCAAAAATGTAACAACCAACCTTTCCAACTTCCTAGACGTAACCTATTTGTCTGTGCCTACATTTAAACTTCATTTCCGAGGACTTCTAGTCGAGCAAACCTCTAACATCGAACGTTCGACTATCATAACCTTCGATCATATCATTATACCTCGATACCCTTTTTTTATTCACTATCAACAATTCGATGACATGCATGTGCTAAGCGCGCCTATGAGACTATTTGCCTACTTTATCAATCAGACACAGTCACACAAGTTTTCAGAGAATATTACTTCCATTCTATTATCCGATTAACAAAACATAATATATTGCTACAACCATCCCAAAAAAAAAAAAAAACCCCAAAATGCAAAGATATAGATATTCACCACATCAACCATCAATCCTACTTCTAGAAGGTTCAACTTCAGTCGCCGAGTTCTGTTCCTCGATGATCTCTTCTGCACAGACAAGACATTCGGCCAACACCGACAGAAAGAGATAGCATTTCTCCGCAGTAGTAAAATCATACTTCAGACGATCCCAAAGGTAAGCATAAGGCTCCCCATTGATGAACTCTCCAGTTTCCACCTCCACCAGTTCGGGCATGTCCCAGTCCAGATCATAATTCCCGATAAACTTTATATGAAGCTCACCAGTCTTCCAACCTACACGACGGTCACGGGAAATCCCCATCCTCTTTTGATATCGTGTATTGGGCGTGGTATCCATGAAGATTTCAAAATTTGCAGAGAAAAATGGAGAAAAATGAAAAGAAGGAATTACTCCATATCCCCACATAATAGCCTATACTTATAGCTTTCACCTCATTTATTATTCTATAACCACCTACACCTCTTAATTACCCTCTTTTATTATTTACCCGAAAACCAACTGTCAAGCCGCTCAGATTCCAAGACCAAATAGTTTTCTCAGCAAACCCCTCTCCACCTAGCTTCGAGACCCTCGCTGAAAGGGGGAAAATGTAGTAGTTTACTCGCAGCCTTCGACTACCTCTAATACTTGAAGTCTACTCCGGAGCCTTCCCGAATATATCAAAGCCTACTCAATCCCCAAAACAGACTTTCTAGAGATCCCCTTGAAGATGAAGCTTCGACACCAGGCAAAGCCTCGAGGAAGGACTAACACATTACAACAAAAACCCTTCAGCCATATCTGTACATGGTCGAAATGCGATGGGATAGGCAGCCAGCTCACCAGACAAGCCAGCGTAATGATTGGTCCTTTCAGCTACAGTGATAGGTCGACCACTGCGCCACAGTACCAGAGTACAGAGACACCTCCAACAGCTATCACAGTGATAATGCAGACATGACCGACACCCATACTATACCGAGATTTCCTGATAGTAATCATGTAATCTGACCCATACTTGGTGACTCAGCTTCTTATGGTTCTATAAATAGGAGAGATGGGAAGCCAAGGGGGGTTTAGAAAAAATCTCCCCCAAACCCCTGATAGTTTACCTTCGACCACTCTGTAAAACTCTATATTCGAACCTTCGAATTACTTATCAGTAATAACACACATCTTAAAAATCCTTATCAGAGGTCGTAGAGTGCCACATTCGGGCCTCTGCACAAGTATTTGTCTTCAGTTTATTCTTACTTTAGATCACTTACTTGTGTCCCTCTGATAGAAGATTAACCCCGTATTGTAAGAGCCAACTTCCCCTCTAAGAGAAGTTAGGCCCTTACAAAGGATAAATTAGAATTTCTAGATTTCCTTGGTAACTTCTTACCATATCCTACAGAGTCAGACGTATTCAAGGAGTTTTGAAATATTAAAGGTAGTTTAGGTGGTGTGTGGGGTGAGGTGATAGAACATACTGGTAAGTCGCTTAGGGGGTGTACCGTTAAAAGTGGTGACAAATACTTTTTCTTATTGCCTGATTTAGAGCATGAAAAATATGAGAGGGCAGTGGATGAGTCGATCACTTTTGAGTAATTCAATGGGAGTGTCACGTGTAATTTGGATTAGGTATTTTTGTGTTATCTTTCTGAGTTAGATTTTGGACTGATGGTGCCTTTAAGTAAGCTTACTAAAGGTATTTAGAATGCCATTGAGGCTTGCCCTGCCCAACTGGAGGGGAATATGTGGAAAGTAATAAATGTATGTGATAACCTGAATAAAAGGTAGGCTTTCAAGGGGGTGGAGAGGAGAATAACCCCTGTAGATGTTTTACAGTATTATACTGTGAAATACAATACAGCTGCGGGCACATATTTTTCTTTCAACTCGTCTCGACCTCAGTTCTTCGACCCGAATTCAGCAGGGCGAGTGTGGAATAATAACTTGATATGGGCGAAGGGTAATTGTCTCTAAAGAGTGGACAAGGAGCCCATGGATCTTATATAAAAAACTCTGAAGAAAAGTAAGTAATTGTTTGTGATATCAAACTATTTTTGTGTTAGCGTTATGTATGTATGCAATAATGTGTTATGCCTTTTGCAAATCCTCAATCTCAAGTTGCGAGAAAGGAATCACTGATACATATTGTAGTTCGAGAAGGATCAAAGCTCGAGATAATTTTGGGAGAGCTCGAAATAAGTCGATTCAAAAGGGGTAACAGGAGGTCCAAAAAAGTTTAAAAGTCTCAGGTTAAGAGAAAATGACAAGAACTGGCGCAAACGTTAAAGATGAAAGGTAGGCAGCATCGGACGTTGAAAACGTCTGACATTAAAAAGGTTACACCGATTTCCTTGCAGGTAAATCTTATGGGGGCTACATCGAGCAAGTTAATTTAAAGGCGCCCAAAAAGGAAGAAAGCGAAGGTTGATTGTTCAAACTCGACGACCACAGAGAGTGGAGAGGTTGCCACAAGTTCGGAAAAGAGGAAGGTGGATGCTCCTGATTCTGTGAGTGAGGTGAAAGAGGCTAGGAGTAGTTCTACTGTGGAGGACGAGCTGTTGGTTCGAAAAAATTGGATGAGGGTGGCAGCTCAGGAAGGTTTTGAGGAGCTAGACATGTTTGTGAAGTTGGAGTTTTGTAGGATAAATAAAACACATCATTTAGTTTGAGGTTTATGTAATCTTTGAACTGAAATGTTACTTTTTATTGTAAATGTCCTGTCTGTTGAAATGAATCTGTCTCGGGTTCGAGGATAAGAGGACGGAGCACAAGTAGTGAGTTGTTGAACCCGAGAAGTGGGTTTTCCAACTTGAGGCCAATTTTGCTCGGGAAAAAGGTCGTTCAAGCTCAACGAAGGATTTGCACCGGGTCACGATGCTCGAACTCGTATAGGCGCCGAAGAAAAATGTTGAGGAAGTTTTAGTTGATCGCGACAACCTTGTTCAGAAGCTCCTAGAAGTTGGATACTTTATGTCCAATATTTAAGTAATTATAAAGGGGTATTATGTCAAAGAGGCTGATGCTAAAGAGGAGCTTGATGTTGATGGTGGCTCTCCTCAAGGTGTAGTAGAAGGATTAGATGCGGTCTCCTCGAGAATTGACATAGAGAACCGAGAAGGAAAGAATAAGAAGGCAGAGCAAACAATGAAGTTTTTTATTTCGCAATTGAAAACTGTGATTGTATGGAATGTATATGAATGATATTTATGGGGTAGTCAATGAGATGTTATAAATATTTATTTGTAGGAACTGAAAGGTTTGCGCCTCAGAATTGGGGATTTAGAGAAAGAGCTTGCTAAGGAGAAAAACTCTTTAACAACTCTATTGACTTTGTATACGGAGCTAAAGGTTAGAAAATTGCTTGAAATTGTTGACTTATTCATTTTATAACTCCAGCATTTGCATTAGAGAATGAAAAAGGCAAAGTGAGAGGGCAGATAAAAAATCATGTTGATCAAAAGTAATCTAAGAATTAGAATGTGTTAGAATGCTAGAGAATGAGAATGTAGAAAATATATACCTTGAAATATGTGGAAATGTAGATAGTATCTCCATCAGTGTGAGATAGCTTTGTAGCTTGAGGGTTAAATAACTTCTTATTTTTTTGGCTTGTGATGAATAGAACTTTGTTAGATATGTGTACAACAAACTGTAGTTTATAAACTGTTTCTGTAGAGTATAATTTAATCAAGCTGTTTATATAGGCCTAATTAGAAGCTGTTCGAGCTAGTGAAGAATATGATATGGAATGCAATTATGAGTGTAAGCTTAAATTTAAAAAGATGAAAGAGGCAAGTGAAGATAGCGCGGATCAGTATGTCAAGTTTGAGATCATGCTTGTACAAGCAGAGAAAAGTGTGAATGAACTGACCCAGTGGATCAAAAGTAGAGATGTTGAAAAAGAAAAATTGCAGGGGGAGCTCGTTAATGTTTAGAGTGAGGTGGCGGCGTTAATGAGTAGGGTAGAACTATTGGGGGTGAATGGTAGAGATGCGGATGTCGCACAATATCACATCAAATTACTAATGGTGGAAACTAAAGAGCTGCGAAACCATCTTGCCAGTTTAAATGGTCAAGTGGAGAAGAAGGAAAACGATCTTGTGAAGGCGCAAGCTAATTTAACGAGTATAGAAAGTGAAGTGGAGAAGTTGAGTGAGAAAATGTAAGGTAATGATTTTGATTTTTAGGTCACCCAATGTTAATGTGAAAAACTTAATTAACGAATTGTGAAGTTGAAGGCGGACTTGGCCAGTTCGCATGGCAAAAATGTCGAAGCTGGAGAGAGGTCGAAGAAGAAAAGGATTAATGCCGAGGTGGCGACTGTCAAGGGTGATGTAGTTAATTCTTCAGCTCGAATTAAAGAGTTAGAGGCAGATTTAATTTGCGTTCATGCTACCGGTAGAAAAGCTAATGAATGATCAAGAGAGAATGGTGATAGGTTAGAGGGTGCTCTCCTCAAAGAGAAGGAGTTAAATGAAGCTCTCAAGATAAAGGATGAGCTGTGGAAAAAAATGAGTGTCGGGGGACGTGATGTAAATGAGGTAGAGTTGGGGGTACTACATGATGAAGTGGAGGAGCTAAAAATGAAAATTTTATCTGAGTAGGAAAAGGCGATGGAGTTGATATCAAAATTGAATACGGTTGTATCGGGCTTAGAGCGGGCAGACACCCGTTACACGAAATTGGAGAAACATCATAAGAAGTAAAAAGTGAATTTTGCTGAGCTTGCTATGCCGAACTGACATAGGATTTTCTGGGATGAGACACACTCTAGGGAGATAATGGTAGTAATTGCCTATTTATTAGAAGAAGTAAAGAGGCTTGAGCTCGAAAGGGATACCTTGCATGAATGTTTGGTTTTGAAAGGTTGTATTTGTAATGCTGAAATAGATCAAGGTAACTTCTTCAACTCAATGATAACTGATATAGGTCCCAGTATTGCAGAGGTTGTAACTGCTCGAGCTCCAGATTTTATGGCTTCACGACCTCCCACTGTAGGGGAAAGAGCAGCTGACCTTCCGCAAGAAAAACCTGCGTAAGTGACCTATTGTTTTTGTATTGTAGACATTTAGAGATATGAAAGCTAGTTTTACCTATGCTTTATCTTGTGTCTTAGATATAGTAGAGATCATTAATTGAAAACTAGTATTGCCTTTGTTTTAATCGCTGATATATGTATAGATGTATCGATTGAAAGCTAGTATTACCTTCTTTGATATTTGTATATATCTATCGATTACAAGCCAGTATTACCTTTGATTTAATCTTTAAGATTTAGTTGAGTCTACATGTATGTCTGTAGAGAGTAACGTAGGAAAAAACTTGAAAGTTTTCATTGAGTAGGAAAAAATATACACACTATTGGATATTAGAATCTCACTTTTGGAATGTAAAGAATTGAAAGAGTATTCTGCATTTGGGAACTAGGGATTTAGCGATAATATCATTTCAATCTCCTAGTGTTCCAGGGGTTTGGTATTCGGACGCCTTTCTCTATCATGAGGTAATATGTTCCAAGGCCAGTACGGCTAACGATAAAGACAATACCCTCCCAATTTTCTGTGAGCTTTCCAGCATTCAACTCTTTTATACTTTTTAGAATTTTTCTGAGGAGTAGATCATTGATTTGGAAATCACAGTTTTAGACTCTTCTGCTATACAAGCTGGCTAGCATATGGTGATATCGACCCAGTTTGGCAATATCACAATCTCGAGTCTCATCGATCCCGTTCATATTACAGGCTAGTTCGAACTTATTCACTTTGTCTATGAGCTCGTGATTTTTAATAGGATGGTGGTATTCTGTTGGAATGATGGCCTCTGTGTCATAAACTAGGAGGAAGGGGGAATAGCCAGTTGATTGTCTTGGTATAGTATGATACGCCCATAAGACGTGAAGCAGCCCCCGCATCAAATTTCATTTTGTTTACAATTGAAGCCTCTTCTTGATTCTATCCACTATTATTTTGATGGTGGTTTCGACCTGGCTATTTCCTTGGAGGTAGTATAGATTGGATTGGGAATGAAAGATATTATGTTTGTTGAGGAAATCCACGACCTTTTCTCTAACGAACTGCGGCCCGTTATCGATCTAAATTAGGTGGGGGCATCCAAACTGTGCGATAATATGTTCCCAGATAAAAGAGACGACCTCTTCTTCTTTAGTTCGACAAAGAGGAGCTGCTTCCACCCATTTTGTAAAGTAATCTGTTACCACGAGTAAGAATAGGCGGTTACCCGACATATTGGGAAATTTGCCTACTAGATCAAGTGCCCTCCTTTTAAAAGGCTAGAATATCTTGTTCACATAAAGTTCAAGTGCAAGTACTCATATCAAATGTCCATGTCGTTGACATTCATCGCATCTTCGTGAGTATTCTTCTGCTTGCTTGCGCAGGCCAAGCCAGAATGCTCCTTGGGTAATCGCTCTGCTGGCAAGTGACCGACCTACGGTATGGGAGCCACAAATTCCATCATGTAAGTCTTTGAGCATTTCATCGGCTTGCAGCTTTGAGAGGCACTTGAGATAAGGATATGTTACTGATCTTCGATATTAATAACCTTCCTGAACTGCATAACGTTTTAAATTTTTGATCAACTGTCGGCGTTCTTTTGGATCTACTGAAAGGGGTCCGTCACATTCGTTCTTCGAGCTGAGATAGGTTATTAAAGGTTTCCTCCAATCCTCGTCCTCCCCTTCATTGCCCCCAGTGTTGATCGCACATACAGAGTAGAGATCAATATTGGGGTTTGATATTACTTTGATTTTGAGATATCGTGCTTCTATACCCAAGACCCCAGCCAAGTAAGTTAGGGAATCGGCGTGTATTTTTTCACCTTGTGGTAAATAGTCGATAGTAGCTTGCGTGAATCTGCTCATTTTATCAACAATGAGAGCTGCATAGTCGATCATTTTGTCATTCTTCTTGAACTGTTCAGAGTAATGGTGGACGATTAATAATAAATCTGTATAGCCTGAGAGCTTGAGAACACCGAGTTCTAGCGCGAGATCGGGTCCATGAATCAAAGCTTTGTATTCCTTGACATTATTCGAGGCTTTTAAATCTAAACATATTGATTTTTTGATTCTGTCATTTGATGGGGTAATCAAGACGATTCCAATACCTGACCCTACGGGTCCTGCTGAGGCATCTGTAAGAAGTTTTCATCCTTTTCTTGTAATCCATTCAGCCCGTTTGTCAAAGGGTTTGGTAAGTGAAACTTCTTTTATTTCTTCTGTGAGGTCTGGGTTGTATTTTTCCCAATCTGGAACTTCTAAAGGAAAATCTGCTAGAAAATTAATAACTGTTTGACCTTTTTCTTAATGGCGCTGTTGGAATTTGATATCATGTTCTCCCAAGCTGACAGACCATTGTTGTACACTTCTCGATTTGTCTTTTTTAGATTGAATTTCCCAGAGTGGATAGTTTTTCATAACTCTAATGGAATGAGCTTGGAAGTAGTACTTGAGCTTCTATAAAGTGTAAACGAGAGTTAGAAGGAGTCCCTCGATCTTAGAATATCTTGTTTCTACCGAAGTGAGGGTTTTGCTGATAAAATACACTGGCTTTTCAACCTTTCCATCAAGTCAAATGAGGACTGAGCTGACAGATTTTTCTGTAATGGCGAGGTAAATGATCAATTCCTCATTGTCTACTAGGATGTTCATTATAGGAGGCTTCCCCATATAGGTTTTAAGTTCCTGAAAAGCTACCTCGCATTATTTTGTCCAATGGATCTCTTCGTTGGATTGAGCCTTTCCACGTTTGATACATCTTCAAAGTAATAAAAGCAGCTACTGGCATTGATATGAAGACTTAGGGAGGAATCGATTGATAGCAGCGATCTTGCCAACGAGCTTCTAGACATCTTTATTTATTTTTGGAGATGGCATGTTGAAGAGAACTCAAATTTGATCTGGGCCGGCTTCAATCCCCTTTTTACTTATGAGGTATCCCAGGAACTTGCCTGAGTTTACTACGAATTGATATTTATCAGGGTTGAGCCTCATCTTGTATGAGCGTAAAATGTGGAAGACCGTATCGAGATCAACGATATGGTCCTTCGCCTGAAAGCTTTTGCAGAGTAAATCATCGATGTATACTTCAACGATTTTCCCCAAGTGTACTTTGAACATTATCGTCATTAAACTTTGATAAGTTACTCTGGCGTTCTTCAGTTCGAAAGGCATAAATCTATAACAGTAGAGCCCTCTTTTAGTGATGAAAGTGGTCATTTCCTGATCGTCAGCTAGAAGAGGTATCTGATTATATCCGAAAGTAACATCGATCATAGATAAATGTTCATGGCCTACCGTGGAATCGAGAATTTGATGAATGATTGGAAGAGGAAAACTATCCTTTGGAGTGTGTTTGTTAAAATCTGCAAAATCTACGCAAGCTCAGACTTTTATATTTTTTTTTGGAACGACGACAATGTTGGAGATCCAATCTGAGTACTTAGCTTCTCGAATGAATCTGACATTGATCAATTTATTGATTTTACTATTGACTTCATCGTGAAGATGAGGTGATTGTCTTATATATTTCTATTTGACTGCCATGTCACTATTGTTGATGCTCAATCTGTGACTGGCCTTGGCTGGGTCGACTTCTAACATTTTGTAAGAACTTAACGATGGCCTCCATGTCGTGCTAGACCATCTTGGTACCAATATAAGTTCCTCTGCTAGGTCTATAAATGTATTTGTACTCTGTAAGTTCTTCCGTTGAAGGCTGGTCATCAGTGTGACCAGCTTTTTGAAATTGTTACGCATCAAATTTGTCGGATGTGACGAGAAAGGCCGAAACTGTATTTTTGTAAGCTCATGAAAGCTTTTGACTGCCTTTGATTTCATAGATGCCACCTTTGTGCTTGAAGCGAAGTGGTGGATGCTACATGGAAGCAATTGCTTCCATGTGTTCTTGTGGATCCAACAGGGGCCCAAAATCCTTAAGTAACGAGATTTGGCATTGATGATGTAGAAAATAATATCGATTATGGCAGACCCAGTGGTGATAGGTAGGATGATCTTGCCTACTCGTTCTTCCTTAGAGCC
This sequence comes from Kingdonia uniflora, assembly GCA_014058105.1. Taxonomy (NCBI): domain Eukaryota; kingdom Viridiplantae; phylum Streptophyta; class Magnoliopsida; order Ranunculales; family Circaeasteraceae; genus Kingdonia; species Kingdonia uniflora. The sequence continues at coordinate 1,073,017 of JACGCM010002784.1, forward strand.
ATTAAACCCACTTATATCGATTTCGCTTGGAATAACTTAATTGGTGAGTCCCATTTGGTTGATTGTACACTGAAAGTGGATTTTGATACTGCTACCTGTATCAATCATCATGGTATGTATGACGAACTTCTTCATCTTTAGCATGATAATCAGAGCGTCATGATGAGGAAACTTGATGTGATTGATATCGTAATCCTCAAATGAAATCCCAGGTCGTCAAGTACTTAATTTGGGAAAGAGTTTAACTTTTTTATCTTGAGAGGTGAGATTGCAGCATTCTGTTAATCTTCGTTGCTTGAATCTGGTAGAGTTGTTGATTTGATAGATCTAGATCATGTTACTGTTATACATATGGTATAAGTGTTTTCCCTCATATTGATCTTTGACTTGAACTACTTTGACCTGCATCTTGTAGCTTCCATTTTTGCATCCTTCCAGGTTGATAATGTACTCTTCTACCGTCTTTAGAAATGCATTTCAGCAACCTCTGTAAAGCATAATAGTTATCAGTTTCATGATAATTTACCTTGTGATGCATGCAGTACAATTTTCCTTCAATTGGTTTCAGTGGTTGAGAAACATGATAGAACTTGTCTCTTGCAAGCACTAGAAAAATTGATGAGATCCAGACATTCATCATGGGGAGGACCGGTTTAGGTAATAAATTGCCTTTCTATGATTTGTTGGTGTTTATTTTGTCACGCTTTTGATCACCCTAGTCCTCCTTCTGTTCAATATTGTATTTTGTATTTTGTATTTTGACCTTACGTGGTTAGGACAAATTTAGTCGATTTATTCCTTTGGGTCATCATCCTTTCCTGGTTGACATAGCCATTGACCTTGGCAATCATGTCTTCCAAGGTCGAGGGTTTATTCAAAAAGAGATGTTCCTTTGCTTTACAATCGATCTATAGTGCATTTGTTAAAGCATAAGCGGCTATTTTCTGATCAAGATAATCACCTTTTTGTGCGAGCTCCAAAAATTTCTTTGTAAAGGCCTCGAGCTTCTCTCCTGGATATTGTTTAAGACTAATACGAGTGTATAAGTTTTCTTATTTGTCTTTATTGTGAGCATATGTCTTGGCAAATATCTTCTGTAGTTGGTCGAATGTGAGGATAGAATCTTAAGAGAGAATGGAACCATCAGAGCGGTTCTCCCTATAGACTTATGACGAATAGATGGCATAGAACATGGTTTTGATTTGAATACAATCCCAGGGAATTATGGAATTGTTGAATGTGCTCCTTCGGATCAGTGCCTTTATGTTAACGTATCTTGGGAGTATAGAAACCTGTGGGTATTTCCATATCAAATAACTCTTTAACAATCAAACTACCTTGCAACTTTGTTAAATCGTCTTTATTGCCTAGAGTTTGAGCTTCAATCAACTCCTTGATACGTTGATCCATGTGTTCTTGTGTGACGTACTGACGTAATGCTTGAGCGACTTGACATCTTGTTCAGGGATTATGAGTAATAGTGCCCTCGCTCAAGTATTCATGAGCTGATATCCTGAGTTGATGTTGTTGCTATTCTTCTGGACATTTAAAAGGCCAGCGACCTCTACTGATATCAGACTAATCTTCTCGTCCCAAAAGAATTCAAACTTGTAGGTCGTTATGAAGCCCTCTAAAAATAGCTTTACTAGTAGCTTCTCGAGGTCCCAATCATTTACGTGCAGAGACTCGAGAATTTACTGGGATCTGATCACGATCTCTGGTAAGGGGAGCTTATTGATTATCTTACAAGGCGGTCTGCATTGTTGTTATCTGTTCTTCATGTCGCTTGAATTTTGTTTGATGAGCTCGACACTCACTCTCAAGTTCCTATTCACGGAGCTCGCGGTCAAGGATTAACTGACGCTCGAGCTCATTGCGTTTCTCTATTTTGGCGTGAATGTTTGCTCATAGTTCTATGATCTGGTTCGACTGAAAAATTAAGCTAGACTCCTGTTGCTGGTCGCTTGGAAGTTACCATGATTGGAAATAGATAATTGAGTAAACACATGCCTTAGGATATCATGGAAATGTCTTCTTTCCCACAGACGGTGCCAAAGGTAATGGCCAAATTTCGTAGTAGATCAAAAAAGCTCAAAATTAGCTCTTACACCAAATGTACATGCGATAAGGATTAATGTACCTCAATATAGAAATAACATAGGTAATTAGCGTAGAAATCTTTGAATAGGTAAAAACTGAGACCTCGGCTTGAGGATTTGTAACTGTAACTTTTATTGTTTGAGGCTAATATTTGATTACAAGTGATCTCTCGAGTCAGAAATACTTAATCTCGTAATATAAAATTATTGGTCTCTTTCTCCTCTGGAACTCATCCTTTTTATAGACCTCACTCTCAGTTTGATAACGTATAGAGGTACGTCCTCCTGAAAATGGGGCAGGTAGTAGTTGAATGTGTAACTGCTAGTTCATGGGAAACAGGTGTCTTTGACTTGTACATATTTTTTGTAGTGCTCGATCTATGTTCTTTATCAGTTCATGGTCCAAGTCATTGTTGATTGTATATGTCACGTGTATAATGCGTGAGGCTAGTATTGAGGTAGTTCAAGTTTGGAATAGGTCGAGGAATAAGTCCCTATAATCAGTTTGTGTTTTGGGTAGGTCGAGGGACAAGTCCCTACATTAAGCCTCCTCGAAACATAGCCGTCGTCAATCTTATCCTTGCATTTTACTTTTATGTTGTTGTTCAGGGCTATGGTAATTTTTGGTTTAAAGGCATTTAATAGCAAAAAATAAGGTTAAGCCTTATGCACTAATATTCCCTTCCTCATGTCAACCATGGTAAGAGTATCTGAAATTAGTAAATTTCTGACTATGTGTATGTATTTTATGTTGGTATTGATCTTATTTGACTATATTACAATGGGTTTATGCCTATGGACGGATTTAGTTAACATACTCAGAATTTAAGTCGACATTGGTCAGACTGTCTATAAGCTATTTATGATAAGGCCTGACACATTTTTTGCTTAGTAGGTCCTAAACATTGAGAGTTAATGTTGCTTCATCCATATAAAGATTGTGCGGAGCCTGTGATAGTTTCTATCCTGGTGCATATGAGCTTTACTCTTAATGTACTCATGCTTCTAGAAAATAAACAATATATATCAGCATATGGATTTGTGGTAGCATTAAATTTAATTTACTGGATTACCACTTTTCTCTTACAAGTTGTTTGTTTTATTAATTGTCAGGCCACGAGATTTATGTAGTAATTGTTTTTCTTTTGATATTGCATGAATCCATTAGTTCAAAATGGAAAGAGTACTCAAGTTTTTAAGTTTTTGAGAGGATGGTGGTTTAATTCCACCAGGATTCAAAGTGTTTATCATTATTTTTTGATTTTCCATGCTATTTAACCATAGTCTGGGTATGTTGTGAATCTCCTAATAAGCTAATTTAGACCAGGGAAAAGATGACAATTAGAACTGGTCGTAATGAAACGATTGCATGTACTGACACTATAGATAAGCGCTGAAAACTGTATTTATAAAACTTGTTTTTAGGCAAGGAAAAATAACGGCTTTTACCCGTCGTAAATTAGTGATGGTTTTAGGTGGCCATATTTGGTATTAAAAAAAATGACTGTTGTGTGCGCTGCAGGCCAAATACGGCCAGCCAGAGACGAAAAATGATAGTAATTCCCCATTTTTCCTTAAAACGGCAGAATGTTGCCCTCGTAAATTAGCATTTTTTCTAGTAGTGAGAAATTTCTATTTAATAAGCTTCAGATTTTTTCTTCTAATTCATAATATATCTTTTTGATTTATGATTTGTTGGGGTGAGTGAAAATGATCAAGGCGTTATCATCATTATTCTTACGTTCACTATGTTCGATTTTCTATTACAAAGAAAAATTCTCCTCATTGGCTAGAGGACCAGTTCCAAGAGAATTCTTCATCCCAAGCAAAACACCTTCTTCTCCATTGAACAATCACATATATTATACATGAGTTGCTTAAACTCAATTTTCTGGCAGGAAAATGCAGAAGCAAAATTGATTAGTATGAATTCTCAATCCCCTCTAGTATTTCAAATCATATGTATCTTAGTAATTTCTTAGTTTTGTATATGATTTTTGTTGATAGTTTGCTTGTCATATATAGATAAACCCTGTAGATATTTTATTTGATTTTGCTAGGCAAACTGGGGTTTGGTACCCCATAGACCATCTATACAAAAGAAAAAAAGTAATTACAACCTAATGAAGATTTTACCATTAGTATTTTTCTCCATCATTACATGCAATTCAGAAAGAAGAGAGCGAACAACCAGAAAAAATTATTTAGAAAATGCTTTTATTGTCCTTGATTTGGATCTCGTTTCTCGACCTCATTTGATTGCCTTTGCCTACTAATTTTTTTCTTTTGAGTAGTACTATCTCAGACTTGTTAGGATATGATGAATCTAGAGCAATATAAGACTATAATATGAAAAAGAGAGAAAAAGAGAAAGATATTTACTGATTATCATAATCGTGTTCTCTGTACATAATACAGTGATATATATAGACAACCCAGAAGGATTCCATATTCTACTCTAACTCTCCCCATAACCCTATTAGGTCTATGAGTTTGCTAGGAGTCTGTATAGGATACCCCAACCCTGTTGGGTTCCTAGCTTGGGCTTGGACCCAACTCTTAACACTCCCCATTGGGGTTTTCCGTACTAGGACGACTTGCCTCATTAAAACCTCTGCCTAGAAAAACCCCTTGGGCAAAAAGTTGTACAAGGAAAGAGTATAATCATATGCCCTGAAAGAGTATAATCATATGCCCTGAATGGGTTGTAGACGAGTATACGTTGCCTCATCAAAACCTCCAGCCAGTAAAACCTCCTAGGATAAAAACTGCGCTATCAGGAAAAAGAGTACAACACGCATGTGTCCACGTCAGGTTGGGACTACTCCCCCTGACATCGATCTCCCTGAGATAATAAATCTTGTAAACTTCGAATGCCGATTCCATGAACTAATCTCTTGAATGTAGGATATGCAAGAGCCTTCGTGAATAGATCAGCCAGGTTGTCTTCTGAATGAACTTGAACAACGTCGATCTCATTCATCTTCTACAACTCGTGTATGTGGAAGAACTTTAATAAAATATGTTTCATTTTATCACATTTAATAAATCTGTCTTTGACTTGAGCAATACAAGCAGTATTGTCTTCATAAAGTGTCGCCGGTTTATCTTGGATAGAATTTAGACCATAACTCTTATTGATGTGGTTGATCATAGACCGAAACAAAAAACATTCTCTGCCGGCTTCATGTAGTGCAAGAATTTCTGCGTGGTTCAAGGATATAGTAATTATTGTCTGCTTTACTGATCTTCATGAAATCGCAGTATCTCCATACAATAATACATAACCCGATTGTGAGCGGCCTTTATGTGGATCTAACAAATATCCTGCATCGGCGTATCCTATAATTTCTCATTTTTCAAGTTGCGGATAGAACAGAACCCAGTCTTTCTTGTCGATGAGATATCTCAGAATGTGCTTGATCCCATTCCAGTGCCTTTGGGTAGGAGCTGAACTATGGCAAGCCAAACAGTTCACTGCGAATGAGTTATTTGGTCTAGTATACCCAGCTAACTATAACAAAGCACCTCCAAGTTATGGCGTCATAACCTTAGGAGTTTCTCTCCCCATTAAGATGGTAAAAGATGTCGTTGTCCACACCCATGTGATGGATGCACAATAAACGACTTAGCACCGTATGCTACATCCATATCGAAGTGTTAGATAACTCTTCTGATATATATTGCTTGGTGTACGAGTGTCTCTATCAAGATGTTCGATCTGCAAATCGAGACACTCTTAATTTCCCAAGGTCTTGTATTTTGAATTTCTTCCCAAGGTATTCGGCGGCTCTCGTGATCTTCCCCAGAGGTCTAATGATATCCAAATCATTTATTACACTGTTATGATGAGTAAAGCTAATATCTGTGTTCTAAATAAGAACGCATAGACAGATAAGAATATTTACAAAGTCCCTAACCTTCAAATACTCAATCAAATTACTATGTCTTATGGGCCCTGATTGCTTCAAGTCAACCATAATTTTTTTAGTTTTATTACGTACACACCTCGTGCATCAGGCTTAATTACTTCCAGAGGCTTATACCTTTCCAGGTAGCTTCATGTATATATCTGTATCTAGTTTCCCATATAAATACATGGTATTTACATCAGACGTATGTCTAGCTTGTCCCTGACAACTTGACAGACTGATAAGTACCAAAACGTTATAGCATTCATAACTGGGTAATAGGTCACACTACAATCGATGCCAGATTTCTTAAAAATTTCCTGGGCAACTAGTCTTGTATTGACCATATTATCTTTATGAGTTAATCATGTTTCTGTACAATTCCCATTTATAATCGACAGGCTTAATGGTATCATTTCACATTATGAACAAGCTGAGCTGCGCTTGGATTCCTAACACCAACTGTTGCTAATGTACAACAACACACAATCGTTTATAATTAGTGGTTTTGAATCCTTATCCTAGATGATGAGCACAACAATGAATATAAATACCTTGTCAATGGGTAGTTCCATCCGTGATGAACCGACTACATCATTAGTCATATGTGTCCCTTATTCTGTAGCACCCCGGCTCAGAATACTTTCTTTCAACACTGTTCCGCATTAAACGTGAGCCTCAGATTTGTTTGCGGTACTAATTCCTCTGGAACGTTCTACTGCGGTACTAGTTCCCCCAGAATGTTTTGCTGTGTAGGTGTATTACTTGCAGGTACATAAACTTACGCTACTTCAATAGTGTTTATGAATGTATCTAGCAATTCATTTATGACCTATTGGAGGTTTGTAATCTGTTAAGCCTTATTGTTACCTAACTTATGTATAGGGATCTAGATGAGACAACGATGGTGTTTTCTAAGACCTCTTAGAAACATCTGCAGCATTGACTGTCATATTCCCCCCCCCCCCCATGCTGGGAATATCATCTCATCAAAGTGATAATTATCTGCCCTGCAGTATATACGTCGCCAGTGGGTCTAAATATCTAGTAATAAATATGAATCATAACCCACATAATACCAAGCCGACGTTGAGGGTCCCATCTGCATACATTGTGGTACGATTGGCACCTGTAAAGAATATCCAAATGTTCGTCGATGGGCGACACCGGGCTCCGACCCAGTTGCTAGTCACTTTTGGGAAAATATTTCTTGACGATTTGCTAAAGGATGAACCCTAATCAGTGCCGTGGGAGCAAAAATGCATTTCCCATACACTAGCTGGAGGCTATGATCGTAATAACAGTAGCCTAGCAATTATCCTAAATCGCTTGATTAGGTTCTTTGCCAATCCCGAGATGGGTATGGTATGGGGTACTCACGATGCTCAAGCCTATGAGTTAGTGGTAAAATAATCATCAAAAGCCTGCGAGTCTAACTCTCAAGCCCCCATAAAGTCGCATCAATCGACTTTAATTGGCTAATCCAGGAACTGAGCTTGTGATCGAATGATCTGAGTAAGAAGTCATGCTAACGTTGCATTCCTAGAACCATCTCCTAGATATGTCTGTTATTAACATAAATATTCAAGTGTGCCACTATGTGGATTGAAAGGTCTACATGGGTCTCCATGGATGTGTTTGAAGCAAAGGTTGGAGATCCCACTCTACCTTAGTCATAGACTTTCCTTGAAAGCAATCATTACACGTACACTCTTAGGATCGTCTTTCGTTTTAAGGAAAGTCGAGATGTAATCCTGATAATCCTCCTCGTTATCTGAGCCCTGAGGAGTGTATTAGAAACCATTCTAGTACTGTGTTCTAACCTTTAGACATGGAGTGAATGTACAGAACCCTGTCTGTCAGTATCCTCGATAGTCATTATGTGATAAGTATTATCATGTATCTCCCTAAACTCAGTAAAATCCGGTTGGATTTACTAGTTCATAAATTGGACTAGATACAATGTATTGTACTGTTAGAGAGTAATAATGTGACACACTTAGCACATTTTATCATGTTGGTCATGCTATCCCCGATACACAAGGTTAGACAAGAAACATAGTCAAATTTCAAAAAGATTAAGTGTGCGGTACTAATGTCTCTTAGACATGTCTCGCCACTCATCCGATTATCGGTCATCCGCAATGAGCAGATATATCCATAGGCGGGTTGTATATAGTAGATAACCTATCATACATGGAATTTAACTACTTCCCAAACAAAAAATTTGAATAATCACAATTTATTAGAACACAATAAATCTCATGTATGTCACAAGCACTTTATTAAAATATAAATAATATGTTCCCAACAAAATCAAAAATACTGACAACAAAAAGTAAATCAAGTCTATCTAGAAAAGAAACAACTAATGTTCTCTCAATTGTGATATCACATATCTACTGAGATATCATGACGAATTACTATGTATGTTGATCCATGACGATATCAGTGTCGTCGAAGAAGTCTAACGCTACAACCTCCACAGGGGTGGAGTTAGTATCAACAATTGTCTGGTGGGTTCAAATTCTTTCACTGGTAGCCAACCGTGGTGTAAGACATTCATGTTCCCAGTATTCTATGTCACCGCAGTTAAAGCAAGTAGAACTCTAATTAGTCTTCTTTTCTTTCTTCGCATTGCCTAGTGTCCAGGATTTCATAAATCCTTTACCTCTCTTAGGGCCAAAGGGTTTTTGGTTCCCACCCTTCATGTATCCCTGATATCCTCACCTGCCCCTTCCATATCTTTTTCCCTGACATGTAGAGTTATTTCCCCAAAATTGAACATTGTTTGACGCAGGTAACAACGCACTCCCAGATGGCCGCATAGCATGATTCTAAATTAGAAGTTCATCATTCTGCTCAGAGAGGAGCAGTGCCTGAATTAAGACTGTACGAGTCTTCAAGTTCTCTTGTCGATATTGCCTCTGAATTGTAATATTGTTAACATGGAAGGTTGATAGAGTCTTCTCTATCATTTTAGCATCAATGACTTTCTTCTCATACAGCTCAAGTGTAGAAGTAATTTTATGGACTGCTGAGTTGTAATCAACGACCGTCCTAAAATTTTGGAACCGAAGGGTATTCCATTGGTACATCACTTTTGAGAGCATAATGGTTTTTAATGACCATAATTCCCCTGTAAGCTTGCCCATAAATCTGTTGGCTCAACCATGTTGAGATATTCAGTCTTCAGGTCATCCTGAATATGATGATAGAAGATAAGCAAAGCCTTTGCTTTGTCCATGGGATCTTCCTTGTTTCCAGCGACGATGGTCTTCTACAGACCAAATGACTTCAAGAATAAGTCAACGTCAATACACCTAGTGAGGTAATTGGCTCCAGTGAGCAGCAATGGTAGAAATTCAACATTTTTAAGCTTTACAGACATTTGTAATGCAAAATAGATATCATAATGAGAGACAAAACTTGATAAACATATCAATTGCATGAAAGACAGATAAGAGTACTTAGAATAAAACTAAAAAAATAATTCCCAATTATATTATAGGTGAACTCTGTTCAAATTCTAAAACTCACGAAATTCTTTTATATTAATTAAATCCTAAATTTTACCCTAAAAAAATAACAATCTTAATCTTATGTGTGCGTTTTAATAGAATCTTAGCCAATATTGCTATTCAAAACCACTAGATGCGTGTTGTCCTTATACTGAGAACTAGGGTGTTCTAAGCCCTTGAGTTCTATAAAGGTTTATATATTGTAGCCAAATAATCCATTTGTTACGAATATGATGGGTATTAGATGTTTAGCTGACAAATGGCTCTATCCCGAAGTCAGCTCGGTTCACAAGATAGGTTGATTATGTCTGTCTTTGAACTAATATTCTTGGGTACTATAGGTTGCTTTTAATGCTTATATACCTATAAATGTTATTATGTAACATCTAAGTGCACCTAGATATGAAAAATTGGTTCCTCAGACACCAAGTTTTTATAAATAAGACTAAGTCAATTCTTAATTGAGCTTTAGTTATTTGCCTTTGACAATTAATTATTATTTAGATATGATTCACAATCATATGCTAAATTAATCTTGGCTTCATATTATCTGTGATCCCCGATCATGATAATTAGTATCCTAGGGGAATAGCAGTAATATCCTATAAGCTACCATAACATACTTAAATAAGTATTACACTATGTACTTATATCACATATAAGTGAGCCAATGCTCCTATACGAGGCACCTATTCCCAAAACAATTAAAAATAATTTTACATAAAAACCCGAAAAGGGTCCTCAACAGGGTAGGTCCAGTCAATAGGAATTTTTTTTTAAAATTAAGCTCAATTTGACCAAAAATTGGGATATTTATAGCCGTTTTAGTGTCTGGACCAGTTTAACTCGATCTGGGTCAATGCCTGGACCGGGTTGACTGGTCTGAACCGGTCTGACTCGGTCACACGTACCCCGTACTTGTACCACACATGTCATACTCCCACACGTGTCACACATGCACACACGTCACACATGTCACTCCCACGTGTCTCACACGTACACAGCCACGTCACTGCTCCAGTGACGGTAAAGAATATTCCGGCGCCGGTGAGGAATATTCCGGTGATCGTCGACAAAAAATTTTGACCAACATTCCGGTGATATTTCGGCAGCCGGCCTCGGTGACCGACCGACAACTTCCACGTGTCAGGCATGCCACTCACGTGCCTTGCATGCCCACATGCCACGCACGTACCATGCCATGTCCGTGTGCCACATGTCCCCAACACGTGTCATTGCTGATGCCACTATGGATAAGGATGATGTCATAATAAATTTTTTAAATTATTTAAAATTAATGACGTCATCGACCAAAAAGCACCGTTTATGGCTGTGAAACTGCTAAGTTTCAACGAGCTATTCCCGGTGATTGGGACATTTCCCTGAGAGGTGTCATATATCAGTAGAAAGCTCTCAGAGTAGGCTATCCAACCAAAGTATTCTCGTCGTCATACAATCTCCACAAATAAAAATATACACGTTTGAAAATATCCCTTTATCAAGGGTAAAAAACACTAAAAACCCTAATTTTTAATCCCAAAAAAATATGGAAAAATAGGCTTTCAAACATGATGATCTATCTTATAGCATATATCTGAATATAGGCATACAAAAAAAATCATAAAATGCCTCTTCTCCTGATCGTTTGGATTCTGTAAAATCTCTAATTAGAAGGAAATATCTGCCCTCCTCGTTCCTAGAGCTTGCGTGCTGATAACGTGTTAGGATATGATGAATCTAGAGTAATATAAGACTATAGCATGAACAAGAGAGAAAGCGAGAAAGAGATTTATTGATTATCATAACCGTGTTCTCTGTACATAGTACAGTGATATATATAGATAACCCAGAAGGATTTCATATTCTACTCTAACTCTCCCCATAACCCTATTGGGCCTATGGGTTTGCTAGGAATCTGTATAAGGCACCCCAACCCTGTTGGATTCCTAGCTTGGGCTTAGACCCAACTCCTAACAAGACTTAAGTTATAAAAGCTATGTGTGTAAATGCAATTTAAAATTTTGGAGGAACGGGGTCACTTGAGTTGATCAACGTCATGGTTGTTTAATGAAAATATAATTAAATCATGTTCTGCTTGCATCACTCCCCTAGATCTACTTAAGAATATATATTTGTGTCTTAACAAATTTTTAATAAGCAACTTATTTAATTGGGAAAGACTAGTAGGGGATTGTGCCATTTGGTTGACTGTGGTAACCATATTTGAGTTTTTTTACTTAAGTCCTGATGTCCATACAAATATTAAACTTAAGTCCCGTTATTTAGCAAAAAAAAAATCTTAATCCTCGATTTGTAGTTTGACCCATGTCAACTACAATTGACTGCAGTTGACCCAAATCAACAAATATTAAAGACAACTTTACACTTTTTGAATTTAAATTAAAAAAATCAAATAATAAGCCACACCCTCAAAATACTTGTCATGCAGTAATTAGGCGATCCAATTTTAAATTTGATTTAGAAGCGGCGGATGAATGACATGTGTCAACAATTTTTAAGTTTAAACAACATTTCACGTGTTTTGCACGTGTTAAAAATAAGGGTATTTTAGTCTTTGCCAAATAATCGCCAGATTTGAATTGGGTCAATTGCACTCAATTGAAGTTGACCTTGATCAAACTGTAAATCGAGGACTAAGATTGTTTTTTTGTTAAATAGCGGGGATTAAGTCTAATATCCATATAAACATAAGGACTTAAGTTAAAATCATCCGATCATATTCCAGTGAGATTGAACAAGTAAAAAATTATAGGTTGAATAGTTTTGACTCCAATCCATTATATTGAACTAATGTTCTGCAAATGTAAGAATTATACACCTGTCTTAGCATTATTTCTTTTTTTTAGATGTCATGGCACCATTCGTATTGCTGTTCTTATTCTTCCCTAGTTTCAGGTATGAATATTTGTATTTCGTTGGGACGATATTTTAACATTATTTTACGTTCGATTATCCTAGATTTGAAAACATATATAAGTTATTGCGAATTTTATTTGATTGGATTTTGGTTTGCTTTTCATTTGATGTCTTTCGCTTCATCCATGATGCCTTATACCTTATGAGTTCGAGCACTGATTTTACTTTGAGCATCTCCAGCAATTGACTATGGGCTCTGACTGCTAGCCCAGATCCAACTCAAACTCGTTCTTTTCAGCAGTTGGGACGACGTGGATTTATTTTCATTAATTTATCAGACTTTGGAGCACCACATGGTAATCAAAACACCGCCGCGGTATCTGTTAAACAAAAACTCTTACCTTCATTCCCTCCCCCATATTGTTTCATCCTCTCTATCATATTTGCTCAAAACTCTTTAAAAATAATTACCACCATCAAACCCAATAAAATGCAAATGCCAGAGGGAGACCCCTACCCAAGTTATTACCTAAATTTTAGAGTGACAAGAAATTCAGAGGAAGCCGTAATTCGGTCGAGGTCCAGAAAAAAAATGTTGTATTTGAAGAACTAGAAGAAATTTAAGGCCAATAACATCCAACCAAAGATTTATTACCACTCGCTCAGATGGTGTGACGCACATATTTCAAACTGGCAAGGATCTCACGGTAAGTTTTTGTTTAATGTTGACTTTGTTATTTCTGTTAATTAAGTATTTAACACAATGCTCCAATGAACAGAATTACGATTTGATGCGTTTACATGGCACATTCACTATGGTTATAAACGTTTGGAATGGGATATCCAAAATTTCAACAATTAGGGATCCTGTGGTGAAGATATTCGGGAAGTTCATGGATATTAAATTGGGTAATTTCGATAATCAACTAGCTCAAGTACTAACAGAGCGTTGGTGGCTGACAACTCATACTTTTCTCTTCCCATGTGCAGAGATAGGGATAACTGCATTGGATTTCACAATGCTTACATCATTGCAAATCAGAAAATATTCTAACACTATTGCCATATGATGACCGATAGAGTATTATATATGAGGCAATATAATTACTCTTTTACATTACATTCAATAATACAAAAAGTGGGAACGTCGGCATTGCACATCTAAGGAAGTAATTGACCATCATAGAAAATTGGTCTAATGACAGTACGGTGGCTCATGTTTTTATACTTTTCATGATGGGACATTTATGGTTCGAAACAGCCAATGACACCGTCCCGCCTGGATACCTCGAGGTCGTGGCCGATTTGGACGAAGCTCTCTTATATGATTGGGGTTTTGTTATTCTTGCTTCTTTGTACCATGACTTTGATATCGCAGTTACGACCGGGGGTGCCATCACTGGATTTTCACAACTTATTGAGGTACACTAACATTTTTCTAATGATTCAAATCAAATAACTTGCAATAAAAGTTATTAATGGAATTTCTGATTGTTTTCTGTGTTGTTCCAAAATACAGTATTGGTTTTACGAGTATTGTGGGGTTGGTCACCCCATTGTCATCAATCCGCTAGCAATGACGTCGTATCCTCACCTTAATAAAAGGGAGAAGGAGAACAGGAAGAAAACAAATGACCATGAATGAAACTTGTTTATTATAACTAGATACCTCATTGACCACCGAACTATTGATTCAATCAACTGGTGTCCTTGGGATACATCTGCAGCTTTAGAGTTAGATGACATACATATTATTTTAGAGCTGTCCTTAAAGAGGATGCCACTTCAAGTCCTAAATGGAAATTGTAAGTATTACTTAGAAAATAGATATTAGAGGTAGTTGGCTGGCTATGCAGGTATTCTGATGGATCATCCGTCCAACATATTACCACATCTTAGTCCAGCTGATTTAGAGGCTTTGAAAGAGTCTGGCTTCATTGGCTGTAACAAGTTTTTTATGAATGAGCTGAGGATGACTTACGCCGACTACTAGAGAAGCTAAACTTATGAGGTTAGCCACCTGTTGACAGATTTGCAAAGGATGGGGAGTATAGATATGTTTGGGGTCAGTGCACTTAGGTCTGGTATTATTCATATTGTGGTTACATCAGCAAAGGTGCACAGCTTGTCCCAGGACTTCAGTATGCCTAGTTTGGAGATGGGGCCAGACCCAAAGTGGAACATGGAGTAGACATGGAAGCGTCAGATGATCCCCATCTACCGCTTGAGAGAGCCGCCACTCATGCCTCCTTCCTACGACTTAGAGGAGTTGTAGAACCTGAGTCTGCGTTGGGCGAGCAGATAATCACATTGTTGACTGATCAGGTTATGACATTATCAACGAGCAACTCTATCCGCATGTAAGAAATTTATTTATTTATTTTTACTTTTTAAGGTCATATTTATTTTATCAAAATCTAAATAAATTTTATTTGTCCCTTTCAGAACTTACAGTAGAGGACGACACCAACTTTACAAGTGGTGTTGCTACCAGATGGCAGTAGCGCTAGGACTAGACAGGGGACCCGTGGAACTAGCATTCGAACCACGGAAGCCGGTAGTATCACCAGGACCCGATGTAATGAATATGATATTGGTACATTTCAGTAGATATAGTTGTGAGATGAATGTTCTTGTAGATGTATATTTTTATTATGTGCATCAGTGTTTAACTATTTTTATTGAAGACTTTTGTTTCTCTATAGAAGTACTTGTATGACCTGATATCGCATTTCTTTAAATTCAATTATTATCGATCAATTTTTACTCTAACTTGAATTTATATGAAAATACAATTACAATTCCCAAAATAATAGTTCTACGTACAAAATTAACCTTAAAACAGATACAATTAAACCTAATTTATCATTCACGACTGATATATGGATTAAACACGGACCATTCAATAAGGGTGAGTGAATCCCGTTCAAAGTTGGAAAGTCGATAATTTTTAGGAGGATCAGGCAAGATATAGTTTTAGTAAAAAATATCATATAGAGTCTCGAACGGGAACGGCTGATTATATTTTTCATACTGTTCATCTCTAGCTTCGTGCAAAATATAGGCTAGTAGAATAACTCTGACCCATCTATCAATACTTTTCTATATCTCATGAAACTCATTACATTTAACCTAAAGTACATTATACCTATTGTATTAACCTACAAGAGGGTATTAAAGTTCTGTGTGCTAAACGCCTGAGGTTATGGTTGAGAGAGTGTAAAAATATTTTTATACTGTCCTCCGAAAGTATCCCCTTGCGACATTGTAAACGTAAGTGGGGTATGTGATTGGAATTGAGATTGGTTGTAATAGAGGTATGGAGTGAATTGTGATAATGGGTGTTGAGAGAATGGTGTTAAAGGTGGGTTCTAGGAGGATCGGGTTGACGGGGTTAAGTTATTACTACTGGTGTCGGAGTGTACCATTTGGGATAATGATGTTTTTTGGCTGCTTAGAGGTTCTTGTAATAGCCTAATTCGGGGATTCGGACTTAGCCTTTACACCATTTATACGCAGAATGTTCAAGCATAATAGATAACAAACAACAAGATGGTTTAGCATGGAAAACCTTTGAATAGGTTAAAAACCATAACCTTTCTTGAGGATTTTGAGAAAGTGATGGTGATCTTATTGAGATTTCTAATCTATTACAATAAGTATTCTAAGAATGTAAGATAACGGAGTAAGAACTTTTTTGTATCGAATGTTCCGTCCTTCATCTGTAGTTCTTCAGGTCTCTTTATAGGTCCTCCAATATGACCGTTTGACGACCATAAATTCAATTAATGATGGACATTACAAAGTGTATATGAGATATTCTTTGACCAGATTATGTAACATTCTAATCTTTGCTACTATACAACGGCTCTAATTCTGACTGTATGCTTTGTGCAGATCAAAATGTTGGTATAGAGGTCAAAAGTTATGTCTCGAACTGAGGAAAGTTGGTCATGTTTTTAGTAGTACTTCATGTATATTGATGAGATCGAGGACGAAGCTTGAGTCTGAGATAAGAAATAATCTATTACCAAACGGATCTCAACCAATAGTATGAGTATCATTACAGATAAGTGGTGTTGATTAAGAAACTTGTGCTGTATATGTTTCCTGACATTGTTGTCTTATTTCTGATTATGTCATGTACTCTATTGTTGTGGCTGAAAGCTCGTATGTAGTTCGAAGAAGAGGCATGAACTCGAGATGCGAAATATGCCACTACAACCGCCCCCTCTCAGCCAACAGTACGAGAAACATTGTAGGCGAGTGGTGCTGGTTGAGAAGTATCATTAAATGCTAGAGTAAATATCTGAGATTCATTTCCAATATATATTCATGAATTTTGTTGGTGTCCGTTGGGCTTCCTAAAACCAATGACTGTAGTCAAATGTTGTTACATAGGGAATTTTTTTGACGTTGGGAATTTGAAGAGTTTGCTTTGAATGCTGATCCAAGTATAAAAGGCACTCTCAATTAAGTGGCAGGAGCAAACCTTCATCTCTGATCTCTGCCTTCTTTGTTTACTGTGGCAAAAATGGTGACAACTAGGACTTAGGCCCGAGAGTCTAGGATTCGAAGGAAGATGGAGGAATTGCAGATTAGGTACTTTGGTTACCAACTGTTGCATCTGCCTACTCCAATTCTTGTTTCTCCCACTTTTTATCATATGTCATATAAAGAAGTGATGGAGGTAGGGGATGACCACTTCCAAATGGTACATTGACATCTGAGGTGGAACGTTGTAACGGTCTTCGGTTACTAGTGGACGAAGCTGTTGCAACTGAAGATGAAGCGGCTGGCGTTCGACCAAGGGAGTCTCGTTGATACCCTGCTAATGAGTGGGTCTTATTAAAGAAATGAGGCCTTCCGTCTATCTCTAGCATGCAAGGAGGTGATGAGGATGTAGAAGATCATTTTCTTCCATGGACCATAGCTCTTTGTCCATGAAGAAGATCTTTCTCTGTGATGTCTGGTTCTAACTTCCTTGAGTCTTGCAGCATGGGATCAAAGCTTGGAATCTGCCTATTCTGTTGACTCTTCATGCCAAGAAAAATTTCGAGCTAATACTTGATGTAAATTGAAGTAATCAGTAAAATCTCTATACTCTTCTGTAAAGTATTTTGTAATGGAAACTTTTGGATTGAATAAAATATTTGTGTTTTGTTATGAGGATACTTTGTCTCGAGCTTATTTGTTTTACTTTCTGTTTGTAACATAGGCCTTGGTAACATAAATGTTTAGGTATCATGAGTATGAAAGGAAAATGGTAGTGAGAGTTGAGGTAAAATTTAGAGGTGGTCGAGAATGTGATAGAGAGGAACAACTTGTTTGGAAATACTGGTATAGAGGAGGTCGAGCTATTTATGCAAACTGGATGTCAGATTTATGCGAACTGTAAGACAGAGTTGATATGTAGCTGTGTGTGCAACTACTGGATTGGTTATCATCTTGTTTGTTGCCATTTTGATATGTGTCCGTACAAAATATGAGGAAATACGTTATGATATGGAAACAAAGAGCTGTCGTAATATTTCTGTAACAGATGCTGAACTTTTGTCGTTCCACAAATATTGCTCGAATAATATATTTTTCTTATGAATCAGTTGGGTAATATGTTCACAAATCTTTTTGGTGGCTATAAAATCAGGAATCGCGGCTGGTATGAGTTGTATCTTCTACGGGGGTAATCATTCTCTGGAGGTAGTGTGACTAACCATGGTGAGGACTCGCTCTCAGTATGCGCGGCGTGCTCAATATGCCGTAGATGGTCATTTTCAGATCAAGGTTGCCGAACTTTGTGAGCGTTATTTTCATGAAAGAGGATGTAAGGGTAGCAAATGGAAAGATAATTCTGTGTGGGAAACCAAGCCATTGGGGTTGCTTTAGATGTAACTGGGGAGCTCGGTAAGCTTGACTTTAGGAAACTCGTTAGAAGTAATCTACGATTGGAGTATTCTGTGGTTGGGTTTAAATAATTGTATCATGAGTGGTTGTGAGAGAATAAAGTATTTGATGTCTCGATCTTCTTGAAATAATAAAGTATTCTATTTTACTTTTTGTGTACGGATATTATGGGAGACAACAGTAGGATTTTTCCAACTGTATTGATATCATCAAAATTTGAAAATTGAGCTATTTTAGGAATGCTGTACGATCTTGTTAGAGTATAAAAATAAGGTGATTGGTCGTTTTGTACTATATTGAGGAAAATGTGTAGTACTTTGATTGGTAGACAATAGGGATAGGCGTGATGACAGTAGACATTATTATAGAAGTCATGATGATGTTTTAAAATGAAAAGACGTGCCTATGGAACCAGTAGGGATGGCTGACGCGTATCAGAAAGAGCCATTGTTTCATAAACCTAGGGAGAGTATAAATACTTGACTCTCTCTCCCTCATAAATTATCTACAGTTGCAGGGAGAGAAAAAAGTGGTTCAAATCTTATTGTCAAGGAGAGGAGAGGCTTGAGTGCTGAGTGTGATTTGGGAAAGAGATCATCATCAAGTGATAAAAAATTATCGGAGAGAAGACGGGATCGCTCCTTTTCAAAAAGACGTCTAGGCAAAGCAGATGATTACTATTTTACAAGTACAGGTTGGTAATGTAAAACTATGTCTGTTTGATTTGTGAGTAATTTGTGATTTGGTAATATATATGATTTAGTAATCTGTATAAGTGTTTTGAATATGTGGGTTTTGTTTGGAGAATTCGACAGTTCCTTGAGAGAGGCTTGTAGTGTAGGCTGTGTTGTATGTATATGTTGCCTGTAGAGAGAGAAAATATTTGTGTTTATGAAGAAAAGGGAATTTTGAAATGATTTATTTTTTACCATTTTGTTTTGGGAATTAGAAAATAGACATGTTGACTGGGTAGAAGGTGGGTCTGTTTTTACTATTTGTAGTATAGCGATAATGATAAAATATGTCTCTGTATCTGTAGGTTTAGTATGCGCTCTAAACCTAGTATTCCTGCTAGTAAATTTGTAGTCTCGTCCGATTCCGCGGAAACATCGTCTTCAGGGAGGGGGGACGAGTGTAGTATAATGAAGGAAACTGTTAATAGTGTGAGGATGACTATAGAGGTGGTGGGGCCCAGTAGATATGGGGGCGTGAAAGAGAAGGAGGAAAAAAAGGATAAAGAGAGAGTTCTTGTCATATACCCAGAGGGAGTGGATATAGGGAAAGAGGTACTTGAATAATAAAAAGAAATTACAGGGAGAATGAGGGTGTTACGTGGAGGACCAAGGTGTCTGGTTTAGAGCCTATGTCTCCAGAAAAGGGGAGGAAACAATATACTATCAAGCTCCATGTTTGGAAAAGTAGAATAAGGATAGAGGTATTAGTGAGGGCTTAACCTCTCGTATTACAATGGGCTTGGGTTATCAGGCCTGAGGGGAAGATTTTTGTTTTTCATGAATCAGGTCGTATACGTCCTTAGAATTCTGTTGACCTACTTTCAGAAAGGGGTTATGAATGTGTTACAGTGCTGCCCTGCCTAGTTAAATGAGAATGTTTATAAGATGATGAGGGTATGTGATGCACTAAATGAAAAATGGAGGAAGGAATAACTGCAAAGTATATCGCAGCTGAATATGTGTTAAAGTTTTATCAATGGAAGTATATGGAAAGTCGAAATAGTGGTTTCCTGTATAGTGATTCAGCGAGGCCGAAATTCTTTGACTTTGAATCTACTGGTAGACCATGGATGGACCACCTTGTGTGGGTAGAGGGGAACTGTATGAGGGTTCCAGATGAACCGGCACTCAAACTGAATCATATATATTATAATCCGAGTAAGTAATGTTGACCAATCTCCAAATAGCCTATAAAACATGTCTTAGTACTATTGTATAATGTGTTGCTCTATTTATGTACAGAACCTAAACCGTTGGCTACCCCGGATAATACCAGCCTATTTGATTATGTTGCTTGAGATCAGGATGAGCTAACAGACGAACTTAGTGAATTGGGTATCCAAAGACACAAAAGGGCAGATTCGGTAGCACCCAAAGTTCATCGAGCTCAAGAAAAACGAGTTATGGCCTAAGGAAAAATTGTGGAGACCGTTGTTGACGTGCTTAATCCTCCACTTCCTGCACCTCAGAATACTAAATAAATTACTCGTAAGGTTTAAAGGCCAGTACAACAGAGCACCTCAGCTACTGGGGTTGTGCTCAGTGAATAAGAGATCATAAAGCCTGTTACTGACGGTGTAGAGGAAAAACCTAAAGTGAGCGTGTCCGCTCTTGGGGAGGCTGAAAGGAGTTCATTAAAGTGAAAATCGTATTTAGAGGAGGTCAGTCACCAAACTAACTCTCATTCTATGGCCAAGATGAAATAGTTGGAGCAGATATACTGTCGTATGGCCGGGACGAACTCACAGTAGCTCGAGGATGAGTACCTTGAGCATATGTTCGCTGTTTGTGGTCAAAAATTGTTACTTGATGTTGTCTTCGAACTAAGTGAAACTGTTGAACTGACTCTTCTTTTGTGTTTGTACTGACAGCCCTCAACGCAGCTGAAGGGGGCAAGATAATGTCTGAAAAAGAGGAACCATGAATTTGACACTCTGACGACAAATTTTGAGGCTTAGTCAGCTCGCGTGAAAGAGCTCGAGGATGACCTTTTGTTGGAGAGAGAGAGGAGGGCTGCAGATGCTACTTTGGCTATAGAAAAGTATAGTGATCTGTCAAAGCATGACAAGCTCATGACTGATGCGGTTGCAGCAGCCTTAGTAGAAAAAGACCACTTTATTCAATCATACTATTCTTTTGGATTGAGTGTTAATGATGTGGAGCTGACCCAGAGTGGTAGATATGAAGAGATAGAGTTCCCTGCTGAGGTCGAGGAGGAAGAGATGGCTGGTGATGTTGTTGGTTTGCCTGAAAAAGTGCCAGACCTTCCTCCAGGCAATACAGAGCCAGTCCATACTATGGAACAAATAGTAGACCCTCTGGTGGAACGTGCTGAAACAGGTCCCTCTCCGGGGAAGACACAAAAATATCCTTCTGAGGTAGACATTAACAAGCATTTTTAAGCGTTCTGTGGTATCATGTCTAATGTTTTTCAATTCGCTTGATTTGGATGTGATAGTGCTCTGTATAATCGTACATTGTTTTCATTTTGAGTGATGTTTTGAAATATGTTTTTCGTGAATGTTTGTATTGAAATCAATTATCTGTAATCTATTTAGAAGATAGAGCATTTGAGAAAAACAAACTCTGAATTAGAGAAGTCGTTGAGTAAGACAAGGGACTTCGTAGCTCGTATTCAACAGGTACTTAACAAAACTGAATATTAGAGAAGACAATTTAAGTTGAATTCAGAGAAAACCTTTAAAGAGTTATATGATCTGTATTGCAGATATGCTAAGATAAAAGTAAAGAGAGACGATGTGTTAAGAAAGGAAGAGGAAAGTTGGATATTAGAACGAAAGCCAAAAGAATTGACTTATTTTAATGACCCAAGTGATAAAGCGAGATGCTAGAGTATGCTAGTAGCTATGACCTTGTATTTTGAGGTTGAAGTAGATAGTGAACGAGGGTTAAAAGAAGCTTATATTGAGATTTTGAGGGAAAGAGGTACAGTTCTGGACCCAACTCGAGTTATGTTTTTAGCTCAAGAAGCACACAATTATCATAGTTTAGAGGCAAAAAAATGTTCTGCTCGAGTTGGTGTGTCTGTTATATGGGGTGATCTAGAACCTTTATCTGATATGTTTGACTTTATGTAGGATCGGAGGGCCATAAGAATTGTATTATTTAAGATAAGAAAAGAGCAAATAGAGGTCCAAAAGTAATTAGAGGGTGAATTAAAGGGGTTACAGGCTGAGCTATTGCAATACGTGGGTTAAAAGATTTCTTTAGCAACGCGGCTGTCAAAAGAAATGGCTGTTCGAATGAAGGTAGAAGCGGATGTGAGGGCTTTAGGTATATTACAGAAAAATACATGCCAGCGGTTGTACAAAGCAAAAGATATTGAAGGAGCACCTATACCTATCGCGAGCAAAAGTTGCTGATCGAGCAAAGTATGAGCGTTACATAGACAGTGTTATTGAGTTTTATGGGGGAGAACTATCTAGGGCAGAGAACATATTTAGGAAGTTTGTAGAGGAATGTAAGAAGGAACTTGAAGTGGAAAATGCCAGGGCAGAAAACTTGTGGTTTACCCGAGGTGAAGGAGAAATTGTTGGGGAACAACCCATTCCTAGGTCGTGGGAGGAGTCCTCAGAAGAGGAGGAGGAGGAGGTCAAGAGTCGGATGCCCCGAACGCGGCGTAAATAATGCCAGTAGGAGGTTATGACCTTTACCATGCTGGTAAATGTGCATGCATCGAATAAGAAGATAGTGAGAGACAAGGTGCAGTCATCTCATGTCCAGAAGAGTCACCAATATAGTACTCTTATTTTCCTTTGACCTGTCCTTCGTACTGCTTGATGATAAATGTAATCAATTTTTTGTGAGAATAGAATGATATAACAAACTTACTTAGATACCACGTTCTTGATGTAATCTTGTCAACTGTTATATGTGCTCTTTTGATATGAGGAACTATTATAAACGTAATCTGTTATGATAGGTGAAACTGACTGTTATACAAAGTCGGTGCGACACATTACGTGCCAAGAATGAACAAATGAATGCTGAGCTAAGATTGAGCTGGGGTGCCCGAAAAAGTGTTATTGAAGCAAAAGAAAAATTGAGGGCGGAGATGTCGAAAGAACGAAATGTAGTAACCCTCTTGATTAATACTCTTCAAGATAAAGAGGCGGTACTGGCTGTCAGTTTGAGAAAGATAGAGAGTTTAGATGAAGAGATAAGAAAAAAGGGTTTTGAAGTTGGAAGTAGCTCAGAACAAGCTAGTCAACAAGATGCTGAATTGATGTATGCGCGAACACAAATTACATAACTGTTAGTCGCGTTAGAGGGGAAGGAAATAATGTGAAGGAGTTACAGTTTTAAGCTAATATGCTCGAGGTGGAGATAAGCGACGTTCGAGCTCGTGCTCGCAAATACAAAGTATTGTGGTTGGTTACTGAGATGATGGCAAAGAAGATAAAGAAGGTATGTGCCCAATAGAATGAAGTCATTAAAAATGATTGGAATAAAATATGTGAGCTAGAGCAGATTGTTCGAATGCGGTATCTGGATATCTAAGAATATCAATCCGAAAATAACATACTTCGCAACGCGAATACGACGCGAAATAAGGATCTGTTGTGGTTGGAGGTATGTTACGATGGAAAGAGGGTAGAATGTGAAGGTAATAAAGCGTCAATATCTTTGATTTGCCATATGGACGAATTTATGATAGTGTTTGAAGCTCAGAATTTGGATTTGTGTCGTGCAAAATGACGAGTAGACAATTGTTGTGAGCAACTGGAAACCGCAATCAAGGAAGCGCAGCATAAGCTGAGTAAATTCCTTCTTAGCAAATAAATTAAAAATAAGGCCGGTGATAGTCACGAGAGATAAATGGTGGTTGCAACATCATTCTTTATGACAGAATTGAAGAGATTAAAAGCTGAAAGTAAGAGGGTATACGATGGTTTGATTGCCCAAGGTGTAGAATGTGAGATAGAGGTAATCCGGTATGAATATTTACAACCCATGATTACCAGAATTTGATCTTTCAAACAGAGCATGGTTAGAAAGGGAAAGAAAATTATTGTGGGGAGAATGTCAGAATTCATGCGTCGGCGGTTATATAGAAGTATTGTATGGGACACGGCAGGACCCTCTAATGTTGGTAATGATTTAAGTGATAACTCTAGTGAAGAATGAGGAATGTGATTATGTTGTATGTATATGAAATAAGGATAAAAATATAGATGTATGAAGAAATAGTTATGGACGAAACAGTTAACTGTACTAACTGTGAAAGGTACCAGTGATAATGTATGCAAGGCAGCGTGATATGTGATCGATTCAACCAAAGTGGTAAATAATCTGCGATGTATGAGATGATCAGTTTGGCTGAAGCAATAAATGGTCTATAATGTATTTGGATGATCGGTTTGGCCAGAGAAACAATTGATCTATAATATATTTAAATGATTGATTTCGCCGAAGTAATGAACGATCTGTAATGTATTTAGATAATCAGTTTGGCCGAAGCAACAAATGATCTGTAATGTATTTAGATGATCAGTTTGGTCGAATCAATAAATGATCTGCAATGTATTTAGATGATCGATTTGGCCAAAGCAACAAACGATCTGTAATATATTTAGATGATCAATTTGGCCGAAGCAACAAACGATCTGTAATGTATTTAGATGACCAGTTTGGCCAGAGCAACAAACGATCTGTAATCTGTATATAAAAGTATTTGTTGAAGAAGTACTGTAATATAGTTCAATCGAACACAAGTACTTTAATGGTGTAAGATTAACATACAGCGAATATGTTAGATAGAGTACTATATGGCATTGTAGAAAGTACTCAGATGTATGTAGATCAAACATAAGTCTTTTATTGATGTGAGATCGTCTTACGAAATGATAGATTGATTGAAGAAAAGTACACTGTAACAGATTTGTTATCTGCGATACAACTTCAGTCTTTTTGTGTTTTAAAGATTAGGTATGCGCTCGTCATGCTCAATGGCGAGGTCGTAGGAACTGAGGCCGCTTTTTTTTATAACGATAAAAGGACCTTCCCAGTTTTCAGATAATTTCCCTGCGTTGACCTCTTTATAATGTTTGAAAATTTCTCGGGGACCAGATCCTTGATTTCAAACTCTCTATGACGAACGCGTTTGTTATAAGATCGGGCTAAAGATTGGTGATACCTTTTCAAATCATGATTGTTCTGTCCTAAGTCTCCACAATCCAATTCATATTACATGCCAACTGGAATTCGTTTTCTTTATCGGTCATGGTAGGGTCGCGAATAGGGTGATGATACTGAGTAGGGATGATTGCCTATGTACCGTAAGCTAGGAGGAATGGCGTGCATCCAGTTAAAACTCGAAGTGTAGTTTGATAAGCCCATAACACATGTGGTAATTCAATGACCCAATTGCCCTTCTTATCTGCCAAACGCTTTTTGATCCCATCCATGATAGTACAATTCGTGATTTTGGCTTGACCATTCCCTTGTAGGTAATTTAAATTTAAAGGAGAATGTATGATGTTGTGTTGATTGAGAAATTTGATGACTTTGGTGCCAACGAAATGAGGTCCATTGTCGATCCTGATGAGATGGGGGCAGCCAAAATGGATAATAATGTTTTCCCAGATGAACTTGATGACTTCATCTTCTCGTGTGCAACACAGAGGAACTGTTTCAACCCACTTAGTGAAGTAATCCATTGCGACTAACAGATGTTTTTGTATTTCTGGTACGGTAGGAAATTTGCCGACAAGGTCGAGGTCCCATCTTTTAAATGGCCATAGAATATTGCTGGAATGGAGTTCCAAGGCTGGAGCTCGTATTTGGGGACCATGACGTTGACCGGCATCGCATTTTCTTACGAATTTAATGTCTTGAGCTTTCATTTTAGGCCAGAAGACGCGAGTTTGATGGCTCAATTTGCTAGAGATCTTCTTACTGTGTGGGAACCATAAGTAGCTTCATGTAGTTCGTGTTCGAATTTTTCAGCTTCTTTGAGGGATAATCATTCGAGATATGGTCTTGTGACCAAAATCTTGTATAAGAAGCCGTTTTCCAAGGTGTGGCATTTAACATTATCAAGTATGCGTCTTTTTTTAGTGGGGTCTTGAGGAAGTTCGCCGTCGAATTTATTTTTGGTCCCGATATACTTGAGGAAAGGTCATCTCCAATCGCCCTCATTCTCTTCAACGCCCCTAGTATTAACAAAAATTGAGCTTATGATGTTAATATTAAGGGTTGATAATACTTCGATCTTGAGATATCGAGCTTCTGAGCCAAGGACTCCTGTGAGATATGCGAGGGAATTAGATGTCTATTTTCCCCGCGCCGCAAATGCTTGATAGAAATTTTCTTGAATCTATTTATTCTATCGGCTACTGCGGCTGTGCAATTTATCATTTTTCTATTTATCTGGAATTTTTCTGTCTAATGGATTACAATTAGTAAAGTTTATAGACAACTCGAATACTCCAATCTCTAGAGCCATATCTAGACCGTAAATCATTGCCTCATACTCGGCTACATTGTTGGTATCTTCAAAATTCAATCAGATTGCCTATTTGATTCTGATGCCTATTAAAGGATGTTATCCCTTTTGAGTTATTCAGTCTGCCCTTTTCTCGAGCTGTTCTTCATGAATTTATGTACAGTCATCTTCCCAGTCAGGATCTTCGACGAGGAAATCCACAAGGAAATCTGCTACGGCCTGACCCTTTTCAGAATGTTTAGGTTCAAAATAGGTGTCATACTCGCCAAGAGTGACTAACCATTGTTAGACTCATCTGGGTTTTTCTCTTTTGGATAAGATTTTACGCAGAGGGTAGTTGGTCACTACTCGTACAGAGTAGGCTTGAATGTACTGCCTCAATTTTTGGGAGGTGTAGACGAGATCTCAAATTAGTTTCTTGATCTTGCTATATCGGGATTCTGCTGGAGTGAGAGTTTTACTTATGAAGTATTCAAGCTTCTCGGTCTTCTCATCAAGTCAAATGAGAATAGAACTTAATGATTATTCAGTAACTGCAAGATAAACGGTGAGCTCTTCCCCTTCGCGAGGTGTACTCATCACTGGCGGTGAACCCAAGTTAAGTTTAAGTTACTGAAATGCTGTTTCGCACTCTATTGTCCATTCGATCTCGGGGTCCTTCTTAGGTTTCTATTTTATTGTCCCCTCATGCAATAAGTTAAACAACCATCGACAGAGATCGAAAGATTTTGAAACAAAACGGATTATTGCGGCAATCTTGCCGGCTAACTTCTGGACATCTTTCTTCATTTTTGGAGAAGGCATAGATAATAATGCGCGAATACGATATAGATCAGCTTCAATACCGCGCTTGCTGATTAAGTGGCCTAAGAATTCCCTTGACTGGACTCTGAACTGACATTTGTCAGGGTTGAGTCTCACCTTGTAGAGATGGAGAATATCGAAAGTTGTGTGTAAATCTGCAATATGGTTTTCCTTCATAAGACTTTTACACAATATATCGTCTATATAGACCTCCATTATTTTTCCAAGGTGATCTTTGAACATCTGAGTCATGAATCATTGATAAGTAGCTCTAGCGTTCTTGAGACCAAATGGCATGACTTTGTAGCAGTATAAGCCATATTTTATAATTAAAGTTATTTTCTCTTGATCGTCAAGTAGCATAGGTATTTGGTTGTATCCTGACGTGCCATCTTTCATAGACAGGAGTTCATGTCCTGAAGTAGAATCGAGCAGGTTATATATGATAGGGAGTGGAAAACTATCCTTTGGAGTATGTGTGTTCAAGTCTGTAAAATCCATGCACACCCAGATCTTTTCGTTCTTCTTTGGTACTGCTGCAATATTCGATTTCCATTATGGATAATTAGCATTTCAGATAAAACCAACTTCAATGAGTTTTTTGATTTCTTTGTTGATTTTGTCTCGTAGTCCTGGTACTAAAGTCCTCTGTTTTTGTTTGACTGCTTCGGCTTTATCCTTCAAGATGAGTTTATGACAGGCCAGATTTGGATCAATGCTCGGCATCTCGTGAAACGTCCAAGCGAAGACATTACTATTTTCCTTAAGGAACTGGATGAGAGTGTCGCACTCTGTTATGGGCAGATAAGTACCAATATATGTTCCACGCTTGGGTCTACTAATTTCAACATACTATGTAGTTTTTGCGTTGGGCAAATGATGCCTTACAGAGTTGATTGTATAGTTCTCTGTAATGTTTCCTATCGTCTTCTATAATTACTATGCGAGTTGATGTTCGGAAGAATCTGGTCCAATGACGGCAAAAATTTTGCATGCTCGTGCAAATTTATGACTTTCTTTGATCTCGTAAACGTCACCTTCCCATTCAACAAGCTTCTTTATCTTGCATGGATAAGTTGTGGCATTAGCCGACTCGTCTTCATTTGCTTCTGTTCGACACTTTGACGATCCAAGTCTCCACAAAGTGGCAGAGTGAGATATGCTACAAATACTTTTTGGCCGCTGGTTCCTCAACTTTTACAGCTTCTGTGGGGTTTTTGTAACTCCTATTCTTATAACTCTTCAGATCCACTATGTATTCGTGCATTCGTCCATCTACGAAGATGTATTCTAATAACCGTTATAAGGTAAAACATTACTCTGTCTCATGATGTCGGACCTTATGGTTGATGCAGTATGGTTTGTTCTTGATTACTTGAAGGTACTGTATATTGCGAGAGAATCTTTCTTTCTATAATATAGGATTGATGCTAGATATGGTCACATTCATCTTTGGAAGATAAGGCTTCGGCAAGTTATACCCCTTTCGAGGTCGCTCGTCGTTGGATTTGGTTCGTTTCCTGTCTCCTTCTTGATCTGTTGTCTGATTAAAATCAGAATGGGTCGATTGATCTCGAGCTATCATTGTTGATTTCTTAGGTTTTTGCCTATCATCAGATACCATTTATTCTAGGTTGATGTATCCGTTGACCTTTTCAATCATGTCTTCCAATGTTGTTGGTTTGTTGAGGACAAGGTACTCCTTCGCCCAGCCATCGATGACTAAAGCGTTGGTGAAAGCGGAAATAATGATTTTCTGGTTGAGTCGATCTACTTTTTGAGCTAACTCTAAGAAATTTTTAGTAAACGTCTCGAGCTTCTCTCTTGGCATCTATTTGAGGCTAAAAAGAGAATATAGGTCCTCCTCTTTATCTTTGTTGTGCGAGTAATTCTTGTCGAAGAGTTCGTGCAACTATTCGAAAGTTGTGATGGATTCTTCAGGCAGTGTGTAAAACTATCGTAGGGGTTCGCCTGACAAGCTAGTAGGAAAGAGCCAACATAGAATGTGGTTAGACGTGGAATGTAGACCTAGAGCATCTTGGAACTCTTGAACGTATTTTACTGGATCAGCTTCTTTGTAATTTTGGATCTTCTGAGTATGAAACCCGGTGAGGACCTCACCATCTAATAGCTCATGGGCGATCGGGCTCTTCTATAATCTGTTGTGGATCCCTTTAGTCGGCGTATGGGCTTCGAGCAATTCTTTGATTCATTTTTTGACATGTACCTGAGTGACATATTATCGAGCTGCAGTAGTTGGTCGTGTGACGTACCCTTCTCCAGAATTGTGGTCACCACTCCCTTCACTTAAATATTCCGTTATTGGGACTCGAACTCATCGAGGTAGATTTTCAGTCTGTCTGACTCCCGCCAGGCCGCCATCTAATTCTTATTGGATCTCCTAGATCGGGATGGGCTCCATGTCCTGTTGTTGATGGTTTGGACGAAGCGCACCTCTTGCGTAAACCTCTTTCGGAGGAGGTCCTATTATCTCATAAATGGAAATCTGTGAGCCTTCAGGTTGTACAGCTTTGTTCTTCTAGGCGGTGACATGCTGACCCTATAAAACCTTCAACGCATCCTGTACATTCGTGAGCTATTGTTCCAGGGCTGCACGTATTTCTATTTTTGAATTTAGAGTGGCCCTCAGGTCTGCTAAAGTTATGTTTTCTTTTACCTGGACGATCAGCGTACTCTGATTTACAGGTGACATTCTTAGAGAAAATGATCAGCGACGTTTGAGATAATGGATTTGAGAACATCAATTCCCTCAGACGGTGCCAAATGTAAAAGCCTAATTTGGGGATTTGGACTTAACCTTTACACCAGATACACTCAAAACGTTCAAGCACAGTAGGTAACAAATAACAAGATGGTTTAGCGTGGAAAACCTTTGAATAGGTTAAAAACCACGACCTCTTTTGAGGATTTTGAGAAAGTGATGGTGATCTTATTGAGATTGCTAATCTATTGCAATGAGTATTCTAAGAATGTAAGATAACGGAGTAAGAACTTTTTTGTATCGAATGTTCCGTCATTCATCTGCTGTTCTCCAGGTCTCTTTATAGGTCCTCCAATATAACTGTTTGATGACCATAAAGTCCCTTAATGATGGACGTTACAAAGTGTGTGTGAGATATTATTTGACCAGATTATGTAACGTTCCAATCTTTCCTACATTACAATGCTCTATTGCTGACTATACGCTTTGCACAGATCAAACTGTTGGTGTAGAGGTCGAAAGTGATGTCTCGAACTGAGGATAGTTGGTCATGTCTTTAGTAGTACTTCTTGTATGCTGATGTGATCGAGGACGAAGCTTGAGTCCGAGACACGAAATAGGCTATTACAGTTCTCTTATCCTCTCTTAAACTGGGTTAAAGGAGAGAAGAAGTAGTTAGGTTCATCTCAGCCCAGCACAATGGATAAAAGGACTTATAATTACTGCGAGGTGTCCTAATTACCGCCCCGATTTTGGGCGGTAATCACAATACCGCGCGGTAATCAAAAGTATACCAAACTTAATATTTTTTTTAGTGTGAGGGGCTCACACTCAATTGAGTTCTGGCAACGCCAGTTCAGCCCAAACTCATTTTTGAACTGCTGAAAGACATTTGGGTTTGAATTTTGGTTTGGTCTGACAAAACAAACCCAACCCAAACTCATTTTCAAACTGCTAGAGATGCTCTCAGTACAATTAAGCCACCTTTTCAATTTAAATGGTTCGAACTCCCCTGCACATTCTTAAAATCCATTTTCCTCCTAAAATGAAGGTATCCAACACCTGGGGGCTATTTGACAATGACTATTGTAATTGATTATCAAGCACAAATGCCATAAATCATTAACAGAATTGATTATAGAAAGTTTGTAAGATGTTTGGCAATGATTATGTGAATGCAAAATGATTAATGAGAATTGAAAAAACTGTTTTTTTAGAAGTAGAAAATAGTTGTTTTTCCAATTAGAAAAGTTAATTATTGTTGTCGTTGTCGGGATTTTGAATTTCAGATTTCAGATTTGCAATAATCGAATGAGGGGGAAAATCGTCAAACAAATTTATTTTTTTCTCCCTCTCTTCAATTTCAAACTTGGGAATTATAGTTTTCTCGAACCCCATTATAGATCTAGAAGAGTTTCAGATCACCGCGTATTATATATCTTTCTCTCTTTCTTTCATTCTCTCTCTCTCTCTCTCCCCCCCCCCCCATGAACGATGAAGTTGATACGACAAAATATATTATTTTGTTGTGAGAAGGGTACATCATAATATGATGGTCTAATGTTTTACTTTTCTTGTGAGGACAAAATATTAGATATGATGAGCCCGTAATCATTTTTTTATTTTGGGTGATTGCTAACCATATTCTCGCAATAGATTATCTTCAAATTGCTTCTCTTAATATCATTTCTAAAAATAAAAGTACTGTTTTCTAGAATCGTTGCCAAACGGCCCCCTAACTATGTTTCAACTTTTATTTATGAGATTTTTTCTGTCTAAAAAAGTGAAATAAGTTTTGGAACTTCAGACTAACTCAATATATTAGATCTAATTGCCAAATATGAAATGTTGTTTCTTAAAACTAGGGGTAAGCACAAACCGACAGAACCAAATTGGCCTGAACCGAATTGACAACTGATCGGGTCTGTTTTTTGAAAGAGTTGGACTCGGTAAGGCTTTCGATTACAAAACCCTGATTTAGGTTAGCACGGTTTTCAATTTTCAGTTTGGGTTTTGGTTTTTCAAAATCGTTGAAATCGAATGGACTTTAACTAACCTCTTTTAAAAACTTAATCGTAGAGAAAGAAATGGAGAATTAGAGAAAACTTAAAAAAGAGAGGGAGAGAAAAAAAATTCAGATAAGAGAAAGAACTCCTCAAGCCCAACTCTTTGTCATCGATTATCTTTAATTCATGGTGTGGTGTGATTAGGGTTTAGTTTGAAGCCCGTCATTGTGTGTTTGATCAGAGTGGTTGGATGGATATGGGATTATACTTGATGGTTGATGATAGAGATCATCAAGAAAGAAAGATTTAGATATAGTAATTTTGGGGTGGTGAAGGTTGGATGTATGTTTGTGTCTTCAAAGATCATTATGGGTGTTGTTTGGGTTGAAATTACACTACAAATCTATGTAATAAGAAGATCAAATTAGTAGTTTGTTCTATTTGATTAAGAACATCTGTATAATTGTGCCTTAATTTCTTCTCTTGAATTTGTGTATTTTGATAAAAAGGTATGATAATTTGTAAACCCGACCCAATCCAAAAATCGGTTTAGTTTTAGTTTACTCAGATAATTTTTAGGTCAGTTCGGGTCAAATTTTGACCTAAATTGGTTCGGGTTCGGTTCCCTATTTTAGAAATCGACCTAGGTCAATTCGGGTTTAGTTTTGATTAAAACCCAACCTGTGCTTGGCCTTACATAAAACTAAGTAGAGAAAGGCAGTATACTATCGGCATACATCTTCATGACATTTGTACACATTTTGTGGATTGTTAACAAGCACACATTCACTTCTCTTAATGTCACCCACAGGTTATGGGACATTGTGGACATTTATTTCCTTCCTTCTTCAATTATCTTGGTTTCAAAAATTTAACATCTTAGTCATATAGGGCAGCAGTATTAGTAAGTTATAGTTGCAGCTGATGGTGGTTTAATATTTTCCTGCAGCCCAGTTGCTCACTTGAATGAAGTCCAAAAGCCAAGTATGAGAAGTACATAACTTTATCTATCTATCTATACGATTAAGCCAATGACCCCTAGACTGTTCATGGAATGTTCATGGTTCACCGTCCTCTTTTTTGGTGGTCCCACCAACCAATAATAAAGTAACGCGTGTACAACTTTGTTAGTCTACTAAACTTTCTCTGTATGAATCCCCGAAATTAAGGAGTTACAGCTATTCAGCAAATATCAAATTACATCTCTCTTGAAGAGAACATCTCCAATTGCACCCTTTTGGAAAGGAAGTAACTCTTTTCAAAACCCATTGAAATACTTGTTACGCCTTTCCATCAAAACCTTCATACCGATAAGTTTATTTTACCCTCCTCTGTCTCTTCATCACTCGCAACTCAAGAACGTGGAATCATAATTCATACTTTTTCTCTCTCACTCTCTCTGCATTATATATATATATATATATATATATATATATATATATATATACGATGTAAACTGGGTTGATTACTACTTCTATGCGTTCAAAACATACTCTATCCAAAGGCCTTCTAAAGTGGTAATGAATTTGAATCGTAGATCTTCAGGGAACTACTGCATTCATGAAGGTTATCGTGAATGATTTAAAGAAGATTTAGTCATTATGGATTGATTTTTAGGAAAAGATGGGTTATTTATTCGCCAGTTTATCGGCGTTCCTACCACAATAAGGATGATCTATTATGCCAATTACAGAGCTCATCCAAACATTGCATCGAAATGGTGCAAAACCTATATCAACTTCATCTGTCGGGTTGTTTATATTTATATAAAGATGGACATTAGTTACTTTGATAATTCCCAATTCAGTCATTGCTCCAAAATTGGTACATATTTACTATTTTTTATTTGCTTAATTTTTTATGATAACGATTTAATATAATTTAGTTGTCACTTTGATGTTTTTCTTTCAGTTACTCCGTTCAGGAAAAAGCATTCAATCCGCTAATCCTATAGTTCTTTTTCCTTTACCAGTCTCTTCTGACCACCAATGTACAAAATTCAGTTAATTGGAAACGAAAATGCTAATTTTAAAGATAAGAAAATGTTTAAGAAAGAATGTTGCACGCGCATCGTGCGTGCTACTTTACTAGTATTATTAAAAGGGATTTATAGTGAAGCGACAAAATAGTGAGAACACATATATAAGGATTGGTTATTATGGAAACATGAAAAGTGAGCGAACATAACATACTAACTTTTGATATATATGGTTTCATCAAAGATGACGGAAATACCTTCAATAATTTTGAGTGACAACAATTTCAGAATTTGGTAGGGCTAGACGCATCTTCACCTAAAAGAGTGAGAACACAACTTCAAAATTTGGGAAAAA
This sequence comes from Kingdonia uniflora, assembly GCA_014058105.1. Taxonomy (NCBI): domain Eukaryota; kingdom Viridiplantae; phylum Streptophyta; class Magnoliopsida; order Ranunculales; family Circaeasteraceae; genus Kingdonia; species Kingdonia uniflora. Next base: position 1,107,396 of record JACGCM010002784.1, read on the forward strand.
CTAACTTAGTTAGGGGGATATTAGTATCAAAGATGATAAAAGTACTTTTAGTTAGCTTAGGCTAGATTAATATCCTTTATTCCAAACTGTTGTCGTTCGGCTAAGGTTTATAATGGTTATGTTCCCTACATATATGTTGTAGAAAATAAATATGCAATCATTGTATGAGTTTTATGGATATATATGTATCCACAAATTTACCTAATGAAAAATATGGACAATTATATTTACAACTTCAAATAAAAGTTGGGGTCTTAGATTTGGAATTTTATTCATAAATAAATACAATGTATCAAATAGGGTCATTGGGTTTTCTAGGATTCAAACATTCCTATTTTGCAACTATAAATTCGCTAGAACTTTTGGACTAAAATTTATTCATCTAAAATTGAATAAAATGTTAATTATACTCATTAAGGGAGAGGATCTATGGACACTTCCTTATGAGACACTCACCTAGATACTGAATTATAAGAAACATATAAAAATGCTTTAAGAGGATTTTTCTTTATGGATATTATCTTATTATCATATAAGATCATCCTTACAAATAATTAAGTTAATTTGATAATTTTATCAGCACTAAAAATAAATTAGACATATAACATATTATTCTCATTTTAAGTTGTCAATTTTATATAAATTTTGACATTATGTTTTATGATGTTGAAATGTCAAAATGGCCTGATAAATTTCAAGTATGATCTCAATGAAAAATATATCATATTCATTCGAATAAAAGTTATTTAATCATCTTTAAATAGGTTATAATGATTGAGTGTCTAGGTGAATGTTTCAAAAGAGAGTGTTCACATGTCCACTCATGTAATTTGGTTATTTTTGTGCTTCAAACCCCCTGTACTCTTTAGAGATTATCTTTTTGAGTTCCTTACTATGGTAATCTATTGTTTTATTATATTTTATATTCTCTCATTCATGATTCATGTGCAAGGATATATGAAAAAAAGTTCTTTAGTGCAACTTATTAAACATTCTACGGGATTGGCATGTGGTATGCAATGGAGACGAATGGTTCAAACTACTAATAAGTGTCCTCGGCTCCATATATGTGTGTATAGTGATCTGCCTAAAATAGATTACAGATGGGGGATTTTTGCATTTTTTCTGCTGTTTTTTCTGAATTTGATCTGTACTCGAACGATTTATTTTTTCAGATTTGTGTGCCTATTGTAAGAACCTATATTAGGTGCTCAAATTTAGTTTCTCAGACCAAAGATAAGCAGAATACTAGACAATAAACAAGTAGCATCGAACAAAAACAAAAGGTTTTTTCGTTATTTTTCTGCTATTCTAAGGGCAATTTGGGAAGAAAAAATTCACTCAGAATCAGACTCAGCAGTAAGTTGGCTTATTGGGGCAGACTCTGAGTGACCCAAATAACTGGCTCTGACTCCACTTAGCCATTGAGTGAGAGAAAAACAAATGCTTCTAAGTGACCAAATCATTGACTCCACTCAGAGTCAGACGACTGAGTGGAGTCAGCCCAAAAAACAAACGCCACCTTAGTTAACTTGATACATTAGAGTTTCCATATGTATTAACTACATTCTTCTTGACTCTTGGAATCTTCAACAACCATTTCTAGCAATAAATAATAGTTATCTTGTTTGGAAAAGATAATTTTTGTCTCTTTCCTTCATGTTCTTTAGAAGAAAATGGTAAAAACAAGGTCTCAGACATGCTGTGATAATCCACAATACGATTGAGATGCTTTTAGTTAGTAGAGAAATACGAAGAGCACCAAAATTAGGAAAAATAAAGTTTCAATTGCTTGAAAAATGAAGTAATTATAAAGAATCACTCCAAAACCCTAGGCTTCTCTCAGGATTCTTTCAGATCTAACATAAGAAAAAATGATAACCTAAGTCCCATTTTTATAGAGGGAACTCGAAATTATTAAATAGAATGTATCTCGAGGCAAAATAATGCCTGAGAATTAAAACACCACCAAAGTCGTTCGAATGAACTAGGGAGTCGTTCTAACGACTTTATGACTAATTGGTATAAACCCTAGAAAAGTCGACTGATCGTTCGAACGAAACCCAACTCGTTCGAACAAAATATGGCTCTGGGCCAAAATTCCAGATGACATGATAGCTAATTCAAACGACACTCAACTTCGTTCGAACGGCTTTGACAAATCTTCAAATTAATCTAGATCTTCCTGGATCATGGCTCCCTCCTTTAGGAGCCTTGAGTTCCTGCTCAAGCTGGAACTGGAGAGGTGGGAATGCAGCACTGCTCATTACCCTGCTATACCACTTCGACGTACGAGGTAGCTGACCCTTCTTCCCAATACGAAACGACTCAAAATGAACACATGTCTTGCCTGGTAGTAGCTTTTGGCAAAACATACTACGCCCTTGAGGAAGATCATATCCTGCAACATATCATAACGTAACAAAGGGTTGTATCTGCATAGAAACCAACATAGCAAAAGTAGTTGGTAATGGGGGTCGAGATAACCTATCAGCCAATTTGTTATCCACTCCCTTCTTATACTGTATAATCAAGGGAAATTATTGGAGATATGACAGCCCCTTTATCTGGTGAGTTTACTATAGCTTGGACTGTGTAGCAAAAAACTGGAACGGTTTGTGATCAGTATGTACCACAACCTCTTCTTACAACTTCCCCAAATCGGTTTGTTACCTAAAAAAAATTGTCATTGGAGACAACACTCGAGCCGATGTACCCTCTTGAACCGGTCACACCAATAACACAAACTTGCCGTTCGCATTAACTAACCACTTTACCTGAGTCGCCATTACCAAATTTGGCGTAGTGACATGCTCTTTACAAGTATTGATATGGAACTATTTTCCCTCCTTTGCAAGATGTTACTTGCGTGCTCTACGGTAATGAATCGCATCTCGGTCCCAAAAATAAAGGCTACCCAAGATGACCTGACACACATCCAAAGGAACCACCTCATACGTCACCTCATCAATAAACTTCTCAGAAATTGCAAACTTGAATGTACACTGCTTCGTGATCATCACATCCGCATCACTTTGAATCCACCCCAAACCATATGGCTTAGGATGAACTGCAGTCGTCAAACCCATCTTCTTCACCAGCGTCTAAGAAATCAATTTTTTCTGACTACCCGGATGTCTGAGTCTGAGTCTGAGTGAGTCTGAGTCTAAGTCTGAGTCTGAGTCTGAGTTTGAGTCCACTTAGAAGCATTCACTAGCTGAGTGGAAGCCTTAGAGTGTTTGTTTTTTGTCTAAGTCTGAGTCTGAATGAGTGTTAAAATAGATAAAAGACCAAAATACCCTTATCAATTTATAAGGAACCACCACCCCTTCGTCAGCGCAACATCAACACCACATATACATAACAAACGCATAGGAAAGAACTTATATATATAACAAACATATTTACATAAAAACCCTTTCGTCAGCGCAACGTCAACACCACATATACATAACAAACATATAGGAAAGAACCTATATATATAGCAAACATAAATACATTGAAAATGACCTGTATATATAGTAAACACAAATACATAAATACTTAAAATCAAATAATTTTAACATTGGTTTGAAGTTAATACAAATAAGGCAAATATCATTATCTTAAGAGCTATTACAAATACGCAAACAAATAATTCCAATCAAGATATAAGGGCTTCAAGGAAACTAACACGCTGCTCTGGACGAAGCCTGATAAACATCAACCTGTAAGTGTGCTCATTGGATCCTCCCAAGAACTTCAAACTCTTGAAAAATAATGCATTATCTATCTCATATGAACTGACCATTTCCTGTAATACCTTTACAACTGCATTACTGGTATCATCATTGCTACCAGAAGTATGACTAGCTCCTTGGGCAGTAAATGCAGATATCAGAGATTGGACCAACTCCGTTGGTTCTAATGGTTGAACTGCCGCAGCTGATCTTCTCCGGTTTGATTGAGGCGCAGGGGTACAAGAACGAGAAGTACTACCATGAGTAGGCTCCCTTACTGGACTGATGGGGACATCATAAGAAGGAATGGCTTCACCATCCCAAGGATAATCAACTCCAGCGAGGGGAACTTGTGTATCATCAACATTTATATCATTAGGTAGAGGAACGTACTCTGACTGTTGGGTGGAGGAGGGTACACTTGCCATACCTGAAGACCATGCAAAATCCCTTGTAGCAGATAGACCATCAAGCAGTTTCTCCAGAAAATCTTTATGCTAAAGAGGAGTGGTCTTATACTTCTTCGCCTTAGAATTCACCTGCAAACAAATATGTAAATAGATGTTTAAACATAAGTATTTATTGTTATATAATCAAATTGTAATGCCATTATTCACATTAACTTACCGCAATGATATTTGCCCAAACTTCTTCAGGCCAATCAAAGGTACCTGATACAGAATCATATCCATGGCTAGTCCAGTTTATCAACCCTTTCTAGATTTTCAATTGCCTCTTCAAGTAATCCCATTGGTTCTTCTGTTCCTTATGTTGCAAAACATGAAAATCTTGTATGTTATTCAGCTCATCATTCACCGTCTTCCAACCTAGAGTATTTAGAGATGTTCCAGACAGTCTATGTAAGTCTATTTGAGTTTGACATTTTATGATAAATTCAAGTCTGAACTCTGGATGTTGCTGGAAAAATCCTTTTTTTCTTTGGTAGTATCGGTAGTGGTATCGTTGGTGGTATCGACATAACTACACATTTCAAACAAATAGACAAATTAGTTAAACAAAACATATTGCAGATAATAGTTGGTGATATTGTACAACATAAGCATAAGCAAATAACAAATGGATGGTCAACATATATCAGATAACAGTTAACATAAGAACATATACTACCAACTTTATGGATGCTTCAATAAGCCTAGAAGACTGTAAATGGATGGATAGATGCTTTTATGGATAGATGCTTTTAAGGAATCTTGAAGAGAAGGCATCCTATGTGTTATCCTATGTCTTTTATTTGAGAATAGGAATTTGTTCATGTTATTAATGGTGAATATATGCTTATAATTTTGAGATAACACAGTTAGGAATTTTGAGAAGCATTATAAGGCCTCCCAATCATTCTATATGTAAATGCATTTCAGCTCTGTTGTTTGGTACGTGTGTATGCCATATATTTAATATTTGCATTTCAGCTAAGAAAAATTATGTAGAGTTCTATTAACTGTTTAAAACTATACATCTATTAACTGTTAGAAGTGCATCACAGGAATTGATAGTATCAACTCTAGTGTTAACTGTTATGGATTAAAACTATCCATCTGCAGTTTATGCATAGGCAGTTTATAACAGTTTTTGCAAATAAAACAAGGCACCAAACTGGAATACTCATTGACAGGTTTGAAAATCAGTTCAGGTATGACTCTCATCTTAACCTACAAGCTAAAGTTAGTACTATTATCAAGATGGCAGTGGGCACCTCCCCAAAACTATTTACATCATCTTGTTGTGATTTGGAACCAACTTGATCATGTTAGTATTGACTCTGGTAACCAGGATAAATTTGTTTGGAATCTTAACCCTGCAGGAAACTTTACTGTTAATAGCTATTATGACCGCATAAGACATATTAATTCCAACTTTAAATGGGCTCAGATGATTTGGTTTAAAAGTAGTATTCCTAGACAGAGTTTCATCACCTGGCTGGCCATTAAGGGAGCTTTAAAAATCAGTATAAATTACTTAAGTAGGGGGTGGTACAAAGGTCTGTTTGTGTGCTTTGCTAAAATGAGGAACAAGCAAGTATAGCAGAATGTTCTTAGAACCATGAACATCAATAGAGCTTATTTTAACTGTATGTTGATAAAATAAGATTTTCTACTATGGATGTTATATATCCTATAAGATTAAAACTAAAGCTTAACTATGGTTGTTTTGATAATTTGTTTGAACACAAGTACAGGAATAGCAAGAAATGGTAGCAACTGCAATAGACAATACAGAGGAAGATGAATTATCCCCCCTAATTATTTTTAAAGGCATGGAACACCTAGCTGTAAAATACCCAGATTTTGGGAAACAATTCAAAGAACTGCTAGATCAATATCAAATGATGGTTACAAATAATAGAGGCAATGCTGAATGTCCAGATGAAGATAGTAATACAAAACTGCAGGTAGTAAATAAGGAAGGATACACTACACCAACTGCGAGCCAAAAACAAAGTGGTAAACTAGAGAGCAGTGCTGAATCAAAAAACCCAACCAATAGATTACAAATGATGGTGATACCACAAGATCACAATACAAGGGCTTTGCAACAAATGGTGAACACGAGAAAATACTGAGAAATACGCCTTAGCAATCTAGCTATTCTTGCAGTACTAGACATGGAGCTACAGGAAGCAATGTAACCTAAACTTCCTACCAGTATGTTTACGTCAAATAAAAAGAGGGTATTTGATTCACTGTCATAACAGTGGTGAGACTTCTTGTACAGAAAAGAAAGGAAATTCAACTGAACTTGCACATCCATCCAGTTGAACATACTATGTAGCAAAGCCTAGAAACATATGATGAGCCCAAACAAGTCTCAACCTTGATGGACTGATTCACCTCATAAAGCAGTCTGTCAACACCCAAGTATAAGCATCTAGTACAAATCTAATCAAACACCGTTTCATAAAATAAAATAGTCTTACATGCTCCTTATATTAAAGATGCTTAAATATGTTTTACAAAAAAGAACTCATACAACTTTTAAAGCACACAACCTCTTTAGCTTTATCTTTGCTAGGTCTTCTGTAATGGATTGAAGCATTTCCATTTTAGTTTGGGCTACAGCCAACTCTATTTTGTACTTGATCTCCATATCTTTAATTGTTGTGGAGGTAGTAAAGGTAGGAGTGGCAGTGGTAGAAGGAGTGGAAGTAGATGATTCACCATTTGCTTCCTCAAACCACTTGAGGAAACCACAACCTCTCTCCTACATACTCTTTGAGAGTGAGCAACAGTAAAATCTCTTTTTACTAATAGTTGCAGAGCGTAGCTTACATGGACCATTTCCACAAGGGAAAGGCAAATACTCATCCACCCAACACCAGAACCCACAATCCATAGGTGTCTTCTGAAATATGCAAATGTAAAATAAAGAAATAGTAATAGATAATAAAATAAAAAATTCAATATAAATAATAAAATATAAAATATACCGCGTACATGCACTTGTAATATGCCCTATTCGGATTGTCAGAGCTTTGAGAAATTAATATAACCCCATTCCCACAAATGTAGTTATAAATCACCATTGAACTGCAAGTTATTTTCCACCAATAACACCACATGCCAGAAAAAGAAATGTAAATTCTAAATAGATGTTGTCCCAGCATAAACAACATATTGCAAAACCATTGTTAAAGAGTTATTGTTTACAATAAGCTAAATCACTCTACAATAACGGCATTAGCATTGCTTAGTGCTAATTGTGCTGCAAACATATCTCTTTGAGTTATAGCTGCTGCATGCTCAACTTGCCCAAATAAGATAGCATTAGGTGGCAATTCCGCAACATGCACTTCTTCATTTCCCTCAACACTAGCATCATCACTCTCAAGCTGCTTAAAGAGTTCATCATTCAGAGAAACCCTTCTTAGATAATTGTGAACTGTTATGCATGCAACCACAATCTTTTTCTGTGTGGGAAAGTTATAAGAAGGCATTGATCTGAGAATAGGAAACCTTGCCTTCAGTACACCAAAGCTTCTCTCAATTATATTTCTTAGTTTAGCATGTGCATGATTAAACAACTCTTGTGGGTTCCTAGGCCTTTGTCCATGCCTATAATCACTCAACCAATACCTAACACCTCTGTAAGGGGTCATGAAACCTCTTGTTTGTGCATAGGCAGGATTGTATAGATAATATTGTTCTGAAACAAGGAAAGTTAACATGAGGAGATATACAAGGAGTGATAAGCATCAACAAAACGAGAATGACCATTACCATAACTTGGAGGCATGGGGAAGTTGTGGGCTGGCTTCTTCAGTGTATCTGTCAAAACCTTAGAATCATGGACAACTCCTTCCCAACCAGCAATAACATACGTGAAATACATGTCAAAATCGCATATGCCCATCACATTCTGGAAGCAAATCCTTCCACCTCTTCCTCTGCAAGGTATTTGATCCTTTACTGGAATACTTGCAGGAATTAGTGTACCATCTAGTACTCCTACAGCTCCACTGAAAACCCCTTCCCTAAGTTTTTTATGATGTCTAATTGGCCTTGGTGGTTCATCAAAGTTAGTGGGCACTATCATATCTTTTGAAAATTTCATCATTGCATCAAGACATTCATGGAAGACTTTACTGGTTGTAGCAGCAGAATGTTGAAATAAAGTATTTATAGCTCTATTTCGCATGTTGTGTGCAATGATGTGTAAGAATATTGCAAGCTTCTCATCGACATCTATATGCTTACTATCCCTCAACAACCCAGAATCTCTGAAGGCGGCAACTAAAGATCTGAAAGAGTCTGGCTCCATCCTCATCATATTATATATTAAAGTATTAGGACCTTCTAGGAGTTCCTGGACATATGCCTTGCCAGTACGAACAGAAGTACATAGTCTTTGGCGGACCCTCCTATTTTGTTTGACTATCTCGTTGTACAAAATAATAATAGCAAGAATACCTAATAACCATTGAACCTGATTCATTGTCCCTAAGAATACATAATGAAAAAAATAGTATCAAATAAAAAAAAATAGTATCAAATAATAGAAGAGAGCATTCAATCCAATATTGGTAATCCTAATAGACTCAGACTCAAATACCCACTAATTTCATAATTGCATCAAAGAGAGAAAATAGATGAAAGCAAGCAAGAATTCACATAGTCCCTTACAAAGCATCTTTCCTAAATAGATGGACAAAGCATCCTTCCCAAACTTTAACTTATCACCAATCCCCTACTAATGTTCTTCCTAATTTTCAGGTTTATAAACAGAATGGATTAGAGATATCATAAAGCATATCACATCTCACAAACAGAATGGATTACAAGCATAAATTGTAAACATTATTAATCTATATCAAAATTATACTAAAATGCATTCAGCACAAATCCCATATTCACAAAGTTAGAACTTACCAGTAAAGCAGGATATGGTTTAAACTTATCCAATCCCCAAACTTTCCCAGTTAAAGGCTCTGAAAGCTGAAATCAAATAATTCAAATGTAAGCTTCGACTGGTCTCGACATAACTGTATCAGGTTGACAAATAGACAAATCAGATGGATATACAAACAAATGAATATACAAACAACATATACATTAACAAATGGATATACATTACCAACATAAACAGAGGTCTAAAGTTGCTAACAGTTGCCAAACAAATGGATATACAAACAGATGGATATACATTAACAACATAAACAGTTGCTATACATTAACAGAAAATGGATGGAAAAAATGGATATACATTAACAGAAAATGGATGGAAAAAATAGCAATAACAGTTGCTAACAGTTGTTAATAGTTGCATGAGCATAACAGTTGCTGCATATACAAAAAAAAATTAATAGTTGAAGACACCTCTAGAATAACTAATGTTCAGTACACTATTTAATTTCATTATCCATGTTACTAGCTGGTTGAACACTTCTAAGGTGATTATCCATGTTAAATTTTTTGTCAAGAAACACAATATCATGCTAACAGTTCAACAACAAAGTTTTACAACACTGAGCCATATACCTAACCCACTGTGGCGGCATTGCTAGTCACACAAAATACTTGGGATTAAGTTTGCCAAGAGAAGCTAACTCGTGTGCAAGTCTGTTAGCTCTCCTATTAACATACAAAAAGTGACAACTAACCATATTACATTACTGCACTTAATTGTCTTAGGCACATACAGTAAATCAGTGGGTATCACAAAAAAATATTTATCAGAAGTACAAGCAATTATAGAAGGAATTTAGCAAACAGTAAGAAGAGGATGGACAAAGTTATGGGTGATCTCAGATTCTTCAGCAGTAATCCAGGCCTTTAATCTGAACAAAATACCTTAACAGTTTCAATCTTTATGGAACACACTAAAGTAGAACTGCAACAGATTAGATTTAGCTCAACTTGGATAGAGGCAAACTTCATGGTTATGGTAAGTGTTCCCTTTATACCCCATATTGCTTTGATGTTATCTCTGGCCATGGATAAAGGCAAAGAGGTTCCAACAAAACCCCTACAATTGTGTCTTTCCACAACTCTATACCTTCCTCAATGACTTCTTTTAGACATCTGACAACTACTCTACCCTTATCAGGACTGAATTCAGGTTTATGATACTGCAATTTAATTTTCTCCTTTGATGTAAACATTCCCCTAATTTCAACTTTTGTCTCCTATCAGTACTGATTTAGGAGAGAGTACTGATTCCAATATAACTTTTCTACTAATACTAATGATCAACTTGATGGAAAAACAAAAAACCCATAATCAATCCAAACAATACCCAATAATCAAATCAAAGCACCCCATAATCAATTCCAATTTGATTCATAATAACTATATAAGAAACATCATTGTTTTCTATAACTTTTATTCAAAAACTAAAAATTTATCAAATCTTCTACAACAACAACATCAGATTTAATCAAAACCCTAACATCACATGTATAATTCAAATAAAAGAAGAGAGAGAGAAAGCTTACTTGAGATTGTTCAAGATCGAAAAATTTGGGGAGAGCGGAGCTGTAATTTGGGGAGACCAATTTTTTGTTTATAATTTGAGAAGAGCAGAGCAGCTGTGGAGGAGATGGAGGAGATTGGGGTTCGTTGGGAGATGGAGGAGAGCTGAGGAGGAGCTGCTCGTCTGGAGATTGAGGAGAGTTGTGGAAGAGATGGAGGAGAAGAGCCGTGGAAGAGCTGCTCGTCAGGAGACCAAATAATGAAAAGGATTTTTCATAATTTTTTTGCTATTCTAAGGGCAATTTGGGCAGAAAAAATTCACTCAAAGTCAGACTCAGCAGTAAGCTGGCTTATTGGGGCAGACTCTGAGTGACCCAAATCACTGACTCTGACTCTACTTAGCCACTGAGTGAGAGAAAAAAAACACTTCTAAGTGACCAAATTATTGACTCCACTCAGAGTCAGACGACTGAGTGGAGTCAGCCCAAAAAACAAACGCCACCTTAGTTAACTTGATACATTAGAGTTTCCATATGTATTAACTCCATTCTTCTTGAATCTTGGAATCTTCAACAACAAATTCTAGCTATAAGTAACAGTTATCTTGTTTGGAAAAGATAATTTTTGTCTCTTTCATTCATGTTTTCTAGAAGAAAATGGTTAAAACAAGGTCTCAGACATGCTGTGATAATCCACAATACGATTGAGAAGCTTTTAATTAGTAAAGAAATACGAAGAGTACCAAAATTGGGAAAAATAAAGTTTCAATTGCTTGAAAAAGAAAGTAATTACAAAGAATCACTCCAAAACCCTAGGCTTCTCTCGAGACTCTTTCAGATCTAACATAAGAAAAAAAGATAACCTAAGTCCCATTTTTATAGAGGGAACTCAAAATTATAAAATATAACGCATCTCGAGGCAAAATAATGCCTGAGAATCAAAACACCACCAGAGTCGTTTGAACGAACTAGGGAGTCGTTCAAACGGCTTTATAACTAATTGGTCTAAACCCTAGAAAAATTGACTGATCGTTCGAACGAAACCCAACTCGTTCGAACGAAATATGGCTCTGGGCCAAAATTCCAGATGACATGATAGCTCATTCAAACGATACTCAACTTTGTTCGAACGGCTTTGACAAATCTTCAAATTAATCTAGATCTTCCTAGATCATGGCTCCCTCCTTTAGGAGCCTTGAGTTCCTGCTCAAGCTGGAACTGGAGAGGTGGGAATGCGGCACTGCTAATTACCCAGCTAAACCACTTTGACGTACGAGGTAGCAGACTCTTCTTCCTAATACAAAATGACTCAAAATGAATACATGTCTTGCCTGGCAGTAGCTTTTGGCAAAATAAACTATGCCCTTGAGGAAGATCATATATTGCGACATATCCTAAAGTAACAAAGGGTTGTATCTTCATAGAAACCAACATAGCAGAAGTAGTTGGTAATAGGGGTCGAGATAACCTATCAGCCAATTTGTTGTCCACTCTCTTCTTATACTATATAATCAAGGGAAATTGTTGGAGATACGACAACCCCTTCATCTGGCGAGTTTACTGTAGCTTGGACTGTGTAGCAAAAAATTAGAACGGTTTGTGATTAGTATGTACCACAACCTCTTCTTGCAACTTCCCCAAATCGGTTTGTTGCCTAAAAAATGTTGTCATTGGAGACAACACTCGATCCAATGTACCCACTTGAACCGGTCACACTAATAACACAAACTTGCCGCTCGCATTAACTAACCACTTTACCTGAGTCGCCATTACCAAATTTGACGTAGTGATATGCACTTTACAAGCATTGATATGGAACTATTTTATCTCCTTTGCAAGATGATACTTGCGTGCTCTACGGTAATGAATCACATCTCGGTCCCAAAAATAAGGGCTACCCAAGATGACCAGACAAACATCCAAAGGAACCACCTCATACGTCACCTCATCAATAAACTTCTCAAAAATTGCAAACTTGAATGTACACTGCTTTGTGATTATCACATCCGCATCTTTCTGAATCCACCCCAAACCATACGGCTTAAGATGAACTGTAGTCGTCAAACCCATCTTCTTCACCAACATCTTAGAAATCAAATTTTTATGACTACCCGGATCCATAATGGCCTTGACTAAACTCTGTTTTACCTAAATTCTGACATTAAAAAGCTCTTCCTGACTCTCTTCCTCGGCTGTTAAAGTTCGTTGAAACATAAGTGTAAGCTTAGGATTCGGTTTATCGACATCCGGAAGGTTAACAACCTCTCTGGCTAGTACATATCTCTCTTTCTTGCTCTTTTCCTCCCTCAGCCGAAGCTCCAGGTGAAGTTTCCAATAATAATTGGAAATATGCCCACTCGCCTTACAATGATTGCAACGATGCTCCTTGGACGAAGACCCTTCTTCTTTCGCCTCTCCCTTATGCTTATTTTTCCAACTAGACTTGTACCCTGACTTGATCTTGTCGTCTTCTTTGTCACTCTTCAAGTACTTGCCTTCAATAGCAATTGCCTTCACGGTAGCGTCCTCGATATTGGCCACAGTAAAGAGCTTCGACCCTCTCTGAATTGACTCCGACAAACCCTCCGTGTACTTCATGAATACCTCATACTCATCCATATTAATGTCCAAAACCAAAACTTGGTTATGAAATGCCGTAGCGTACTCCTGTACGGATTGCTCATACTTTTGGCATAAATTGCGTCATTTATACCATCTCTCTTGCACATACCCAAACGAATAAAAAAGCTTTCGCACTAAAACCTTGAATTCTTTCCAGCCAAAATATCCTACATCGTGGCATTTTTGAAAAGTTTTCCACCATGTGAGTGCATGACTTGCAAATTTTAACTTAGCAAAGCAAATTTGTTGAGCATCAAAGTATTTGTAAACTGAAAAATAAGTTTTTAACCTATCTAACCAGTTATCCAATATCTCGGCATCAATCAAACCGTCGAATACCAGAATTTCAATCTTAAAACCAATACGAAGCTTACGCATATGATTCGTGGACTTACCAATAACCGATCGCTCCCTACCGGATTCGGCATCACTAGAATCACTATCGATCTTCGTAGTATGCTTATCACCATCCCCCTCCATAACCCCTTTCTTCTTTGTGCGGCCTTGCTATTTCCCCGAAGTGGAAGCCTTCGCGAGGTTTGTGAGATGCAACTGTTCTGCCAACTTCCCTATAATAGATGCTAGGACTGAAACTGTCATTTCCAAAATTGTGAGTCGATCGTCAGAACCGCCCATCTCCAAATTGTCCTTCTTCCTTGAATTAGGTTTTTGATGGATCTTCAATGGACTCACTAGCTTCGCCTTCATTTCTTTGAGACAGTCACGTGTAGAGACCATAAACCATAATCAACCCCCTGATCGTTCGAACGAAACCCAACTCGATCGAACGACACTCAACTTCATTCGAACGACTTTAAAAAATCTTCAAATTAACCTAGATCATCCTGGATCATGTAAGGATTAGGAGCCCCATCTTCTGGCGAAGCTGAAAGTTTGTTATTTTGGCCAACAATCTCTTGTTGACCCAACACCGATTCTGGTTGAACCTACGTACCAAGATTTGACTACCGTTGAGGTTGATGAAACTATCAAAGAAGACTTATGGCTCTACCAATTCCATTACGCTATTTTGACAGAGGCAGACCATGAGGATTGTTTTCGTGGCATGGCGGAGAGTGTTGTGGTGGCTGGTATTGGGCAAAAATGTTCACGCAAGTATGGATGTGTAAGCTGTAAATAATTTAAACATTTGGTTATAACCCGCACTGCTAGAAACTTTTTTTTATCTTATTGTCGGTTTCCTATAATTTTATTCTTATATGCGATCTTATGAACATCTTGACTTTTGTTAACAATCTTGAACTGTTACAAGTAAAGTCTATTTTGCGAACACTTGAAAAAAAATTGCCTCCAATAAAATCGTTAGCTTGCTTTATATAAGAACTTCAACTCTGGTATAATTTAAATGTTAATATAAAATATCCTGGGTGACTTATGTCTCGAACTGTTCTCCTTTCTCGCTCTGAGAAAATGATATTCGAACTATTTATAATAAATTGAACTGTATTGTCCTTGAACAACTAATTGTGACGTATTCCTTTTGCCAAATATTCTTCATCCCAGTTCAAGGTAATCTATTTATTGGGAATATATGTTCACTTTCACGGATAATTTTGTATCCCAGTAACCACGCTATGGGATTTGTATGCCATATATTGTTTCCCAAAATCCGTTATTCTTTCTCTATATAAGGGGGGTTGGGCCTTGGATGTTCTTCATCTTTTCCATTATTTAAGTTTTCATTTTCCCTGCAGGTGAAGTGATCATAGTGAGGACACATTCCCAGTATCAGCGTCACGCAACGGAGGGGAGACTGGCTATAAAGGTAGCTGAACTCTGTGAATAATATTTCTAACTACTACTATATGATGCCGTATTGTCAGAATGGCCCTTGCAGCTGGATGGGCTTAGCATGGAGGAGAGACCTTTGTAATTGGATCGTCATTTCTGGTGTGATGTCTTCCACAACCTAATCCTTAATGTAGAAACATGGAAAATTGATGCGAAGGAGATTGCGTTGGACAAACTTTCTAAAGGGGATGAGAGAGTAGCAAGTGAGGAGATTATCCCTTGTGATAAACCCAATCATACTGGTTGCTTAAAATGCAATTATTTCTAAATGTAATCGTCCTTATCTTAAGATCAATTTTGGAAATAAAAGAATTTTGAAATAATTGTGTTGTTTGTTACTCGAAGAAACGCTTTCTGTTTTATTTTGAATCGTATTGTTGCTTATGAAAGATAGTATTTCTCGAACTAGAGTATGCAAATATGTTCACATCTTATCTTCGATTTTCTATATAACGTATGTTTCTATCTTACTTTTAACAGCTGTGAGCCATGATAACAGTTCTGTATATTCAAAATTTAAAATTAGTCCCTTTAGTGCCTCATTTAAATATCTATAAAAAGGGTCATTATGGGATGGGGAAGGAATGCAAGTATGGGAGTGAGAAGTTGAGTAAATTTGCAAACTGTGTGGTATAATTTTTTTGGGGAAAGAGGTGTTAATATTATTTTAGCGGCAGGTTTGAAAGGTGGTAATGATGACAGGGTGTGTTTTCTCAAGAGAGACGACGTTAATGACTGGCGGAGGGGAGTCTCATTTCAGAAATTAAGGGCGGCCGACACATGTCACCGAGAATTGTCATTTCCCTGAGAAAGTATAAAGTCTCGTCTCTCTCTCTCCCCTAATGGTCACTCCACTATTTTAGAGAAAACAAATTATCTCTGAGAAACCAATTGTTAGAGAGAGAAAGTTTCAAACTTTTGTGGGACAACATATCCCTAAAAAATTTGGGGAAAATTTTCATTGATCTTTACTAGTTCCCGAATAATCATCGACGCAAGATATCTCCTCTTACTCCTTCTTTGAAAATTGAAGATTGTGGTTCTTCCATTTAAGGTTGGTGCTCCGTACGTTTCTATATCTGTAATTTTGTTTGGTATTGTGACCATTTGCAATCCAAACCGGAGTTTCGGGGATAGGGGTAATTGTTGATGTAAATGTACAAAATTTTCCCCTTAAATTTGAACAAAAATAGTTCAATTTCCTTTTGATGGCAATTGTGGCACTATAGGCATGAGAAAAAAAAAGTTGTGTAAAAAAAAAAAAGAGGTGAACTAGAGTTTATTACTCTAGGGAGTTGTGAATTCCTGGGATTTCATTGATAATGGTAATGATTTTGACCATAACTTTATAACAAAACGGAAATTGGTGTAACCAAGGGAAAAGGAGAAAATGAATTTTAATATTTTGCTACTGCTTGGCTTTGTTGGTCGAGTATGCGTATTAAAAATCTAGTTCCTAGGAGTAAGTTTCAAAAAATTTGATAATGAAGAGGATGAAGCTGTAGATAGCCGGTAAGGACCAATCAAGGTCTCTCCGTTACAGGCTACAACTTTATAGGTCGAGCAGCCTGAAGTGCTACTATAAGGGGTAACGTAGAGATAGAGATGTGTGAATATCCTGAGGGGATAGATATCGGTAAAAAGTTTCTATAATATATAAAGAGTTTAAAAGGGAAATGGGGAGAGTATATTGAAGACGAGGGCTTCTTTTTTAGGGAATTAACCCTAGAAAAAGGTTTGAAGAAGTACTATCAAGTTCCTAATCTCAAAAAGGTTAGATGGGATAGGAATTTTCCAAATGATGTCTCCTTAGAGCATCCACAACAGTTGGGTGGATGGATTCGCCCAAAAGCAGAGTGAATCCAATCCGCCCCACAATAGTTTTGAATCCACCCAAGGTGAATTTCCCAAGCGCAGTTCAGAACCGCGCGCAAAAACAGACGTCCCAGATGAGTCCACGTGTTTCAATCTTGAACGTTGTATCTACGCACAGTTCTGAAGTGCGCGCAACAGGAGTCACTGAGAACTTGACATGTGGCTACGCGCAGTTCTGAAGTGAGAGCAATGAGAGCCATTGGATAAATGACAAGTGTTTTAATCTTGAACGTTGTATCTACGTGCAGTTTTGAAGTGCGCGCAATGGGAGCCACTGAGAACTTGATACATGTCTACGCACAGTTCTGAAGTGAGAGTAATGAGAGCCATTGGATAAATAATACGTGTTCTAATCTTAGTGGTGAATAGTGTAAGCGATGTTCTGAACCACGCGCAATGGCCAAATGACTTCAGAACTGCGCGGTGTGAGTTCGCTCCAAATCCACCCATAGGGTGGAAAATCTACCCTCGGATAAATTTTGTGTATGCCACTTCAGGTATTCACTTAGATACTGGAAGACGATTTGGGTAGAAAAGATGGTGGATTTCAAAATCTACCCGCCACGTCAGGGTGTCCCTAGCTGTTGTGGGTGCTCTTATAGTACTATACCGAACCGTTTCTTTTTGGTCTACGCGATGGATTCTTATTCTATCCCAACCAGCCCATTTATGGTCTTAAAATTCCTCTAACTATCTTCCAAAAGGGAGTTATAAATTTGTTAAAGTGTTGCTTAGCATAGCTAAATGGTAATGTGTACGAGATGATGAAGGTTTGTGGAGGGCTAGCGGGGTTGGGAGAAAATTTGTGGCTTCAGACGTCCTAAAATTTTAAAAAATAAAATAACTTAAAGCAGGTCAAAGTTAATATCTGCATAGCGATTCCGCGGGGGCAAAATTTTAAGATTTTGATTCTGCTGGTGTTGATTATCTGGTATGTGTAAGAGAGAACTATGTGCAGGTTTAAAATGAACCAGTGCTCGAGCTGGATTTTATGTATTTAATCTGAGTAAGTGCTTATCATAATACCTTGATAAATGGACGTCACATATGTTTATGCTCCATATCTTTTAATATTTCCTTGTTGGTTTGTTCTTATAGGTCCTCAAGCGACTACAACTCCTGATAATACGTACCTCTTCAATCATGTTAGATGAGAGATGAACGAGCTGCAAGAGGTCCTTGCCGATCTTAAGATTAAAAGGGATAATAGAGTTTATTCGGACATTATAAAAATCTAGCGAACTAACCAACGGTGAGTGATGGCTGACTAGGAAGAGACTTAAAACAAAAAAAGTTCTTCTATGATTGGAGGTGGATTCGAGCTTCATACTGCTACCATCTCAACTGAGATCCCTCCTCCTCAATCATCTGGTATGACTCAAAAACTTTGGCGGCCCAAGAAGGCTAATCAAAAGACTCCTATACAAAAAAGAAGGTGGTCAAATCAATCAGTGATGCTATGATCCTACCTGCACCAAGTCTTGTTAAGGCTACAATCTCAAAGAAGAATAAGAAGCGTAAGGTGGATGGTGCTGAGGAGGACGATAAGGACCCATGCTCCTCTTACCAAGCACAAAACGTGTCAGTTTGAAGTCAATAATTAAACTCAATCGGCTGTGGTGACCGAGTACAGGGATGTTGAGCAGCGATGTTACCACCTTGCTCTAACGGATCCAGATTGGGTCTAGAAAAATTTTCAGGAGAAAGTCATGCAGGTATATATTTTTTATCTAAACTTTGATTTTTACTAGTACCTCGTCTAAATAGTGTAGCTCTGGTAGCTGATGATGGTTATTAAAGGTTCCTCTCTGGGCTTGTTAAAAAGGAAAAGTGACTCCATCAAGCTATCGTAGAAGGTCGTGTTAAATATAGAATATACAGGATATATACTAAATATAAAAATCTCTAAATATAGGATATTCTTACTTAGCGCCCAAGTAATTGCAACTATATAAGGAGAAGGTCTTCTTCCATTATAATATCAAATAATAATAAAGTTAGTCCTTCTTGAATCTCTTATTCTTTGTATTAGTTTATTCATGGTGTCAGAGCGGGTTTGATAATTGAACCTGGTTCTTTCGAATTGAATTGAATTAAATTCTGCTGCGAATTGCTGTCACGAAGCTTAATTCTGTTGCGAAATTCAAAGTTACTGTAGTTATAACAGTTCAAGGTCAATATAGCAGTAGTGTTCGAAGCACTGTAGCAGTTCGAAGTACTGTAGCAGTCCTAAGTTACTGTAGCAGTTCGAAGTTACTATGGCAGTTCGGCCAATGGGTTCCAATGATGATACAACAATGGTATTATCAAACTCAAGCACTAATCCTTCAGTGAATGTTGCCTAGTCATGAATGTAAGCTAAAGGTAGTGTTTTAGTTGTAAATCCTTTGAATAGTACTTGGTTAATTGATACTGGTGCATCAAATCACATGGTAAATGACTCTAGCATATTATCATCCAATACACCTTCAACCTAAACCTCTATATACACAGCAAATGGTGGTTCCTCTCCTATAATTAGAGAAGGTTCCACTGACATATCTGAATCACTGACATTAAACTTTATCCTTATTGTTCCTGCTCTAAAGTACAATATCTTGTCTGTCAGTAGGATTATTGTTGTACTTACATGTACCATGACGTTTTGGCATCAATTATGTATTTTCCAGGACATAGTGACTTGGCAGGTTCTTGGTTGTAGTGTTAGAAAAGGCAATCTCTACTATTTGGACTTGACTAATAGTGGAGAGCAGAGAATTTATCAGGTGAATAAAGTCAGAAAAATTGAAGAAGCAAAAGCTAATGTGTGGTTATGGCATCGGTGACTGGGTCATCTCTCTTTCGGGTATCTTCAGAAATTAAATTCGTCGTTATTTTTGAATTGTAGTATTTTAGAGTTTAAGTGTGATATTTGTGAACTCGCTAAGAGTCATCGTATTACATACTCTCCAAGTTTTAGTAAAAGTTCAAAACATTTTAGTATTATTCACTCTGATGTATGGGGTCCTGCACGTATAGAAGCTTACAAACTGCATATAGAAGCAGTCATTTCTTTTTATGGTGGTAAATTGGAATAGGTTGAGGGTTGTAATAACCAATTTTTGTATTGGAGGAAGATAGTGTCTTACACCTTCGAAATATAGAATGTTAGGTAAGAACTGAAAGTAACTAACACGAGATTTAGCATGGAAAACCCTTGAATGGGTTAAAAACCACAACCACTCCTAAGGATTTAGAAAGAGAAAGATGTTTATAGATTTTTAGCTATTACAAAGAGAGAGAGATGTTAGAAAGGGTCTCCTAGAAGGTCTCCGAGCAGCCTCCTCAATCTATAACTCTCTGGTCCTATTTATAGGTCTTATAACATGACCGTTATTGCTTTAATGAGGAACGTTACAATATATGAGTTTGATGAGTCTTTTTATGAGGTCTTTTGTAATGTCTTACTATCTGATAATTGTTGATCTTGTAACGGATCTCTTGATAACCTTAGCTGTAACTCCGTACTGCTGGTAAAGATACAATCCTTAACGATGTTCAAACTGTTGATGGATATCTGAGTATCTTTTGTAGTGCGATGTTAGTAGCTACTTCAGTATCCCTGAACTATAGATGAGGAAGTCTATATTCCAATCTGTTTGCCCTCAATCCTTGGTTGGCTATCAGTGTGTTTATATTTGAACTATGTGGGCTCAAATATCATATTCAGTATAAGGATTAGAAATAAGCCCTTACAACTGCCCCCTCTCAGCCAATAGCAGGGGAAACGTGTGCAGCGAGTGGTGTTGGTTGAGAAGTCCAGTCATTTTGGGTTAAATATTGCATTGATGGCTTCCTATTTATCTGGAAGAATAATTGTTTTGATTGTTGGGTCTCTCAAAAGTTCTGTTTTTGATATGTGCTTGTGATAAGGACTTTATTAGAAGTTGTGGCATGCATTTAAATGCATCTGATATAAAAAATGGCGAACAGTTGCTATCACTGTTCACCCTGGTTTAACCTGTCAGTCGTCTGGGTTTGTATAGGTAGTTGTGATGGTGGCTACTCACTGTTAGGCTTATGAGGATAGAGTTCAGAACGTGATGACAATTCTTTAAACTCGTTATTTTGGGGACCAATGTTTGTCTCTCTCAACTCCCATTCCTGTTCCACCAACTCTTCATGGGATGTCGTGGGAAGAAGTAGAGAAGGCAGAGGATGATTATTAGCAAATGTGGTGATTCCACCATGTGATCTTGCTTCCTGCTCAACGTCGGGTCTGTCTACGGATGCTTGCAAAGGATGCGATAGAGGCAGAAGATGAGAAGGCTGGGGTGTCATTTAAGAAATATTGCCGATATCCCGCTAAACATTAGGTATTGTAATGGTGGAGGTGGTCCTTCGTCTTCAACAACTACTGAGGCGGTGGTGTTAACTTTAACTTCCGTCGTTGGGGAAGTTGAGGTATTCCAATTCTTCTGCCAGGCCTTCCATTGCTTCTGTTTAAGTGTTACACTGTCATTTGTAAAATAAGCTATCTTTCAATCTGTAGAAGAAATAGTTGTATGTAGATCTTGTATTCTTTATTTTCGAACTAAATGAAATATTTGTCCTTATAAATTGCTTTTCTTGAATAATAAATTTGAACTTGCTGTATCTTGTCTTGTAAGTGTTTGAAACTTCTTGAATGAAGTGTTGTAAGACACCGTGTAATAATTTTTGAACAAGTTAAAGATTAAATAGGTCAAAAATATATCTGAACTGTGTAGATCGTGTTATATATTTGTTGCCTTTTTGAGATATATTGTTATCATGTCTGTTGTGGTATGTTTTGCGAACTTCTGCAAGATGTAGAGCTACGTGAGGCAGCAGTTCGAGAAATCGCGCTGGATATGCTTACTGAAGAAGATGAGAGAGCTGCTTATGGGGAAATCATTATATGTGGTTAAGAAAACCATCCGTTTGTTTTAAATGTAATTATATGTAAGGTCGGATGATTGACCGTAATAAAATGATTTGTTTTTGTGGAGGTCATCTTGTCATCACTTTCTATATCTATGATAAAGGTCGAATGAAATATAATTGAAGCAGGATTCGTTACTAATTTTTTGCTTCTGTCAGATCAAAAATGGGGTAAGTGACAGCTGCAATCACTGTACTAGGGTTTTAAATTGGAAATCATGCTATAAGTTGCGTAGCAGGACCGTGTAGTCGCAGAAGGTTATTACTGTATAGAAGTGATCATGCTACATGATCTGTACAAATCTTCTTGGGTAGTGAGTCCTTAAATTAATAATGGCAGAGGAGAGAGGCAGATGTGATAACTGAGCACGTTACTCTAGAAATCATTATGAGGACAAACGAAAAGACATGCCTGCAAGGAGAGATGATTCTGACGCGTGTCCCAAATAGCCGCCATTTCAGAAACTGAGGAATAATATAAAATCTCGTCTTTCTCCCTCTCACAAACCATATTCAGTTGCAGGGAGAAAAAAAACATTTCAAGAGATAGAAAGTCTTTAAATTTCAATCGTAGTCCACCGGTATACTGTGATCTTGCTAGGAAAACCAACGTTTTGCCGTCTGAAGTGAAGGTGGTAACCAGAAACGATGACTACTACTCTTCTAGTACAGGTTAGTAATTCTGTTTCTACCATTTTTGTTGTTGTGAATAGTATGTTTGTTGCTTGTAATGGTAGATTGTAGTTGCATGATTGAATTGCTTGATAGATTAATAAAGTGTTGGGTAAGGCTGAGGGAGGAGGCTTGTTTGATTATTAACCACTAAATAGATTTTTCTATTATGTGGAAGATGCGTTCCAAAAATTTGAAACCCAGTAGTAAAGTTGTGGTATCCTCCAATAGTGAGGAATCATCGTCGTCTAGCAGGACTATGGATGATTCAGAGGTGAGGGGTACTATAGCTGTTGATATTCCGGCTGTTGTTCATTCTGGGGTGAATGAGGGATCGGAAGTGGGGGCTAAAACTGGGAAATTCTTTAAGTATCTCGCTGATATAAACGTAGGGATGACATTTTCCAAGTATAAGAAAGACTTTGATGGAAAATGGGGGCATTATTTGATGAATGAAGGGTTATGGTTTAGGACTCTGGTGAGACCAGGTGGTATGATAGAGCATTATCAAGTGCCTTCCCTGGATCAACGGCAGATAAATATAGGTATAGAAGATGATGTAGAAATTGTTTATTATAATGGCACTGGTGCGGAGGTCGTAGAGGAAGGGTTTCTTTGCTATCTAAACCAGGTCATTTATGGGTTGAGTATTCCTTTGACCTTTTTCTAAAACGGGGTAATGAATACTCTAAAGAGTTTCCCTGCCCAATTAAATGGCAATGTTTTCGAGATGATGAGGGTCTGTGAAGCCCTTAACAAGAAATGGAGAGATGGCGATATTGCAAGACAGTTCATTGCGGACGTTGTCTTGATGTATTATAAGTTGAAATATATGGAAAGTTGGAAGAGTGGATACTTGTATAGTAATTCGGCGAGGTCGAAATTCTTTGATTTTAAATCTGCTGAGAGACCCTGGTGCGACTATCTTATGATGGTAAGGGGTAATTGTATGCAAGTGCCTAGGGAACCAGCATTCGAGCTGAAATATAAGAATTTTAAAGAGAGTAAGTGTTTTCATTCTGCCTGTACTTCGCCTTTTAACTTGTTGCGAGCTGTTAACATAGTTTGTTGTTGATTTGGCAGAACCTAACCCAAAAGGTATTGCCGATAAGGCTAATTTGTTCGATGTTGTATCTCGGGAAGGAACTGATCTGAACCAAGTACTTGGAGAGTTAGGTATCCGTAGAGATAAAAGGCTGATCTCTGTAGTTGCAAAAGTTCAACGAGCTCATCAAAATCAAGCTATGGCTATTTCTGGTTCTGCTTTTGATGGGATTACAGAGATTCCTACCAGTCCTGCGGGTACTTCGAGCATACAAAATCGATGATCTTGAGAAAAAAGGCCGTTGCCAACTTCTGAGCAAACAGCTTCTGTGTAGACGATGCAGGTGGAGACTGGGGTGGTGGATGTTGTTGTAAATGTGGTGCCTCCTGCGAAGAAGCAGAGGTAAGAGGTGAAAAATAAACGAACTTCTTTGAAATAGCACGATCTCGATGTGGTGGGGCAGATGTCGCGGGAGCTGGCAAAGCATGATCCACGACGTCTGAATGTTGAGATTAAATCCAACATGTCACATGTATGTATGATGTTGTTATTGAATTATCTGTTTGATAATTATGCTATGTTGTACTTGTGGTGCAGTTTTCTATTGCGTAGGAATCAGCCTTGGAGGTGTTGATGGCAGGTGCTGAGGATCGTGCTAAACATGTTCGGTAGCATGATGCAGAGAAAGTTGCACTGAGGGAACAGTTTGAGAAAGAGCAAACTGTGTTGTCTGAGCAGTTAAAGGATCAGAGGGAGAAGGAAAAAGTTTTACAGAAAAAGCAGTTCGAGGCAGAAACTACTGTGTTGAAGAAAGAGGTTGAAGATGCCGCAAAGAAGACTTTCGATACTATGCTAGCTACTCAAAATAGTCTGATTCAAGCGTTTTACTCCTAGGGGTTGACTAAAGATGATGTCAATCTTACTATTGCTGGGATGTATGGTGAGATAATCTTCCCAGAGGAGGATGTTTATCCAGTGGCTGATCGACCTTCTGAGCAGATCTCGACTTCTACATCGGCTGATATTATGATCAAGGAGGTAGCAGGAGCTAATTCTTTATTATGTAGCTGTAACATTGTTTTTAGACTGTCTGGTCGAATTTGTCATTTGAATTGGTGATAGATCTATTTTTGCCAAGACTTGAATTGTTTGCAGTTGTTGTTGATATATGTTGTTTGATGGTGAATGTATAATTTACATGTAGGAGGTAGTTTGTTTGTGGGGGAAAGTGAGCGAGATGGAGAAGGCCTTGAGTCGAACAAGGGATTCCATCAATCGTACTCAACAGGTACACAATAAACTTGAATATGAGAGACATCTTCATAAGTCCAACTTTGACAATAGTTTTAAGGAGTTATTCAAGCTTCAATGTAGATATGGGAAGATAAAAATTAAGAGGGATGAGGTTTTGCGAAAAGAGAGCGATAAGTTTGTCTTATTCCGAAAATCCCTTAAGGATAAGCAGTTCGTAGATGAGAGTGATAAGTTAAAGTGTCAGAGGTTGTTATTATCTTTGGCTTTACTTTGAGGCTGAAGTCGATAGTGAGCGGGGCTTGAAGGAAGCCTATTTAAAATTGTTAACTGAGAGAGGTGTAGTGCCAGATCCAGCTCGGGCAAAATTCTTAGCGCAAGAAGCGCGTAATCGTTATAGTATAGAGGCAAAAAAATGTTCAGCTCGAGCGGGTATATCCATCAGATGGGGTGGTGTAGGTCTATTGCCTGATGAGCTTAACTTTTATAGGGACAAAGAATAATGAGGATCCTTTTCTTTAATATAAAGAAGAAGGATAGAAGGGTCCAGACACGTGTAGAAAATGATCTAAATCACACTCGTGACAAACAGGAGCGATGTAAAGAACATAATGCGTGTCTGGAGAGGGAAAAGGTTGAGTGTAATAAGTCATTGCAGAGTTTGGAGAAGAGAGTGAAGTTATTAGAAGTGCGTTTACTAGATATGCAGAAACGTTTGCAGGTGCCCCAATTGCGTTTGAAGAAGTACCTTACTCCAAAGCGGGGAAAACCTGTTGGTAAAATAGATCATGAACGTTAGATAGCCGATGTGATCGAGTTTTATGGGGGCGAGCACGAGCGAGTTGAAAATATATTTAGACGTTACATCTTGAGCTATGGTAAAGATGTTGAAGTAGAGAATGATAAGGTTAAAAATATGTGGTTTGCAAAAGGTAATAAGGGTGGAGGAGCTTCAACCTCAAGACCGCGAGCTGAAAAGTTTGAGGAGGAGGAGGTTGAAGATCTGTTACCTCACACGCGGCATAAGACTCGTCATCAAGAGATCGTAATCTTCAATGATCCTTTGCAAGTAGATGTGAATAGTAGTAGGGTTCCACCATAAGCCAGCTAAATTGTGGCATATTATTGTGCTTTGCATAATGTAGTTGATTTGTGTATGTAGTTGTAGAAATAACATCATATCTTGATGTTTTAATAAAATTTGTTGAATGATACGTCTTTCTTGCATGAATATCTTTTAATAGATGTATGCCATTTGTAATCTGCTCTTCTAGGCTGAAGTCAATAAATGTAACGAACTCTCTGCTTTATCCGCATCAAATAATGAACTGACAGCAGAATTGTAGCAGTGTTCGTTAGCAGTTGAAAATATGACCTTTTTAAACTCCAAGCTGGAGGCTGATATGTTGGAGCTGCAGAGTCAGCTAAATGTTGTGACTGTAGAGTTGTCAAGTAAGGATGTATAGATATAGACTGCTAATAAAGAAGCCAAACTGTGGATAGATTCTTTAAAAAATAAAATATTTGATACCATGACTGCGAACCAACAAGTACTAGATCTGTCAAGTACGACTGAAATACAGAAGAATGATCTATTGTATCATCAATCGGCAATAATAGATAATGTTAATCTGTTAAAGAAGCAAGATGCTGAGCTCCGTAGTATGCGAGATTGTCTAAAAAGTTGAGCTGGGATTTGCGTGAGACTCGAGATTCGCGTCAGAGAAAAAGTGACCGTGCCAGAACTCGCGAAGAAGTATGAACAAAGAAAGATCAAGAGCTGAATGTAACCATCAATAAGTGTAATGCACGGATCACCGATCTAGAACGGGAAAGGCAAACCTTGGAAATATAGTGTATGCAAGGTAATATGGTTTATGAGGAGCTCGATCTGAAGTATAAGGAGTTGCAAAAGTTGTTGGTTGCGGATAGCGATAGCGAGTATTGTGAGGAGTTGTGTGAGAAGTTGTGACTTATGAAGCAGGAAATGGATCGTAGTGTGCAGATAACGAAGCAGTATAGGGCTTTGTTCCTGAAGGAGAAAGAGTATCTGGTAGATCAATGCAAGAATCTTGACGATGAGCTAACCAAGGTGAAGAGCGAACTTGGTGAAGCTATACTATTGACTGCAGATAATGCTATATTGTGCACTATGGCTATTTTGCATGCTGATGTAAAGAAATTACGGCAAGAGCATGATTCGATCTTGGCTGCTTCAACTCAGCACAGTATGAAGTATGATATGCAGCTAGTGCGGTTACATTATATAGATAATCTAATGCCGAGAGTTATGGAAGTGCTGAATGTGTCTCCTACTGTAGTTGATGCTGCTATATCTTTCCCTGCCTTACTTTCGTCTGGGCCTGGGGAAGGTTTGAATGCGGTACGCCCGCAGCTTGAAAGATAGTTAAATTGCTTATATTGTAATCAGACAGAGTGTAAATATGTCTTTGCTGTAGAAAAAAATGTCAAATGTTGATTAGAAAAAAGTTTTTGTCTTGTTATCTCTATGTATGGTAGAATTGGGTAAACCAATAAATGATCATATAAAGATATGATTGCAGTGATGTTGTATTCACTTGCGTATAGGTTAAATTGAACAAGTCAATAATTAATCGTAAAAAGATGTTTGCTTATTGAAATAGTAATGTATGTATCAGTTAAAGGTCGAATTAAACGAATCAATAAGCGACCACAATGAGAAATATTGAATGTTGAGTAGCTGTATAGCGTGTCTCGGCCAGGTCGAATTGATTGACTCAATAAGCGACCCTCGGAAGAGCGTGTACACTTGAAGAACAATGTTGTAGGTCTCAGTTAAAGGTCGAATTGAGCATATCAATAAGCGACCGCAATGAGAAATATTAAATGTTGAGTAGCTGTATAGCGTATCTCGGCCAGGTCGAATTGATTGACTCAATAAGCAACCCTCGGGAGAGTGTATATACTTGAAGAGCTATGTTGTAGGTCTTAGTTAAAGGTCGAATTGAGCATATCCATAAGCGACCGCGATGAGAAATATTAAATGTTGAATAGCTGTATAGAGTGTCTCGGCCAGGTCGAATTGATTGATTCAATAAATGACCCTTGGGAGAGTGTGTATACTTGAAGAGCTATGTTATAGGTCTCAATTAAAGGTCAAATTGAGCGTATCAATAAGCGACCGCAATAAGATATGTTAAATGGTGTAGTAATTGTTGTATTAATTCTCCAATGTAGGTCGAATTGAGCGAACCATACGGAGATAGGTAGAATGCTTGAATTGAATAGAGTTGCGGGATGATGATGAAAAGTGCTTTATTGAATTATATCTGATGTTGCAGTATGTCAATCTTCGATACAGCTTCAATCGGTGGGTATTCCATGGATTAGGAACAGGTACGCCTTCATGTGTACTGAGATCGTAGGATCCTAAACCACTTGTGCCAGTTATGATAAAAGGACCTTCCCAATTGTCTGCTAACTTTCCAGCATTAGGTGTTTTGTGATGTTGTGGAATTTCTCTGAGAACGAGGTCTTTAACTTTGAATTCTTAGTGTCTAACGCGCTTGTTATAGGATCGGAACAAAGCAAGATGATATCTTTCCATATTAACAATGGCTCTGTCACGTATTTCTTCAATCAAATTTAGATTACATGCAATCTGAAATTTGTTTTCTTCATCTGTCATCTCGTAATAATGTACTAGGTGATGATATTGAGTGGGAATGATGGCTTGAGTCCCCCAGGCCAGTAATAAAGGAGTACAGCCTATTACTGTTCATGGAGTTATTTGGTAGGCCCAAAGCACATATGGTAACTTGTTCACCCAGTTCCCTTTTTTGTCGTCTAAATGCTTCTCGATGTCATCCACAATAGTTCAATTAGTAATCACAGCTTATCCGTTTCCTTGTGGATAATAAGGATTGGATGGGGAATGAATGATGTTGTGCTCATTGAGAAATGTCACAATTTTGGAGCCAATGAACTGAGGTCCATTATCAATTCTGATAAGATGTGGTCTGCCGAGCTGAATAATAATGTTCTCCCAGATAAATCTGATGACTTCTTCTTCTCGTGTTCGGTACAGCGGGACTGCTTCTACCCATTAAGTGAAGTAATCTGTAGCGGCCAACAAATGTTTTTGTTTTCCTGGTGCTGTAAAAAATTCTCCTACGAGATCGAGAGCCCATCGTCTGAATGGCCAATTGACTTGGCTTGAGTATAGTTCAAGTGTTGGAACTCGTATTTTAGGTCCATGCCGCTGACAAGAGTTACACTTACGAGCATATTCGATTGCCTATGCTTTCATCTTAGGCCAAAACATTCCTTGAGTTAAAGCTTTGTTTGCAAGAGATCATCCTGCTGTATGGGATCCGCACGTGCCTTCGTGTAGATCATACAAGAATTATTGTGCTTCTTTGTCAGATAGACAAAAGAGGTATAGACCAGTGACCAAAATTTTGTATAAGAGATTGTCCTGAACAATGTAACTTCGCGCATTATCAATTAATCTCCGTCGTTTTGTAGGATCCTCTAGAAGTGGACCGTTAAATTAATTTTGAGGTCCGATGTATGTAATGAAAGGTTGTCTCCAATCATCTTTGATCTCTTCGCTGCCCTTAGTATTAATGATGTTGGACACGATTGCATTAATGCTAGAGTTAGAAATAACGTCAATTTTTAAGTAACGAGCTTCTGATCCAGGGACACCAGCAAGATAAGCGAGTGCATCTGAATGTCTATTTTCTCCCCTTGGAAAATGTTCCATATAAAATGTCTGAAATTTGTTCATTCGTTCGACCACTGTAGTAGCATAGTCGGCCATTCTCCTATTGGTTTGATATACACCGTTGTAATGGTTGAGGATTAGTAATGAATCTGTATAGACAAAGAGCTCTGCTATACCCAGTGTAAGTGCCATGTCCAAGCCATGAATTAATGCCTCATATTCTGCTTCATTATTGGTTGCTTCAACATTGAGGCGAATGGATTTTTTGAGCTGATCATCGGAAGGAGTAATAAGGACAATTACAATTCCTGATCAGGCTGGTCCGACGAAGCCATCAGTCAAAAGTCGCCAACCTTTCTTTGTTACCCAATCTGACTTATCTTCGGACTGGTCTGCGAGTGGTTCATCTTTTTTAATAAAATATTTTTCCCAATCAGGATCGCCTACTGGAACGTCTGCTAGAAAATCTTCTATAGCTTGACCTTTTTCGGAGTAACGTGGTTCAAAATGTATATCATGTTCCCCTAGTGTTACTGACCATTACTGAATATGATAAGATTTTTTGCGCTTGGATAAGATTTTGGGGAGTGGATAGTTCGTCAAGGCACGAATAGTATGAGCTTCGAAATACTACTTTAATTTCTATGATGTATAGACGAGAGCTAGAAGAAGCTTCTCGATTTTGGTGTATCCTATTTCACCGGGAGACAGAGTCTTGCTGATAAAATAGACTATTTTCTCAGTCTTTTCGTCGAGACGGAGAAGAACGGAGCTGAGAGATGCATCTGTGACAGCTAGATATACTGTGAGTTCTCCTCCATCTACTGGTGTGCTCATAACTGGTGGTTTTCCCAAATAACTTTTGAGTTCGAGGAAAGCCGCTTTACATTTGTCTGCCCATTCGATCTCTGAAACTTTCTTTGGTTTTCCTCGTGATGTACCCTGTCTTTACAGATTGAATAGAGGTCGACATCTATCTAATGATTTGGATACAAATCTGTTGAGTGCAGCAATCTTCCCGGCTAGCTTCTAAACGTCTTTATTTATCTTTGGTGAAGGCATAGCCAAGAGAGCTCGTATGCGTGATGGATCAGGTTCAATGCCTCTTTTGCAAATTAAATGGCCCAAAAACTTTCCGAATTGTACTTCGAACTGGCATTAATTAGGATTTAAACACATCTTGTAAGATCGTAAAATCTTGAAAGTTGTTTGTAAATCTGTAAGATGGTCCTCTTTCTTGAGACTTTTGCAGATCATATCGTCAATGTAGACCTCTATTATTTTTTTGAGATGGTCTTTGAACATTTGTGTCATCAATCTCTGATAGGTAGCGCTGACATTTTTCAGGCCGAAAGGCATGACTTTATAGCAATATAGACCATGTTCAGTGATGAACGCAGTCTTGTCTTGATCTTTAGGAAAAGTGGTATCAAATTGTATCATAATGCAGCATCCATCATAGAGAGAAGTTTGAGCCCTGCTGTAGAATCGAGCAGATGGTTGATGATTGGAAGTGGAAAGCTATCTTTCGGAGTGTATCGGTTGAGATCCGTGAAATCAACGCAGACTCCGATCTTGCCATTCTTCTTTGGGACTGCGATAATGTTTGAGATCCAGTCCGTGTAAATAGATTTGCGAATAAAACTGACCTCAATCAATTTGTCGATCTCTTTATTCACTTCGTCTCGCAGTTTTGGTGCAAGGGTTCGTTGCCTTTGTTTAATCGGTTCTGCTTTATCTTTCAAATCTAGCTTGCGGCATGCTATAGCTAGATCGATCTCTGGCATTTCGTGAAACGTTCATGCAAAGACGTCACTGTTATCTATGAGGAATTGTATGAGATTTGAACATTCCTCTGTGCTCAAGAGAGTTCCAATGTGGGTTCCTCTTTGCGTGCCACTGATCTCGATGTAATCAGTTGCTTCGACGCTTGGCAACTGATGTTCTGCTGGAATTAAACGTTGTAATTGTTATGCAGGAGTTGCTGTAGCTAGCTCAGCTTCAATGGAAATAGTATTATCGCAAGCTCGAGCTAATTTCTGGCTGTCTTTGATTTTGTAGATCCCTCCTTTCCAGCCGAATCGTATTGGCTGATGATATGTGGAGGGAATAGCTTTCATGTTATGCAACCATGGTTGTCCCATGATACCCAGGTAACGGGATTTGGCATTGATGGCGTAAAAAACTACATCAAGTATAATTGGCCCGGCTGTGATAGGAAGTGTGATTTTTCCCACGCGCTCTTCCTTGATGTCAGTCGGTTCGACCTTATCTGCTAGGCCCATTTGGTCGATTGTGCTCTGGAATAATAGTTTGATGCTACTGCCGGTATCTACCATCATCGTATGTTGAACTATGTTCTTCATCTTTAACATGATGACGAGAGTAACGTAGTACAGAAAGTTGACGTGACGAACGTCACAGTCTTCGAAAGAAATCCCAGCTCGTCGATTGCTGGATTCTGGCAATAAATGATCTTTTTTGTCTATCATCGTCAGATCATGGCATTGTCCAACGCGCCTACGTTTGGATCTGTTGGAGTTGCTGACCGTCTGAGTCTCGATGAAGTACAAGTGTTTTTCTACATTTGTTTCGTCAACTTGGACGATCATGGTGTCAGTCTTGTAGCTGCCATCTTTAAAACTTTGATTTCAACAATATACTCAAGCATTCGACCATGTACAAATATACTCTAGAGAAGAAATTTTAGTACGAAACACTGCTCTGTGTCATGATGTTGAATCTTGTGGTAAATACAGTACGGTTTTCCTTTCTATGGGTGTAATAGTATTGGCATTTCTGAAGAATTCATCTTTTTGTAGCAGCGGGTATAAGTTCGTAAGAGTAGTTGTTAACCGTGGTATGCATGGAATTGATTTCTTTCGTCCTTGGCATGCTCGGTCGTCATAGGAATTGAAGCGTTTCTTATCACCCCCATAGTCTTTATTGCTGTTATGAGCACTCTCTTCGGGATGATCTTTGGTGGATAAAGTGATGCGTTGAAGTTTTGGTTTCTCAGCTCTTAGTCGTTCGAGGTGGATAAATTTATTGACCTTCCCAATCATATCCTCTAACGTTAGTGGCTTGTTAAAGATTAGGTATTCCTTGATTCGTCTATCCACAAGTAGAGCATTGGTGAAAGCGGAGATTGTGATTTTCTTATCGAGGTTGTCAATTTTTCGAGCTAACCCAAAAAAATTCCTTGTGAATGTCTCCAATTTATCACCTGGTGCCTGCTTGAGGCTGAACAAAGAGTAAAGACTCTCCTCCTTGTCTTTATTGTGCGAATAGTTCTTGACAAACAGTTTACAAAGTTCCTCGAAAATGAAGATAGATCCTTCATTGAGTCTGTGAAACCATCGTAGAGGTTCGCCTTTTAAACAGGTAGGGAAGAGACGGCAGAGGATGTGGTTGGACATCGAATGCAATCCCAAAGAATCCTGAAATTCTTGGACATGCTCCATAGGATCCCCCCCCCCTTGTATTTCTAAATTTTCAGAGTGTGAAAACTAGTGGGTACTTCCTCGTCCAGCAACTTTTATGCGAGTGGGTTCTTCTATAATTTAGTATAGCTATTTCTTTCAGTGAGTATTTGAGCATCTAACAACTCCTTGATGCAAATTTTGACATGCTTCGAAGTGAGATGTTGTCGAGACGTCACAGCTTGTCTTGTTGCTTATCCTCCTGGTAGATTATGCTCTTATGTTGCTTCGTCCATGCGGTCATAGACTGAAATTCGAGATTTTTCTCTGTTTTGTTCCTCTTGTTGTTGCAGATCGATTATCACTCCAACGGGTAATTGTGGATTGATGTGACCCTGAGGTAGAACTGGTTATGGCATAATTTGAGGGAGTGCTAGATTTTTGCTTCGATTTCCCAAGTAATCATGGACTGATACTCTCAAGGTTGCAGACAAAACGTTCTGTGGTCTCAAATTTGTTGTTAATTGATCTTGAAGTGCTCTGATCGTGCTCTGCATGCTGGCGAGCTATTTCTCTAGTTCTATTCGTCGTTCGGTTTCTACTTGCTTAGTAGTTCGCAGATTCATCACTCCCTCAGCTGCGTCAGGCAAGAGGTTGGGTGTTTCTAGATTTGCCATCCTTCAAAAAATGAATATGAAAACTAGATCGGAGAACGCTGAGTGTATGCTTCGTTCCCACAGACGGCGCCAAATGTAATAACCTATTTTCGTATTGGAAGAAGATAGTGCCTTACACCTTTGAAATATAGAATGTTATCTAAGAATTGAAAGTAACTAACACGAGATTTAACGTGAAAAACCCTTGAATGGGTTAAAAACCACGACCTCTCCTGAGGATTTAAAAAGATAGAGATTTTTATAGATTGCTAGCTATTACAAAGAGAGAGATGTTAGAAAAGGTCTCTCAGAAGATCTGTTAGAGAAGCCTCCTTAATCAGTAGCTCTCTGGTCCTATTTATAGGTCTTATAACATGACCGTTATTGCTTTAATGAGGAACGTTATAATATATGAGTTTGATGAGTCTTTTATGCGATCTTTTGTAACGTCTTGCTATCTGATAATTGTTGATCTTGTAACGGATCTCTTGATGACCTTAGCTGTAACTTTAGACTGTTGGTAAAGATACGATCTCTAACGATATTCGAACTGTTGATGGATATCTGAGTATCTTCTTCAGTGCGATGCTACTAGCAACTTCAATATCCCCAAACTATAGATGAGGAAGTCTATATTACAATTTTCTTTCCCTCAATCCTTGGTTGGTTATCAGTGTGTTTATTCAAACTATGCGAGCTTGAATATCGGACTCAGTACAAAGATTAGAAATAATCCCTTACAAGGGCGAATTTCAAAAATATGTGAACGATGCAGGGAAGGATTATGATTTAGAGAACGCGAAAGCAGAGTACCTGTACTTTTTGCAGGCGAATGAAAAGAACAAATCGGTTTGTGCTGGGGACCCAACTGCCTTTTCTATGGAGAATCTGGCAAATGAAGACGAGGTCGAAAATGTTGCATCCCGCTTTCCATGAGTACGATGTGAAGACGATATTGCAGTATTTCATCCTCTAGAGGGGGCACTACTCCTGTTTATGTTACTGGTACTTTGAGAGATAGAATGAGGAAAATGGCCCGTCATGTAGTCATGAGAGGCAGAAGGTGAAAACATAGATCGACCTAACTACTCCCTTATATGTATCTGATATGTCCCACGGTATGTTGTAATTTTAATATATGAGGAAGTTTGAGAACTCGTATAAACTTCCTTTCTTTATAATAGATTTTTTGAATATAATAGACATGTACGTTGACCAAACTATTTCATTAATAAAGGTAAAACGTACACAGAGATGATGGAGAATAATTTTCACTTTGTAGAATGAAAAGGAAAATC
This sequence comes from Kingdonia uniflora, assembly GCA_014058105.1. Taxonomy (NCBI): domain Eukaryota; kingdom Viridiplantae; phylum Streptophyta; class Magnoliopsida; order Ranunculales; family Circaeasteraceae; genus Kingdonia; species Kingdonia uniflora. The sequence continues at coordinate 1,142,345 of JACGCM010002784.1, forward strand.
GAACTGTAAAAAAAACAAATCAATATGTAGTATTGCCTCAATCTCCATGTGTTCCAAGGGTTGGGAACCCTAACTCCTTCAGTTACCGAGTCATAAGAACCTAGGTTAGTCTTACACATCATAATGAAGGGTCCTTCCCAGTTTTCTGCAAGCTTCCCGATGTTCGGTTCTTTCAAGGGTTTAGGGATGTCCCTTAGGACGAGATCACTGATGTTGAACTCTTTGCTGCGAACTCTTTTGTTGAATGAGTTTGCTAGTACTTGATGATATCATCAAAGATTTGCAATTGCACGATCTCTCATTTCATCGATCCAATTCTCAATACATGCTAACTGGAATTCATTTTCCCCGTCTGTTATTTCGTGATCTTGCACCGGGTGATAATACTTAGTAAGGATGACAACCTCGATTCCATAGGCTAATGGAAATGGTGTACACACATAGACACTCAAGGTATTGTTCGATATGTCCAAAGTATGTGTGGAAATTCTTGAATCCTGTTGCCCTTTTCTTCTTTCAAGCCCATTTTGATCCGGTCAATGATTGTTTTGATGGTGATTTTCGCCTGACCATTGCCCTGTGAGTAGTAAGGGTTAAAATGAAAATGTATAATGTTATACCTGTTAAGGAATTCGACTACCCTTTCTCCTACGAACTGAGGTCCGTTATCAATCCTGATCGGGAGCAGGCAACCAAACCGGGTGATAATATTTTCCCATATGAACTTGATCACTTCATCTTCTCGAGTTCGACATAATGGTACGATTTCGACCTACTTTGTAAAATTATTTGTTGCCACCAAGAGATGCCTTTTTTCCCTAGAGTATTTGGTAATTCCTCAACCAGATTGAGTGTCCATCTTTCCATCTTTTAAAGGACCAATAAACTTTTCTCACATGAAGATTTAAAGGTGGAGGTCGAATCTAATGTCTGTGTCTTTGGCACATATCACACTTACTTGCATATTCCTTAGCATGTGCTCTCATTTTAGGCCAGAAAATGCCTTGAGTTATTGCCCAGTTCACAAGTAAACATCCTGGAGAGTGCGATTCACATGTCCCTTCATGTAATTCTCATAACATGTCGTTGGCATCATTTTTGGTGAGGCACTTTAAAATAGGTCATGTGACTGATCTTTTATAAAGCTAATTTTTAATCATAATGTAGCACTTTGCATTGTCTATCAGTCTCCTTATCTCGTTGATATCTTCTGGCAATTCCCTTTTAAAATCCTTCTTGGGACCAATGAGTTTTATAAAAGGCAACCTCCAATTATTTTCCTCAAATTCATCACCCCCACTGTTAATTATGCCCAAGCTGACAAGATTAACACTGGGTCTGAAAACAACTTTAATTTATAGGTACCGAGCTTCTATCACAAGGATTCTTGCCGAATAAGCGAGGGAGTCTTCATGTCTGTTTTCTCCTCGAGGCAAGTACTCCAATGTAGTTTTTTAAAAAATTTCCATTCTTTTGACTACTAACACAGCGTAGTCCACCATCTTTCCATTTGTATAATATCGATCTGTGTAATGATTTACTATCAACATAGAATCTATAAACACTGAAAGCTCATGTACTCTAATTTCTAATGCCATGTCCAAACCATGGATTAAAGCTTCGTATTCAGTTTTATTGTTTGAGGCGTCAAAATCTAATCTGATAGATTTCTTGATCCTATCATTTGACGGTGTGACGAGTATGATCCCAACACCTAATCCTGCTACTCCACCGGATCCATCAGTCAGAAGGTGCCAACCCTTCTTTAATATCTAATTCACTCTTTCTTTCAAATATTCTTCAACCAGTTTGGGATTATGTTCTTCCCAGTATAGGTCTTTAACTGGAAAATTTGTCAAAAAGGCTGTTATTGCCTACCCTTTTCAGAAATCTGTTGTTCAAAACATATGTCATGATCTCCCAAACTAATTTACCACGGTTACACTCTTCATGATTTCTATTTCTTCGACAAGATTTCCCTTAGTGGGTAGTTCGTCATTACTTAAATTGAGTGTGCTTGGAAATACTGTTTAAGTTTCTAGGTGATGTAAACAAGGGTAAGGAGTACTTTTTCAATTTTTGTGTATCGAGATTCAGCTAGGTTAAGAGTTATACTAATAAAGTTAATGGGCTTCTCAATTTTTCCTTCAATTCGAATAAGTACTGAACTGAGAAAGTTATTTATGACAGTATTTCCAAGGATACAACGAACAGTCGCAGAGAGAAGAAAATACTTTTATCTCTCTGCCAAATGAACTTTAATTGTGTTTATTTTTCTCTCTTAAAAATAACTTAAGAAAACTCTAAAAAAACTGATAAAAATAAATGAAAACGAAGTTGGGTTATATAGAGCATAGGTGACTCTTCACCAAGGGTTACACCTCAAGTCAGTGCTTCTTCACCAAGAGTCACACCTTAAGGTGCGTCTGTTAGAAATAACCCAACTCAGACCTCAAACCCAAAAAAGTGACTAAGTATTCCAAAGAATCCTCATGGGCCAAGGCCCCAAGGCCCAATCATAGACTTATAATAATAAGTTGGGTTCCTAGGTCGAGCAAGCCCATGAGTAGCCAATGCACCCAAGCTAGTTAGCCTAGTTAGCACACATGGGTCGTACATGCGCGTGCGACTCACCAACTCTCACATACATCACAACAAGTTAAGTATTAGATTACTTATATTGTAGAGTTGAGCTTCCATCATATCCAATGTGGGACTAAACACTTGTTCTACCATTCAAACCAAAAGGAAAACCAAAGCATCCTTTATATTTTCCAGTAATCCCCCACATTTAAATGGTAACAGACAAACTCATTTATTTTTTTTGGAAAATCAAGCAATGGTCCTGTATCGAGAGAGGTGTCTTATGTACTTAATCCTTCCCTAGTGAAGAACAATCAGATTTACGTTGATAAGTAAACAAATGTCTTGAACTATCAGCTTCAGTGTTAACCAAGACAATAGTCTTCACACAATACTTTTCCAAACGCAATCGGCTCTTACAGTTGTTTTCAATTCAGCCCTGAATAAACCCCGAATTCATGAGTGCTCTTAGAAAATTTTGCACTCTTCACCAAGGGTTACACCTCAAGTCAGTGCTTTTTCACCAAGAGTCACACCTTAAGGTGCGTCTGCTAGAAATAACCCAACTCAGACCTCAAACCCAAAAAAGTGACTAAGTATTCCAAAGAATCCTCATGAGCCAAGGCCCCAAGGCCCAATCATAGACTTATAATAATAAGTTGGGTTCCTAGGTCGAGCAAGCCCATGAGTAGCCAATCCACCCAAGCTAGTTAGCCTAGTTAGCACACATGGGTCGTTCATGCGCGTGCAACTCACCAACTCTCACATACATCGCAACAAGTTAAGTATTAGATTACTTATATTGTAGAGTTGAGCTTTCATCATATCCAATGTGGGACTAAACACTTGTTCTACCATTCAAACCAAAAGGAAAACCAAAGCATCCTTTATATTTTCCAGTAATCCCCCACATTTAAATGGTAACAGACAAACTCATTTATTTTTTTTGGAAAATCAAGCAATGGTCCTGTATCGAGAGAGGTATCCTATGTACTTAAACCTTCCCTAGTGAAGAACAATCAGATTTACGTTGATTAGTGAACAAATGTCTTGAACTATCAGCTTTAGTGTTAACCAAGACAATAGTCTTCACACAATACTTTTCCAAACGCAATCGGCTCTTACAGTTGTTTTCAATTCAGCCCTGAACAAACCCCGAATTCATGAGTGCTCTTAGAAAATTTTGCCCTATGAAATTCTCATAGAAGCGGACCCACCTCACACTCACATAGGTGATTGCCTATTAAGAGTACCCTGTCGTACCCCACTTGTAAATACAAGGCATAGGAATCATTAAGAGTTCAGGGAACTTACCTTGAAAATCGTTACAGGTTGCAGTGCTCACATTATGGAATGGGCATGAGTTAAGATCTCCTCAGTGCTCATGTTGACTAACTCACAACTAGTTGTCCTATTGAACCTAGATCATGGGATCTCCAATCAGCTAGGTTAGGCTTCCGTTGAGGTTAACTCATCATTAAAGGTTTTAAGCCCATTCCCCTCGATGTGGAAAATACTTACATTTTTGCCAACTCTTTTGTAAATGGATCCGCTAGGTTATCACTTGACTTCACAAAGTCAAAGGATATAACTCCACTTGCAAGTAATTTCTTGACAGCATTATGTCTATGACGTATATGTCATGACTTACCGTTAAAGACATTATTCTTTGCCCTTGTAATATCTGATTTATTATCGCAATGGATACATAAGGCAGGCACTGATTTTGGCCATCTCCGAATATCCCCTAAAAACTGTAGAAGCCACTCAGCTTCATCCCCTGCTAAATCTAGAGTAACAAACTCTGATTCCATAGTCGATCGAGCTATGCATGTTTGTTTTGAGGATTTCCATGAGACAGCTCCACCACCAAGTGTAAACACGTATCCACTTGTAGAATATGACTCGTTAGAACCTGATATCCAGTTTGTATCACTGTATCCCTCAATGACAGCTGGATATCATGTGTAGTATAACCCATAATCTATTATATGCTCTAAATATTGTAAAACCCTAATTAATACTTCCCAGTAGCTCGATCCAGGGTTTATAGTATACCGACTCAGTTTGCTAACCGCATAAGCAATATTTGGTCTTTTTCAGTTCATAATATACATTAGACTGCCTATTATATATGCATACTCTATTTGAGAAATAGGTTTACCTGTGTGTTTAATCAATTGACGCATATTATCGTATGGTGTCTGAACACCAAGGCATTCAAATTTATTAAACTTCTTAAGTACATTCTCTATATAATGTGATTGAGAGAACACAAGTCCCAGTGGTATTCTGTTAATCTTTATGCCAAGAATAACATCTGCAATACCTAAGTCCTTCATATCGAAGTTCTTGGACAATATTTTCTTTGTTAACATAATGACATTGATGTTAGTCCCCATGGTGAGCATATCGTCTACATAAAGACACACAATTACATGCTCACCATTAATGCTTTTAATATAAACGCATCAATCACATTTATTAATTTTGAAGCCATCCTTCATCATGACTCTATCAATTTTGTCATACCATTGTAAAGGTGCCTGTTTTAATCCATAAAGAGATTTAACCAACTGGCACACTTTATTTTCTTGGCCTCTGACAATGAACTCCTCAGGTTAGTTCATATATATTTCTTCATTTAATTCACCATTCAAGAATGTTGTTTTAACATCCATTTGATGTATTTCAGGCTTATACACTGCTATAATAGCTAACAACATACGAATGGAAGTTATTCTTGTCACTAGAGAATATATATCAAAATAGTCTAAACCTTCTTTGTACCTATAGCCTTTGGCAACAAGTCTGGCTTTGTACTTTTCAATTGAATCATCAGGCCTCAATTTTTGTTTGAAAATCTACTTGCAACCTATAGGTTTGTTGCCAGGTGGAAGATCTACCAATTCCCAACTATGGTTGTGCATTATAGAGTCTATCTCACTCTACACAGCCTCTTTCCAACTAGGAGCTTTAAGTGTAGCCATGGCTTCTTTGAAGGTTCGAGGCTCATTTTCTAACAGGAATGCTACAAAATCTTTGCCAAAAGATTTAGCAATTTTAGGTCATTTCCCACGTCTTAGTTCTGTATTAAAATTAGAACTTGTAGGAGTGGTACGCTGATCGCTACTAGAAGCAGCATCAGTAGTTCTTTTAAGAGGATTCACATTATCACTCTTTTTATATGGAAATATATTTTTAAAAAATATAGCATCTCGTGATTCAATGATGGTATTCTCATGCACATCATTTATTTTAGATTTGTATATGAGAAATCTATATGCACTACTGTTATTGGCATTGCCAATAAAAATACAGTCAATAGTTTTAGGTCCTAACTCAGGCCTATTTTGCAATGGTACTTGTACCTTTGCAAGACACCCCCACACTTTTAAGAACTTATAGGAAGGCTCTCTACCTTTCCAGTATTCATAAGGAGTCTTATCAATCTTCTTGTGAGGTAACTTATTGAGAATATAATTCACAGAAAGTAACGCTTCCCCCCACAAGTTTTGCGGCAAACCAGAACTAATAAGCATAGCATTAAGTATATTTTCAATGTTCTATTTTTCCTCTCAACAACTCTATTTTGCTGAGGAGTATAAGGTGCAGTAGTCTGGTATATAATACCAAACTTAGCACAAAGTTCTCCGAATGGAATAAAGTCGTACTCCCCACCCTTATCAGTTTTAAGAAATTTTATTTTTTTGTTGAGTTGAGTCTCAACCATATTTTTAAAAATAACAAACATTTCCAGTGCCTCATCTTTGCTTCTGAGAAAGTACACATGACTGTATCTTGTACAGCCATCTATGAAAGTAAAAAAGTACTTATATCCGCCTCGTATTTGAATAAACTTCAAATCGCAGATATCACTGTGAATCAAATCTATTGGTTCAATTTTTTGCTGTTCAATAGAATGGAAAGGTTGTTTTGCAAATTTTGCTTCAACACAGACTTCACATTTTTGTTTGTAATCAAGATTGAATTTAGGAAGCAATCCTAAATAAACTAATTTACGGAGCAAACCATAATTTACATGTCCTAATCGTTAATGCCAAACATTAAATGACTCAAGCAAGTAAATAGAATTCTCATTCTTATTAATAATTGAAGCAGGTTTACATAAGACTGTTAGTTTTAACAGTCCATCACACTCATAACCCTTTCCTATGAATACACCATTCTTAGTCATGATGCATCTGCTTGACTCAAACACTAACATAAAACCATTATTGATAAGCAATGCTCCAGAAACAAGGTTCTTACGGATATCGGGCACATACAATACTTCATTCAAAGTAACTTACTTTTCAGATGTAAATTTTAGAACTACTTTCCCTTTTCCTTCGACCCTTAACGTCGAAACGTTACCCATTAACACTTTCTCCTCATGTTCAGTCTTATTGTAGGTAGTAAATAAACTCATGTCATAGCATATATGGCGTGTGGCCCCTGTGTCCAGAAACCATCCTCTGGAATTGTTTGCCAGGTTGATTTCCGAGATCACTACGCACAGGTTTTCCATCTCAGCAATATGTGCTTGAGTGCCTTTATCTTTTTCTGGTCCGCTTTTACGCTTATGGCATTCCATTGACTTGGGCCATGGTTTGCCACAAACATAACAACTCCCTGTAAACTTTTTAAAGTCTTTGCCCTTAGAGCATAGAAAACTCTTCCCATTTTTCCCTTTCTTCCCATTTTTCTTATGGAATTTAGGGTTTTCCTCGACAATGTTAGCCTTGGCATCGTAAGAATGAACAACATCCTTCTTATCGTTGGATTTGTTACATTCTTCGATCCTTAGCCTTACGATCAGTTCCGCCAACTTCATTTCCTTCCTCTTATACTTGAAATAACTTTTGAAGTCCTTCCAGGATGAAGGTAACTTCTCAATTATCGTAGCAACTTGGAACGATTCACTTAACTTCATACCTTCTACATGAATAGCATGCAGAATAATCTACAGTTCTTGTACTTGACTAATTAGAATCTTGGAATCCACCATTTTATAATCCAGGAATCTGCCGACTACAAATTTTTTCAGTCCGGCATCTTCCGTCATATACTTATGGTCTAAAGATTCTCACAGTTCCTTTGCAGAATCTATTCGGCTATACACATTGTACAATGCACTGTCCGACCCATTCTGGATATAATTCCGACGCAGAAATTCATAATAAATCCATGCCTCCACTGCTGCTACGGTTGTTGGGTCAGTTTCTTCAACCTTTAACTCTGGCTTGTCCTCCTTGAGGAATTTTGCCAAGTTCAGAGTCGTGAGAAAGAATAATATCTTCTGTTGCCAATGCTTGAATTCAGTGCCATCGAACGTCTCGGGCTTCACCTTCAAAACTTGTGGGTTGCTCCTTTCACCCTTCTTCTCAGTGAGATTCACCATGTTTCCAGTCTTTGATCACACAAAAAAATAATCTATCTTAAGATTGCAAATCTATCTGTATGACCAAACAACACCTCTTAAGGAGATAATCGAGTCTAGTGTATACACACAATCTCCTTAAGGCAGATTTGCCCCTGCCAGAGTGCTTTGCAGGAATGTAGGCCCTTGTCTCCCAGGATACAACGATCAGTCACAGAGAGAAGAAAGTACTTCTATCTCTTTGCCAAATGAACTTTAATTGCGTCTATTTTTTCCTCTTGAAAATGACTCAAGAAAACTCTGAAAAAATAGATGAAAATAAATGAGAACGAAGTTGGGTTATATAGAGCATAAGTGACTCTTCGCCAAGGGTTACACCTTAAGTCAGTGCCTCTCCACCAAGAGTCACACCTTAAGGTACGTCTGTTATAGACAACCCGACCCACACCTCAAACCTAAAAAAGTGACTAGGTGTTCTAAAGAATCCCCATGAGTCAAGGCCCCAAGGCCCATTTATAGACTTATAATAATAAGTTGGGTTCCTAGGTCTAGCAAGCCCATGGGTAGCCCATGCACCCAAGCTAGTTTGCATACATGGGTCGCACATGCGCGTGCGACCTACCAACTCCCACACGCATCACAGCAAGTTAAGTGTTAGACTTACTTATATTGTAGAGTTGAGCTTCCCTCATATCTAATGTGGGACTAAATACTTAGTTCTACCATTCAAACCAAAAGGAAAACCAAAGCATCTTTTATATTTTCCAACAATTTATGACTGCAAGGTATACTATAAGCTCTTCCCCCTTTATTGGCGTACTCATGATGCTTCCCCTAAAAATTTCTTAGGATTCTGGAATGCTACTTTACACTCTTTACTCCATTCGATCTCAGGATCCCTCTTATTCTTTTCTTTATGTGTCTTCTCGTGTAGTAGGTTAAATAGCCATCTACATCAATCTAATAATTTTGGCATAAATCTATTGATTGCCACAATTTTACCAGTCAACTTTTGTGGGTCAAGATGAACTTTTATACTATTTTTACTGATTAAGTGTCCCAAGAATTTTCCTGATTGGACTTCGAATTGGCATTTATCATAATTGAGTTTTATTTTCTAAGATCAAAAGGATTTTGAAAACAGTATGAAGATTTGTAAGGTGGTCTCCTTTCTTAAGGCAATATACCATCAATATACACTTCCACTATTTCCCCAATGCACTCTTTAAACATTTGAGTCCTCAGTCTTTGGTAAGTTGCTCCCGCGTTCTTAAGTCTGAAAGCTATGACCTTATAGAAGTATATTCCTTGCTTTGTGATGAAAGTTATTTTTTCTTGATCCTCGGGTAAGAGTGGTATCTAATTGTAATTTGATGTTGTATAAATCATAAACAGAAGTTCGTGCCCAGCGAATGAATCCAGCAAGTGATTGATTATTGGGAGGGGAAAACTATATTTCAGAGTGCGCTTATTTAGGTTGGAGAAGTCCACGCAGACTTTGATTTTTCTATTTTTCTTTGGAATTGCTACGATGTTTGAAATCTAATCGGAGTATTTTTCTTTCATGACAAATCCAACTTCAATAAGTTTATCGATCTCCTTGTTCACCTCATCTCAAAGTCTAGGCAATAAGGTCCTCTATTTGTATTTAACCGCTATGGCCTTGTCTTTCAGACACAATTTCTAATAGGCTAAAGAGGGATCAACTCCTGGCATTTCCCAAAACATCTAAGCGAACATTTTTTTTTTCTGTAAGAAGTCGACAAGTGCTTCGTGGTCTACCAAAGGTAACCGAGTTTCTATGAATGTACCTCGATTAGGCCTGCCAAACTTGATGTATTCAGTAACTTTGGCGGTTGAAGGCTGGTCTTCCACAAGTTTAGCTTTCTGTAATTATTATGCTTCGAATTCCTCTTAAGTATCTGTAATACCAGTCACTGTATTCTCACAAGCGCGAGGTAGTTTCTGGCTGCCCTTGACTTTGTAAATCTTTCAATTCTAATCAAATCGTAGTGCTAGATGATAAGTATAGGGGATGGCCTTCATATTCTGTAGCCAATAATTTCCCATTATCCCCAAATACCATGATTTGGCATTAACGACGTAAAAGGTCATGTCGATGGTAGCTGGTCTTGTGGTGATAGGCAATATGATTTCGCATACTCGTTCTTCCTTAGATCCATTGAAGCTGCTGATATCCATATCGTTGGCCCTAACCTATTCTATAAGTCCCAGATGTCCGATCGTGCTGGAAAAAAACTTCGATGACGCTTCCCGTAGCAACCACCATCGTGTGCATCATGAATTTCTTTATTTTTAACATGACAACCAGTGTGTCTTGGTGAGGGAACTTGATGTGGCTCACATCCCAATCTTCGAAGGACATACCAATTCCTCTGTTACTAAATTCTGGGAGTAATCGAGTTTCTTTTTCAACTACTGTTAAATCGTGACATTGAATGAGCCGATGTTTTTTGAACCTGGCCGACATGTTAATTTTATGTGTCTCAATAAAATAACTAAGGGGAAGATAGTATAGGTATTTATCCTCAGCAGATCATAGCAACGGTCAGTATAATGGTGTCTCATTTTGTAATGTTTACAGTGCGGCTTTCCTTCTATCAGTTCGAGGGTTTGAGCATTTCTAAAGAGCTTATCCTTCTGCAGTGTAAGATAGATGTCAGCTAGCTTGGCTATTAACTTTAAAAGGACTGATTTTGGAAGATTATTTCCTTTACGAGGTCGGTCTCCTTCTAATTTAGCATGATTTCTGTCACACCCAATTTCTGTAGCGCGATCGCTCTCTCGATCTGTATTTTGTCCTTTGGTGGCAAGAATGGATTTAGTAGGCTTTAGTCTTTCAGACATCATTCTTTCTATATTGATGTAGTTGTTTACCTTCTTAGCCATCTCTTATAGAGTTGTTGGCTTATTTAGAATAAGGTGCTCCTTAGCCCTACTCTCAATGAGTAGTGCGTTAGTAAAGGCATATACTGTCATCTTCTGGTCGATATTATCCACTCTTCTGACTAGATCATGGAAATGTTTAGTAAAAACTTCAAGTTTCTCCCCTGGCATCTGCTTGAGACTTATCACGGTGTAAAGGTTCTCCTCTTTGTCTCAGTTGTACGAATATATAGTTCTTAACAAAGAGTTCTTGTAATTGATCAAAAGAGTGGATTGGTCCCTCTTCCAATGAATGGAACCATCATAAAGGCTCTCCCTGGAGACTTGTCAGGAGAAACCTGCATAAAATGTGGTTGAAGTTGAATGCATCCCCAACGAATCTGGGAATGCTTGTACATGCTCGACATGGTTTGCCCCTAGTATTTCTAGATTTTATATATGTGAAAGCTGGGAGGCACATCACTATTGAGCAGTTCCTATGTGATTCGGCTCCTCTGTAACCTGCTAATGATGTTCTTATTAACACGGGATTAGGCTTCTAAAGGCTCCTTAATGTGCTTATCCATATACTCCCGATTAACAAATTGTCGAGTTATTACTGCATGACGTTAAAGACGTCTATCCCTGGGATTGTGATCTCCACTTCCCTTACTTAGCCTTTTCCCTTACGGGAAGACAGGTTCTTATTCACAGTTCCTCCTCTACTCGTCTAGAACCAGTAGGACACTTATCGACCTCCTGTTAAATGACAGGCTTTGAATGAGCAGAAATCTCAAGTGCCCGTGAATGTTGGTCTAGTTGGATATTAGCCCCTTAGCTAGCACCTTTGCGAGGTCCTAACCTATCATGAGTTAAAATTCTCGATGTTGTCGGCTGTACATCTTTGTTTCTCTGGACTGCATCCTACAGTCCTTGAAAAATTTTTAGAGCATTTTGTACTTCATCCAACTATTGCTCTAATGTAGCTTTACTTTCAGTTTCAGAATTATGAGTGGCACGTAGTTCTACTAGCTGATTTGCTCCTATGCCCATGCCCTTGGCCTATAAGGTTAGGTGTGTTTGGCTGGGATTCCCCATACTTTGTGGAATTGATTTGCAACTGTTAGATTTGAACTTGTGGCAAATTTTATCGATTCCCACAGACGGCACCAAATGTAAGAGCCTAAATTCAGAGCTCAAATTCAGTTTCTCATACAATAGATGAGTAGAATACTAGCCATTAAACAAGTAACCAAAAACAAAAATAGGATCCAGCGTATAAACCTTTGAACAGGTAAAAACCACGGCCTCTCTTGAGGATTTAGAAACAATAATGTTAATGATTGAGTGACTACTTCTTACTACGAGTATTCTTGATAGTATTGTGTTGATTTTGTAGAGAGAAAAATTTATCCCCAATTTATTCTTCCTTGCTTCTATTTATAGGTTTCATATTATGACTGTTGTTAATGATCACTATTTATTCTTAATGAAATGCTTTACAAAATAGTTTTGAGGAGTCTTCGTAGCGGTTATATAAGGTTATATAATGGCATGAGTAATCTCTCCTTATCGTAAGTACCCCATAATGTGTCATAACTATGGCACGTCGGCTTGTAATAATGTGGTCGAGTTAATATTCACTATTCGATGCTAGTGTTTGAGTTCGATATCCGAAGTAGGCCCTTACACTTATTACTTTTAGTGTGTTGCCTGAATCTATCTCCACATATTTGTAAAATCTATGCAACCCCATATAGAGCTCCTAAATAAATCTACTCGACAACAAGAGATATGCTTATCCGAGCTGCAATTTGTAGATGATATACTAATTTGCTTAACTGCTTTAGTTGTATCAACTAAAAATAATAGGCACAGGTTGGGGGGTTGTGAATATGAAGTGATCCTCGTTTGGGGGGGAAATAATAGGCACACAGCTTTTAGATATTCTACGTCAACTTTTGAATAATTGGACGCAAAATGTCAGCCTAAGAACACCTTGTTAGGTACATCATAAAATAACCAAGTGACTAATAACATAAGCGGTGGTAAGAAATGGGTGACCAATTTTAAAAGAAATTGACTCTCCCAAGTAACATTTATGAACTTAGGTCCCTAATTTTGTTAAGCACTTTAGAGACTTACTACCATGAGTTAGAAGAGAAACTCGCAACAATGTTAGAGTATAATTTTAGCGTGCAAATTCACATTCAAGTACATGTCTAACATTGGCTTTTCCCATCATCATTAATTAATGACGTCTTTCACCTAAAATCCAATGTCCTTGATTGTTAATGCTTGGTTTTGTTGGCGGCTACAGGTGAAGAAATATCAATTTTTTTATGAGATAGATTGATATGATAATTCTACGACAAAGTTATGCCATTTGAACGTTGCAACTTCATTAAACTGATGCTACTTTCATGTGCATGAGACTCTAAACTTGGTTCATCTTGAAAATATATACATATATACCATTGCTCCACTTACTACACCGAAAATATGTTACTGGATCACAAATATTTATGGTAATCCCACAGTTGTTAACCCTATAATCATGAGAGGAAAGCTTGGCTAATCCAATCGTCAATAATTAGTAAATCACTAGAAATTCCCTCAATCACGAATGCTTCTGATATTCTAGTGAGAGCCAAAGAAACAAAAGTATTTTGTTGCTATAGGGTCAGTGCCCAATGAAGCAAAAAATAATATTCCACTATAAATCGAAAAAAAATGTTCGATTGGTGGAAGGGCCTACCCTTCGACCTAACCCTATATGAACTACTTTCAATTCGAACTACCTTCATATCAAACTAACGCATTTTACACGTAATATGAACAGTCAACATTACCACTTAGCCCACGAACTGATGAAGAACTTGGATTGAGCACAGCAGAAAAACATAAACAAGTCAAAAACACTTGTCTCTCACAAACTCAACAGTTACTCAGTCAAAACACCACTTACCTCACTGTTCGGAGAATGTACTTCAGCGCGATAACGAGCTGGGGGTAAAACCTATATAAAGAAAAAGTTCCAGAAGAGACAAAAACCAGAAAAATATATGAGAAATCACCAAGAAAACAAGATTTTCCATTCTCAAACACCAAATTTCTTAATTATAAAATCAAGTATTTCTAGCTTGAGAGATCACTTGTAATAAGATATCAGCCTCAAACAATAAAAGTTACTATTACTAAAATCATCAAATCGAGGTCGTGGTTTTTTACTTATTCAACGGTTTTCCACGCTAAATCACCTGTGTCATTTCTTGCTTCACATTAGTATTTGTCACAAGAATATTGGTGTAAGAGCTCATTCCGAGCCATCTCGAGCTTACGGAATTAGATCATTACATTTTGCGCCGTCAATGGGAAAGAAGTCATTTCCACGATATCCTAAGGCGTACATTCACTATACTATCAATCTCTAATCATTGTAACTTCTAAACGACCAGCAACTGGAATCCAGCTCGATCATTTAGCTGAACTGGAACAGCTTGCAGAACTACGGGCGAATCTCTACGCTGAAATAGATAAACGCAATGAGCCCGAATGTCAGTTAACTCTTGACCGAGAGCTCCGCAAGAAGAAGCTCGAAGCTGAGCGACAACCTCGTTTGATAGCGTTCAAACGATATGAAGACCAGATGATAACTGTGCAGACTGCGTTACGAACTCTACAGGATACTCAACAAGCTCTTCAAACCAGAGGTCGGGATCAAGTGCCAGAGACCTCTTGGGTTTCTGCATGGGATAGATTGGGACTTCACGGAGTCACCAGCAAAGTTATTTCCATAAATATTCAGTACGAACATCAACCTTCCATTCATTTGGGTGGTGAAGTTCAATTTGAAATCAGTAGAGGTCATAAATTTTTTAAACGTCAGAAGGAGGAAGAGCGACCTAAGCCTCGAATTCTAGTACGTGATTGTTTGAGTGAAGGCACCGGTACTCATAATCATCAACCACCTCGCCAAGCTACTCCAGCAACATGTCAATACGCAAGAGTATATGGATCAGCACAACAAGGAGTTGATTGAAGTGTAAGTTCTAGGCACTACAGATGACCTTACCAAGATACAGGGAAGTCTGATTGCCAAAAAACTATTCGATATGGAAGTACCGAAAAGTTTCCATACTCTAAAATTTTGCAAATACAAGTGCACCAATCCAAAAGAGTACATTCAACAACATTGTGATTCATTGGGGTTGTACTCCAATCTCAACCACATCCTCTGCCATCTATTCATAATAATTCTATAGGAAGAACCACTCTGGTGGTTCCACTCTTTACCTGAAGATTCTATACTCACATTCAATCAGCTACAGAAACAATTTATCAAGACGTATGCTCATAACAGGGACAAAGAGGAGAATTTATATTCTCATATTAATCTTAAACAGTCACAATGAGAGAAGCTCGAGGATTTTACAAAGAAGTTTTTGGAGCTCGCGCAGAAAGTAGACAATCTCAATCAGAAAACAACTGTTACTGCTTTCACCAGCGCACTCCAGCTCGACTGCAAGGCCAAAGAGCACCTCTTCCTCAATAAACCTTGGAGGATATGATTACCAAGGCCAATGGATATGTCGACCTAGAAAGGATGATGTTCGAAAGGCATAAATCTAATCAATCTGCCCTAACCAGAAAGGCGGTATATTACCTAAACCGTTCATTTCAAAGATGAATGTTCTAATCTCCTCAAATTTTGCAATTCTATCCAAGGATAAGTTATACCGTCCATCTCAACTATTACCAATCAAAAGCCGTCTATACTGTATGCATCACAAGATAAATCATCATTCTACTGACAGTTGTTATACTTTATAGAGGTTACTGGAATTTATTTTTTAAGGAATGCCGAATGTACAAATATATTATCGACCTGGAGTCTTACAAAGATGGCAGCTATAAGAAGAAGCTCAAGGTAGTCCAGGTCAAAGATCAACCTGAGGAGAAACATTTCTACCATATGTACCACAGCAACATGATCAAAATTTATCAGATCACCAGCTATTGCAGATTCACTCGCATGAGACTATCATAATGCTGTGATCTCACACCTCAAGATTAAGAAGCCAAGCTTCTACCTGAGTCGAGCAATCGTTAGTTTGGGATCTCATTCGAAGATTGCGACATTAGTCATGTAAAATTACCACATTACGATGCATTAGTCATATGCTCAAGATGAAGAAGTTTGTCATGCATTCAATGATGATCAATACTGGAAGCGGTATTGAGATTCTATTTCAGAGCACAATCGACTAGATGGGATTGGCCGATCAAGTTATTCCGAGCGACATCGATATCAGTGGATTTAATAATTCTAAAGAAGAGTGAGTAGGCAAGATCGTCTTACCTATTACCGCTAAACGCTAAATCCCATTATCTTGGGATTATGGGCCGCTGCTAGATTCATAACATAGAAGCAATCGCTTTCACCTATCATCAAACACTCTACTTCAAACACAATGATGGTATCTATGAAATTAAAGGTTGTTAAAAGCTTTCTCGAGCTTGCGAGAATACTGTCTCTGTCATTTTAGATATCTCAGACATATACGCTGCATAACAATTATAGAAAGCTTATCACCTTCATGATCAGCTTTCTATAGAAGAGCCTACATAATACATAGACATCGATGGACCTAGCAGGGGCATTTTTATTGGCACCGGGCTGGTCCAGCACGATAAGGACATTCTCATTCAATTCTTGCGACTGAATCGAGACATCTTTGTGTGGACTTTCGAAGAAATGCCTAGGGTCGATCCGACGAAAGTATGTCAAACATCAACGCCATGGCGGTCAAACAGAAATAGCGACGCCTCTCACCTCATCTTTGAGATAAAGTCAACATTGAGATCAAGAAATTGATCAAAGTGGGATTCATTGGAGAAGCCAAATTTTCAGATTAGATATCCCACATCGTCGCAGTTCCAAAGAAGAATGGAAAGGTCCGAGTTTGTGTAGATTTTCTCAATCTAAACAAACATACTCCAAATGACAGCTTCCCTCTTCTTGTCATCCATCAAATTCTTAATTTCATGGCAGGTCATAAACTCCTATCAATGATGGACGTTACTTCTAGATACAATCAGATTCCTCTCTTAGAGGAAGATCAAGAAAAGACCACTTTCCACAAAGTTATGCCCTTCATACTCAAAAATACAGGCGCGACTTATCAATAGTTGATAACTACTATGTTCAAAGCATATCTTAAGAAAATCGTGGAAGTCTACATTGATGATCTCTTGTATAAGAGCATACGGTTAATTAACCACATCACAGATCTCAACACAATATTCAACATTCTTCAATCTTACAGGATGTGACTCAATCCTAATAAGTGTTAATTCAGAGTACATTCAAGTTGATTCCTCGGCCACCTCATCAGCAAGAAAGGGATTAAGGCCGATCCATATCAAATTTGAGTTCTCCTCAACATGTCATCTCCAAAGATGATGAAAGACATGCAAAACTTATCGGCAAGATTCCCGCTATAAACCGCTTTATTTCAAAATCTTTAGATATGCGACTCAATCCTAATAAGTGTCAATTTAGAGTACATTCAGGCTGATTCCTCGGCCACCTTATCAGCAAGAAAGGGATTGAGGCTGATCCAGATCAAATTTGAGCTCTCCTCAACATGTTATCTCCAAAGACGATAAAAGACGTACAAAAACTTATCGGCAAGATTGCCGCTATCAACTGATTCGTTCCAAAATCTTCAAATTATTATCGTTGGCTGTTCCTACTACTCTGCGGTTGTACCAAACAAGGAAAAGTTCATCCCAATGCAAAGATCCAATAGACATCCGAATGTGAGTCAGTTTTTTAGGATCTCAATCTATTTGGGGAAGTCTCCCATAATTAGCACCCCAGTAGATAATGAGGAACTGATCATCTACCTAGCAGTTACAGATACTTCTATCAGCTCGGTTCTCATTCGACTTGAGGGGAAAATTGAGAATCTAGTCTACTTCATCTGCAAAACCCTCACTCCAGTGGAAATGAGGTATTCTAAAATTAAGAGACTCCTTCTAACTCTTGTTTACACTTTACAGAAGCTTAAGCACTTTTTCAGTCAAAGTCATGACGAACGAAGTTTTGTCAAAGAAAGAAAAATCTAGGAGAGTGCAACAATGGTCAGTCAGTTTGGGAGAACATGATATCAAGTTCGAACAATGACATTTAGAAAAGGGTCAAGCCGTTACCGATTTTCTTGTAGATTTTTCAGTGGAAGATCCCGAGTGGTAGGAGAACGATCCTGACCTTGGAGAAGAAATTACCGAAGATCCACCCACCAAAGCATTTGATGAACGAGCTGAATAGATTATAAGGAAAGGGTAGATACTTCTTACATATAGTTCAGCAGGACCCGAAGGGTCAGGAATTGAAATCATATTGATTACCCCTTCCAACGACATAATTGAGAAATCAATCCGCTTAGATTTTGAAGCCTTCAACAATGTTACCGAATACGAAGCTCTCATACATGGACTCGACCTTGCACTCGAGCTCGGCGTCCCAGAGCTCTCAGTCTACGCAGATTCTCTACTCATTGTCCACCATTACTCTGAGCAATACAAGAAAAATGGCAAAATGATCAAATATGCAGCCCTCGTTGTAGATGGGATAAGCCAATTAATGAAAGCAACTCTCAATTATCTTCCTCGAGGTGAAAATAGACACGCCAATTCCTTGGCTTATCTAGTCGGGTTCTTGGGTATAGAAGCTAAATATCTCCAGATCGAAGTGATATCAAACCCCAACATTGATCGTCATTCTGCATGTACGATCAACATTGGGGGTGATAAAGAGGAGGACGACGATTGGAGAAAGCCATTCATTGCCTACCTTGGTACCGACAATGAATATAAAGGACCCCTTCCATCAGATCTAAAAGAGCGTCAATATTTAATCTAGAACTCGAAGCGCTATACAGTTCAAAATGGTTTTTTATATCGCCGCTCAGTCACGGGGCCTTATCTTAACTGCCTTTCCATGAAGAAAGCAGACAAATTGCTCAGAGATTTACATGAAAGATCTTGTAGCTCTAATGCCGCAGGTCGATCACTCGCTAACAGAGTAATTACACAAGGAGTATTCTGGCTAGGCATCCACAGGCAAGCAGAAGAGTACTCATACAAATGTGAAACAAGTCAACGACATAAACACATGATATGTGCCCCTACGATCGAACTGCATGTAAGCAAGGTATTCTGGCCATTCAAGTGGTGGGCGCTCGACCTCATCGAAGAATTTCCTAATACTCCAGGTTACCGACGATACCTACTTGTAGCTGCAGATTATTTTACCAAATGGGTGGAAACAGTTCTACTCTGTTGAACTAGAAAAGAAGAGGCCATCTCTTTTATCTAGGAACACATCATCACTCGATTTAGATGCCTCCACCTGATTCGGATCGATAATGGGCCACAATTTGTTAGAGATAAAGTCGTAGCTTTCCTCAACAAACACAACATCATCCACTCACCATCCACTCCTTACTACCCTCAAGGCAATGACCAAGCTGAAACTACCAACAAAACCATCGTGGATGAACTCAAGAAAAGGCTTTACTCACAGAAAAAAGGAAATTGGATATGAGAGCTTCCTCATATCTTATGGGCGTTCCATACCCTTCCATGTCAATCACTGGTTGTACCCCATTTCTTCATGCATTTGGCACAAAAGTCATCATTCCAACAGAATACCATCATCCAGTCAAAGATCACAAGCTTACCGACGAAAAAAATGAGTTCGAATTAGCCTACAACATGAATTGGATTTATGAAACTAGGGAACGCGCTACTACCAACCTAGGTCGATATCATCATATACTGGCCAGCTTGTATCACATAAGAGACTGAAGCCGTACTTTCCAAATCAAAGATCCCATCCTCAGAGAAATCCCTCAACACCGAAAAGAGGCACATGCTGGGAAACTGGAAGAAAATTGGGAGGGTCCATTCTTAATCATTGGTCATACTAGTTTGGGATCATATTATCTCATAACGGAGCAAGGAGTTCAAATTCCAAATCCATGAAACACTAGGCGACTGAAACGGTACTATCGTTAAGTCTGTCACTTCTCTATTTCAAAATTCTCGTTCTTTCCATTCTAAAAATGAGATTTCATCTCCATAAAATCTACATTATATTCTATTCAATGAAAACTTCCAAGTTTTTTACCACATAACTCTCTACTTACGTAAACAATACATAGATTAAAGTAAATATAATACTAGTTTTCAATCGACCTCTATTCCAGTTAAAGCGAAGGTAAAACTAGCTTTTAATAGAACTCTATACATAATCTGCGATTAAAATGAAGGTAATACTAGTTTTCAATCAAAGAACTCTACCAGACATAAGATAAAGCAAAGGTAAAACTAGTTTTCATCTCACAATATGCTTGCGACAAATATACCGATTAAAGCAAAGGTAAAACTAACTTTCAATCGAACTCTATACATACTCTGCGATTAAAACGAAAGTAATACTAGCTTTCAATCAAAGAACTCTACCAGGCATAAGATAAAGCAAAGGTAATACTAGCTTTCATCTCTCAATATGGCTGCGACAAATATACCGATTAAAACAAAGGTAAAACTTGTTTTCAATCGAACTTTATACATACTCTGCGATTAAATGGAAGGTAATACTAGTTTTCAATCAAAAAACCATACATAAGATAAAGCAAAGGTAAAACTAGCTTTCATCTATAAATATGTCTACGATAGATACTTTTACAGGTTACATATACAGCCACTATATTGGATTCTTCTCTGCTGATTGGAGGTCAGCTATGCTTTCCCCTACAACAAGAAGACGATCGGCCATAAAATCTCAAGCTCGAGCAGCTACCGTAATCCTTCCTTGCTCTACCAATTCTGCAGGTCGAGAACCTAACTCTATTTCCATGGCGTTCATACAGTATCATCGATCTACATCAGCTCTGCAAATACATCTTCTATCCTACAAACAGTCGTGTAAGGTATCTCTCTCTAACTCGATCCTTCTCATATCCTCCACAAAATAGGCGATAACAGCCGCTAGCATCTACGAGCGCGGCACCTCAGGCATAACTACCTTGGAAAATTATTTCTATCTTTCTTATAACGCTCTTGTAACTTCTTTTACCGTGCTTCATGCCATTCCATTCGACTATCTGTGCGGGACATAAGATTGATATGCTCCTTCGCCTTCTCATCTATTTTAGCTAACTCAGCCTGATTCATCATCTTCAATTCTGCTACCTGGGCACGAAGTTCCTTAAACTCCCTGTCTTTACCTCTACCTCCCCGGACAAGAGATTTCTTTAACAATTCATCTTTTTTCCTTATCAAGAGATCCTTACCCCTGATCACCCACTCTAGCTCTTGTTCCTTAATATGAGCCGCATCTAACTTACTTTGGCACTCCCTTAATCGCTTATTTCCTTTTTGTACATGAGCTTGAATACGAGCTACATCTTCCTCCAACTCTCTAATTCGAGTTGATAGGCTAACTTATCCCCTTGGACAATAGAGACCCTAGTATCACATTTATTCTTCCTCGAGCGCTCTCCAGCCTTAGCATTTTTGACGCGCGAATTAGCCAGAGCCAAATCGGCCTTCAATTGTGCCACCCTCTTATTCAACTCATCACAACGTCTTTGCATCAACCGAAACTCTATATCTTTAGCAGGTAAAGCTCCAGTCAGCTGCTCAACCACAATTTTGGAGTTAGATAGGTCATCTTGAGCTCTCTTCAGCTTGCTATCTTTTTCAATCATTTTTTTCTTCAATCGCTCCAGTTCACTTTTGGAACTCACTAAATTAGCTCGAATCAGCTCTTGTTTGTTCATTTTGCTGATCATTTGGTCCTTCAGACTGGCCCCAGAGTGACGTAACTCTTTCCCTGTCATTTTTAATGCCTGGATACGGTATCGAGCCATGTCCGCCTCCTTACTTTTTACCGTCAAGACGTCATTCCAACTTTTGAGCTTCGTTGTCTCTTTCTTTGCCTCCGTGAGCTCTTTTTCCCCCTTATTAATTTTGGCATCATTTTCCCTTGGTCTTCCGAGTAAGGTCATCAACAGCCTGTGTTGCCTCGACAAACTTGGAATGTACCTTTACGTGTTAATCCTCCCTATCTTTATTTACCTCACCCATCCTATCAAACTCTACCGTAAACTCTTAGTTATACTGGCGCATCTCTTGTTCACTCAAGTAAGTTGACTCCAGTTCGACCTACATCACAGAAACAATATATCAAGTTCGATTCAAAAACATTCAACCAATACATTCAATCATGATACAAGAATCTTATTTCAAACAAATTTCTATTTTTTGACATCTACTATGTGAAACTGCTTCTAAACTTAAGGTTGAAGTCTGATCCCAGTTCGAGGATAATAACATGTACTTCTAATTTCAAGGTACGCATTCTCTATGTTCTAACTTTTTTAACACCTTGATATTATTTATACATAGTTGAGTACCAATGCACCTAAACTATTAACATGTTTTTGGCTTGTCTCTATACTCTAGTTTTTTCTTTGTAGCTCTAAAGTAATGCAGTATACAAGTCAAATATTTCTTGCTCTTCTCTAACCAGTAGCTCCGGTTGCGAAGTCAACAGGGACGTTGAGGCATCTTTCTCCTTAGAGAGCTCATTCTCTAATTATTTTTATTCTAAGGCGTATATCTTTAAGTTCCCACAAACAAGGTTTACAAGCATCTCTTAGCCTACAAAAATTTATCCTACAAATCAATGATCCATACGATTACAGTTCTCAAACCCCTCATAATTACACAACCAAAGAGTCAACAATCTTTACTCTACCTTCTCATTCTCATTCTCTGGATTCACGCTATCATCCCCTTGGTTCTCTCACTCGGTCTGGGGAGATACATCATCCAACCCTCTTGCAACTCCAGCCCCATCATCTTCATCCTCCTCCTCTTCAACGTAGGTACCCCCCATAATGACATTCACCTCAACTTTGGAGTACCCCATTTTGAGGAGGTGGCACCCAAGTCTATCACGCTGGAATACCACCTCATCCAGATTCTTCTGCGCTTCTTCTATCAGCTCGCTAATCTCCACCTCTTGCGCAGCCTTCACAAAATCCAGTCGCTTCCACTCCGGAACCAAATTGGACTTCAAGCGAGTTACCTCCTTCTCGAGCTCTACCTTCATACTCTCGAGCTTATCTATTTCCTCCTCTATCCCGAGGCAGATCCCCTTCATCAAACGAGCAGCCTAAAAAAATAGATCAAACATATTTTTAGCTCGAATCACAATACAAATTCAACAAACATACAAATCATCAAACTTACCACTTTGCTCATCTCCTCCACATCCTTACGAGCTGCAAATCTCGCCCTATCCTTGACAACTCTCAGCTCGCCTTCCTCACCAGGTCAATTGAGGATAGTTGTATAGGCTTCTTTGTCTGAAAATTCCTATTTTTGACCTGGGCAATGTTGATTGCCAATTTGGTCTCTCAAGAATGTAGTCGTTCTTGCCCTCTTCGTTGCTACTTTATTTAAAAGGAACTAAAGAATTAAGTATTGGAAAGGCGATTTTGTTACTGCAAGTTTAAACCAGTTCATGAAGACCATAACAACCGATAAAACTCTAAATCATCTCTCACATTAAAAACCCCATACACTTTGATCAGTAATGAATAACACAAGAAACTCCGTAAACAGTCCTCAAAGACCATAAACGAGAGAAAGAAGACATTAAACTCATACATTGATTTCAATATTGTAATTAAAACTTGGGCAAAGAAGTTCAAACTCGATCACTGAATTGATGATGATTTGCTTCCCTCACTGAGGCTCAGCCATACACTTTATTTATACAATTCAATGTTCCTTTCTCGAACCTCAACCCATTCAAATCTGAAAAGAAAATGTCTAACTAGAAATGACTGTATAACTAGACTTGTAAGCGAACTGGGTCATCTATTTTTTTGGTCACTTCAAACTGGCTACTTATAGCAGAAGCTATAGCAATAAAGGGGTTAGCATTTTAGATCTGGACTGACATCTTTAACTTCAGTTGGTATAGGGGTTGATCCTTTTACTCCAATTGGGAGGGGCAAATCAGATGTGCGACTGCATTTCGTTAGTAGACTGTATATGCTCCCCATTCCTACCATAGGTGCTAGAAGGCGTATATTTATTCACTCTTGCCTTAGTCTACTCTATTCTAGTTGTTACATGTTGAAATCGTCTAATTGTCAACTAGGTTGTTCTGTTGGGCTTCCCTCTTCATGAGGTTGAAGTCCACGTCAAAGAAGGTTGTTGGGCTTCCCTTAGCTTTAGATAGAGGTTACAACATTGAAGGCTTGGAGATTTTTTATCCGAAGAATCAGGAACAACAGTTTCTAAATTGATTGTAACCCTAATAGGACTCTCTCCTATAAATAGAGAGAGCCTACTAGGGAATATATATGATTTTCATGAGTTGCGTATCATCACTGAAAAGATGAGAGACAAAAGAGAGAGAGGCTTCGTTGAGAAAAAAATCTGCATCGTCTTTGTAGAGTGGTAGAGAGAAGAAAATCTTGTTGATCATCATCATCTTTGAGATTATACAGGTTGAGTGGAGAGACCGTGAGATCAGTTGTAATCGTCACCTTCTTCTTCAATTGAAATCTCTTTACCCGTGGACGTAGGCATCGACTTTGCCGAACCACGTTAAATTCTGTAGTTGTAGGTAATCTTTACTTTCTTGTGATTTAGAATTGTTTAGATCGTGATTGCCTGCTAATACTCCATAGACCTGCATAAGATAAACAAGAAATAGAACTGGGAGGATTTGATCGAACTGTTTCTGTTCTCGAGCTTGAACTTGTTGTTCTCGATCTTGGACGTGTTCTTGATCTTTATCCAACCCCAACATGTTCTTCTAATTTTATTAATCCCCTCTACTTATTTTTGTGAGTTCTTGAGTAATTTTCTGTACACTTTTAATGGCATTGATGCGGGTTCATAACAGACTTTTGATTGGGTGAATTGGCAAGTTAGCAATCAGTTTCTTGAACTTGGTTGGATGAAGTTGGGAATTTAGCTAGTAGTGCATGACCTTGATTTTGGATAAACGTTTACTAATTGATTGTATTTCTTAAATCACAGCTTGTAAGCTTCTAAATATAAACGTGAATATCTGTCTTCTTTTGTAGTAATTTTGGGATGAAAACAATTTATATTTGCTTTAATTTAAAGGGGTCTACTTTGTGCAGGGATGGTTACTGGAGATGGCAAAGAGGTAAATCCAGATAGTGCCTGCTGCCAAAGATTTGTCGCAATGAATAAGCTATACTTGAAAGCGAATTAGGTTGGAATTACTATGATCAAATTCTTATGTACCTTAAGTTGTGGGAAATTGTGTTCTTCAGCAGTATTCTCTGTAGATCATTTATTTGAGTTCCTAAATGTGTTTGCCGATCTACAACTCTATTACTCGGTTACATTCCTCCCATAAGTGGAAATGAGTTTCTTAGCATACATGTATAATGCGGTGGAACGGTTCTTATTACCAATGAGCTCCTTAAACTCCATGTATGCGTGCATCAGTTATCTGCCTGGACCAGATTACACCTGGGGACTTGTTATTTTATTTACCTTTGACGTATTTTGTTGTTGTTTCTGAAGCTGTTCTTGATATGCTCTGAAGTCAGGACTCATCCTTGCTTTTTCGTAAGGTACAGCTCTTATCTGCGTGCCTATTTATTTTGGCGTGTTAATCCTGCTCTTACCTTGGAGCAAAAGATGGGGGTATCTCTTTTCCCTGTTAACAGAATCTTATTGGTGGAACACTGAAAAGTACCTGTTTGAGTCTTAGATATCTTCCCCACATACTTGCGAGCTTTCAGATAATCGATAACTACTTTTGACCGGTTTAACGACAGCCTGAGAACACCTTTCTAGGTACATTGTAAAATAACCTCAAGCCCGAAGCATAGATGGTTGGGAAGAAATGGGTGATCAGTTTTAGAAGAAACTGACACCGAGTAACATTTGCGGGCCAATGATAAACTTTCAACAATTTATTTCCTGCAAATTATAAGCTTATTAGTTTTTCTAAACACAAACAAGATAGAGAAGGATAGAAAGATGAGAGAATTCTTGATTTAAATTACTTTATTACAAACCCACATATACACCCTTTTATATAGTAGAGGTGAAGACTCAAAACATTAAATACAAAACTATTCATATTTGAAACTCACACCATTAATCTATCATTACATAAGTAACTCCCATTAACTAAGATGAAGAGTCTTACTCTTAATGTGCTCTTAATGTGCATTATTTCAACACTCCCCTTAATACACAATCTTCATTACTCCTAGCTTCTCTCTCATGTAGCAAAAGTGTTCCTTTCAAAGAGCTTTAGTAAAGATGTCAGCAAGGTTATCTTTTGTCTTGCAATACGTCAACTCAATTTCACCTCTTTCAACAGCATCTCGGATGATGTGATACCTCATTGGAATGTGCATTGCCTTACTATGATAAACTGAATTTTTCGCTATTGAAATCGCTGACTTGTTGTCACAGTAGATAACCGTCCTTTTGCCATGTTTTTCATTTATATCTTCATGAATTTGTTGTACCCATAGAGCTTGGCATGTAGTAATGGATGCTGCCATATATTATGCTTTTGCTGAAGATAGAGCAACGGTATCTTGTTTCTTTGACAACCACGAACAAATTCCAGATCCCAAAGAGAAAACATATCCGGATGTGCTTTTTGAGTCATCTATGGATCCTCCCCAATCACTGTTAGTATATCCTAGAAGCTTTAAATCAGAAACAGGACTATACATTATTCCAAAATCGATGGTTCCTTGGATATATCGTAATACCCGTTTTGTTGTACCCAAATGAGTTTGATTTGGACAATGCATAAATCTTGACAGTAAACTTGTTGCGAACATGATGTCAGGCCTTGTAGAAAAGAGGTATAAAAGATTTCCAACCATGCTTCGGTACAATACCTCACTTACTTTTTCCGACCCATCTTCTTTAACCAACTTCTCGTTCACTACAAGAGGAGTATCAACTGGTTTCCATTGATCCATGCGAAATTTCTTAAGAACCGATTTAGCATATTTCTTTTGACGAATAAAGATTCCTTCTTCACCTTTGGAAACTTCAATACCCAAGAAATAGTTTATCAAGCCAAGATCATTCATCTCATATGTTTTTATCATGTTGCCTTTGAACTCTTGCAACATTTTGCAATCATTTCCCATGAAAATCATATCATCTACGTACAATGAAAAAATGAGAATAGACATACCTTCAGTTTTAATGTACAAGGTCGGCTTACTCTTGCAACGCTAAAACTGATTTTCCAAAAAATATCCGTCTATTTGACTGTACCAAGTGTGCGGCGCTTGTTTTTGCCCATACAAAGCCTTCTTCAATCGATAAACTTTGTCTTCCTCTCCTTTGATGATGAACCCTTGGGGTTGAGATATATATATTTCATCTTCAAGCACCCTATTTAGGAAGGCTGATTTTACATCAAGTTGAAATATTGACCACTTTTTTTGAGCCGCAAGTGTGATGAGTGTTCTTATGGTTTCAACCCTTGCTACAAAAGCAAATGTTTCGGTATAGTCAATCCCCGGTTGCTATGCGAAGCCCTTTGCAACGAGCCTAGCTTTGTACTTTTGTACGACACCATCTGCATTGACTTTCGTCTTGTAAACCCATTTTACCCCAATAACATCTTTGTTATTTGGTAGATCAACTAACTTTCAGGTGGAGTTTTTTTCAGTCATGTTGATTTCTTCGGTCATAGCCTTTACCCAAATGTCAAACCGTGAGGCCTCTTCAAAGCTTCTTGGCTCCATGACTATAAAATTGCAGCTTTCATATATATCCGCAAGAGACTTCATTTTTTTGGAGTTGATTCTGGAGAAGAACTAGATGTTGATGATGAGGTAGAAGTACGATGGAGTTGATGGTCCTGTGCTCGGCGGTGTAGATTCATGTATAAACAGAGTTGTTAGTCCATAGTCTTCATGTTGCTCCATTTCCACCTCTTGAGTTGTTTCTGAAATGTCTTCCTAAATATGCATCTTCTGTTCTTGCACCTTTTTATTACTCCAATCCTAAATTTCAAATTCAGCAAACACAAAATCTCTACTGATTATAAGCTTGTTAGTTTCAAGGTTATAAGCACGATAACCTTTGGATTTTAAACTATAACCAGTAAATATGCACAAATCGGATTTTTTTATCTAACTTTTGGCTCTTTTGGGAATGAATGTGCACATAACATATGCATCCAAATACTCAAAAATATCTTACCGAAGGCTTTTGACCTGACCATGCTTCAATGGGTATTTTGTCGAGAAGCGCTCTTGTCGGATACCTATTAAGCAAATAAGCCGATGTAGATAAAGCCCTGCCCAAAAAGAATTTGAAAGTTCTTTCTCCTTTAGCATAGAGTGAGCCATCTCAACAATGGTTCTATTTTTTCGCTCTGCGATGCCATTTTGTTTAGGTGAGTATTCACAAGTTAGTTATCGCTGGATTCCCATATCTTCACAGTACGTCTCAAACTCACTTGACATGTACTCGCCTCCGCCATCGCTTCTCAATGTCTTGATGTTCAGACCACATTGTCTTTCAACTTGAGCCTTGAAGGTCTTGAAAATGGAGAGAGCTTTTAACTTTAGCTTGATGAAATAAACCCATATCATTCATGTAAAATCATCAGCAAAAATGATAAAGTACAAGCTCTAACTAAGAGAAGGAGTTTGCATTTTCCCACAAATATCAGTGTGGATCAACTGTAATGGTGCCTTCAATTTCCATGCACTTTCATAAAAGGGGGCACGGTGATGCTTTCCTAGTACACATCCCGAACATATGTCTTTCCTCATTTCGATCGTAGGTAAACCTTCCACCATCTTTTCCTGATTCAACAACTTCAAACCATGAAAGTTTAAATGCCCAAACCTTCTATGCCATAGCCAACATTCATCTACTTTTTTGGCTTTCAATGCACTATCCAAGGGATAACGAAATTTCATAGGAAAATTTTGATTTTTTTCCATGTCAATTTTTACAATGACATGATTCTCACAATTTTGATCAAAAATGGTGCAAGAATCATTTTTGAAAAGTAGAGAATATCCATGCTGAACAAGTTGTCCAACACTTAACAAATTTGTATTCAAATCTGGAACCAATAAAACATCTTTTATGTACCTGACTTCCCTCTTGGTTTGAACGGCTATTGTTCATTTTCTATTTGCATGCACAATAGCTCCATTTCCCAATCTGATTTGGGATTTACCGACTTGTCAATAATAGTAAAAATTTGATCATTCCCAGTCATGTGATTTGTATAACCACTATCTAGATACCATGTATCTTCATCTTGCACATCGGTGTTATGTTTCGCGAAAAACATATTTTCTTCAACATTTCCCTCGGTGTATTTGGCATCTTTTTTATTGTCTTTGCTCCTACAATCCTTCTATAAATGCTCATACTTCTTACAGTTAAAACACTGAGGTTTCCCCTTATTCCAGCACTCACTTTCAACATGTCCTACCTTTTTACAGAAGTTGCAAGTTGCATTTCTATTTTTACCGGTGTACTTTTATGAGTTTCTGGGATATCCTCCTTTCTTCATGTAGTTTGGCTTCTTTCCGGGTCCTCCTTGGAACTTCTCGTAAAAATTCTGCCTACCACTTGAATGTTTTGTTTGAAAAGCAGTTTCTACTAGACTTTTTTCATGCCTTGACATTCTCTGCTTATGAGAGTCTAAAGAACCCATTAACTCAACAAGAGATAAAGTTGATAGGTCTTTTGATTCTTCTATGGCAGCCACCGACCCATCAAACCTTGATGGTAGGCTAATCAAAAGTTTTTGGACAACTTTCTCATCCGTAATAGCATCACCATAAAGTCTCATTTAATTAACTATCTCGGTAACTCGAGATAAGTAATCTTTTATTTTCTCCGTATCCTTCATTTTCAAGTTTTCATACTCCCTCCGAAGAGTTTGTAACTTGAGTACAATCACTTTAGAAGAACCTTTGAATTCATTTTGCAAGGCATCCCAAGCTTGCTTTGCACTTTGTGATAAAATAATTCATAAAAAAATAGTTTGAGATATACCTTGTTGAATGAAAAACAAAGCCTTTGCATCTATCCTTTTGGTTTCCTTCAATTCCTCTTGTTGTACCGCTGTGAGAGTTGTTAGATCGGTAGAAATTTCTATGCCACCTTTGACAATTTCCCATAATCCTTGAGACTGGAACAACGTTTTCATCTTGATGCTCCACGAATCATAGTGCTCACCTTCAAAACTAGAATCGATGGTTGAATCATACCATCGTTTGTAGCCATTGATTTTACTTCTTTTAGAAGTTTTTACGAACACCTTCAAACCTCGCTCTGATACCACTATAAATTTATTAGCTTTTCTAAACACAAACAAGATAGAGAAGGATAGAAAGATGAGATAATTCTTGATTAGAATTATTTGATTACAAACCCACACATACACCCCTTTATATAGTAGAGGTGAAGACTCAAAACATTAAATACAAAACTATTCAAATTTGAAACTCACACCATTAATCTATCATTACATAAGTAACTCCCATTAACTAAGATGAAGAGTCTTACTTTTAATGTGCATTATTTCAATACAAATGACTTGAAAACAATCATGTTGAAAACAACTTAATCCTATATTATTTTTGAACATTAAGGTAAAGTGGAGCGGGATCTATTTGATACTAGGCGATCTAATATTAGGTCTGGCGATATCCTTCACAATACCTGAGTACTTGTTTAACACCAAATATATCACCCCCAGTAAGGATGTATTTTTACCTGAAATTCATTTGCCCTGATAGTTGATAGTATTTTATTCCTACACTATTGCCATGTGCATTATATACTATTTTTGGGATCTTTGTGAAATAGAATAACAATTAGGCTTCCCTTGGTACACCAAAAATGTTGTTAGATTACAATTATTCCCAGTGATGCTATAGTTGCTAACTATTAGATTTCATTCAAAATTGCCCTTGCTTGAAGATGGGTGAGAGGTCATCCCTTACGTTACGACGAGAGAAGATTTTGTTAGCTGGTCATTATTGTCGAATCACTAGAAATTTTTTCGATCACAATTTTTTTTCGTGTTGATTGTTGATTGAGGTGTTGACTATTGACTATTGAATAAAAATCAAAGTAAATTTACGTTGCTTATTAAAAACTGCTGAATGAAAGTGTAGAATGAGGCCAAAACAAAAATGAAAATGCTGAATGAAAATCAGTCAGCTAAAAAAATAAACACCTATTAATAATTGTCGAATGAGCCCATTCAGCAATCAATGATTTAAATTGGAAAAGAAAACACCTATTAAGAAAAGAAAAAAAAATCACACTCTGTGTTTTACAAATCACAAATCACAACCGTGAAAACCTTCACTAAAACACTAAATTGATGGCTGATGCAAGCTAGTTAATTAAACTACCATCATGTCTACTACATCAGCCAAATGAAGAAATGTTTTTTCAAATAAATGGCGGTTTAGTCAGAGAAAGAAAATAGAAAATTGTTTATTTTCTTTCTCTTATTACTACAATCAATGTTAGACAAAACCAGCCCTCACATTTTGATCAAATTTTTTGGATCGAAAATAGTGTTTCTTCATCCTTCATGGAGAATTTGATACCCAAAGTTTTGTATTTGAGGTAAAAATCATAGTTTAGGGTTAAGATTTCTCTTTCGCGTAGGAGATATGACTTCACTATCTTCGATTATTAGCGAGGAGTTAGCTGATATCGATGGGAAAATCAGCGACATTTTTAGAGCATTATCGTAAGTATATCAAATTACATTATATATATGATTGATCAATGTTTAAGAGGTTCTTGTTATTTTATCTGCATTAATAAACAACACCTCTTAAGGAGATGATTAAGTATAGTGTATACATACTATCTCCTTAAGACAGATTTGCCCCTGCCACAGTGATTTACAGGAATGTAGCCCCCTGTCTCCCAAATTACAATGATCAGTAGCAGAAAGAAGAAAACACTTATATCTCTATGCCAAACGAACTTTGATTGCATCTGTTTTTCTCTCTTGAAAATGACTAAAGAAAACTCTAAAAAAACTGATGAAAATAAATGAAAACGAAGTTGGGTTATATAGAGCATAGGTGACTCTTCATCAAGGGTCACACCTCAAGTCAGTGCCTCTTCACCAAGAGTCACACCTTAAGGTGCGTCTGTTGGAGACAACCCAACTCATACCTCAAACCCAAAAAGTTACTAAGTGTTCCAAAGAATCCCCATGAGCCAAGGCCCCAATGCCCAAATCATAGACTTATGATAATAAGCGGGTTCCTAGGTCAAGCAGGCCATAGGTAGCCTATGCACCCAAGCTAGTTTGCACACATGGGTCACACATGCGCGTACGATCCACCAACTCTCACACCTCAAGTTAGTGCTTCTTCACCAAGAGTCACACCTTAAGGTACGTTTGTTGGAGACAACCCAACTCATACCTCAAACCCAAAAAAGTTACCAAGTGTTCCAAAGAATCCGCATGAGCCAAGGCCCCAATGCCCAAATCATAGACTTATATTAATAAGCGGGTTCCTAGGTCAGGCAAGCCTATGGGTAGCTCATGCACCCAAGCTAGTTTGCGCACATGGGTCACACATGCGCGTACGACCCACCAACTCTCACGCCTAAAGTCAGTACCTCTTCACCAAGAGTCACACCTTTAGGTGCGTCTGTTGGAGACAACCCAACTCATACCTCAAACCCAAAAAAATCACTAAGTATTCCAAAGAATCCGCATGAGCCAAGGCCCCAATGCCCAAATCATAGACTTATAATAATAAGCGGGTTCCTAGGTCAAGCAAGCCCATGGGTAGCCCATGCACCCAAGCTAGTTTGCACACATGGGTCACACATGCGCGTGCGACCCACCAACTCTCACATACATCACAACAAGTTAAGTATTAGACTTACTTATATTGTAGAGTTGAGCTTCCCTCATATTCAATGTGCGTGCGACCCACCAACTCTCACACATATCACAACAAGTTAAGTGTTAGACTTACTTATATTGTAGAGTTGAGTTTTCCTCATATCTAATGTGGGACTAAACACTTAGTTCTACCATTCAAACCAAAAGGAAAACCAACGCATCCTTTGTATTTTCCAACAGTTCTCTAATAGTAGTTTTGATTAAAAGGTTAGATTTTGACATGAAACTAGCGATTATGAGGAAAAAGGGTAGAAATGTAAAGGAATGCGTAAAATGGCAAGAAAAAAGAGTTCATTTTAATAGAGGGACGTCGGTTTATTTGATTTCCCTAATGGCGAAACAATATGTAAATTTTTATATTTTTGCTCTACGTTTGGAGGTTCATTTACATGGGTAGTAAATAGATAATTTCCTTCGAAGTGATGATGAATAATGTCGGGGAAATTACAATTATAGCAAGAGTATATCGAGAACAACTAGCAAACAAGAGACCGCGAGCATTGTGGAAAATTAAATAAGTTTTGAAATACAAGCTCCAGACTATTTTCAAGGTCCTAGGGACACCTTTTTCTTTTCTTTTCTACAATACGTCGCTCCTTTTAGGACTTCATTGTAGGCCAATATCGAGGTCCTTCAATTAGGCATACATTGACCATGGCATATAATTAACTTAGAAAATGATGAGCACGGAACCAGGGTAGTTCAAGCTAGGTAGGTAGAAGATCGGTAGCAGGTGTTAAAATACTAGAAATACTGAATTCCTGGTACCGCATGCAGTGTGGGTGAAATGAGTCTACATGGGAATTTTATTCTTATTATGAGAACATAAAAGTGGTTAAATAGTTATCAGATAATTAGAAGACTGGCGGGTGTGGAAACAGATAGAAAGAAGAAGAATGGCCAATTTAAGATGGAGTCTGAGGAGACAGAGAGAAGGTAGAAAGTAAGAGTGAGTGAATATACCAATTTAAGATGCCATAAGTTATTTGACAATCGTCCATAGTGTGCACTCCATTCCATAATACAATAACTAATGAAGATATCATCATTTATACCACTAGGTGTTCGCACATGCCATGCATGTGTGTGAAATAGTTTTTTTTTCCTATAAGAAATAGGAATATACTTGCGCTACTATATAATTGGAAGCAATGAATGAAACTGTAAAGAGGCATATGAGTAACATGGGATAATTCTTTGGAAGTTTATCAAAAGTAATTGATAATGGAGCTTGTTACAAAGATGTTTGATATACTTTTGTGTGAGGCAATACCCATGACAAACTTAGTTATGAATTAAATTTTTTGATATTTTATTGCCATTAAACGTAGCTACTTGCCTTGAAAAATGGAGATGGGTTATGGAAAGTGTTGATGTAGGACAGTGTCTCATGATGCAAAGGTCTTGAGATTGAACCACCCCCGACCGCGGGTCACCCACTAGGAATTATCCTTATTTAAACGGCACATGTGAACTTTGGGGTTCGAACGGCCCCCAGGTGAGTAGTTGGGCGAGTGGTGAAAAATGTTGATTCCGGACCTGGTTAGCTGAAAAAATGTGTTGATATAGGACTTCCAATGTTATATGATAGGAATCGTGCATGTCTCCCCGCATCCAATTTAGCACACTTTGTGGGACCCCTATTTTTTATGTTCCCTATTTTTGCAATATTATTTTTATATTAGTTTCTTAATTAATTGGGCAGTACTGTTATAGAAGGTTAGGGATCTTCATCTATAAAAAGGCCTAGGGTTAGTAGGAGGGAGAGGTTGAGTTTTGTGAGATCAAAGAAGAACCCTAGTTGGGTAGATAGAACTTAGAGAGAGAGGTTATAGTATCGATTTTAATAAAGAGATTGCTTGATTAGTTCATTTGCTTATGTGCACGTAGTATTTAACAACTTGGTATTAGAGTTAACAAGATTCTGCGGCAAGAAGTTTGATCCACGATGAGGTTTGATTTTATTTTTATGGCAATGTTAAGCCATGAAGATTTAGAAGGATTTTGGGACAAGTTCGAGTGGAAAGACTGCAAGGTAGAAGACTACATGAAAAATTAGATAAAACAAAGATTAAAAAAGGACGAAAGCGTACTTCTATGGAGAAAAGTCAATGAAGTATGGATTCTGAATTGTCATGGATCGCAAATATTTTTATGTTTAAAAAGAGATCTGACAAGGGAGGTGTTTCAGATTCTTGAGAACTCTAATGTAAGAAAAAATAGGTTTCATACGAGTATAGGTATTGAAATCGATATAAATGGCTAGAAGATTAACCACCACGATGTACTGACAGAGAGAGAGGTTCCCCGTGCGACCAATTTTATAGGTGGGGTAGGCGAAAAGGCATTGGAGAGTTCACGGCCATGGTTTCACGAAAAGGTCGCAATTATGGCGCACAAAGTCCACCCGATCGAAGTTACTAATTAAAAGTTACAATCAAAAGACAACACCACCAAATCGAGGAAACCCTAGAAAGAGGATGGAGGATTCACCGGTTCAATCACCTAAATTTAGTGGACAGTGGACTGCCCTAATCAAAGATGGGACTGGAAGCACGATCAAATTCATTGGAGAGGTCATTGATTTTGTAGGTTGCGCTAGGGTAAATAAACCAGGTCGTGAGAGATCAGGAAGGCAGTCACGTGACTAGCATATGTTGCCCCATGTTATACCAAATTTGTTCTAGCAGGCCCAGCCCGTCCAAACAAGTCCCAATCCCAAGTTCAAACCCCCATACCCAGATCTACCAAATCTTAATTTTACCATAAGTGAACAGCATGTGTTCAATTCACTGACTGGTTTCTTTCCAACCACATTAGTCTACTTAGAAAATTACAAGAGAAGCATGTCATTAAAGAGGGTTTAACGCTAAAGCAAGTTGCTGATACGCAGGGAAGAAGCAAGGTAAAAGAGAAAAGAACAACACATGCTAGGTACGTGTTAGCCAAATTTTACTTACCAGCTCCAGCAGTGAGCGCCTAAGATGAGCCAGCATCAACTTAATATAATAGGTCAAACAGTTATGTTACCAAAGTAACTTCAACAGTTCAAACTTGAACCAAACCAAGCTAGTGCCAGCATAACCACTCCAATAATAGTTACTGGCCCTGTACCACACAGCAATAGAGTCAAGAGATTCATGCTTCGTCCGGAACACCCCCAAGGGAGATTAGTTTTGGCTATAAGTAGAGGTACATATGGAAACCTGAAGGGAGTAAATTCTTATATCAAAGTGTACTAATAATAGCTCCATATGTTGACCTATATTGAAAAGAGTCTTTGGTTCATTCTTTTGACTGTGTGGGTCTGAAGTCTTGGCGACTCTAAGTACCACGTATTGTGTCAGCAGTTGGTAATACAATGAAACAAAATGAGCTTCGAGATGATGTGTTACAACTTCTAAATGGAAAGTCACGATAAAATTCGTGGACGCCTTCCTGAGCTTTTCATCGTGCACTTTCGACTTCATGTTAATGACTTATGATTTTCTCACCTGAGTTCGCGATCGACCTCTTCAAAGAAAGGGAGAGTTGATAGGAATCGTACATGTAATAACCTATTTTCGTATTGGACGAAAATAGAGCCTTACACCTTTGAAATGTAGAATGTTAGTTAAGAACTGAAAGTAACTAACACGAGATGTAGCGTGGAAAACCCTTGAATGGGTTAAAACCCATGACCTCTCCTGAAGATTTAGAAAAAGAGAGATGTTTATAGATTGCTAGCTATTACAAAAAGATAGAGATATTAGAAAAGGTCTCTCAGAAGATGTGTCAGAGCAGCCCTCCACAATCTGTAGATCTCTGGTCCTATTTATACGTCTAATAACATGATCGTTATTGCTTTAATGAGAAACGTTATAATATCAGGTTTTAATGAGTCTTCATAATGGTCTTCATAATGGTCGAGTAATGGCTTGAGTAACTCTTATTCCTTGTAACCGCTCTATAATGTAGGATAAACGGCCACGTATTTGTTGACGAGGTTGAGTAAATGTGTGATGGTCGAATGGTTGAGACCTGAGCTTGAGTTTTAGAACTGGCATTTACATCCAATCGGGATGAAGGTCGAAATCTAGGTTTAGGTTGAGTATTGGAAATAAGTCACTACATTTGCCCCGTCTCAGCCAATTGCACGAGAAGCATCATGAGCGAGTGGTGTTGGTTGAGACACATCTTTGACCTTTGAATATGTAAACTGCATGGTTGGATTGGTTGAAACAATTGTTCAAATGTAAGAGAATGTATGATAATGTAGTAGAATGGATGATAATGTATTAGAATGGATGATAATGTATTCGAATGTATGATAATGTATTAGAATGGATGATAATGTATTCGAATGTATGATAATATAGTAGAATGGATGTTAAT
This sequence comes from Kingdonia uniflora, assembly GCA_014058105.1. Lineage (NCBI taxonomy): Eukaryota > Viridiplantae > Streptophyta > Magnoliopsida > Ranunculales > Circaeasteraceae > Kingdonia > Kingdonia uniflora. Next base: position 1,179,625 of record JACGCM010002784.1, read on the forward strand.
GTAATAGAATGTATGATAATGTATTAGAATGGATGATAATGTATGATTATGTAGTAGAATGAATGATAATGTATTAGAATGTATGATAATGTGTCCCTAGCATAGGTCAATTTGAGTGAATCAATAACCAACCGTGAGGAGAATTGTAGTAGTTGTAATAGCTGTATAGCGTGTCTCGGATAAGTCGAATTGAGCGAATCAATAAGCGACCCTCGGGAGAACGTGTATACTGGAAGAGCTATGTTATAGGTCTCAGTTAAAGGTCGAATTAAGCGTATCAATAAGCGGCCGTAATGAGAAATATTGAATATTGAATAGCTGTATAGCGTGTCTCGGCCAGGTCGAATTGATTGACTCAATAAGCGACCCTCGGGAGAGTGTGTATACTTGAAGAGCTATGTTGTAGGTCTCAGTTAAAGGTCGAATTGAGTGTATCAATAAGCAACCGTAATGAGAAATATTAAATGTTGAATAGCGGTATAGCGTGTCTCGGCCAGGTCGAATTGATTGACTCAATAAGGGACCCTCGGGAGAGCGTGTATACTTGAAGAGTTATGTTGTAGGTCTCGGTTAAAGGTCGAATTGAGTGTATCAATAAGCGACCGTAATAAGATATGTAGTATGCAGAGCTGGGCTGGTTATATCCAGGCGGCAGGTTTTAGATTTGTAGAATGTATTCTGTTTGGTCGAATTGGACGAACCAATAACCAACCTGTAAGATGTTGGTCGAGCTCGCCCCGAGTATGAGTTAAATGAATAATGAGATCGAGCTGAGGTCTGAAGCTGAGGTTGAACATTGTGTCTGAAGCTGAAATCTGGACCGCCCTGAGTATAAACTTGAATACCGAGATCGATAATAAGTTTATAATCGCCTCGAGTACCTCGACCTCGAGCGTTTTCATAATGTGGTTTGATAAGTTCAATTATTGAGTCTGAGGCTGAGGTTGAACATTGTCTAAAGCTGAGGTCGGGCCCGCCCTGAAGTATAATGACATTGTTGTGCCTTCTTTTTCATACTTATGGTTCAGCGGTTTAAGGCCATAGTAACCTGGACATTCAAATGGATTATCAATGATTCAACACCCAATATGATACGGATTATCAATAATGCTCTATTCAGTTAATCCCATAAGGTGAAACCAAATTTCACGACGAAGATGATAATGGCAACGACATTGTTAGATCTGTTGCAGCAAGACTATCTGAGATGTTCATGATTGCTTGAAGATAATCAGACATAGTTGCAGTTGAGCATCAAGAATGAGATCAAATTAGAAATATATTAGAGACTTCTAGTTTGCTTCCCATCTCTATAAACTGTTAATGGTGAGGGTATAAGTGCAATCGTAGTAACAACAATGACGAGTACGAGGAGTAGCAGATATAAATGGCAGGCTGGTCGGATGTGCTAAAGTTACTCCTTCAGATATCCATTAGAATGCGGCTAACAACTGCGGCTTCTGCGATCCTTGACGTTACTGAAATAATAGCAGAATTGTTGGAACTATAACTGATCGGGTAAAGGAAAAAAGACGTGACAACGACAGCTAGTTCTGTCTTTTCAAGGCGGAGCACGATATCGCACAGGGTACAACTAACGCTGATGAGATTAAACTCAATTGTAATCTCATTGGGGGTTCATGAACTGTTAATGCAGAGATCATTCAAACTTAGAGCTTCACGAACTATCGATGTAAAGAATTCAAAACTTAGAGCTTCTTAAACTGTTGAAGTAGATATTATTTGAACTTAGAGTTTCACGAACTGTCGATGAATTCAAAACTTAGAGCTTCTCGAACTGCTGAAGTAGATATTATTCGAATTTAGAGTTTCACAAACTGTTGCTCTGTTGAAGATAATTCGACCTGTAAATAAATTTTTCCTGCAGATTAAAAGTAGGTAGTAGAGTGGATTTCCCCATTCAAACTATCTTGATTCACCATATCATCATAAGAGCAAAGAACGTCATCAGATATGAAATTAAACCCTCTTGAACCAGAGCCAGTTAGATAAAGGAATTTGAAAGTAGAAGTTAAAGCTTTTGGGTTGTTGTTGCCATTAGAGCAAACTCGAATCGAGTTTCAGAGAGACTGATGGTGATGATCATGATCAAAATTGGTAAATTATCGCAGAAGGAACAACAACAGAATCTCTTGGTGAACTAATTCAATCTGTAAATCTCATTTGTGCTTCACGAACTGTCAATGTCGATTCTCTGATTGAATCATACAAACCTAAATTGACAGAGAATCCTCTATGAGGGACGATTGATCTAAAATGATCAAATGGGCTTATCGGCTGGGCCAAGAACGCAAGCGTACGTTGTTCCCAAATCGATATTGTAATCGCTGAAATGTTTGTTGTTGAAGGAATATGATTGGAACAACTAGAGTCTGTAATTTGAGAAGAAGAATTTGTTGTTGTTGCTGTAGATGTTTGAAGTCGTGTAGGCCAGATGGACATGAAAACAGTAGTGGTGAACAAAAAATTTGTCTGAAATGTTTTTAAGTTATGAGAGAGAGAGAGAGCAACTATTGTATAGGGGAGAAAAGCAGACGAATAGGAACCTCAAACGTTTAAACTCGGCGTTTTGGTTCGGTTGTTGAGCATTGGCTAATCGTTGCGGTTCCCACAGACGGCGCCAAATGCAATAACCTATTTTCGTATTGGGCGAAGATAGCGCCTCACACCTTTAAAATGTAGAATGTTAGCTAAGAACTGAAAGTAACTAATACGAGATTTAGCGTAGAAAACCCTTGAATGGGTTAAAAACCACGACCTCTCCTGAGAATTTAGAAAGAGAGAGATGTTTATAGATTGCTAGCTATTACAAAGAGAGAGAGATGTTAGAAAAGGTCTCTCAGAAGATGTGTCAGAGCAGCCCTCCACAATCTATAGATCTCTGGTTCTATTTATAGGTCTTATAACATGACCGTTATTGCTTTAATGAGGAACGTTACAATATCAGGTTTTGATGAGTCTTTATAATGGTCTTCATAATGGTCGAGTAACGGCTTGAGTAACTCTTATTCCTTATAACCGCTTCATAATGTGTCATAAACGGCCACGTGTTTGTTGACGAGGTCGAGTAAATACGTGATGGCCAAATTCTTGAGACCTGAGCTTGAGTTTTAGAACTGGCTTTTACATCCAATCGGGATGAAGGTCGAAATCTGGGTTTAGGTCGAGTATTGGAAATAAGTCACTACATTACACGTCTTCGCACCTCCAATTTGACACATTTTGTGGGACCCCTATTTTTATTCTCCCTATTTTTGCAATATTTTGTTTAGATTTAATCCACAATACCATTGAGAAGCTTTTAGTTAGTAAAGAAACATGAAGAACACCAAAATTTGGAAAAATAAAGCTTAATTGCTTAAAAGAAGCGAAGTAGATTACAATGAATTACTCCAAAACCCTAGTCTTTACTCAGAACTCTCTCTAGATCTAACATAAAAAAAATTAACCTAGAAAATAACCTAAGTTCCCTTTATATAGAGGGAACTCGAAATTACAATCCAACGCATCTCGAGGCAAAAATACGCCTCATAAATACAATCACTGCCTAAAAAAAGGCTGAATCGCGCCTCTGTTCGAACATAACAATTTTCTGTTCGAATAAACAAAAGTGTATTTGAAAGGGGTGGGAATGCGACACTTCCCATTACCCTGTGATACCACTTCGATATACAAGGTAGCTGACCCTTCTTCCCAACTCGAAATGATACAAAACCTCCACATGTCTTCCCCGGCAGTAACTTTCGGCGAAACACACTGCGCCCCTTAGGATCATCATATCCCACAACATAACCTGACCTAACAAAAGGCTGTATCTACATAGAAACCAGCATAGCAAAAATAGCTGGTAATGAGGGTCGAGATAACCAATCAGCCAATTTGTTGTCCACACCCTGCGTATACTGTATAATCAATGGCAATTGTTGGAGGTACGACCACCCCTTTATCTGGCGAGCTTGCTGTAGCTTGGACCATATAACAAAAAACTGGAACGGTTTATGATTAGTATGTACCACAACCTCCTCTTGCAACTTTCCCATATCGATTTATTACGTATAAAATCTTGTCATTAGAGACAACACTCGAGCCGACGTACCCTCCTAAACCGGTCGCACTAATAACACAAACTTGTTGCTCGCATTAACCAGCCGCTTCACCTGAGTCGACATTACCAAATTTGACGTAGTGACATGCTCCTTACAAGCATTGATAAGGAATTTATTTTCCTCCTTCACAAAATGATACTTACGAGCTCTACGGTAATGAATTGCATCTCGGTCCCAAAGATAAGGGCTACCCAAGATAACCTGACACACATCCAAAGGAACCACCTCACACGTTACCTCGTCAATAAACTTCTCAGAAATCACAAACTTGAATGTACACTGCTTCGTGATCATCACATCCGCATCTTTCTGAATCCACCCCAAACCATACAGCTTAGGATAAGTTGTAGTTGTAAAACCCATCTTCTTCACCAACGTCTCAGAAATCAAATTTTTCTGACTACCCGGATCCATAATGGCCTTGACTAAACTCTACTTTACCTGAATACTGACATAAAAAAGCTCTTCCCGACTCTCTTCCTCGGCAACCAAAGTCCGTTGAAACATAAGTGTAAGCTTAGGATTCGGTTTATCTAAATCTAGAAGGTCAACAACCTCTGCAGCTAGTGCATATCTCTCTTACTTGCTCTTCTCCTCCTTCGGCCTAAGCTCCGGGTGAAGTTTCCAACAATAACTAGAAATATGCCCACTCGCTTTACAATGATTACAATGATACTCCTTGGACGAAGGCCCCACTCCTTTGGCCTCTTCCTTATGTTTGTTTTTCCAACTTGACTTGTACCCTGACTTGATCTTGTCGTCTTTTTTGTCAATCTTTAAGTACTTGCTTTCAATGGCAATTACATTCACGGTAGTGTCCTCTATATTGGTCACAGTAAAGAGCTTCAACTCTGTCCTAATGGACCCCGACAAAACCCCCTTGTACTTTATGAACACCTCATACTCGTCCACATCAAATGTCAAAAACCAAAGCTTGGTTATGAAACGCCGTAGTGTACTCCTGTACGGATTGTTTAAACTTTTGGGGCAAATTGTGTCATAAAAACTACTCTCTTACTCATACCCAATCAGATAAAACTGTTTTCGCACTAAAACCTTGAATTCTTTCCAACCCAAATCACCTACAGCGTGGCGTTTTCGATAAGATTTCCACCACATGAGTGCATGACTTGTGAATTTCAATGTAGCAAACCAAATTTGTTGAGCATTGGAGAATTTGTAAATAGAAAAATAGGTCTCTAACCTATCGAACCAATTATCCAATTTCTCGGCATCGACAGAACCATCGAATACCAGAACTTTAATCTTAAAATTAATATAAAGATTACGAATAGGATTCGATGACTTACCAATACCCGATCGCTCCTTGTCGGATTCGGCCTTACTAGAATCGCTATCGATCTCTGCAAAATCGTTGTCTCCATCCACCTCCATAACCCCTTTCTTCTTCGAGCGGTCACACCGTTTCGTCGAAGCGGAAGCCTTCGCGAGGTTTGTAAGACGCAATTGTTCAACCAACTCCCCTACAGTAGAAGTTAGGGCGGAAACTATCATTTCCAAAGTCGTGAGTCGCTCGTTGGAATCGCCCATCTCTAAATCGTCCTTCTTCTTCAAATTAGGTTTGCGATGGATCTTCAACGGACTCACTAGCCTCTCCTTCGTTTGCTTGAGATGGTCACGTGTAGAGACCATAAACCACAATCAACCCCCCGATAATCAAAACTGGAAAACTGATACCACTTAATCCACAATATGATTGAGAAGCTTTTAGTTAGTAGAGAAACACGAAGAACACCGAAATTAGCAAAAATAAAGCTTAATTGCTTAAAAGAAACGAAGTAAAAGTGTATTCGAATACAAATAATTTGTATTCTAATAAAACCGATCAGGCTGAAATGTATTCGAACAGACATGAGTCTATTCGAATAAAACTGATCAGGCTGAAATGTATTCGAATAGGAAAAGACTTTATTCGAATACAAAGGGGTGTAAAGTCTGTTCGAATAGACTTCTTAAAAAGTCAAAAAAACTCAGATCTTCCTGGATCAAGATTAGTTTCTAAATTAATTGGGTAGTATTTTAGAAGGTTAGGGCTCTTCTTCTATAAAAGGGCTTAGGGTTAGTAGGAGAGAGAAGTTAAGTTTTGTGAGGTCAAAGAAGAACCCTAGTTGGGTAGAAAAAACTTAGAGAAAGAGCTTGTAGTAGATATTTCAATTTAATAAAGAGATTGTTTAATTAGTTTATTTGCTTCCACACATGTAGTATTTAACATTATATCTCAAGTAAGTCAAGATAAACAGAAGGATTTTTTTTCCGAAGATGATAGGCTGTGGGGTCGCCTCCACGCAAGTTGATAGGTCATGGGGTCATCTTTAAAGGTCGTTCTCCACGTCGTAAGATCTCTCTAAATTAGGATATATTTTAATATTTTATTTTATAGAAGCCGTTGTTGGCACTAGTGATTTTAATAGGAGCACATGAGAGAGAAAGGGCAAAAAAGTAAGGCTCTAAAAATAGAAATAGTATTATTTCAAAACCTATCCATTCTCCAATAAATACTTTTTAGCTCCTTCATTAAAATCATCAGCCAAACCCGCCATTGAAGGATATCTCTCGCTCTCTCTTGTGCTCTTAATACCAGTAAAATATTAAAACTCAATTTTTATCATAAAATATAAAATAAAATTAATAACTACCCACTTGCGTCTAAAACATTTGACGAACGTCCTCAGTTATGCAAAAAAAAATAGTCCAATTTTACCCTGAAGTTTAAACAAAAATATTGGCGTATATCAATATTCGATGTAAGTCCCATTTACATCAAAAAGTTCAAGAATATTTTTTTTCGTATGCAAACTACTACGTAAAAATTCTTTGACACAAACGAGTACTAACACATACCTTTTTTTGTTTTCATGACGTTGTAAACATATAGTTTTTCTTACGATAGGGATGTATGATTAAGTTTAGGAGAGTGGCAAAGAAATTTATTGTCCGCTTAATGTTGAAAGCGCACAGGCAATATGCTCCAATGCTAGACTTCATAATTTTTTTGATGAATGAGCTAAAAAAGAAATTATTGAAAGAGAAAGGGGCTTTGAAATAATCATTTTTTGATCTTACTTTTTTATCCTTTCTCTCACATGTGTACCTATTAAGAACTGTTGTGCCCATAACAGTCTCCAGTTTTATTTGTTTAATTAAGAGGCTTAGGATAAATCTTAGTACCTTGATTTGAGGTGAGAATAAAGGATTCTCATCCTTTATAGAGGGATGGAGAATTAGGATTTTAGGTAGAGTCTGAGATTGAGAGAAAAACTTAGTTTTTAGAGATAGATGTAAAGTTTGGGGTAAATCTATAAACCTAAGATCTTCGACCTTTAATTTATACAATTGTGAGATTTAGTTTATTTGAGAGTATGATTTAGCTTCGCAACAACGTAATTTTTAATAACTTGGTACCAGAGTTAGCAAGATTTTATGGGTATTTTCTTTTTACACCAAATGCTACAGTGATTTAGGTGTCTGCTACAGTAATTTTTGCGTGCTACAGTGATTTTTGGTGTTACTACAATGATTTCTGTGGAATTTTTTTATTTTACGACGAACGATGGGGAAGAAATACCTAAGAAAAAGGTAGAATAGTCTACCAAGTTGCTTATGGAGTCTAACAAAGAGCTCACAAAATCAAACAAGATGATGTCCAAGCAATTTGAGGTGATGCTTGCCAAATTGTATGCCCTAGCGAGTTTTGATAGTGACGGAAGATTTACCGACGCCGTTGAATATGAACTAAAAATAGGAGAAAAAAATATTGTTGAAAAAGCGAGGTTAGAAGTGGGAGCTGTGACGAAGGATTCAAAAAAATTTGATAGAGATGGCTTAGAGATGAAACACCACGAAAAGACAACAGAGAAAGAGGTTCACCGTGCGATTGATCTAGTAAGTAGGAAAGACGAAGTCGTGTCAAAGAGTTTTTGGTCCAAGTCCGATGAGGAGGTTGCGACATTGATGCGAGAGGTTCACAGGATCAATGATTTCTAATTATCAGAAAGTCCAACTAAAAAAGACCAATCTCAATCCAAACCCTTGTCAAAAATTTGAAAAATGATCGAAGGGGAATTAATTACATCACCAACGACAGATGAAGGATCATCGGTGACTACGGTGGCCAAAATACATGATGAGTTAGAAGAAAGTTAAGCCAAAAGTTGTGTAGCCGATTCTAGGCAAAAATTGGAAAGTCATTCTAATGACTTATGAGTCCGTTCGATCGAGTCGAAGACAAATCTAGGGTGACCATAGAATATAGGGCCCTTGCACACCAGGCTCAAACATGGGTAGTGGTTCTTGTTTGATGGGATCAACTAGCAAGTCCCAAGCCATGACAACCACAACACACATCAAATCTGAATCTGATCACCGTCCAGTTGGTGATTCCAGCATGCATGATAATGGATCCGGCAGGGTTGGGACCCACACTACCGAAGGGTAAGCTGAGTGTTTTTGTGGGCAGTTTGAATGCCTACACATTTACAACAACTATGGTAACACTGATGGTACTGCTCAGGGACTCCTTTGATCAAATGTGGGAGAAGCTTTATCCTCCAATAACAAGTTGATTACTTGAGGCAATTGCTCTACCATTTTTTGATCTGATATGGGATGACTTTGACAACTGTTCAAGTACGAAGGTGAATATGTTTTTTCCGCATCTGGATAATATTAAGCATGGGGTTTTCGGCACAACACCACCTTCTCTTTTTGCGGGCAGAGTCAGCGGGTATGGTAAGTACCGTGGACGGATTCACAATCGTCCTATTCTCCGAGGTACCTCTTTCGAGTTCAAGATCTTGTTTTGTTATGCAACCAGAGTTAATGGGTACGAAAAGTATCGTACTATCGTGGAAGAATTTTCAGTTGTCGTATGCTCAGGGTTACTCCTTCTATCTTCAAAATTCGTGGATGAATTTTTCAAAGACGGGGAGAGTTGATAGGTTGTGGGGTCGTTTCCACGCAAGTTGATATGTTACGGGGTCGTCTTTAACGGTCGTTTTTCACGTCGCAGGATCTCTCTCTAAATTAGGATTTATTTTAATGCTTTATTTTAGTTGTTTAGTTAAGATGCTTAGGATAAATGTTAGTGCCTTGATTCGAGGAGAGAATAATAGATTATCATCCTTTATATATGGATGGAGAATTAAGGTTTTAGGTAGAGTGAGTTTGAGAGAAAAGCTTAGTTTTTAGAGAGAGATGTAAAGTTTGGGGTAAATCTATAAATCTTAAGTCTCCAACCTTTAATTTACCCAATCGAGAGATTTAGTTTATTTGAGAGTGCGATTTAGCTTCCGTAACAACGTAGTTCTTAACATAAGAGAATTCTTGTTTATTTTTTCCTATTTAATAAATTTTCTCCCGGACATTTAAGAAAAAACCATAGCGTTTTTAGGAGAAAATAACTGCGAAGCACCCCTGTCACAAACCATATAGTAGTAGCATCTCTTGATCATCCTATTTGTCACAATTTTCCTCTGTTATTTTTTTTTTTTTTTCGAAGGTAGTGTTTATTAACGATCTCAAAAGAAGCATTATAAGATGGGGTTTTCAATAGGTTTGTTTGACTTTTCCTTGGTTTTTTTTGGGGGGGGCTCAGCTATCTATTTTCAAGACAGCATGGCAATTGGCAAGACATATTACTTATAGATAGTGGAAGGAAGCTTTTGTTAGTGCACTAAACGGGGTATTATTTCTGCACTTTCTTAGTTATTGCAATATGGTGTACCTGGAAACAAACATATCATCGTAATTTACAAAAATTAATTCAAATGGTTATCTTTTATGTCCTTCCAGAAATGGATTCCAGAAGCTTGAGAAGGTTAAAGATTTGAATAGGCAAACCCAGCAACTGGAAGAACTTACAGAAAAGATGCGTGATTGTAAAAGGTAACTTTTCCCACTTTCTTGTTGTTTATGTTCTTAATAGAAAACCAAATATTGTGCTTATGTGGGCATTATATGTTAAATCATTGTCCATTTTATCCACTGAGCTTAAACTTGGAGCGCAATGTATCAACTTAGTAGAATGTAATTTGGGAATAACTTAAATGGTTGAGAGTTTTTCATCACTTATGTTTATAGATGAATAATAGAAACCTTGCAAAGGGTAATAAAGGAAAATGCAAAGATAATAAAGGAAAATAAAATAGTAGTACTGTTGACAAATAAAGGGAAACACAATAATGCTTGGTTAGCACTCTCCCTTAAGTTTGAGCAGCTTGGACAAAGCATATGAAAATAATCTACTACTAACAATCTTCGTGAGAAAATTTGCATGTAGAAGTTGGAACATATGGAGTACGAATTCTTTCTATTGAGTCTGCAAATGGGCGGGAAATTCACCACCTTTTTTGTAATGAATTTATTTACCACCTTTATTGGAGTTAGTACTAGGAGGCCCTGTGTTAATGAATCTATACACCACCTTTACTTTGATTGTCCTTCTAACAAAGTTTGGTCTGATATTCTTGAGATGTTAGGCTTTAGAAGAAACGTGTTACCTGCATTGAGGGAGTGGAAGTGGTTTAATGAAAAACTGCAGGGGAATATCTTCATAAGAGAATTGCTCAGGCGGCTTTATGTGCTAAGAAAGGAATGCCAAGAAATTTACTGTTGAAATCTTGCATCCTGAATTAATTTTCGATCTGATTGTGGAGGATCTTAAGGATAGATGGGCTGGGACTACAGTTGGCTAGCAGATTGGGCATGAAGCTTGGGACTGGACTTATGACTACCCTCAGATGTAGGTGGGAAAAGCCTGATCCTGGGTGGATAATGCTTAACACTAATGGGACTGCTATGGAAAGGAACTATGGATGTGAGGGTATAATTAAAGACGATGAGGGAGTGGGGCTAGGAGCATTCCATGCTAGTTCAACCAAAAGTTGTGAATTGGGTCTTCAAATATATGCCATGTTGGTGGGTCTGCTGTTGTGCAAGGAAATGGGGTGCCAAAGAATTCAGTTGGTATCGGTTTCTAAGCTTGCAGTCTCAATGGTGCAAGGGAACTTGAGCCTACCTGGAGGGTCAGAAATGATGTCTACAGAATTAGAAGCTTGGTTCGAGAGTCAGAAGGATTTCATATCAGGAGCATTTTCCAAGAGACACCAACAATGTTGCTTTGTACCTGTCTTGACTTGTTCATATTGTAAGCCCTATATTTTTTGGGACCGTTCATCAAGAACTTTGGCAATCTCATGTGTTAGGACTTCTACTGAAACAACCTACAATAGAATGTAACTTTGTTTGTATTTTAATTCATACTAGTAGAAGTCTTGTCTAAACCCCAGTTTGCCTTTGCAAAAAAAAGAAAAAAGAATGTGGAGTACGAATTTCAAGAAAGAAACTTCTCAGTGAACCTAATTTTTTTTTGTAACATCATGATGCACTGGATGAGCATGAAAAAAGCTACTGGTATGAAAGACATAGAGAGAAACATTTTGAACATGTTGATCTCGTCTGGAGCAAGTGCACTAAATGCGGAAGAATCTTATGCATTAAAGTCAGCAGATATGTGTGTTGAGGAATGAGATGACCGTGATTGATGATCAGGAAGACAACCGTGCAAAGCATGATAAGTTGTCTTTAGATGTCCCTACTTCCCGCAATGATTACACTTCTTCCTCGGGCGAGAATTGTAGAAAACATCCGATAAGGGAGAAAGACTAGGTGATGTTGTATGAACCCCTATTGAGGAAGAGGAACTGATGGTTTGACAGATAAACATAGCGAACTGCAAATGCCGAAATCTCTTAGAATAACCAAAAGATAGGAGGCATAATTGAACGACTTTGATGAGGGAGACAATATGTGTGTGCTTCCTGTGAAGCTGCCATGTTTTCTCTTCGAATAGACTTTGAGTCTGTTCGAACAAAACAAAGTCTGTTCGAACATACTCAATGTCTGTTCGAACATTTTACTTAGATGGCTATGTTATTCGAATACAATCTTCATGTTTATTTGAATACACTTGGTCTGTTAGAACAGACATTGAGTCTGTTCGATTAATAGACATCGGTAAAACCCATTTTTGAGTTTTGTTTGGAGCCTTTAGTTTGCCTTGAGATCTGAGTGATTGTAATTGTTCTCCCAAGTATATAAGGGAGAGTTAGGTTTTTGAGAAGCCACCCTTGGTGAGATCTTTTGGAAGAGGAATTCTTGAGAGAGAAACCTCAATTGATTGTAAGATTTTAACCTTAAATCTTAGAATAAACTCTCTCTCTATTGTGTGTGGATATAGGCAATTTCCGAACCACCTTAAATCATTTTTATTGGTTTTGGTTGTGTATTCTTTTAGCTTGTTCATAGTTAATCGGATCGAATCAGAGTTCGACTTCCACGGCGCGGCTCAACAATTGGTATCAGAGCGAGGTTGTTTCCTTGGTGGTGCTTAGAATTGAGGTAACGTCGACTTATCTCAATTTCATTTGTGTTTTCGATTTCGGTTAGTGTATGAAAATTAGGGAAACCATGGTAGAAGGAGATGAATCTAGTTCCTCGGGCCTTAAACGAAATGCAACGGTGATGTTTAACAACGTAAAGATATAAGTTAAGAAATTCAACGGCACCAATAACTTCAGCATGTGGCGATGCGAGGTTATTGATGCACTAAGTCAACAAGACTTAAATGAGGTGTTATAAGACAAACTGGATGAGGTAGAGGAGAGTGTTTGGAAGAAGATGAACAAGAGGGCTTGTAGTCAAATTCGCTCATGTCTTGCTCAAAATATTAAATACCTTGTAATGAACGAAATCTCGACAAAGGAAATTTGGGAAATTTTTGAGGAGAAGTATTTGGTGAAAAACATCCAAAATCGACTCAATTTGAAGATGAAGTTTTGCCGCTTCACGATGAGATAATGGATTTCAATGTCGGAGCACTTGAATGATTTTACCAACTTATCAGCCGACTTGGCGAATCTATAAGAGATTATTGGCGATGAGAGCAAAACTCTATTATTTTTGAACTCGTTTCCCGAAGAGTTTGAACATTTTGTTATGACGATAACGTACGGAAAAAGTTTATTGCAATACTCGAATGTGACTACGGCGGTGATGAATAATGAGTACCGGAGGAAGGAAAAATGTGAGTCTGAGGAGTCGATATTCAAGGTATTGATGACTAGAGGGAGGTCTTCGGACAAAGGAAAGTTTAGTGGTAACAACTTTCGATCAAAGTCGAAAGGTCGCTGTGTAAATAACAATAACTTGGGAAAAGACCAATGTGCGTTTTGTACAAAAACGGGTCATTGGAAAAATGAATGTCCCACACCTCTTAAGAAGAAGAAAAGTAGGAAATCAGGCTCTTCGGTAAATGTTGCTCAAGACACGACAAATGGAGGTAATAATTCTGACTTTTCTTTAACTATATCATCGAGTGCATGTGTTGTTGATTCAAAAGAATGGATCTTAGATTCGGGTGCTACTTATCGTATTAATTTGTCTTGAGAAGGGTTGTTTTTCTAGTTTGAAAAGGCTAGAAGGTAGAGCGGTGTTGATGGAAAATGATGATTCATGTCACATCATGGGGATAGGTACCATTCGTCTAAAATTGCACAATGGGTTGGCTAAAGAGATTGATGAGGTTCGGTATATTCTGACGATAAAGAAGAACGTTATCTCAACGAGTTTACTTGAAGCGAAAGGCTTCAAGGTTGTGTCTGATAATGGGGTGAAGAAGGTTCTTAAGGGAGCTATGGTTGTGTTGAAGGGCTAAAGAAGAAGTAACAACTTATACTATTATGATGGTACAACTGTTAGGGAGGAGTTCATTTCCAGAGATACCACTCGGTTATGGCATATGCAATTAGCGCATGCGGGGGAAAAGTCGAGTTCTCGCAAACCAAGGGCTATTGAAATGTGTTAAAGTGTGCAGGTTAGACTTCTGTGAATATTGTGTTCTAGGCAAGCAGACGAGGGTAAAGTTTGGCATGGCTATCCATCGTACTCATGAAACCCTCGACTATGTTCACTCAGATGTTTGGGGACCCTCCAAGAATGTATCGTTTTGGTGTAAACATTACTTTGTACATTTTATGGATGACTTTTCTAGGCGTGTATGAGTATATACCATGAGGAGAAAAAATGAAGTCCTAGAAATTTTCATGACGTGGAAGAAGTTAATAGAAACTCAGACTGGCATAAATATCAAGTTGCTCTGTTCTGATAATGGCGGGGAGTATACTAGTGATCCGCTCTTGCAAGTATGTCAGGATGAGAGAATTGTTGAACACTTCAACTACTAGAAAATGGACCAACAATCACAATCTATATTAGTTTTAGCCACAGGGACAGTAGTAGCTAAATGCTACAAACCTAACTGTGGCCAAACCTCAAAATTTGTGGCTCAAGGCATAAACCTCTTTATGTTCCGTGGCACTAATTTTGTTTCGTGGCCAAACAGTGTCGAATAACGTTTAAAAATGCGGGATCCAAAAATTTAGAAAATCTATTTCCCTCGGTTTCTCGACTTTCTTCCCACTTTACAAGTTTTAAGGGTTTGAGCAGTCAAATTTCTCTATGAAAATCTTCAACCATATCTTTCTCTCCGAATCTCAAATCTCACGGAGGTAAGTTTCAATTTGTGATTGATGAATGAGAGCCATGGCACCTCTCTCTATGTTAAAGCTCTCAAAGCATATATAAATCTGTTTCTCTAAATCGATTTGCTCGGGTGAACTCACAGGATTTATTGAAGCCTGGAATTTGCAAACCAGAATTGAATCCCCGAAGTTCTAGGTATTTATTTATAATTTGGGTATTTATTTATGATTTGGGTATTTATTTCAATTGGTGGTTGTGGTTAGGGATTTCAATTGAGTTTACCATAATCCTCTTGTAAATCAACATCTTTACACAATTAATTGAAAAAATTTATAAAAGAGGGGAAAGCTCCTAGAGAATCAGTTGTACAAGAACTAGCTAGATCCGAAGAGAAATTACATGGAAAAGTAATACCAAACTCTATTCATTGTAAGATTAGTTTTTTTGATACCATATTTGAGGACTTATGTCTTTGTTAGCACAATCTCTTTTGAAGTAATAATCTGTTTGGAGTGCCTATAATTCCTTTCTTCCCATATGTGATGAACTGAGGCGTTCAAAGCTATTTTCAAAATCATCTTCATCAATTTTTGCTTCCTTTCTTCCTTGTAGTTTCTGATCGAAAGAAGAAGAGAAAGAGCAAGAGCAGTGTTGATTGGTGGTTAGATGGGTTAAGTGGGGAATTTCGTTCTGGTCGGCGCAATAATCAAGATTGGGCAAGCGAAGAGATCCATAAAAGTGGCGGTGTAAGTAGTACACCGAGTATGAGGGGGACTGTCTGCTACATTGCTCCTGAATATGGGGGCGGCGGACAACTCTCGGAGAAATGTGATGTTTACAGTTGTTCTTCTTTTGGTTTTGATATCTGGTCGTCGGCCTCTTCAAGTGACTGCCTCGCCCATGTCAGAATTCGAACGAGCAAGCCTCATTTCTTGGCTGAGGCATCTTTCTCATAGAGGGAAGCTTCAGGATTTATTTGACCCAACTCTTCAGTCTATGGATCAAAATCAAGCTCTTCTTTGCACCACAATTGCATTTCTTTGCTTACAGCGATCTCCTGTTAAGCGGCCCAGTATTAAGGAAGTAGTAGGGATGCTTTCAGGTGATTCTGAGCCGCCTCACTTTCCTGTTGAATTCTCTCCGTCGCCTCCATCCAACCTGTTCAAATCCCTGAAGAAGGCTCGGTAAGATAGTCAAATTCTTGTACTAATTCTTATGTATACTGCTGTAGCCCATAGATAGTATTAAACTTATTTTGTAAGCGGATGATGTAGAAAGACTAGAAGGAAAAAAAAACTGAAAATGTCATGAATTTGACTTTCTTTATTTGCTCTTGTCTAGTCGTCTACAAGATGATCTTTTGAGAATCATTATGAGAGACATAAAAGGGGAATATAATGACATAGAGCCCACTTCAATTTACCTCCTAAACTCTTAATTTTTAGGATTCTCATGCATGATGATTAACATTGATTTGCTTAGACATTAGTGCTCAGGGAATCGAACAAGCATTTCTCTTTTAATGTTTGCAAAGCTAAATTGGAGTTGGGAAGTCGTCTCTCATATTTCATCTTTTACCACTTTTCATAGTACACATAACTTTACCTCACATTATATTATTTATAAGGGAAGCAACATATTTTGCTTTCAGTCCTTTCTTTATAGCATATCTGTCTAAGTTTACATCCTATTACTGCTTCTGCTTAAAGAAGAATTGAGAGAAAAAAAAAGGACACAGAACCTGAACTGTACCTTTAACATGATTCTACTTATAGTCTTATACCAATACTGTAAACCTTTATCTTTACATACAGTGAATTCCCTTGTTGTGTGATCAATGTCCAAAGCTGGAACTACTTTTTATTTTATGTTGCACTACCATGTTAAAAAAATGAGCAAAAGAAGAAAAAAAATTAAATCAGAAAAAAGTAGGAAGATAGTGATTGAGGAAAAAGTAGATTGAAAAAATAAGCAAAAAAAGAGAAAATTAAATCAGAAAAAAGTAGGAAGACATTGATTACGTAGTGGGAGGGAGGAAGGGAAGAAGGCTTTGTATTGTTCCCTTTATTGGTAGACCAAGATTAATTACAATAAAAGTGGTAAACAACTTAATTTTTAATTGTCTATTTGGGGGGATAGGTTTCTATAAAAAAAAATTAATATGAATTCAGCAGTTTAAGTCTCTTAATATTTCCTTTATTGCCTCATATTTATTGAAGAGGTATGAGCTAGTACTTTAGATTCTACATCTTCTCTTCCAATACATATTGGTCAGTATCGACCTTTTAACTGTGTGGTGGGTATTTTGATTTGTAGCTTCAAAGTGTTAGCTGGAAGTCTACCGTTACTTCCATTATCCGAATTGCGCACTGCTAAAGAAGCTACAACAGTAGAATCAGAAGGTAGTGGCCAGGAAGTTGAGGGAGAGGTTCATCCTGATGGTGCAAAACATCCTATTAAACCTGTAGGTGCCGGTTTAACAGAAGCTGAAGAGTTGGAGAAGTATATTGCTGTTAGGGAAGAAATGTATATGAAAGCTTAAGAGTTTGATTCTAAGATTGTTGCGTATGAAACGGCTATTAGGAGGTCTTATTTCCACGTGCGGCCCCTCAATAACTCAGACCTTGAAAATTGGCATAGCTATCTTGATTTTATTAAAAGAGAAGACGACTTTAGCAAGGTATGTTTGGTTTTATTTCGATTTCTGATAGCTTTTAGTGGTGCTTATTTGTTAACTATATGTTGGGTACTACTCAAAATGGATACGGACTTACAGTTAAGCAATATTTGCATTATATGCTTTATTGGCTAAAAGCATTGGATGAAGAATTGTTAAAATGGGAAATTGAACTGATGCTAAAGCATATTATGAATTATGATTTTTTAGTGGGGACTATAGAGACACTGTCACAGCATATTATGAATTTTTAAACACTGCAAGTGAGTAGTTGTCTACTGATAAATCTCCTGACTTGCTTGTGTTTCGAATTGCCGCAATGCTTGTATCATGTGTGATTTTCCTCAGTATTCTATTCTGGTTATGCCAAGAAGACCGCTTAAGGCAAAAGCAATCTCTTCACGAATTAGATGATTTTAGCATCAAGTGGCACTTAGATGAGATCTATATTTTTGTTATCATCCTTGTGCTTGTTCTCAGTTTGGGCTCAAGTTCTATGGTAAAGGAAGAGCAATATATATGGCATTTCACTACATCCACTTTGTATTTGACATTTCTACGTCGGTCTATTCAGGGGGATAACTACAAAAAAAATTATTTGACATTTTCGATCATTGTGGTGCTTATTTGTGGGAGAATTCTAAGAGGATGGTATTAAGGGGGTGTCAATTGGGTTCATCTTCCTGACATCTCAAGGTGGCTTGAGAAAGCTAACCCTCACATCATAAGCTCAATACAGATATTCTCGGGGATATTTATTATCATCTTAGGCTCATTTGTTATTTATGTGATACAATCAAAATGAGTTTTGGTTTTTGGGGTTCATATCGCTTTCTCTGTATTACTGAGTTTTGGTTCTAGATTCCTAGTATTACTGAGTATGATGGAACCCAATTATATGTCCACTTCAATTCCTCGAATAATTTATGTCATCCTTATAATGACAGTGACAATAGTGGCTTTGGTATCACCCTGGGCTACCCTTAATTCATCAGAGAAACCATTAAGTGTTAAGCCTAATTTAACAACTTCTCATTCTGTCAATGTTGTGCTCAAATCTCCTATTTTTGGATTGAGAGAAACTTTATACTTGATTGGATGGGCATACACAGTCTGTTGGTGTGTTTTGCAACTGCTACTACACCAGCTAATAAATGCAATGCCTATTGTACTTATTCTCTTGCAAATCTGGGCCAGCATATATTATTTTTCAGCTGGTGGGTTGCATCATAAGCAGTGGGTTGAGGTTGCTGCCTTGTACTTTTTGGGAATGATTGGTCATTTTGGTCTTGGGAACAGCAACACCTTAGCTACTATTGATGTCGCTGGAGCTTTCATGGGCCTCTCTAGTCACTCCGCATTACTTTCTAGCATCTTAATGTTTAGTATTACTTACGTATCCCCACTGTTATGTCTTCTTAGTATGACTACGTATATATCCATGAAGAACATGAGCCATCTAGTTTCCCAGAATATGAGCTTGAGCCATCTTAATCTCACATACTCAATTTTGTATTCATGTGTGTTTTTTCTTTTGTACTAGGCTAATAAGGAGAATGATGAGGTCTATACTCAAGTGACATTCTTCCCTGAACCAGAGGTATGCTGTTAATTTTCTCTTTTAGTTTCATTTAATCCCTTATACTAATATATAGCATAAGTGAAACAGTTTTAGTAGTTTTGTGTAGAAATATCCTCAATTAAGAAGTATTGTAGAGCTAATTTGGATTTGTGGGCATTTGGTAGTTGGGAGAGAGGAATGTGGAGGATACGGGGCACGAGGATGAGATGGGGGAAGAGGAAGGGGGTGGAGTTTCGCCTAGGATGTTGACCCCTCATATGTTATGTAAAACATTAACGGCCTCTGATATTAGTACTCATGGGGGCTTTCTATTTCGCGTAGAGTTGCAGAGGATTGTTTCCCACCCTTGATGATAATTCATTCTAATATACTCTCCTATTTCTAAATAAGTTTGTTAGTAATTTCTAAGTAGAGTCTGAATTAGGTGTACCAATTTTGCAAGATTATACACAGGAAAGACCCTCTCAGGAGCTCGTAGCGAAGGACCTGTATGAAGTTGAATGGAAGTTTCAGCATTTTTACAGAGGTATTTATTGCATAGAATTTTGCAATATATTTGGTTCAATAGACAAACCACAGAGCATTATGTGTATATTATTAAGTTAAAAATCAGTAGATACCATTATATGCTTGGATATGAAAGTAGGATCAGATGGTGGAACCTCCTGAGGAGGTACATTTTTCACGATTGCTCTAAAGCCGACATAATTGTTTGTGGAGTTCATGGGTGCTTAGGTTTTGTTTTGTTTTGTTTCGGAAGGTCCTTAAATATACCTTTTCTTTCTGGTGAAAATGAGGAAATGATAACCTTAATCATTTTTTAATTTACTTCACAGTGATTGCTGTTTAATTTACTTCACATTATTTGAACTTCCTTTTCTGTTTATTCCCCGACTTTGCGATGTACTCCCAACAATCCTGTTTGAAGTAAACCATCCATTTCCTTGCCTTGAGTCTCAAACTTCTCCCTATCTGTTCTCAGCTTCTCTTGTCTCATCCAGGATTCTCTTTTACATTCCTTACTAAATTGCTCTCATGCTTCACCATTCGATTTCTTCCTTTGCAACATTGGAAATGTTAATTGAAATGACGTAACTCTAGTGTTAGGATGCATGAAATCTCTTAATGTGTATCTGGAAACAACCTCTCTCTCCTGGTTAACTTCCACCTCTCTCTATTTTCCTTTTCTTTTTTTTTTGGGGAAATTGAGCTTAAATTAAGCAAGGAACAAAAAATACGGGGGTGGGGACAACTTACCTAGCTCAAGAGAAAAATAGCAGGTCAAGAGCCTAACAACACAAAGAAAGAAAAAAGAAAGAACAGAAGGGGATTACAACATAATGGAGCTAAGCTAAGTTCAGCCATTCACTATTCTGTGATAGATTTTCCCTGAGGCATCTTCATGGATGATTTTTTTTAAATCCTATGTG